>CM054120.1:39505250-40136917 GCA_028673005.1 Tanypteryx hageni
CGAAGAGAGGGAGGGAGGGAGGGAGAGGAAAGGGAGAATTAGAGGGAGATAGATGGATAAAAAGGGAGAGGGAAAAATAGAGAGAGAGAGAGAGATAAAGAAAGAGAATGAGAGGGAAAGAGAGAGAGACCGAACTACAGACAGACAAACGACTTTATTTAGGGCGAAATAGACTATATAGTCCCTTCTTCCATTTAACTCTTTCGTCATATACGAAATTAAAATATAGACATTAAAATATCTTAAATTAAGTAAAGATTACGGTAAAGTATATACAAATCACAAGTTAATTATATATTGGTTAATAGATCACAAAGTATTTATTGCTACAGAATATTGTTAGCTTTGTGGGTCGAAAAAGCACTGTATCCTTTATTTTTTTTCAAACAGTTAAAATTTCCCACTGGGAAAACACATAAGAAGAGATGAGAGGTGTAATAAACTGCGAAAAAATCCTAAGTAGTTCCGAGAAAGAGGAAAAGAACCACAATAATTAGAGAAAGAGAGAAAAAATCATGTAAATACATACATTAATATACATATAAAGGAGGGGGTGAGAGGGAAATAGGGATTTTAGGGTAAGATATGCCTGTGAGATTACATCGTAATTAGGAAACAGGAAAATAAAGTAAAATGAAATTATGAATTTATGCCTAATAATCTCATTCTCTTGACAACCTAAAGGAGAAGATAGGGAGTGGATCAATGCATAAAGAGTGAGTGAAGATACTTGTGTTACAAGTGTTTGGAAGTGCCTAGTGATAGAGAGTTTTTATTAACGCGGAAGGCCATTCCAGAGTTTTCAAGCGATGACCATAAAGGATTTGTTAGAACATTTATGCTCTATGAAGTGGAGCTTATAATTTATAGCATCCTCTGATATCGCATTAGTGAACTCAATTAATGGCGGCATAATTAGAAGAAAGATAGCAAGGGATGTGATTATTAAGGACTTTATACAATAAGAAGAGATGGTGAAGATTTATTCTGGATTCATGTTTTAGACATTCCGATCTATATTTCCCCAGAAGCCGCAACCTTGAGTTCAATCAACGATGCTCCAATGGTACCAAGTTCAAATCCCTCAATAATGAAGTGACGTTTTCCTTATGTTCGTCATTTAGTTATATGAATCAGGCTGCTCTCCGCTGAACTATTTCTAATTAAATTATATGTCCCGTCATTTACGGATCCAACATGCATGAGACTTATTCCACTTGTGGCCTAAGCAATGATAAGTCACAGGTTCCGCGTACTTTTCCTGCAGTGTTCCGTACTATTCTACCTATGAAAGCCAGTTTCTTGTTGGCCGCGCCTATAACTCGACAAATAGGAAGACCATCATCACGCTGAGCTTTAGTTTTGATTTTGCGTTTTACTGAAAGTACTTTAAATTTTGAAAAAGATTTAAAGTGGAATTGTGGGGAATCGGAAGACAAGTTCGCTTTTACCGTAAGACTACTAATGACTTCGGTGTCGATTGTTGTTGCGTTAGTCGAGTAGTAGTAGTTAGTCGTGTAGTCGAGAGGGTGGGAAGGAGGGATTGATTGATTGATCGATTTGGTCGTTATTTGGGGCGAGACTGAGACTAGGATGTCCCATATTCCACCAAACCCCTCGTCGTGATACATGGATGGAGGGAGGAAAGGAGGGACCGAGGGAGAAGGGAATGGAGTGAAGGAGGGAGGGAGCGAAGTAGCGAAGGGGGAGGGAGAGAAAGAGAGAGTCAAAGTGAATGAGTGAAAGGGAGTGAGCAAAAGGGAAAGAGGAAAATGGTGAGAGGCGGCTTTCCATATAAAAACTGCAAGACGTTTATTAATATTTGATGTTGAATTGATTAGATTTATAAGTAATAGAATTGAAAAATATTATCAGTTCAATTACTAAATCTAGGGGATAGTAACGTGAACCATAGGGATCGCGATTTTTTACCCTACTTTCCAAAATGGAAATAGGGGTATAGAGAGATCGTTGTGTCTTTCTGTCTGTCTCTCCTTCCTAGTAACTATTTTGCCAATAAACCCATTTTCATCACATTTGCAATATATCTTGCTACTGGAGACGAAACCACGAGGACAGTTTTTACTGCGAATGGTGAAGGATAATATTCTCTTGAATAATAAAATGTCATCTAATTAGAAATTATCGATCGGGTTTCTACGATTTTTGCAAAAATACTGGCGTTTTAACAGTTGTTATCACTCATTACGAGTGTGCAAGAGTAACTACTATTATTGGACACTGTTTCGGTATAGCCTAATGCATTCCCTCGTTATTTTTACAGCACAATTACGCAAGATGAATTTAGTTTTCCAAACTAAAAAAGTTGTTATACTTATCATCATCATCATAGGTAGTCTGTCCGTAGACAGGTCCGTGATTATTCATGGTTAAACCTTGTTCTCCATATACATATAATTTTAATTAGCGCGGCGGTGGTGCTATATGATTTCCGAAAGCCAGAAGTCAAGAAGATTATTTTCGTTGAGAAAATCTGTTACTAGTTCATGCGCAAGTCGCTCAAGAGCTTTTGATAATTTGGGAAGGAAGCTAATCGGCCGATTGTCATTGTTTGCGGAGATAGATTTCTTAGGGATTGGGCGGACTAACGCGAGTTTCCATTTCTTATTTATTTATTCGAAAAAGCCCAAAAACAGCACAAGGCCAATTACATTGGATTTTGATGGGAATTTTCCATGTAATAAGGAGTGGTTGAAAATGTTAGTGAGCACTGGGAATTTTAGATATATAAGTTTTTTATGAACTTGATATGAATACCATCAGCACCCTGAGCTTTAGTTTTGATTCTGCATATTACTGAAAGTGCATTAAATTTTGAAAGAGTTTTAAAGTGGAATTGTGGAGAACTGGAAGACTAGTTCGATTTTACCGTAATACTACTAACGACTTCGGTGTCGATTGTTGTTGTGTTAGTAGAGAATCTCTTATTAAGGGAATATAGTGGTATGTTGATTTGAAGTGACGGGAAATTGAATCGCGTCGTGCCATCGATAATTTTAAGTCGGCCGTTATCCACGGGGCGCGAGGTTTAGAGGCACGTGTAGTTTAATGGGCTCGTAATTATCGAGTAAGCTATTCAATAATCCTACAACCTCGTCTTTTAGACATTCCTATCTATATTTCTTCAGAATCCGAAACCTTGAGTTCAATCCACGATGATTCCAACGGTACCCAGTTCATATCCCTCAATAATGAAGTGACGCTTTCTTTATGTTCGTACTTTTGTTTTACGAATTTGGCTGCTCTGCCCAGAACTCTTTCTAATTATATTATATGTCCCTTGTCGTGCGGATTTCATATGCATGATGGGAGAGAGAGGGTTAGAAGTAGGCAGAAGAAAGAAGGAGAGAAAGAGGAAGAGAGGGAGGGAGAGAGACAGAAAACGGAGATTGAGAGGGAGATAACAGTAGATAGGATTTGTTCGTTTCAGCGCAGCGATAGTGACGCCGCCTGTCGGTAGAAACTGTAAGCTAACGATAAACAAAAGATAAAGGTAATGACGTCATAACAAAAGACGATCGTAATGCGCAATGTTAGGTTGGGAAGGCGGTAAATTTGAATCGAGTTAAAATTTTGCTGTTGGTATCTTGGAAGGCGGTAAATTCGAATCGAATTAAACCTTCTGGGTTGGTATTTTGGATGGCGGCGGATTTGAGTACGTTAAAATGAAGCGAAATATTGAATAGGTTGATCAAGTTTTTTTTATTTCCAATAAAAGACAATCATTATTACTTTATAAAAACACACACCAAATTGACAATCTTTTTTCAAAGCAGGTGGTCCATCGATATGAATTTCTCCTTTATTGCAGTGTTCCAGGCATGGCTGATATCGTTCCGTCTTATTCCAGTCTTCTGTTTCTTGTAATTCGGGAAATGTGGCGGCTGATGGATGTCACGTGGATGATACAGTTCAATATAATCAATAGGTATAAATTTCAGATCCTCTAATTTCATCGTCTTCCAACCACGATCATGATAGGCCCGAATGGCCGACCCAACTTTATGTATAATTGCGAGTTGTTTTAAGTCCAAAACTGAAAGTTAATTATTTTCAAATCAATGATTGCTTAGATTTATAATATAATAATAATTTTAAATATAAATTAAATTACCTTTGGAGAGCGATCTTATGCGTGGAGTATTCTGGATGCGTCTTTCTTCGAGAAACTCACTTATGCACGCGTCCGTCTTCTGCCGAGTCTCAAAACCGAATGAAACCTTCTATGTGCAAGATTGCAAAAATGCTAAGGTTGCACGGCCGCGAGACTCTGCGTAGCGATCTTGAGTCAGCGAACCGGACGTGATCACTGCAAAATGCCGAGTTCGTGCATACACCGGATGTGATCTGGAGAGTGGGGGTTAACGCAAAAGTATCACGTCAACACTTTCCCAACTTGCGATTTGAAGAAAGAGTGCACGCCATAACGCTTTGAGTCTTCGACTTTATGTGACGTTTTCTCAGCATCGGACCTCGTGTCATATATTTTGCTCCAGCAGTATTCACATCCAAAATCGTTTCCAAAGAATACCTTCAATACCTACGCCATCTGGTAAGCATATTTTCATTCGAAATATTTAATCGTTATGGAAGAATTCTTTTAAAATTGAGTTTATTTCATAAATTCTGAAAATTATCACATCCTTGAAAAATGATGTGTTCGATGAGGGCTAAATGTAACCTCTCAAGATTTTATAATTGATGAATTTTAGTAATAGCAGTGATATAAGTGATAGTGATTATTTCTTTACGAAAAAAATAGTGATAATATTTCTAGGGTAAAATATTGCTGCAATCAATGTATTTCATATAGAAACATCTCAGTTCTCTTCTTTCGAAGTCATTGAACCGTATAACATTTCAGCATTCTATACAAATATAAATGTCATCTTAAAGTTGTAGAAGATTTCTACATATTATTGTTTCTATTGTAATGTTAAATTATTTAGTATAAGACTTGTGAGATTATGTAATTGATATATAGGAATGGGGAATGCAATTGTATGAGTATTGAAATTGATATTTTTATTTTTTCAGATACTACGTATATCAATTTAACCTCCTTTTTCCTAACCTGCATATATATATATATATATATAATATCTTGGTTTCTTTATTTCTTTCATTGTTTTTTGAAACGGTTGGGATGGAAACACTTTGTGAGGCTTGTTTCGTATATTTTAACCCACGTTATCGCGTAGCGCATGAAATGAGCGACGTTCATATGCGACACGTGATACAGAGAGGTGGAAACCGAGTTGTAGAAA
Source organism: Tanypteryx hageni (assembly GCA_028673005.1). Lineage (NCBI taxonomy): Eukaryota > Metazoa > Arthropoda > Insecta > Odonata > Petaluridae > Tanypteryx > Tanypteryx hageni. The sequence continues at coordinate 39,510,539 of CM054120.1, forward strand.
TAGAATCGGCAGTGAGGAATCGTCTAAAGACATTTTGGATGAGTGGAGATGGAGTGAATAGAGACATTATCACGTTTTTAGACGGTATTAGGGAAATTTTGATAGGTAAAATTAGCGAACAGTTGGCAAATACGGCTCTGAAAATTAATATACTTTTAAAAGCTACGTTTAAAAAGGAGAATGAATCGAGTGAGAGAGTGTTCAAAACGAAAAATGTTCGAGTCCTTCAGGCTAATGATATTGATGAAATTTTGAATGAACTTTTTGGAAAAATTTTGAAGGAAAAGTCTGAGCAGCAGGCAAAAGGTTCCGGTTGGTCGCTATACGAGATTCTTGGGTTGGAATTGAGGATCAATAAGTACACACCTTTGAGAGGGTCCTCTTTTATTGATTTGCCACCAAAAATAAAAAACACACTTTCGGTAATAAATATCAATAATAGCGATTGCTTTTGTTTTAAATATGCGATTTGGGCAAAAAATGTTCAGAAAGATCCTCAACGCGTGTCCAAATACAACAACGAGGAATTTCAAAAAGGGTACGATTGGGATTGCATTGAGTACCCTGTGGAGCTCTCACAAATTCCAAAATTTGAAAAAACCAACAATATTTCGGTTAATGTTTTCGGTATTGATGAAAAAAATAATGTGTACCCTATCAAAGTTGTGGATGAGGAACTCGATGACCACCGAGACCTTTTGCTTTTAACTGAAGGCTCCAAGACCCATTATTGTTACATAAGAAATTTTGAAAGGTTAGTTCACCGCCAGATGACTAAAAAACATGATAGAATTTACATGTGCAAAAGATGTTTCACTCATTATTACGATGAAGAAAAGCTCGTGGAACATAAACGGGACTGCAACACCAATGCTCCCTCAAGAATCCTGCTCCCCACAGAAGACAAGTGGTTAAAATTCAAAAATTTCGGTCACACCATGCGTGTCCCGTTCGTGGTGTACGCTGATTTCGAATGCATCCTACCAAAATTTGCCAGTTGCAGTAGCCCTCTTGATCATTCCTACTCGATATCCACCCAAAAACATGAGGTCATGTCTTTTTGTTTTGTTTTGGTATCCTCCTCGGGAGAGATTTTCGATCCCGTTCTCTATCGTGGTGCGGATGCCTCCGAGGTATTCGTTAAGAATTTAAGAGATGTCTCAGAGCTCATATGCAGAGTGTACAAAAACGTGACTCCTATGGTTGCGATGACCCCGGAGGAACAGGAAGCATTCAATACGGCGACCGTTTGTCACATTTGTGGGGAGGAATTAGGTAATGATCGCGTGAGAGATCACTGTCATCTCACGGGTATGTATCGAGGACCTGCTCATTCAAATTGCAATTTAAATTTCAAAATGCCAAATTTTCTCCCCGTTTTCATCCACAACCTATCCGGTTACGACTCCCACCTGATCATTCCTCATTTAGGTTACGACGAAAAGGAAATACATTGCATCCCCAATTCGGAGGAAAAATATATTTCCTTTTCAAAGAAGGTGAGTGAAAACTTTTCCATCAGATTCCTCGATACATTTCGTTTCATGGCTTCTTCGCTCTCAAAATTAGTTGAAAATCTCCCCCAAGATAAGTTCGAGCAAACTGCAAAGTATTTTGGAGAAAAACTGGACTTGGTCACTCGTAAAGGTGTTTTCCCTTACGAATACGTAGACTGCTGGGACAAATTGAACGATGTGTGCTTACCACCCAAAGAGGATTTTTATAGTAAGTTGACTCAGGAACACATCAAAGACGAGGACTATGACTATGCAAAGAAAATTTGGAACGATTTTAATTGTTCGACTCTAGGTGAATATAGCGATCTTTACCTGAAGACTGACGTTTTGTTGTTAGCTGATGTTTTTGAAAAATTTAGGGAAGTATGCTTGAAAACGTACAAATTAGACCCAACATGGTACTTCACCGCACCTGGTCTTGCTTTCGACGCCATGTTGAAATACACTAAAATTAACCTTAAACTGATGAATGACTATGACATGATTTTGATGGTAGAGAAGGGAATTCGTGGTGGAATCAGTCAGTGCATGAAAAGGTATTCTGAGGCCAATAACAAGTACATAGATAATTTTAATCCAGAGATTGAATCTCGATATATTGCTTATTTAGATGCTAACAACCTCTACGGCTGGGCAATGAGTAATTACCTGCCCCATAGTGGGTTTCGTTGGCTTGATCGGGAGGAAATTCAAAATTTTAACGTAACTTCTATTTCAGATGATCATTCGAAAGGTTACATTTTAGAAGTCGATTTAGAATATCCGAGTGATCTCCACCACGAACACAACGATCTACCGTTATGTCCTGAAAATAAAATTCCTCCAGGTGGTTAGCATACCAAATTGTTGACGACTCTAGACGATAAAACTAAGTATGTTATTCACTACGTTAACCTAAAACAGGCTCTTTCTCTTGGACTAAGACTCAAGAAAATTCACCGAGTCATTGAATTTAACCAATCTCCGTGGTTGAAATCATATATCGATTTAAACACTGAACGTAGGAAAATTGCAGAAAATGATTTTGAAAAGGATTTTTACAAATTAATGAATAATTCCGTTTTTGGTAAAACTATGGAAAACGTTCGGAAGAGGATAAATTTGGAATTGGTTTCCAATGAAAAACGATTGGATAAACTAATATCCAAATCAACATTCCTCGACCGAACGATCATTAATGAAAATTTAGTCATCGTTCACTTGAGAAAATCTAAAATTAAAATGGATAAACCTATTTATATAGGATTATCAGTTTTAGAATTAGGTAAAACATTGATGTATGACTTTCACTATCGAAGGATGAAGCCTAAATTCGGTGACGGGTTAAACCTATGTTACATGGACACTGACAGCTTCATTTATGAAGTAAGGACTGATGACTTTTACAAAGATATGTTGACTGACTTGGACTTTTACGACACATCCAACTTTCCAAAGGACCATCTTTGCTTCTCTGATAAAAATAAAAAGATGATTGGAAAATTTAAAGACGAGTATAACGGAAAGATAATGACTCATTTTGTAGGACTGCGGAGCAAATTGTACGCATTTAAAGTTAGAGATTCGAAGGAAAAGAAAAAAGCAAAAGGAATAACCAAAGCAGTTATCAATAAAGGTTTAAAATTTGAAGACTATGTAAATTGTTTAAGGGATAATTCTGTTGTATTTCGCAAAATGAATGTGATTAAAAGTAAAAAGCATGAACTTTATTCGATGGAAATGAATAAAGTTGCCTTGAGTGCTTCTGACGACAAACGTTATCTTTGTGACGACGGGGTCAACACCTTGTCCTGGGGAAACAGTAAAATTCCAAATTTAAAGAGAAATTGGGAAGAAGCCTTTGAAGGCGATCTTTGAATAAATATTTGAAGAGAGGCTATTTCGAAAAAATAACTGAAAAATCTTTTATATATTGCGTAAGGTATTATTTATATCCAAATGTTTCAAACAAAAGTTATAGCTTGTACTGAGATGCAAATTTTAAGTTATAGACTGTTTTCCAATAAAATGATTTTTGTTAAAATTTTGTATGTATTTACCATCTATCAAATCTGTTTTAACTTTATTTAGATTGTTTAAATTCCGTTTATAATCGATATTATATCCAAAAATTATAATACGGGTAATAAAATATTCACTTTAACCTGATACGATATTATTCTTTTCTTTTATCCGAATCTTCTAAGCGGAGAGTCTTCTATTCTATCCAACGTTGTCGTTGAAATGAAAGAATTCCCGTATCCCAATTGGATTTAATAAAGTACGTAATAAATAATCGCGAGATTTAAATAGAAAGTCTCCACGCATATGTTTCTCTTTCTTTTCCGCTGGGGAACTAGGAAGAAAAGCCTGCACTCGCTCTCTGAAAGAATGCCACCTTGCATTTTTAAGACGCTATCTACATCCGGCCGCGCAATCCTCGTAACCAGATCTGTTGGGCTGTCGCGTCGCACGTGCCTCCACCCCCACCCGCCACCTCTCGCAGACCTTCGTATTTTTCGCCAATAGGATGTGCGAAATGAATGTGATTAAAAGAAAAAGGCATGAACTTTATTCGATAGAAATGAATAAAAATGCCTTGAGTGATTCTGACGACAAACGTTATGTTTGTGACGACGGGGTAAACACCTTGTTCTGGGGGAAACAGTAAAATTCCAAAATTTAAAGAGAAACTGGGGAGAAGCCTTTGAAGGCAATCTTTGAATAAATATTTTTGTAGTGAGGATTTTTTGTTCAGTAAGCATCATGAGTGTAAAGTGGAAACACCCATTTACTTGCATCTGTGCGGGTCCAAGTTGTTCTGGAAAAACAACGTTTGTAGAAACATTTTTGAAAAATTTACCGCATTTGGTTGAGGGGATAATTGAATGCATAGTGTGGTGCTGCAGCCCAGGTAGCGAACCTAACTTGAAATGCGTTAAAATTGAAAATCAGGTCCCATCCTTCGAAAACGCTAGCGGAATACCGACATTATATGTCATAGATGATTTGATGCATGAAGCATATAACAAGCAAGTCAGCGAATTATTCACGAGAGGTTCCCACCATTTCAATATTTCAGTCATTCTCATTACACAGAACGCATTTTATCAGAGTCCTCAATCGAGAAATATTTCTCTCAATGCGAAGTATATCGTAGTGTTCCGAAATCCTCGCGATAAACTTCAGTTTAGTCATCTAGCGAGGCAGGTATATCCGGAGAATTCAATCGAGTTGACGAGAGTATATAAAGAGGCAACATCGGAACCTTACAGTTATTTAGTCTTAGACCTTTCGCAGGAGGCGGATGATCGCTTTAGATTTAGGACACGAATTTTCCCCGATGAAATTACAATCGTTTATGTTCCGAAGCATATGATTGAAGATGAAAAGATTGAAATCTAATAAGCATTTGCTGCATGTATTGAAAGTAGCCAAACCTAAATTGCGTAACGTGATTTTGAAAGAAGGTAGCGACGATTTGATTAAAATTCTGTGCGAGTGCTGTTTGAATACCTTAAACGGAAATATTAAATTGAGTCGCACTTTGAAGAACAAGTTATCTAAATATCGTAAGTGTATAAGAGTAATAGGTAGTAAAAAAAAATCGTTAAAGCAGAAAAGGAAATTGTTGATACAAAAAGGAGGTTTTATTCCGGTTTTACTAGGCGCTCTTCTTTCTAGTGTGTTAGGAAGTCATCTATTTGGAAAATGAGTCTTAAAGAGATGCTCTTAATTAATCCTGATTTATTCGATAGAGAACAATCCAAAGACCGAGTATCTAGATTGGATGATGAAATGCAAAATATTTTGAATAGAAAAGATTTGAATGACTTGGATAAATGGCACCTTTATAAACATGCTTTAGATACGTACTTAAATATTGCTGCAGAAAAAAGAAAGCCCATCTCTATTCCGATAGTGAAAGAGGAAAAACGTTCCAGTTCTCCTCCTCCAACACCTAAAAGACATATTTTGAAAAGAAAACGTTTGAGTTCTCCCCTGACGACTCCTAAGAGACTTAGTTTGAAGAGTATTACGAAACGTCTCAGGGTCGATAACCAACGTATAGATAAGCAATGGAGGCGTATGATGGAAAGAATAGGAAATACGGGAGAATTGTTAAGAGACGAGGGATTAAAGAACGAATCAGATTGGGAAGAAGCGAGGAAAAGCAAATTACCAAGAAGAGGGGAACGAGTTCGAAAACCAAAAATAGTTTGGAGTCCGATGAAATTTTAAAATCCATTTATTACGATCCCTCTAACCCGGCAGGATTTTCAACAACCGATAAATTGTATAAAGCACTGGGTAAAAATAAGTTATCGAAGAGATACGTTCAGGATTGGTTGAATTCACAGGACGCTTATACATTACACAGGCCTTTAAGAAAACGCTTCCAAAGAAATTTTTACGATGTTGATTATATCGACGAAACTTGGCAATGTGACTTAAATGATATGCGAAATTTGAAAAAGTATAATAGTGAATTTGCATATATTCTAACCATTATAGATTTATTCTCAAAATATGCTTGGGCAGTTCATTTGAAGAGCAAGACGGGGGAAGAAATGGTGAGGGCGTTCGATTATATTTTCAAAAATAGAAAACCTTTAAAATTACAAAGCGATAAAGGCTCCGAATTTAGAAATAAAAAGTTTCAAGATTTCCTCGAGAGAAAAAACGTCAAGTTTTATTATACTCATAACCCCGATGTCAAAGCTGCCGTAGTAGAAAGATTCAATAGGACGTTAAAATCTAAGATGTATAAGTATTTTACGAAAAATAATACCTATAATTATGTGAACGTATTACCAAAATTATTGAAAGGGTATAATGATACTATTCATTCATCTATTGGGATGGCACCATCCGACGCGAACGAATCGAATGCTTTTCTCGTGAAAAAAAGACTACTTGATAGAGGAAAGAGAAAAATAAAGCCAGAATATCAGGTGGGCGATTACGTTAGGATGAGCAAGGAGAGAATGCCATTCGCTAAAGGATACACTCCGAACTATACAACTGAGATATTTAAAATTAAATCCGTTATTTTAGAGAATAAGGTTCCTATGTACAAGTTGGAAGATTTGAATGGTGAACCCATCGAGGGAAATTTTTACGGTCCGGAATTAAGACGCACGGTTATATCTAAAATTACCGAATTTAAAATAGATCAAATACTGAGGAGAAGAGGAAAAGGTAACAGTCTAGAATATTTCGTCAAGTGGGTAGGATATCCTGATTCTTTTAACTCGTGGGTAAAAGCATATACTGTGAATCGTTTAAAAAATTGAAATTTTTTAAGTCGATATTCAATTCGCTTTGTGAAGAAAGAAGACTGAGAGCGATAAAGTCTCAAAGATAGTTAATGTTGATTCAATATAAGTTGGGGTATTAAAAAATGAATGGTTTTTATATCACTCTTTTAAGCAATTCTTCCTATACGTATTTTAATGATAATTCCATAGCTCATTTTCAAACAAAATTAGCTAATAGATTATATTTGGAGAATAGTCAATGGCAAGGTGGGCTTTGCGAGATTTCTTTTCCGGCCATAAATGTGGAGGAGGAGGAGGAGGAAAGAGGTGTAAAAACATTAAGTGAAAGAAGCGCAAGTTCAACAAAATCGATAGGAGGGGGAAGTGAAAAACAAACAGGAATCTCAGAAATCACTTCCAACGATGCGGTTATAAAAATAGATAAGGTACACAATCTCAATTTTCGCCCCCAAAAATATAAGTCATTTAATGAGGCTTTCGAATCTTTGTGCAGAAGCTATGCGGCGCAATATAGAGATACTCTTCATATCACCCTAGCAAATACCATACGTAATTATATATCAGCTAATATTCCTCATCCCCAAAAAAAGAAATTGGGTGAATATGATCCTAATGAATATGTGATTATATCTAATGAAAAAATCACTTATGCTATAAAGAGAGGATATTACATTTCTTTTATTCAATTTATACGTTCGATAATAACAGAAAATGATTTTAATGAAGTGTTGAACGATATTACCGAAGGTATCGTAAAAGGTCATGGTCCAGAAAAGGAACGTTATTTCAGATCATTAGTCATTGGAAGATCAAAAAGAGATTTATCGGGAAGTGATGATGCAGCTGAAAATGGTGATATCTTCGTTTACACTGATATAATAAAACCTCAAATGATAGGCGATTCGATGAGTAGATGTTTGAGAATCGTTGATTCTAAGAAAAATAGACAGAAATTTGATCGCATTTATTATTTCCCAATCGAAAAAAATGAAATCGAAAGCATTGAAATATTGCTAGCTAATCAAAACGGGAAACCTTATAATTTCTCTCCCGGTAAAAAACCTTCAACTTTAGTTCTACACTTTATAAAAGTATCGCATTAGTCAAAATCATCATTATAAATCGAAATGTCTTGCAATGCGGATCGATATTCGGCATATTATGCCAATCAATGCGGGGGAGACATTGGGTCCGTTTATCAACAAAGTTATGGAGTTCAGAGAGGTAGAGGATTGGGCGGTTTATTTAGAGGACTATTTCGTCTCGCAAAACCGCTGTTAAGCAGTGGAATCAAAGCGGTAGGTAGAGAAGCTCTTAGAGCCAGTGCGGGTGCTTTGTCTGAATTAGGTACAAGACCCGTTAGTAATATAATGCGTGATCATTTTAAGGAAGCAGGGATGAATTTAAAGAGAAAAGCTGAAGATAAAATTAAATCGATGGGAGGGATGGGTTTACGTATTAGTAAACGACCGACATTGAGGAAAATAAAAAGAACGGCCATACACAATAAGCGCCATTCGGGAAAGACTAAGCGGGGAGTGAACACGTTTACTCAAGATATATTTTCATAATGGCCAATGAGTGCATGCTCACTTCTCTAGATTTGTTCGATAAACCTAATTATCAAACGAACATTTTATCGAAACAAGTGATTCCTTATAAACCGATATCTTCTGTAGATAATCAATCTGTAATAGAATTCAGAGTTAAAAATTCTGGTGATTTATACGTAGATTAAATAACGTATACTTAAAGCTGCAAGTTAAATTTTGTAAGGAGGATGGGGTAGATTATAAGTCAACAGATGCCGAACAGCCGGGGGTGGTTAATAACCTCCTACATTCCTTATTCTCCCAATGTAACGTTTATTTAAATGGAACACAAGCCACACCATCGGAAGATAATTACCATTATCGTACTTATATAGAAATTCTCCTGAATTATGGACAAGATGCTGCATCTACACATTTGAGATGTGCTGGATGGTTACCAGATAGTGGAACAGATATTAATTCGCAAACTTCAACTAATCCAGAATTTGTAGAGAGAAAGAAACAATATGCCGATAGTGCTACCGTAGAACTTGTAGGTAGACTCCATGCAGATGTGTTGAATCAATCCCGGCTGCTTCTGAATGGAATCGAGTTGGTAATTAAACTGACTCGCGCGAGACCTAGTTTTTACATAATGGAGAAAAATAATGGAAATTCAATTCTGAAAATTCTCGACGCTACTTTATACGTTCGACACTTTAATGTGAATCCGGGTATTTTACTGGCTCATAATAAAACTTTATCATCCGGCATCAATGCAATATATCCGTACAAACGAGTCGAGGTTAAAACTTTTACGATTCCAAAAGGTACCCGCACGTTAAATTTGGATAACGTTGTGATGGGGCAATTACCAGAAACTATGGTTTTCACCATGGTAGATAACGGATCGTATGTTGGAGAGAGGGAAAAAAATCCTTTCTCATTCGATCATTATTCTCTATCAGATTTTAATCTTTTGGTTAACGGTGTTCAAATCCCTCCGGGAGGGTCGAAGATGAGTTTTACTAAGAAACATTACACTCATGCATACTATTCTCTGTATCAAGGACTAGGTATAGAACACCATGATAAGGGTAATCAAATATCGATGGAAATGTTTGCTCATGGATACTTCTTATTAGCATTCGATTTAACACCTGATGGATCCGGTAACACTGACTATAGCAGTCTCCCGGAAAAGGGAAATGTGAGGATTGAAGCCAATTTCGAAAATCCTCTATCTAAAACAATTACCTGTATAGTTTATGCCGAATACATGACATTCATCGAGATAGATAAAGATAGGAACATCCACACATTCTTTTCATAATTTCGCAATGAACACGAGAGATATCGTCGATACGCTTTCCAAAGACAATCGAACGAGAAGATTTTTTCGTGGGGTTTTTCCTTCAGATCATTTACCTCATCAGCCAAAACCTGGAATTTACATAATAAACTTTGATCCATCTAATAAACCTGGGAGTCATTGGGTTGCAGTTCACGTGATAGACAATTATTACGCCGAATATTTCGATTCATACGGTTATCCACCTCTCATTTACGAAATCATTTCTTTCCTCCAACCGTTTTCCTACACAGAAAATTCATTTCGACTCCAAAGTTATCACTCTGACCTTTGTGGAGAGTTTTGCTGTCTTTACACTCTCTGCAAATCAATCAGGAAAACCTTAACCTATTTCATTTCGCAATTTACCCACCCCCATCTCAACGACTGTCAAGTCGCAAAGCTCTTTTTCTTCGAATTTTGGAAAGCGAGACAAAGAAGACGTTGTGATCCCCAATCACAAAGCTGCTGCTCGAAGATAAATCAACTCCAACGCATGATACAATCTAGGACAAGCAACCAATCGCCGAGGATTTAAGACTTCTGAGGCTCCCCCTTCCACTTTCACACCTTCCCCTTTACCCCCACCACCCCTCCATCAGTTATAGCAGGTTATATTGAAATATATAAACTCCACACAGTCTTTCGCTATGGAGAGTTCGAGCAGTTCAGGAGTTCTACCGAAACGGAGGAGAAGTGTTCCAAGACCGGAGTTATCCAATCTGCAATCATCACCATCATCGTCATCGCCACCACCGCCATCCAGTCTGCAAGTAGATCCCGCATCACCCCCAAAGTCATCGAGGAAGAAGAATATTTGTGAAATCAATCAACTCTTATTGGAAACTGTGTACTATCTGAATAATAAGAAAGTGAAAAGTGTTAGTGTTGGGTTTAATCATTGTGAAACTTTTGAATTGTGTGTGCAATTTACTCAAATCGGTAAAGGGGCAGTCATTCTGAGTAATGATCGATGGCTTAATTTATTCGAACAAAAGGATATAATTTCTAACTATTTTAATTCTGATAGAAAACCAATCATTGAAAAGCTGCCATTACGATTTGTAAAGTATTTCGGAGTTAAACATTTAATAATCAAAGGTGACCGTCAATCGGTCACCTTGAATGAGGAGGAGTGGAATAAGCTATTGGTGCAATCTAAACCTTTGAATTTCACATTAAATACTTTAATTAAAGAATCTTCAAACGTAAAAGAGTATTACGAAAGTTTCATGAATGTTGGCTGCGTAATCGGTCTGCATAACGTTACCGATATAGCTAAACCTACAGGTAGCAAAATCGATTTTGAAAGATTAAATTTGGAAATTCCTATACATTGCTCAATCGGAGAATTTTTATTACAGCATATGTGAAAAGACTGCAGTCACTGGCGCGGAATTAAAACTCCCGTAAACTGCTATTCTGTGAGTGTGTGAATAATGGAGTCGGTCCCTGGCGATGGAGCTAATACTCCCGTAAACCAAACGCCATTAGAGATTTTTCAATTGAGAAAATGTATAGTGGATTTTCAAGCCTTTCGCAATCAAAAGAATGAATTCGTAGTCAAAGAATTGGCTATTTGCGATATTGACAATGATTATAGCCAATCATGGATTTTTTCATCACCACGTGAATTAATTTTTAAAAGAGAAACTTCATGGCTTACCAAATACTTTCACGGAATGGAGGTAGAAGAAGGTGACATCACCAATGAAAATTTCGAAAATGTACTCTTGAAATATGCATTAGGTTATCATCTTTTTTTCGTAAAAGGTTTAGAAAAATGTAAATTCTTATCCAATATAATAGGACATAAAGTCATCGATTTACTCGTTTTTGACTGCCCTCCGATTTCACAATTACCCTCATCGGGTAAAAGGTGTATGCTGCATAAACATAGAAATGATGGAAATTTAATGTGTGCTGTGGATAATTGTCGCAAAATTAAGAACTGGTTTCGGCAAAATGTTGACCTAAAAAATGAATCTGATAGACTTACATCATTCAATTGCTTTCCTAAAAATCAATTTATTTTCGATGTATATAAAATGGCTTCTGTTGGATTATTTATTCTGGATATATGGACATGACAATTTGTAGTAAATGCGGTGTAAATGTATACGAGTGGGAAAAAGGAGATGATCCTAAAAAGGAGCATGATCGATTTGTGATAACCTGTCCTTTAATAAAAAGAAATATATTACATTAAGACATTTTAAAATGGAAATAAAGGAATATTGATTATTAAAAAACTATTTTTATTTCATCTCATCCTTCCATTCGACAAGTTACGACTTGTTAAATCATATAAGTAAGACGAGTTACGACCAAAATATTTGTTTCATTTTGACGTATTTAAAATCACCGCCAAGCACCAAATTTTAACTCGATTCAAATATACCGCAAGTTGGGAAAGTGTTGACGTGATACTTTTGCGTTAACCCCCACTCTCCAGATCACATCCGGTGTATGCACGAACTCGGCATTTTGCAGTGATCACGTCCGGTTCGCTGACTCAAGATCGCTACGCAGAGTCTCGCGGCCGTGCAACCTCAGCATTTTTGCAATCTTGCACATAGAAGGTTTCATTCGGTTTTGAGACTCGGCAGAAGACGGACGCGTGCATAAGTGAGTTTCTCGAAGAAAGACGCATCCAGAATACTCCACGCATAAGATCGCTCTCCAAAGGTAATTTAATTTATATTTAAAATTATTATTATATTATAAATCTAAGCAATCATTGATTTGAAAATAATTAACTTTCAGTTTTGGACTTAAAACAACTCGCAATTATACATAAAGTTGGGTCGGCCATTCGGGCCTATCATGATCGTGGTTGGAAGACGATGAAATTAGAGGATCTGAAATTTATACCTATTGATTATATTGAACTGTATCATCCACGTGACATCCATCAGCCGCCACATTTCCCGAATTACAAGAAACAGAAGACTGGAATAAGACGGAACGATATCAGCCATGCCTGGAACACTGCAATAAAGTAGAAATTCATATCGATGGACCACCTGCTTTGAAAAAAGATTGTCATTTTTGTTGTGTGTTTTTATAAAGTAATAATGATTGTCTTTTATTGGAAATAAAAAAAACTTGATCAACCTGCTCAATATTTCGCTTCATTTTAACGTACTCAAATCCGCCGCCATCCAAAATACCAACCCAGAAAGTTTAATTCGATTCGAATTTACCGCCTTCCAAGATACCAACAGCAAAATTTTAACTCGGTTCAAATTTACCGCCTTCCAACATACCAACCTAACATTGCGCATTACGATCGTCTTTTGTTATGACGTCATTACGTTTATCTTTTGTTTATCGTTAGCTTACAGTTTCTACCGACAGGCGGCGTCACTATCGCTGCGCTGAAACGAACAAATCCTATCTACTGATAACTTGAGAAAGAAAGAGAATAAAGGTAGAGGCACCAAAATATAGGAGAGAGAGGGAGAAATAGAGAAAGAGAGAGATTGTGAGAATGAGAAAGAGAGGGAGAGAGAGACAGACTGATAGACAGTCAAAAGACTTTATTTAGGGCGAAATTTGGACTATATATACCTTTCTTACATATTAACATTTCGTTATATATGTAATTACAATATTTACATATTAAATGAACTTTAATTACATAAAGACTAAAGTAGAGTATATACAATTTACGTGTTAATTATATATTGGTTAATAGATCACAAATTATTACCTGAGAATATTGTCAGTTTTTTGGGTCGAAAACAAATTGTATCATTAATATTTTAACACAAAAAATTTCCCACTGCGGAAAACACCTACGAAGAGAAGAGAGGTGTAAAAAAAGGCTAACATTAGGCAATGAAGAAGAAAATAGTTGGAGATGACATTTTGGAATCGGTCGCTTAGGTACGAGGTGATCCAATCTATTGAAGGAGAAGTGAATCGCATGCAACGGAGTTTTGCTAGGAGTATCTCTTTCTCTACGGTGTCGAACGCTTTGCTAAAGTCAAGCAACCCTTGTACTGTAAGTTTTCGGTCATCCATGTGTCTGCGTATATCATCGGTGATTTTAATTAGCGCGGCGGTGGTGCTATGTGATTTCCGAAAGCCAGAAGTCAAGAAGATTATTTTCGTTGAGAAAATCTGTTACTAGTTCATGCGCAAGTCGCTCAAGAGCTTTTGATAATTTGGGAAGGAAGCTAATCGGCCGATAGTCATTGTTTGCGGAGATAGATTTCTTAGGGATTGGGCGGACTAACGCGAGTTTCCATTTCTTATTTATTTATTCGAAAAAGCCCAAAAACAGCACAAGGCCAATTACATTGGATTTTGATGGGAATTTTCCATGTAATAAGGAGTGGTTGAAAATGTTAGTGAGCACTGGGAATTTTAGATATATAAGTTTTTTATGAACTTGATATGAACACCATCAGCACCCTGAGCTTTAGTTTTGATTCTGCATATTACTGAATGTGCATTAAATTTTGAAAGAGTTTTAAAGTGGAATTGTGGAGAACTGGAAGTCTAGTTCGATTTTACCGTAATACTACTAACGACTTCGGTGTCGATTGTTGTTGTGTTAGTAGAGAATCTCTTATTAAGGGAATATAGTGGTATGTTGATTTGAAGTGACGGGAAATTGATTCGCGTCGTGCCATCGATAATTTTAAGTCGGCCGTTATCCACGGGGCGCGAGGTTTAGAGGCACGTGTAGTTTATTGGGCTCGTAATTATCGAGTAAGCTATTCAATAATCCTACAACCTCGTCTTTTAGACATTCCTATCTATATTTCTTCAGAATCCGAAACCTTGAGTTCAATCCACGATGATTCCAACGGTACCCAGTTCATATCCCTCAATAATGAAGTGACGCTTTCTTTATGTTCGTACTTTTGTTTTACGAATTTGGCTGCTCTGCCCGAAACTCTTTCTAATTATATTATATGTCCCTTGTCGTGCGGATTTCATATGCATGAGACGTATTCCACTTGTGGCCTAACCAGTTATAAGTCACAGGTTCCGCGTACTTTTTCTGTAGGGTTCCGTACTATTCTACCTATGAAAGCCAGTTTCTTGTTGGCCGCGCCTATAACTCGATGAATGTGCATGCCCCATGAAAGATCTCGACAAATGTTTACTCCTAAATATTTAACATACTCGGCTGCTTGGATATTTATTCCACTTATTTTATACTCGAAACCATATTTGGTGTAATTTATTTCAATTTGCCATTCTTGGCACCACGGTGAAATGCCTCTTAAATCTTCACGCAAAGACTTATGGTCCTCCTGGTTTATTATTTCTTTATATAGAACGCTATCATCGGCAAAAAATATAATTTTCCCACGAACTACCAAGCAGATATCATTCACTAAGATTAAGAAAAGTATACGGCCCAATAAACTTCCCTGAGGAACACCCGACGCAACTTTAGCGGGGGACAAGTATTTTCCATTGATGACAATTATCTATTCTCTAATCGAGAGGAACCTCTCACCAAACTGACAAATTTCGGATTGATACCATATTGTCCTAACTTTGCGATTAATTTCTTATGAGATACTTTATCAAAAGCCTTTCTTAATTCAGTGAATCGACCTGACTACTTTTCTTTCCGCATCTGAACAAATCATCCACAAACAAGCCGAGCTGCATTTCGCATGATCTAACTCAACGGAATCCGTGCTGGCATCCGGTAAGCAATGAGTGACTATTTAAATAGCGCATTACAGAACTAAAGATAATGTACACAAGTATCTTGCACGATAATGAAGTTAGGGAAATTGGCCTTAAATTTTCGGGGCTCTCTTTATCGCCGCCATTATGGATGGACGTAATGTGAGCCATTTTCCAATCTTTAGGAACTACAATTTCAGTAATGGATTTCTCGATTATAATTTTTAAATTCGGCGCGATTTCATGAGCTAACACTTTCAATCCTCGTGCGGGAATTTCCTCAGACCCAGGATATTTATTTGGTTTAACAGAATTAAGATGGAGCGCGATACCATTTTCGGAAAATAACAAATATTCCATCGAGTAGCCCTGATGCATAGAAATAGTGGTTTCACATTCATGGTCATTAGTAGTAAGAGCTTTCTGAAAGTTTTGATTTAAAAGGTTTGCTTTCTCAGCTCTATCGTGAACTACAATTCCAGGTTCCGATCTCTGTGACGCAATATTGGAGCGTCTACCTTGGACTTCTCTCACATATGACCAAAATTCTTTCGGGTTCTCTTTTAAGTTATCCTGTAAAACCTTTTTGTAATTGTTAAACGCATTACGCATTGACACTCTGGTTACGGAGCGCCCCTCCTTTTATTGCTGCCTTAACGTTGCAATTTTTTCGATCGTAGCTGTTGAGGAATGGTTATTTAAGCAAGAGTGCAGTTTTTTTTGCCGTCAGAGGGCGCTCCTAAATTCCAAGTTGTACCATTTAGGTTCTGCATTTTGACGCTTCAGTTTTATTGGAATAAATTTATCTGTTCACTCTCGCATCATATCTTTGATCATGCACCAGGATTCTGCCGCGTCTGCAATATCTGTTACCTCGCAGAAATTAGAATATTTATTTCGCAGAAAATAGCTAAATATAGCGTAATCGGCTTTGGCGAATGCATAAAGCTTTATTTTATCCTTAAGCTGTTTTTGAATGTTGAGCTGAAATTGCACGTAGACTGCCATGTGATCTCTTATTCCCTCAGCAACATATACCCTATTCATACGCTCAGGAAGATTAGTAGCCAATAAATCTAATATATTATTAAATCTCATGGGAAATCTCAATAACTGCTACAATGAGTGTTTGCAGAATGTCTTAAGTAAAACCTACTCACCAATAATATTTCAGATGGATGAAGATAACTTATGAATGGAGAAATGTTTAAGTCAATTTACTTTTGATAGGGGAAAAGCTTTCATGCGTTATAAGAAACTATGTAAATTCCAAGAGTTACTGATACAGTGTGAGAGATGGTGTGGTGAGAGAGAAAGACAGAGAGAGAGTTAGAAAGAGGCCGCAGAGTGGGAGGGAGAGAGACGAAGAGAGGGAGGGAGGGAGGGAGAGGAAAGGGAGAATTAGAGGGAGATAGATGGATAAAAAGGGAGAGGGAAAAATAGAGAGAGAGAGAGATAAAGAAAGAGAATGAGAGGGAAAGAGAGAGAGACCGAACTACAGACAGACAAAAGACTTTATTTAGGGCGAAATAGACTATATAGTCCCTTCTTCCATTTAACTCTTTCGTCATATACGAAATTAAAATATAGACATTAAAATATCTTAAATTAAGTAAAGATTACGGTAAAGTATATACAAATCACAAGTTAATTATATATTGGTTAATAGATCACAAAGTATTTATTGCTACAGAATATTGTTAGCTTTGTGGGTCGAAAAAGCACTGTATCCTTTATTTTTTTTCAAACAGTTAAAATTTCCCACTGGGAAAACACATAAGAAGAGATGAGAGGTGTAATAAACTGCGAAAAAATCCTAAGTAGTTCCGAGAAAGAGGAAAAGAACCACAATAATTAGAGAAAGAGAGAAAAAATCATGTAAATACATACATTAATATACATATAAAGGAGGGGGTGAGAGGGAAATAGGGATTTTAGGGTAAGATATGCCTGTGAGATTACATCGTAATTAGGAAACAGGAAAATAAAGTAAAATGAAATTATGAATTTATGCCTAATAATCTCATTCTCTTGACAACCTAAAGGAGAAGATAGGGAGTGGATCAATGCATAAAGAGTGAGTGAAGATACTTGTGTTACAAGTGTTTGGAAGTGCCTAGTGATAGAGAGTTTTTATTAACGCGGAAGGCCATTCCAGAGTTTTCAAGCGATGACCATAAAGGATTTGTTAGAACATTTATGCTCTATGAAGTGGAGGTTATAATTTATAGCATCCTCTGATATCGCATTAGTGAACTCAATTAATGGCGGCATAATTAGAAGAAAGATAGCAAGGGATGTGATTATTAAGGACTTTATACAATAAGAAGAGATGGTGAAGATTTATTCTGGATTCATGTTTTAGACATTCCGATCTATATTTCCCCAGAAGCCGCAACCTTGAGTTCAATCAACGATGCTCCAATGGTACCAAGTTCAAATCCCTCAATAATGAAATGACGTTTTCCTTATGTTCGTCATTTAGTTATATGAATCAGGCTGCTCTCCGCTGAACTATTTCTAATTAAATTATATGTCCCGTCATTTACGGATCCCACATGCACGAGACTTATTTCACTTGTGGCCTAAGCAATGATAAGTCACTGGTTCCGCGTACTTTTCCTGCTGTGTTCGGTACTATTCTACCTATGAAAGCCAGTTTCTTGTTGGCCGCGCCTATAACTCGACAAATAGGAAGACCATCATCACGCTGAGCTTTAGTTTTAAATTTGGGTTTTACTGAAAGTTCTTTAAATTTTGAAAAAGATTTAAAGTGGAATTGTGGGGAATCGGAAGACAAGTTCGCTTTTACCGTAAGACTACTAATGACTTCGGTGTCGATTGTTGTTGCGTTAGTCGAGTAGTAGTAGTTAGTCGAGTAGTCGAGAGGGTGGGAAGGAGGGATTGATTGATTGATCGATTTGGTCGTTATTTGGGGAGAGACTGAGACTAGGATGTCCCATATTCCACCAAACCCCTCGTCGTGATACATGGATGGAGGGAGGAAAGGAGGGACCGAGGGAGAAGGGAATGGAGTGAAGGAGGGAGGGAGCGAAGTAGCGAAGGGGGATGGAGAGAAAGAGAGAGTAAAAGTGAATGAGTGAAAGGGAGTGAGCAAAAGGGAAAGAGGAAAAGGGTGAGAGGCGGCTTTCCATATAAAAACTGCAAGAAGTTTATTAATATTTGATGATGAATTGATTAGATTTATAAGTAATAGAATTGAAAAATATTATCAGTTCAATTACTAAATCTAGGGGATAGTAACGTGAACCATAGGGATCGCGATTTTTTACCCTACTTTCCAAAATGGAAATAGGGGTATAGAGAGATCGTTGTGTCTTTCTGTCTGTCTCTCCTTCCTAGTAACTATTTTGCCAATAAACCCATTTTCATCACATTTGCAATATATCTTGCTACTGGAGACGAAACCACGAGGACAGTTTTTACTGCGAATGGTGAAGGATAATATTCTCTTGAATAATAAAATGTCATCTAATTAGAAATTATCGATCGGGTTTCTACGATTTTTGCAAAAATACTGGCGTTTTAACAGTTGTTATCACTCATTACGAGTGTGCAAGAGTAACTACTATTATTGGACACTGTTTCGGTATAGCCTAATGCATTCCCTCGTTATTTTTACAGCACAATTACGCAAGATGAATTTAGTTTTCCAAACTAAAATAGTTGTTATACTTATCATCATCATCATAGGTAGTCTGTCCGTAGACAGGTCCGTGATTATTCATGGTTAAACCTTGTTCTCCATATACATATAATTTTAATTAGCGCGGCGGTGGTGCTATATGATTTCCGAAAGCCAGAAGTCAAGAAGATTATTTTCGTTGAGAAAATCTGTTACTAGTTCATGCGCAAGTCGCTCAAGAGCTTTTGATAATTTGGGAAGGAAGCTAATCGGCCGATAGTCATTGTTTGCGGAGATAGATTTCTTAGGGATTGGGCGGACTAACGCGAGTTTCCATTTCTTATTTATTTATTCGAAAAAGCCCAAAAACAGCACAAGGCCAATTACATTGGATTTTGATGGGAATTTTCCATGTAATAAGGAGTGGTTGAAAATGTTAGTGAGCACTGGGAATTTTAGATATATAAGTTTTTTATGAACTTGATATGAATACCATCAGCACCCTGAGCTTTAGTTTTGATTCTGCATATTACTGAAAGTGCATTAAATTTTGAAAGAGTTTTAAAGTGGAATTGTGGAGAACTGGAAGACTAGTTCGATTTTACCGTAATACTACTAACGACTTCGGTGTCGATTGTTGTTGTGTTAGTAGAGAATCTCTTATTAAGGGAATATAGTGGTATGTTGATTTGAAGTGACGGGAAATTGAATCGCGTCGTGCCATCGATAATTTTAAGTCGGCCGTTATCCACGGGGCGCGAGGTTTAGAGGCACGTGTAGTTTAATGGGCTCGTAATTATCGAGTAAGCTATTCAATAATCCTACAACCTCGTCTTTTAGACATTCCTATCTATATTTCTTCAGAATCCGAAACCTTGAGTTCAATCCACGATGATTCCAACGGTACCCAGTTCATATCCCTCAATAATGAAGTGACGCTTTCTTTATGTTCGTACTTTTGTTTTACGAATTTGGCTGCTCTGCCCGAAACTCTTTCTAATTATATTATATGTCCCTTGTCGTGCGGATTTCATATGCATGAGACGTATTCCACTTGTGGCCTAACCAGTTATAAGTCACAGGTTCCGCGTACTTTTTCTGTAGGGTTCCGTACTATTCTACCTATGAAAGCCAGTTTCTTGTTGGCCGCGCCTATAACTCGATGAATGTGCATGCCCCATGAAAGATCTCGACAAATGTTTACTCCTAAATATTTAACATACTCGGCTGCTTGGATATTTATTCCACTTATTTTATACTCGAAACCATATTTGGTGTAATTTATTTCAATTTGCCATTCTTGGCACCACGGTGAAATGCCTCTTAAATCTTCACGCAAAGACTTATGGTCCTCCTGGTTTATTATTTCTTTATATAGAACGCTATCATCGGCAAAAAATATAATTTTCCCACGAACTACCAAGCAGATATCATTCACTAAGATTAAGAAAAGTATACGGCCCAATAAACTTCCCTGAGGAACACCCGACGCAACTTTAGCGGGGGACAAGTATTTTCCATTGATGACAATTATCTATTCTCTAATCGAGAGGAACCTCTCACCAAACTGACAAATTTCGGATTGATACCATATTGTCCTAACTTTGCGATTAATTTCTTATGAGATACTTTATCAAAAGCCTTTCTTAATTCAGTGAATCGACCTGACTACTTTTCTTTCCGCATCTGAACAAATCATCCACAAACAAGCCGAGCTGCATTTCGCATGATCTAACTCAACGGAATCCGTGCTGGCATCCGGTAAGCAATGAGTGACTATTTAAATAGCGCATTACAGAACTAAAGATAATGTACACAAGTATCTTGCACGATAATGAAGTTAGGGAAATTGGCCTTAAATTTTCGGGGCTCTCTTTATCGCCGCCATTATGGATGGACGTAATGTGAGCCATTTTCCAATCTTTAGGAACTACAATTTCAGTAATGGATTTCTCGATTATAATTTTTAAATTCGGCGCGATTTCATGAGCTAACACTTTCAATCCTCGTGCGGGAATTTCCTCAGACCCAGGATATTTATTTGGTTTAACAGAATTAAGATGGAGCGCGATACCATTTTCGGAAAATAACAAATATTCCATCGAGTAGCCCTGATGCATAGAAATAGTGGTTTCACATTCATGGTCATTAGTAGTAAGAGCTTTCTGAAAGTTTTGATTTAAAAGGTTTGCTTTCTCAGCTCTATCGTGAACTACAATTCCAGGTTCCGATCTCTGTGACGCAATATTGGAGCGTCTACCTTGGACTTCTCTCACATATGACCAAAATTCTTTCGGGTTCTCTTTTAAGTTATCCTGTAAAACCTTTTTGTAATTGTTAAACGCATTACGCATTGACACTCTGGTTACGGAGCGCCCCTCCTTTTATTGCTGCCTTAACGTTGCAATTTTTTCGATCGTAGCTGTTGAGGAATGGTTATTTAAGCAAGAGTGCAGTTTTTTTTGCCGTCAGAGGGCGCTCCTAAAATCCAAGTTGTACCATTTAGGTTCTGCATTTTGACGCTTCAGTTTTATTGGAATAAATTTATCTGTTCACTCTCGCATCATATCTTTGATCATGCACCAGGATTCTGCCGCGTCTGCAATATCTGTTACCTCGCAGAAATTAGAATATTTATTTCGCAGAAAATAGCTAAATATAGCGTAATGGCGAATGCATAAAGCTTTATTTTATCCTTAAGCTGTTTTTGAATGTTGAGCTGAAATTGCACGTAGACTGCCATGTGATCGCTTATTCCCTCAGCAACATATACCCTATTCATACGCTCAGGAAGATTAGTAGCCAATAGATCTAATATATTATTAAATCTCATGGGAAATCTCAATAACTGCTACAATGAGTGTTTGCAGAATGTCTTAAGTAAAACCTACTCACCAATAATAATTCAGATGGATGATGATAACTTATGAATGGAGAAATGTTTAAGTCAATTTACTTTTGATAGGGGAAAAGCTTTCATGCGTTATAAGAAACTATGTAAATCCCAAGAGTTACTGATACAGTGTGAGAGATGGTGTGGTGAGAGAGAAAGACAGAGAGAGAGTTAGAAAGAGGCCGCAGAGTGGGAGGGAGAGAGACGAAGAGAGGGAGGGAGGGAGGGAGAGGAAAGGGAGAATTAGAGGGAGATAGATGGATAAAAAGGGAGAGGGAAAAATAGAGAGAGAGAGAGAGATAAAGAAAGAGAATGAGAGGGAAAGAGAGAGAGACCGAACTACAGACAGACAAACGACTTTATTTAGGGCGAAATAGACTATATAGTCCCTTCTTCCATTTAACTCTTTCGTCATATACGAAATTAAAATATAGACATTAAAATATCTTAAATTAAGTAAAGATTACGGTAAAGTATATACAAATCACAAGTTAATTATATATTGGTTAATAGATCACAAAGTATTTATTGCTACAGAATATTGTTAGCTTTGTGGGTCGAAAAAGCACTGTATCCTTTATTTTTTTTCAAACAGTTAAAATTTCCCACTGGGAAAACACATAAGAAGAGATGAGAGGTGTAATAAACTGCGAAAAAATCCTAAGTAGTTCCGAGAAAGAGGAAAAGAACCACAATAATTAGAGAAAGAGAGAAAAAATCATGTAAATACATACATTAATATACATATAAAGGAGGGGGTGAGAGGGAAATAGGGATTTTAGGGTAAGATATGCCTGTGAGATTACATCGTAATTAGGAAACAGGAAAATAAAGTAAAATGAAATTATGAATTTATGCCTAATAATCTCATTCTCTTGACAACCTAAAGGAGAAGATAGGGAGTGGATCAATGCATAAAGAGTGAGTGAAGATACTTGTGTTACAAGTGTTTGGAAGTGCCTAGTGATAGAGAGTTTTTATTAACGCGGAAGGCCATTCCAGAGTTTTCAAGCGATGACCATAAAGGATTTGTTAGAACATTTATGCTCTATGAAGTGGAGTTTATAATTTATAGCATCCTCTGATATCGCATTAGTGAACTCAATTAATGGCGGCATAATTAGAAGAAAGATAGCAAGGGATGTGATTATTAAGGACTTTATACAATAAGAAGAGATGGTGAAGATTTATTCTGGATTCATGTTTTAGACATTCCGATCTATATTTCCCCAGAAGCCGCAACCTTGAGTTCAATCAACGATGCTCCAATGGTACCAAGTTCAAATCCCTCAATAATGAAATGACGTTTTCCTTATGTTCGTCATTTAGTTATATGAATCAGGCTGCTCTCCGCTGAACTATTTCTAATTAAATTATATGTCCCGTCATTTACGGATCCCACATGCACGAGACTTATTTCACTTGTGGCCTAAGCAATGATAAGTCACTGGTTCCGCGTACTTTTCCTGCTGTGTTCGGTACTATTCTACCTATGAAAGCCAGTTTCTTGTTGGCCGCGCCTATAACTCGACAAATAGGAAGACCATCATCACGCTGAGCTTTAGTTTTAAATTTGGGTTTTACTGAAAGTTCTTTAAATTTTGAAAAAGATTTAAAGTGGAATTGTGGGGAATCGGAAGACAAGTTCGCTTTTACCGTAAGACTACTAATGACTTCGGTGTCGATTGTTGTTGCGTTAGTCGAGTAGTAGTAGTTAGTCGAGTAGTCGAGAGGGTGGGAAGGAGGGATTGATTGATTGATCGATTTGGTCGTTATTTGGGGCGAGACTTAGACTATGATGTCCCATATTCCACCAAACCCCTCGTCGTGATACATGGATGGAGGGAGGAAAGGAGGGACCGAGGGAGAAGGGAATGGAGTGAAGGAGGGAGGGAGCGAAGTAGCGAAGGGGGAGGGAGAGAAAGAGAGAGTAAAAGTGAATGAGTGAAAGGGAGTGAGCAAAAGGGAAAGAGGAAAAGGGTGAGAGGCGGCTTTCCATATAAAAACTGCAAGAAGTTTATTAATATTTGATGATGAATTGATTAGATTTATAAGTAATAGAATTGAAAAATATTATCAGTTCAATTACTAAATCTAGGGGATAGTAACGTGAACCATAGGGATCGCGAGTTTTTACCCTACTTTCCAAAATGGAAATAGGGGTATAGAGAGATCGTTGTGTCTTTCTGTCTGACTCTCCTTCCTAGTAACTATTTTGCCGATAATCCCATTTTCATCACACTTGCAATATATCTTGCTACTGGAGACGAGACATCGAGGACAGTTTTTACTGCGAATCGTGAAGGGTAATATTCTCTTGAATAATAAAATGTCATCTAATTAGAAATTATCGATCGTGTTTCTACGATTTTTGCATTAAAACTGGTGTTTTAACAGTTGTTATCACTCATTACGAGTGTTGCAAGAGTAACTACTATTATTGGAAACTGTTTCGGTATAGCCTAATGCATTCCCTCGTTATTTTTACAGCACAATTACGCAAGATGAATTTAGTTTTCCAAACTAAAATAGTTGTTATACTTATCATCATCATCATAGGTAGTCTGTCCGTAGACAGGTCCGTGATTATTCATGGTTAAACCTGGTTCTCCATATACTCCTATTTTCCGCTGTCCTCTTCATATCTTGATAACTCTCTTTCCCTTTCAAATCGTCTATCAGCTGATACCTTTTCCTACCTCTTTCCCTTTTCCCATCTAGTTTATATATATATATATATATATATATATATATATATATATATATATATACATATATATATATATATATATATATATATATATATATATACATATATATATATATATGGATGTCAACAAGGTGTTGGGATGAGTTCTCTCTCTGTAGCTGAAGGAGTAGTTCCGAAAGCTTTACGTTTGTGATGTTTCTGTGTTTTTGTGTTATTTTACGTGTGTCGCTTCGACATCCCCGGGGCCTCGCCAACCTGAAGTCGTCTGATTGGTGAGTGCTCACTGGGTTTCCTCATTCCACCACCTTGTTGACATCCATATATTCATTTTACCTTTCCTTTTCCATAAGTTGTTATATATATATATATATATATATATATATATATATATATATATATGGATGTCAACAAGGTGATGGCATCCATATATCTATTTTACCTTTCCTTTTCCGTAAGTTGTTATATATATATATATATATATATATATATATATATATATATATATATATATACACACATATATGAGTTCTCTCGAGGTAAAAAAATCCGGAGGTAAAATAGTCCCCCAATCGGATCTCCGGGCGGGGACTGCCTTGAGGAAAACATTTGTCGAAAGTAAATTACGAATAGGGTCTTGGAACGTAAGAACTATGAGAAAGGCAGGAAAGCTAGAGAACTTGAAAGAAGAAATGAGAAGAAATAGAGTTGACATTATAGGGCTATGCAAAACTAGATGGGAGGGAGAAGGACAGTTCGACTCGGAAGAATTCACGGTAGTTTATTCTGGAGGAAATAGTGGGGAAAGGGGAGTAGCTCTGGTACTTAGGAAAGGATATGATGAAATGCGTGACAAAGATAATAGCAACGAAAGATAGACTGATGGCAATAAAGCTAAAAGCAGTCCCAGTGGACATGCTGATAATCCAGGTATTAATGCCAACGTCAGCTCATGACGATGAAGAAATAGATGAGATCTATGAGCAAATTAATGAAATTTACGAAGAAGACGGAAGAGGAAAGGTAAACTGCATAATAATGGGAGATTGGAACAGCATAGTCGGAGAAGGACAGGAAGAAAATGTTGTCGGGCAATACGGACTTGGGAAGAGAAATCGAGGAGGGGAGAAACTCGTAGAATTCTGCATCAATAATGACCTTGTAGTGATTAATACATGGTTCAAAAACCATAAACGAAGGTTATACACATGGAAAAGCCCAGGAGATAGAATGAGATGCCAAATAGATTACATCCTTGTAAAACAAAGATTCAGGAACAGCATAAAGAACGCCAAGGCATTGCAAGGAGCAGACATTGATTCAGATCACAGCCTTCTCATACTTGACGTGAGTACAAAGCTCAAACAAATAAGAAAAACGAGAAGAAAAAGACAGACCTGGGACCTAGAAAAACTGAAAGAAAGGCAGGATGTAGTCAGCATGAAGTTGGAAGATAACCTAAGAAAGTTGGAAAACAAACCGAAGACCGTTGATATAGAATGGGATGAAATTAAAACCAGGATCAAGGATACCTTGGATAAAGAGATTGGAAAACAAGAGAAGAAAATCAGAAAACCATGGATCACGAAGGAAATACTGGAGAAAATGGATTAGAGACGAAAATGGAAAAACGTTAACAGTGAAGAAAGTAGAGCCAACTATAGGCGTATAAACAATGAGTTGAGAAGGGTAACAGATAAAGCTAGAGAAAATTGGATACAAGGAAAATGTGATGAAATATAACAAATGGAGAAGTTAGGACGGTACGATATGATGTACGCTAGGGCACTGGAATTAGAAGATAAGAAGTCTAATGGAATTTGTGGTAAAGGAATTATGAATACGGATGGGAAGATAGTCTCAGAAACAAAGGATGTAGCACAGGTATGGGAAGAATACATTAAAGAATTATACAGCAAACAGGCAGGAGCGGCTAACATTGAACTGGAAGATGAGGAAAACATTGAAGAAGACAACTTAGGACCAAGTATTATGGAGAGCGAAGTAGAAAAAGCGATAATGGAACTTAAGAAGGGGAAAGCCACGGGCAGCGATGGAATACCGGCTGAGATACTTAAAGTCATAGGATCAGAAGGACTAAAAGCGATCACGAAATTAATTAATAAGGTTTACGAAACGGGAGAGTGGCCTCAGGATTTCCTAGAAGTAACAATGATCCCACTAAAGAAGAAGCCAAAGGCAATGCAGTGTAAAGATTACAGAACTATAAGCCTTCTGTCACACACATCGAAGATCATCACGAGGATTCTTAATAAAAGGCTGGAGAAAAAGGCAGAAGAAATAATAGGGGAAGATCAATTCGGTTTCAGAAAAGGACGAGGGACTAGAGATGCTATAGGAATAGTTAGAATCATATCAGAAAGGGCAATAGAATACAGTCAAGATATCTGCGCATGTTTCGTAGACTGGCAGAAGGCCTTTGATAGAGTAAATTGGGTCAAGTTGATGAAGATATTAAAGGATATAGGTGTAGACTGGAAAGACAGGAGACTGATTAGGAATCTATATGAGAATCAAGTTGTAAAGGTCAGGTTTGAGAATGTGGACACCTGCGGAATAAATATCGGTAGAGGAGTAAGACAAGGCTGCTGCCTATCGCCAACCCTATTCAATATATATGGAAAAAGTCTAATGCAAGAAGCTCTAGAAGGCACAGGGGATTTCAAAATTGGAGGAAGGATTATAAGAACAGTGAAATACGCAGATGATCAAGTACTTCTAGCAAGAAAGGAAGAGGAGCTACAAAAAATGATATATAGACTAGACATAACAGGTAGAAAATACGGTATGGAAATGAATAAAGAAAAATCCAAGGTCATTCGAATATCGGGTAAAGAAGAGAATCTGAACATAACTATTGGGGGAAAGCCATTAGAACAAGTTTCAGAATATAAATACCTTGGAAGTATCATAACACGAGAGGCAAAATGTACGGATGAGATCAAAACTAGAATAGGAAAAGCAAAAGCGGTTTTCAGGAGAAAGAAACAACTACTTACAGGGAATATAAGGGAAGATATCCGCAAGAAGTTGATAAAATGCTACGTATGGAGTATAGCATTGTATGGGGCAGAAACATGGACGCTAAGGAAAAATGACATCAAATACTTGGAAAGCTTTGAAATGTGGACTTGGAGGAGAATGCTGAAGATAAAATGGACAGATAGGATGAAAAACGATAAAGTGCTACGAAGAATAGGAGAGAAGCGAATGATTATACAGACTATCAGAAAGAGGAAGGCAAACTGGGTTGGACATTACCTGAGGAGAGAGAGTATGATTAAAGACGTGTTAGAAGGAAAACTAGATGGGAAAAGGGAAAGAGGTAGGAAAAGGTTTCAGCTGATAGACGATTTGAAAGGGAAAGAGAGTTATCAAGATATGAAGAGGACAGCGGAAAATAGGAGTATATGGAGAACCAGGTTTAACCATGAATAATCACGGACCTGTCTACGGACAGACTACCTATGATGATGATACATATATACGCTAATGGACGCTTATTCACCAATATTATTTCAGATGGATGATGATAACTGATGAATAGAGAAATTTTTAAATCAAATTATTTTTGAATGGGAATAGATTTCGTGCGTTATAAGAAAATTTGTAAATCCCAAGAGTTAGTGATACAGTGTGAGAGATGGTGTGATGGGAGAGAGAGAGTTAGAAGTAGGCAGAAGAAAGAAGGAGAGAAAGAGGAGGAGAGGGAGGGAGAGAGACAGAAAAGGGAGAATGAGAGGGAGATAGCTGGAGAAAGAAG
This sequence comes from Tanypteryx hageni, assembly GCA_028673005.1. Taxonomy (NCBI): domain Eukaryota; kingdom Metazoa; phylum Arthropoda; class Insecta; order Odonata; family Petaluridae; genus Tanypteryx; species Tanypteryx hageni. Next base: position 39,538,891 of record CM054120.1, read on the forward strand.
GAGAATAAAGGTAGAGGGACCAAGATATAGGAGAGAGAGGGAGAAATAGAGAAAGAGAGATTGTGAGAGTGCGAAAGAGAGGGAGAGAGAGAGACAGACTGACAGACAGTCAAAAGACTTTATTTAGGGCGAAATTTAGACTATATAGACCTTTCTTTCATATAAACATTTCGTCATATAAGTAATTACAATATTTACATATTAAATGAACTTTAATTACATAAAGATTAAAGTAAAGTATATACAAATTACGTGTTAATTATATATTGGTAAATAGATCACAAATTATTACCTGAGAATATTTTCAGTTTTTTGGGTCGAAAACAAATTGTATCAGTTATATTTTAACACAAAAAATTTCCCACTGCGGAAAACACCTACGAAGAGAAGAGAGGTGTAAAAAAAGGCTAACATTAGGCAATGAAGAAGAAAATAGTTGGAGATGACATTTTGGAATCGGTCGCTTAGGTACGAGGTGATCCAATCTATTGAAGGAGAAGTGAATCGCATGCAACGGAGTTTTGCTAGGAGTATGTCTTTCTCTACGGTGTCGAACGCTTTGCTAAAGTCAAGCAACCCTTGTACTGTAAGTTTTCGGTCATCCATGTGTCTGCGTATATCATCGGTGATTATAATTAGCGCGGCGGTGGTGCTATGTGATTTCCGAAAGCCAGAAGTCAAGAAGATTATTTTCGTTGAGAAAATCTGTTACTAGTTCATGCGCAAGTCGCTCAAGAGCTTTTGATAATTTGGGAAGGAAGCTAATCGGCCGATAGTCATTGTTTGCGGAGATAGATTTCTTAGGGATTGGGCGGACTAACGCGAGTTACCATTTCTTATTTATTTATTCGAAAAAGCCCAAAAACAGCACAAGGCCAATTACATTGGATTTTGATGGGAATTTTCCATGTAATAAGGAGTGGTTGAAAATGTTAGTGAGCACTGAGAATTTTAGATATATTAAGTTTTTTATGAACATGATATGAATACCATCAGCACCCTGAGCTTTAGTTTTGATTCTGCATATTACTGAAAGTACAATAAATTTTGAAAGAGTTTTAAAGTGGAATTGTGGAGAACTGGAAGACTAGTTCGATTTTACCGTAATACTACTAACGACTTCGGTGTCGATTGTTGTTGTGTTAGTAGAGAATCTCTTATTAAGGGAATATAGTGGTATGTTGATTTGAAGTGACGGGAAATTGAATCGCGTCGTGCCATCGATAATTTTAAGTCGGCCGTAATCCACGGGGCGCGAGGTTTAGAGGCACGTGTAGTTTAATGGGCTCGTAATTATCGAGTAAGCTATTCAATAATCCTACAACCTCGTCTTTTAGACATTCCTATCTATATTTCTTCAGAATCCGAAACCTTGAGTTCAATCCACGATGATTCCAATGGTACCCAGTTCAAATCCCTCAATAATGAAGTGACGCTTTCCTTATGTTCGTACTTTTGTTTTACGAATTTGGCTGCTCTGCCCAGAACTCTTTCTAATTATATTATATGTCCTAAATATTTAACATACTCGGCTGCTTGGATATTTATTCCACTTATTTTATACTCGAAACCATATTTGGTGTAATTTATTTCAATTTGCCATTCTTGGCACCACGGTGAAATGCCTCTTAAATCTTCCCGCAAAGACTTATGGTCCTCCTGGTTTATTATTTCTTTATATAGAACGCTATCATCGGCAAAAAATATAATTTTTCCACGAACTACCAAGCAGATATCATTCACTAAGATTAAGAAAAGTATACGGCCCAATAAACTTCCCTGAGGAACACCCGACGCAACTTTAGCGGGGGACAAGTATTTTCCATTGATGACAATTATCTATTCTCTAATCGAGAGGAACCTCTCACCAAACTGACAAATTTCGGATTGATACCATATTGTCCTAACTTTGCGATTAATTTCTTATGAGATACTTTATCAAAAGCCTTTCTTAATTCAGTGAATCGACCTGACTACTTTTCTTTCCGCATCTGAACAAATCATCCACAAACAAGCCGAGCTGCATTTCGCATGATCTAACTCAACGGAATCCGTGCTGGCATCCGGTAAGCAATGAGTGACTATTTAAATAGCGCATTACAGAACTAAAGATTATGTACACAAGTATCTTGCACGATAATGAAGTTAGGGAAATTGGCCTTAAATTTTCGGGGCTCTCTTTATCGCCGCCATTATGGATGGACGTAATGTGAGCCATTTTCCAATCTTTAGGAACTACAATTTCAGTAATGGATTTCTCGATTATAATTTTTAAATTCGGCGCGATTTCATGAGCTAACACTTTCAATCCTCGTGCGGGAATTTCCTCAGACCCAGGATATTTATTTGGTTTAACAGAATTAAGATGGAGCGCGATACCATTTTCGGAAAATAACAAATATTCCATCGAGTAGCCCTGATGCATAGAAATAGTGGTTTCACATTCATGGTCATTAGTAGTAAGAGCTTTCTGAAAGTTTTGATTTAAAAGGTTTGCTTTCTCAGCTCTATCGTGAACTACAATTCCAGGTTCCGATCTCTGTGACGCAATATTGGGGCGTCTACCTTGGACTTCTCTCACATATGACCAAAATTCTTTCGGGTTCTCTTTTAAGTTATCCTGTAAAACCTTTTTGTAATTGTTAAACGCATTACGCATTGACACTCTGGTTACGGAGCGCCCCTCCTTTTATTGCTGCCTTAACGTTGCAATTTTTTCGATCGTAGCTGTTGAGGAATGGTTATTTAAGCAAGAGTGCAGTTTTTTTTGCCGTCAGAGGGCGCTCCTAAATTCCAAGTTGTACCATTTAGGTTCTGCATTTTGACGCTTCAGTTTTATTGGAATAAATTTATCTGTTCACTCTCGCATCATATCTTTGATCATGCACCAGGATTCTGCCGCGTCTGCAATATCTGTTACCTCGCAGAAATTAGAATATTTATTTCGCAGAAAATAGCTAAATATAGCGTAATCGGCTTTGGCGAATGCATAAAGCTTTATTTTATCCTTAAGCTGTTTTTGAATGTTGAGCTGAAATTGCACGTAGACTGCCATGTGATCGCTTATTCCCTCAGCAACATATACCCTATTCATACGCTCAGGAAGATTAGTAGCCAATAAAACTAATATATTATTAAATCTCATGGGAAATCTCAATAACTGCTACAATGAGTGTTTGCAGAATGTCTTAAGTAAAACCTACTCACCAATAATAATTCAGATGGATGATGATAACTTATGAATGGAGAAATGTTTAAGTCAATTTACTTTTGATAGGGGAAAAGCTTTCATGCGTTATAAGAAACTATGTAAATTCCAAGAGTTACTGATACAGTGTGAGAGATGGTGTGGTGAGAGAGAAAGACAGAGAGAGAGTTAGAAAGAGGCCGCAGAGTGGGAGGGAGAGAGACGAAGAGAGGGAGGGAGGGAGGGAGAGGAAAGGGAGAATTAGAGGGAGATAGATGGATAAAAAGGGAGAGGGAAAAATAGAGAGAGAGAGATAAAGAAAGAGAATGAGAGGGAAAGAGAGAGAGACCGAACTACAGACAGACAAACGACTTTATTTAGGGCGAAATAGACTACTTAGTCCCTTCTTCCATTTAACTCATTCGTCATATACGAATTTAAAATATAGACATATTAAAATATCTTAAATTAAGTAAAGATATACAAATATATAATATATATATAATATACAAGTATATACAAATCACAAGTTAATTATATATTGGTTAATAGATCACAAAGTATTTATTGCTACAGAATATTGTTAGCTTTGTGGGTCGAAAAAGCACTGTATCCTTTATTTTTTTTCAAACAGTTAAAATTTCCCACTGGGAAAACACCTACGAAGAGATGAGAGGTGTAATAAACTGCGAAAGAATCCTAAGTAGTTCCGAGAAAGAGGAAAAGAACCACAATAATTAGAGAAAAAGAGAAAAAATCATGTAAATACACACATTAATATACATATAAAGGAGGGGGTGAGAGGGAAATAGGGATTTTAGGGTAAGATATGCCTGTGAGATTACATCGTAATTAGGAAACAGGAAAATAAAGTAAAATGAAATTATGAATTTATGCCTAATAATCTCATTCTCTTGACAACCTAAAGGAGAAGATAGGGAGTGGATCAATGCATAAAGAGTGAGTGAAGATACTTGTGTTACAAGTGTTTGGAAGTGCCTAGTGATAGAGAGTTTTTATTAACGCGGAAGGCCATTCCAGAGTTTTCAAGCAGTGACCATAAAGGATTTGTTAGAACATTTATGCTCTATGAAGTGGAGTTTATAATTTATAGCATCCTCTGATATTGCATTGGTGAACTCAATTAATGGCGGCATAATTAGAAGAAAGATAGCACGGGATGTGATTATTAAGGACTTTATACAATAAGAAGAGATGGTGAAGATTTATTCTGGATTCATGTTTTAGCCAGGATAGTCGATGAAAGAATTCTGAGGCATGGCGATAGTTTTTAAGATTAAAGATGAATCTGATGCAGGCATTATGAGAACGTTGAAGCTTAATCGCGACATCCTTTGATAAGTCCTGGAATACAGTAACACAATAGTCGAAGTGAGGAAGATTTAGAGAGCTGTATTTTTATGGAAGAGTGAAGAATGCTAGTGAGAGGCCTTAGAGTTTGTTAGAATGTGTTTACCGTCTAGCAGACTTTTATTTCGTGAATATGCCAGGTAAGCGTTCCGTTAATTAGAGTGCCGAGATTTTTTAAAATTTTGCAATAGGGAATAACTGAGCCACTCAAAGACAGCGGAAATGATTCCGCAAGGTTTATAGAAGATAGTAGTTTTGACTAACCGATTATATGGCATGAGATTAGAAGGGGTTTATGATAAAAAGATTACAAATGCTCCATTCTTAAAGTTGAGATAAGTCATGATTTATTTTGGCAATGAAAAGAGATAAGTAATTTTTTTTGGTGTATATTTGTAAATCATAGGCATACAGATGATGCCTGGAGTAAGTTAAATATTGAGAACAATTATCAATAAATAGAGAGAACAATAGGGGACCTAAAATTGAGCCCTACGTTCCGCCTTGTCTAACATTAGGCCATGAAGACAAGGATAGTTGGAGATGACATTTTGGAGAGGGAGATAGCTGGAGAAAGAGGGAGAAAAAGGGAGAGAGAGATAGTGAGAGTGAGAAAAAGTGGTAGAGAGGGAGAGAGAGAGACAGACTGACAGACAGACCAACGGCTTTATATATGGCGAAATGTAGACTATATAGTTCCTTTTTAAATTTAGCCCTCTCGTCATATACGAAATTACAATATTTACATATTAAATTATCTTAAATTACGTAAAGATTACAGTAAAATAAAAACAAATTACAAGTTAATTATATATTGGTTAATAGATCACAAATAATTACATAAGAATATTGTCAGTTTTGTGGGTCGAAAAAAAATTGTATCAGAAGACAGAGAATAATAATAAGATAGAGAATATGTGAGCAGTAAAAAGACAGAAGAACAGATTCCGCAAGGTTTGTGGAAGGTAGTAGTTTTAAATAACCGATTAAAATGGCTTGAGATATCAAGGGGTATATGTCAAGATCATTATCAAAGCTCCATTTTAGAAGTTGAGCTAAGTCATGATTTATAGTGGCAATGCAATGTGATAAGTTATTTGGTTTGGTGTCTAAATATATTTGGAGAAATAGGCGTACAGATGATGTTTAGAGTAAGTTTACTATAGAGAACAATAGGAGACCTAGAATTGAGCCATTCGTTCGGCTTTGGATAACATTACGCCAGGAAGAAGAGGAGTCGTTGGAGATGACTTTTTAGAAACGGTCGCTAAGGTACGAGGCGATCCAATCTATTGAAGGAGAAGTGAATCGCATGCAGCGGAGTTTTGCTAGAGTTATGTCATTGCCAACTAAGTTGAACGCTTTGCTAAAGTCAAGCAACACTAGTACTGTAAGTTTTCCGTCATCCATGTGTCTGCGTATATCATCGGTGATTTTAATTAGCGTGGTGGTGGTGCTATGTAACTTCCGAACGCTAGATTAATGGTAGTCATGAAGATTATTTGCGTTGAGAAAATCTGTTGCTTGTTCATGCGCAAGTCGCTAAAGAACTTATGATAAATTGAGAAGGAAGCTAATTGGCCGATAATCATAGTATGCGGAAAGAGATTTTTTAGGGTTTGGGAGGACTAACGCGAGTTTCCGAGTTTCCGTTGCGATGGGAATATTCCTTGTAATATGGAGTGGTTGAAAATGTTATTGAGCACTGGGAGTATTTTATGTATTAATTTGTTTATGATCATGATAGGAATACCATCAGCACCTTGGGCTTCAGTTTTGATTCTGCGTATTACTGAAAGTACGTTAAATTGCGAAAAAGCTTTAAAGTGGAATTGTGGAGAACCGGAATACTCGTTCGCTTTGACCGTAAGATTACTAATGACTTTGCGTTTTCGTTCGGTGTCAATTGATGTTGGGTTAGTCGAGAATCTCTTATTAGAGAATCTATTGATATGTTTGGTGGTAAGTCAAAATCCTTGTGCTTACCAATACCGAGGTTTCGCAGGTTGTTCCATAGGGCGGATGTTGTTACATTGGAGCCTGATATAGAATAAGCAAATTTTATTTTGGCATTTATTATCTGCTGCTTAGTTTTGTTTCTAATACTTTTGTAGGCATTGAATGTGTTTGGGCATTTATTTGATTTGAAGAGACAGGAAATTGAATCGCGTGGTGCCATCGATAGTTTTATGTCGGCCGTTATCCACTGGGCGCGAGGTTTAGAGACACCTGTAGTTTTGATGGGCGCATATTTTTCGAGTAAATGTAAAAGAAAAGTCTTAAGTGATTCAACTTTTGAGTCTATGTCGTCAGCATATTCAATGTTGTGTCACGAAAGACGCGCCGCATCGGCAATAAAACTATCAAAATCAAGGTTTTTAGTATTTCTTTTAGAGATGAATTTCTGCTTAAATTTTGGAGAGTTTAGGGAGTAGGCTAGAAAAATTAAGCCATGGGATGAAATTCCCGGGGCAGGTAGTAACCATGGGTGCAGACTTTATCTGGGTTAGTGGTAACTAAGATATCAATCCTAGTGGAAGAGTTTTAGGTGTTATTTGTTGGTTTTATTGGAAGTATACTGGGATTTTGCGATGTAAAAGAGTTTTTAAAAAAGACTGCATCGGAGGAGGTTGAGGGGAAATTGGCATTAAAGTCGCCATATATGATTATTTGTTCATAAAACCTGTCTGAATTTGGCGATGGTCTCGTCAATTTCAGAAAGATAACCAATTTTTGCAGGACGATAAACGATTCCTAATAGATTTTTTTTTAATTGACGACTAATTCAAGGAAGTATTGTGCATCGCTGGTGGCGATTACTTTTCAAACAATGGATTTACGGAAGTAGATTTCTACTCCCCCTCTTCCTATCCTTAACCTATCATTGCTAAACAAGTTATAGCCGGGTATTTCTACAGAGGAGCTTGAGATAGTGGGTTTCTGCCACGTCTCGGAAATGGCAACAGCATGTACATCTACATCTACATGGTAACTGATACTCACGTAATTGGTGGGTGGTAGGTGGTGCAATAAACCATAAACCTAAAGATTGCCTATCGCACGTTCAAATTTTCTATTGTGGTCTCGCATTGTCCTCGGAATGAACGAACCTAGATAACGCTCCGTTCTACAACCTATCTCACGTATCTTATCATCACGGTCGCTTCTACATATATATGTTGGTTCTTCAATTATTCCTACAACCACGTCTTTTAGACATTCCGATCTATATTTCCCCAGAAGCCGCAACCTTGAGTTCAATCAACGATGCTCCAATGGTACCAAGTTCAAATCCCTCAATAATGAAATGACGTTTTCCTTATGTTCGTCATTTAGTTATATGAATCAGGCTGCTCTCCGCTGAACTATTTCTAATTAAATTATATGTCCCGTCATTTACGGATCCAACATGCACGAGACTTATTCCACTTGTGGCCTAAGCAATGATAAGTCACAGGTTCCGCGTACTTTTCCTGCATTGTTCCGTACTATTCTACCTATGAAAGCCAGTTTCTTGTTGACCGCGCCTATAACTCGACGAATAGGAAGACCATCATCACGGTGAGCTTTATTTTTGATTTTGCGTTTTACTGAAAGTACTTTAAATTTTGAAAAAGATTTAAAGTGGAATTGTGGGGAATCGGAAGACAAGTTCGCTTTTACCGTAAGACTACTAATGACTTCGGTGTCGATTGTTGTTGCGTTAGTCGAGTAGTAGTAGTTAGTCGTGTAGTCGAGAGGGTGGGAAGGAGGGATTGATTGATTGATCGATTTGGTCGTTATTTGGGGCGAGACTGAGACTAGGATGTCCCATATTCCACCAAACCCCTCGTCGTGATACATGGATGGAGGGAGGAAAGGAGGGACCGAGGGAGAAGGGAATGGAGTGAAGGAGGGAGGGAGCGAAGTAGCGAAGGGGGAGGGAGAGAAAGAGAGAGTCAAAGTGAATGAGTGAAAGGGAGTGAGCAAAAGGGAGAGAGGAAAAGGGTGAGAGGAAGGGGGCGGCTTTCCATATAAAAATTGCAAGACGATTATTAATATTTGATGATGAATTGATTGGATTTATAAGTAATAGAATTGAAAAATATTATCAGTTCAATTACTAAATCTAGGGGATAGTAACGTGAACCATAGGGATCGCGATTTTTTACCCTACTTTCCAAAATGGAAATAGGGGTATATAGAGATAGTTGTGACTTTCTGTCTGACTCTCCTTCCTAGTAACTATTTTGCCAATAAACCCATTTTCATCACATATGCAATATATCTTGCTACTGGAGACGAGACATCGAGGACAGTTTTTACTGCGAATCGTGAAGGGTAATATTCTCTTGAATAATAAAATGTCATCTAATTAGAAATTATCGATCGTGTTTCTACGATTTTTGTATTAAAACTGGCGTTTTAACAGTTGTTATCACTCATTACGAGTGTTGCAAGAGTAACTAATATTATTGGACACTGTTTCGGTATAGCCTAATGCATTCCCTCGTTATTTTTACAGCACAATTACGCAAGATGAATTTAGTTTTCCAAACTAAAATAGTTGTTATACTTATCATCATCATCATAGGTAGTCTGTCCGTAGACAGGTCCGTGATAATTCATGGTTAAACCTGGTTCTCCATATACTCCTATTTTCCGCTGTCCTCTTCATATCTTGATAACTCTCTTTCCCTTTCAAATCGTCTATCAGCTGATACCTTTTCCTACCTCTTTCCCTTTTCCCATCTATATATATATATATATATATATATATATATATATATATATATACATATATATATATATATACATATATATATACATATATATATATATATATATATATATATGGATGTCAACAAGGTGTTGGGATGAGTTCTCTCTCTGTAGCTGAAGAAGGAGTAGTTCCGAAAGATTTACGTTTGTGATGTTTCTGTGTTTTTGTGTTATTTTACGTGTGTCGCTTCGACATCCCCGGGGCCTCGCCAACCTGAAGTCCTCTGATTGGTGAGTGCTCACTGGGTTTCCTCATCCCAACACCTTGTTGACATCCATATATTCATTTTACCTTTCCTTTTCCGTAAGTTGTTATATATATATATATATATATATATATATATATATATATATATATATACACACATATATGAGTTCTCTCGAGGTAAAAAAATCCGGAGGTAAAATAGTCCCCCAATCGGATCTCCGGGCGGGGACTGCCTTGAGGAAAACATTTGTCGAAAGTAAATTACGAATAGGGTCTTGGAACGTAAGAACTATGAGAAAGGCAGGAAAGCTAGAGAACTTGAAAGAAGAAATGAGAAGAAATAGAGTTGACATTATAGGGCTATGCAAAACTAGATGGGAGGGAGAAGGACAGTTCGACTCGGAAGAATTCACGGTAGTTTATTCTGGAGGAAATAGTGGGGAAAGGGGAGTAGCTCTGGTACTTAGGAAAGGATATGATGAAATGCGTGACAAAGATAATAGCAACGAAAGATAGACTGATGGCAATAAAGCTAAAAGCAGTCCCAGTGGACATGCTGATAATCCAGGTATTAATGCCAACGTCAGCTCATGACGATGAAGAAATAGATGAGATCTATGAGCAAATTAATGAAATTTACGAAGAAGACGGAAGAGGAAAGGTAAACTGCATAATAATGGGAGATTGGAACAGCATAGTCGGAGAAGGACAGGAAGAAAATGTTGTCGGGCAATACGGACTTGGGAAGAGAAATCGAGGAGGGGAGAAACTCGTAGAATTCTGCATCAATAATGACCTTGTAGTGATTAATACATGGTTCAAAAACCATAAACGAAGGTTATACACATGGAAAAGCCCAGGAGATAGAATGAGATGCCAAATAGATTACATCCTTGTAAAACAAAGATTCAGGAACAGCATAAAGAACGCCAAGGCATTGCAAGGAGCAGACATTGATTCAGATCACAGCCTTCTCATACTTGACGTGAGTACAAAGCTCAAACAAATAAGAAAAACGAGAAGAAAAAGACAGACCTGGGACCTAGAAAAACTGAAAGAAAGGCAGGATGTAGTCAGCATGAAGTTGGAAGATAACCTAAGAAAGTTGGAAAACAAACTGAAGACCGTTGATATAGAATGGGATGAAATTAAAACCAGGATCAAGGATACCTTGGATAAAGAGATTGGAAAACAAGAGAAGAAAATCAGAAAACCATGGATCACGAAGGAAATACTGGAGAAAATGGATTAGAGACGAAAATGGAAAAACGTTAACAGTGAAGAAAGTAGAGCCAACTATAGGCGTATAAACAATGAGTTGAGAAGGGTAACAGATAAAGCTAGAGAAAATTGGATACAAGGAAAATGTGATGAAATAGAACAAATGGAGAAGTTAGGACGGTACGATATGATGTACGCTAGGGCACTGGAATTAGAAGATAAGAAGTCTAATGGAATTTGTGGTAAAGGAATTATGAATACGGATGGGAAGATAGTCTCAGAAACAAAGGATGTAGCACAGGTATGGGAAGAATACATTAAAGAATTATACAGCAAACAGGCAGGAGCGGCTAACATTGAACTGGAAGATGAGGAAAACATTGAAGAAGACAACTTAGGACCAAGTATTATGGAGAGCGAAGTAGAAAAAGCGATAATGGAACTTAAGAAGGGGAAAGCCACGGGCAGCGATGGAATACCGGCTGAGATACTTAAAGTCATAGGATCAGAAGGACTAAAAGCGATCACGAAATTAATTAATAAGGTTTACGAAACGGGAGAGTGGCCTCAGGATTTCCTAGAAGTAACAATGATCCCACTAAAGAAGAAGCCAAAGGCAATGCAGTGTAAAGATTACAGAACTATAAGCCTTCTGTCACACACATCGAAGATCATCACGAGGATTCTTAATAAAAGGCTGGAGAAAAAGGCAGAAGAAATAATAGGGGAAGATCAATTCGGTTTCAGAAAAGGACGAGGGACTAGAGATGCTATAGGAATAGTTAGAATCATATCAGAAAGGGCAATAGAATACAGTCAAGATATCTGCGCATGTTTCGTAGACTGGCAGAAGGCCTTTGATAGAGTAAATTGGGTCAAGTTGATGAAGATATTAAAGGATATAGGTGTAGACTGGAAAGACAGGAGACTGATTAGGAATCTATATGAGAATCAAGTTGTAAAGGTCAGGTTTGAGAATGTGGACACCTGCGGAATAAATATCGGTAGAGGAGTAAGACAAGGCTGCTGCCTATCGCCAACCCTATTCAATATATATGGAAAAAGTCTAATGCAAGAAGCTCTAGAAGGCACAGGGGATTTCTAAATTGGAGGAAGGATTATAAGAACAGTGAAATACGCAGATGATCAAGTACTTCTAGCAAGAAAGGAAGAGGAGCTACAAAAAATGATAGATAGACTAGTCATAACAGGTAGAAAATACGGTATGGAAATTAATACAGAAAAATCCAAGGTCATTCGAATATCGGGTAAAGAAGAGAATCTGAACATAACTATTGGGGGAAAGCCATTAGAACAAGTTTCAGAATATAAATACCTTGGAAGTATCATAACACGAGAGGCAAAATGTACGGATGAGATCAAAACTAGAATAGGAAAAGCAAAAGCGGTTTTCAGGAGAAAGAAACAACTACTTACAGGGAATATAAGGGAAGATATCCGCAAGAAGTTGATAAAATGCTACGTATGGAGTATAGCATTGTATGGGGCAGAAACATGGACGCTAAGGAAAAATGACATCAAATACTTGGAAAGCTTTGAAATGTGGACTTGGAGGAGAATGCTGAAGATAAAATGGACAGATAGGATGAAAAACGATAAAGTGCTACGAATAATAGGAGAGAAGCGAATGATTATACAGACTATCAGAAAGAGGAAGGCAAACTGGGTTGGACATTACCTGAGGAGAGAGAGTATGATTAAAGACGTGTTAGAAGGAAAACTAGATGGGAAAAGGGAAAGAGGTAGGAAAAGGTTTCAGCTGATAGACGATTTGAAAGGGAAAGAGAGTTATCAAGATATGAAGAGGACAGCGGAAAATAGGAGTATATGGAGAACCAGGTTTAACCATGAATAATCACGGACCTGTCTACGGACAGACTACCTATGATGATGATACATATATACGCTAATGGACGCTTATTCACCAATATTATTTCAGATGGATGATGATAACTGATGAATAGAGAAATTTTTAAATCAAATTATTTTTGAATGGGAATAGATTTCGTGCGTTATAAGAAAATTTGTAAATCCCAAGAGTTAGTGATACAGTGTGAGAGATGGTGTGATGGGAGAGACAGAGTTAGAAGTAGGCAGAAGAAAGAAGGAGAGAAAGAGGAAGAGAGAGACAGAAAAGGGAGAATGAGAGGGAGATAGCTGGAGAAAGAAGGAGAATAAAGGTAGAGGGACCAAGATATAGGAGAGAGAGGGAGAAATAGAGAAAGAGAGATTGTGAGAGTGCGAAAGAGAGGGAGAGAGAGAGACAGACTGACAGACAGTCAAAAGACTTTATTTAGGGCGAAATTTAGACTATATAGACCTTTCTTTCATATAAACATTTCGTCATATAAGTAATTACAATATTTACATATTAAATGAACTTTAATTACATAAAGATTAAAGTAAAGTATATACAAATTACGTGTTAATTATATATTGGTAAATAGATCACAAATTATTACCTGAGAATATTGTCAGTTTTTTGGGTCGAAAACAAATTGTATCAGTTATATTTTAACACAAAAAATTTCCCACTGCGGAAAACACCTACGAAGAGAAGAGAGGTGTAAAAAAAGGCTAACATTAGGCAATGAAGAAGAAAATAGTTGGAGATGACATTTTGGAATCGGTCGCTTAGGTACGAGGTGATCCAATCTATTGAAGGAGAAGTGAATCGCATGCAACGGAGTTTTGCTAGGAGTATGTCTTTCTCTATGGTGTCGAACGCTTTGCTAAAGTCAAGCAACCCTTGTACTGTAAGTTTTCGGTCATCCATGTGTCTGCGTATATCATCGGTGATTTTAATTAGCGCGGCGGTGGTGCTATGTGATTTCCGAAAGCCAGAAGTCAAGAAGATTATTTTCGTTGAGAAAATCTGTTACTAGTTCATGCGCAAGTCGCTCAAGAGCTTTTGATAATTTGGGAAGGAAGCTAATCGGCCGATAGTCATTGTTTGCGGAGATAGATTTCTTAGGGATTGGGCGGACTAACGCGAGTTACCATTTCTTATTTATTTATTCGAAAAAGCCCAAAAACAGCACAAGGCCAATTACATTGGATTTTGATGGGAATTTTCCATGTAATAAGGAGTGGTTGAAAATGTTAGTGAGCACTGAGAATTTTAGATATATTAAGTTTTTTATGAACATGATATGAATACCATCAGCACCCTGAGCTTTAGTTTTGATTCTGCATATTACTGAAAGTACATTAAATTTTGAAAGAGTTTTAAAGTGGAATTGTGGAGAACTGGAAGACTAGTTCGATTTTACCGTAATACTACTAACGACTTCGGTGTCGATTGTTGTTGTGTTAGTAGAGAATCTCTTATTAAGGGAATATAGTGGTATGTTGATTTGAAGTGACGGGAAATTGAATCGCGTCGTGCCATCGATAATTTTAAGTCGGCCGTTATCCACGGGGCGCGAGGTTTAGAGGCACGTGTAGTTTAATGGGCTCGTAATTATCGAGTAAGCTATTCAATAATCCTACAACCTCGTCTTTTAGACATTCCTATCTATATTTCTTCAGAATCCGAAACCTTGAGTTCAATCTACGATGATTCCAATGGTACCCAGTTCATATCCCTCAATAATGAAGTGACGCTTTCCTTATGTTCGTACTTTTGTTTTACGAATTTGGCTGCTCTGCCCAGAACTCTTTCTAATTAAATTATATGTCCCTTGTCGTGCGGATTTCATATGCATGAGACGTATTCCACTTGTGGCCTAACCTGTGATAAGTCACAGGTTCCGCGTACTTTTTCTGTAGTGTTCCGTACTATTCTACCTATGAAAGCCAGTTTCTTGTTGGCCGCGCCTATAACTCGATGAATGTGCATGCCCCATGAAAGATCTCGACAAATGTTTACTCCTAAATATTTAACATACTCGGCTGCTTGGATATTTATTCCACTTATTTTATACTCGAAACCATATTTGGTGTAATTTATTTCAATTTGCCATTCTTGGCACCACGGTGAAATGCCTCTTAAATCTTCACGCAAAGACTTATGGTCCTCCTGGTTTATTATTTCTTTATATAGAACGCTATCATCGGCAAAAAATATAATTTTTCCACGAACTACCAAGCAGATATCATTCACTAAGATTAAGAAAAGTATACGGCCCAATAAACTTCCCTGAGAAACACCCGACGCAACTTTAGCGGGGGACAAGTATTTTCCATTGATGACAATTATCTATTCTCTAATCGAGAGGAAACCTCTCACCAAACTGACAAATTTCGGATTGATACCATATTGTCCTAACTTTGCGATTAATTTCTTATGAGATACTTTATCAAAAGCCTTTCTTAATTCAGTGAATCGACCTGACTACTTTTCTCTCCGCATCTGAACAAATCATCCACAAACAAGCCGAGCTGCATTTCGCATGATCTAACTCAACGGAATCCGTGCTGGCATCCGGTAAGCAATGAGTGACTATTTAAATAGCGCATTACAGAACTAAAGATTATGTACACAAGTATCTTGCACGATAATGAAGTTAGGGAAATTGGCCTTAAATTTTCGGGGCTCTCTTTATCGCCGCCATTATGGATGGACGTAATGTGAGCCATTTTCCAATCTTTAGGAACTACAATTTCAGTAATGGATTTCTCGATTATAATTTTTAAATTCGGCGCGATTTCATGAGCTAACACTTTCAATCCTCGTGCGGGAATTTCCTCAGACCCAGGATATTTATTTGGTTTAACAGAATTAAGATGGAGCGCGATACCATTTTCGGAAAATAACAAATATTCCATCGAGTAGCCCTGATGCATAGAAATAGTGGTTTCACATTCATGGTCATTAGTAGTAAGAGCTTTCTGAAAGTGTTGATTTAAAAGGTTTGCTTTCTCAGCTCTATCGTGAACTACAATTCCAGGTTCCGATCTCTGTGACGCAATATTGGGGCGTCTACCTTGGACTTCTCTCACATATGACCAAAATTCTTTCGGGTTCTCTTTTAAGTTATCCTGTAAAACCTTTTTGTAATTGTTAAACGCATTACGCATTGACACTCTGGTTACGGAGCGCCCCTCCTTTTATTGCTGCCTTAACGTTGCAATTTTTTCGATCGTAGCTGTTGAGGAATGGTTATTTAAGCAAGAGTGCAGTTTTTTTTGCCGTCAGAGGGCGCTCCTAAATTCCAAGTTGTACCATTTAGGTTCTGCATTTTGACGCTTCAGTTTTATTGGAATAAATTTATCTGTTCACTCTCGCATCATATCTTTGATCATGCACCAGGATTCTGCCGCGTCTGCAATATCTGTTACCTCGCAGAAATTAGAATATTTATTTCGCAGAAAATAGCTAAATATAGCGTAATCGGCTTTGGCGAATGCATAAAGCTTTATTTTATCCTTAAGCTGTTTTTGAATGTTGAGCTGAAATTGCACGTAGACTGCCATGTGATCGCTTATTCCCTCAGCAACATATACCCTATTCATACGCTCAGGAAGATTAGTAGCCAATAAATCTAATATATTATTAAATCTCATGGGAAATCTCAATAACTGCTACAATGAGTGTTTGCAGAATGTCTTAAGTAAAACCTACTCACCAATAATATTTCAGATGGATGAAGATAACTTATGAATGGAGAAAAGTTTAAGTCAATTTACTTTTGATAGGGGAAAAGCTTTCATGCGTTATAAGAAACTATGTAAATTCCAAGAGTTACTGATACAGTGTGAGAGATGGTGTGGTGAGAGAGAAAGACAGAGAGAGAGTTAGAAAGAGGCCGCAGAGTGGGAGGGAGAGAGACGAAGAGAGGGAGGGAGGGAGGGAGAGGAAAGGGAGAATTAGAGGGAGATAGATGGATAAAAAGGGAGAGGGAAAAATAGAGAGAGAGAGAGAGATAAAGAAAGAGAATGAGAGGGAAAGAGAGAGAGACCGAACTACAGACAGACAAACGACTTTATTTATGGCGAAATAGACTATATAGTCCCTTCTTCCATTTAACTCTTTCGTCATATACGAAATTAAAATATAGACATTAAAATATCTTAAATTAAGTAAAGATTACGGTAAAGTATATACAAATCACAAGTTAATTATATATTGGTTAATAGATCACAAAGTATTTATTGCTACAGAATATTGTTAGCTTTGTGGGTCGAAAAAGCACTGTATCCTTTATTTTTTTTCAAACAGTTAAAATTTCCCACTGGGAAAACACATAAGAAGAGATGAGAGGTGTAATAAACTGCGAAAAAATCCTAAGTAGTTCCGAGAAAGAGGAAAAGAACCACAATAATTAGAGAAAGAGAGAAAAAATCATGTAAATACATACATTAATATACATATAAAGGAGGGGGTGAGAGGGAAATAGGGATTTTAGGGTAAGATATGCCTGTGAGATTACATCGTAATTAGGAAACAGGAAAATAAAGTAAAATGAAATTATGAATTTATGCCTAATAATCTCATTCTCTTGACAACCTAAAGGAGAAGATAGGGAGTGGATCAATGCATAAAGAGTGAGTGAAGATACTTGAGTTACAAGTGTTTGGAAGTGCCTAGTGATAGAGAGTTTTTATTAACGCGGAAGGCCATTCCAGAGTTTTCAAGCAGTGACCATAAAGGATTTGTTAGAACATTTATGCTCTATGAAGTGGAGTTTATAATTTATAGCATCCTCTGATATCGCATTAGTGAACTCAATTAATGGCGGCATAATTAGAAGAAAGATAGCACGGGATGTGATTATTAAGGACTTTATACAATAAGAAGAGATGGTGAAGATTTATTCTGGATTCATGTTTTAGCCAGGATAGTCGATGAAAGAATTCTGAGGCATGGCGATAGTTTTTAAGATTAAAGATGAATCTGATGCTGACATTATGAGAAAGTTGAAGCTTAATCGCGACATCCTTTGATAAGTCCTGGATTACAGTAACACAATAGTCGAAGTGAGGAAGATTTAGAGAGCTGTATTTTTATGGAAGAGTGAAGAATGCTAGTGAGAGGCCTTAGAGTTTGTTAGAATGTGTTTACCGTCTAGCAGACTTTTATTTCGTGAATATGCCAGGTAAGCGTTCCGTTAATTAGAGTGCCGAGATTTTTTAAAATTTTGCAATAGGGAATAACTGAGCCACTCAAAGACAGCGGAAATGATTCCACAAGGTTTATAGAAGATAGTAGTTTTGACTAACCGATTATATGGCATGAGATTAGAAGGGGCTTATGATAAAAAGATTACAAATGCTCCATTCTTAAAGTTGAGATAAGTCATGATTTATTTTGGCAATGAAAAGAGATAAGTAATTTTTTTTGGTGTATATTTGTAAATCATAGGCATACAGATGATGCCTGGAGTAAGTTAAATATTGAGAACAATTATCAATAAATAGAGAGAACATAAGGGGACCTAAAATTGAGCCCTACGTTCCGCCTTGTCTAACATTAGGCCATGAAGACAAGGATAGTTGGAGATGACATTTTGGAGAGGGAGATAGCTGGAGAAAGAGGGAGAAAAAGGGAGAGAGAGATAGTGAGAGTGAGAAAAAGTGGTAGAGAGGGAGAGAGAGAGACAGACTGACAGACAGACCAACGGCTTTATATATGGCGAAATGTAGACTATATAGTTCCTTTTTAAATTTAGCCCTCTCGTCATATACGAAATTACAATATTTACATATTAAATTATCTTAAATTACGTAAAGATTACAGTAAAATAAAAACAAATTACAAGTTAATTATATATTGGTTAATAGATCACAAATAATTACATAAGAATATTGTCAGTTTTGTGGGTCGAAAAAAAATTGTATCAGAAGACAGAGAATAATAATAAGATAGAGAATAGGTGAGCAGTAAAAAGACAGAAGAACAGATTCCGCAAGGTTTGTGGAAGGTAGTAGTTTTAAATAACCGATTAAAATGGCTTGAGATATCAAGGGGTATATGTCAAGATCATTATCAAAGCTCCATTTTAGAAGTTGAGTTAAGTCATGATTTATAGTGGCAATGCAATGTGATAAGTTATTTGGTTTGGTGTCTAAATATATTTGGAGAAATAGGCGTACAGATGATGTTTGGAATAAGTTTACTATAGAGAACAATCATTAATAAATAGAGAGAACAATAGGAGACCTAGAATTGAGCCATTCGTTCGGCTTTGGATAACATTACGCCAGGAAGAAGAGGAGTCGTTGGAGATGACTTTTTAGAAACGGTCGCTAAGGTACGAGGCGATCCAATCTATTGAAGGAGAAGTGAATCGCATGCAGCGGAGTTTTGCTAGAGTTATGTCATTGCCAACTAAGTTGAACGCTTTGCTAAAGTCAAGCAACACTAGTACTGTAAGTTTTCCGTCATCCATGTGTCTGCGTATATCATCGGTGATTTTAATTAGCGTGGTGGTGGTGCTATGTAACTTCCGAACGCTAGATTAATGGTAGTCATGAAGATTATTTGCGTTGAGAAAATCTGTTGCTTGTTCATGCGCAAGTCGCTAAAGAACTTATGATAAATTGAGAAGGAAGCTAATTGGCCGATAATCATAGTATGCGGAAAAAGATTTCTTAGGGTTTGGGAGGACTAACGCGAGTTTCCGAGTTTCCGTTGCGATGGGAATATTCCTTGTAATATGGAGTGGTTGAAAATGTTATTGAGCACTGGGAGTATTTTATGTATTAATTTGTTTATGATCATGATAGGAATACCATCAGCACCTTGGGCTTCAGTTTTGATTCTGCGTATTACTGAAAGTACGTTAAATTGCGAAAAAGCTTTAAAGTGGAATTGTGGAGAACCGGAATACTCGTTCGCTTTGACCGTAAGATTACTAATGACTTTGCGTTTTCGTTCGGTGTTAATTGATGTTGGGTTAGTCGAGAATCTCTTATTAGAGAATCTATTGATATGTTTGGTGGTAAGTCAAAATCCTTGTGCTTACCAATACCGAGGTTTCGCAGGTTGTTCCATAGGGCGGATGTTGTTACATTGGAGCCTGATATAGAATAAGCAAATTTTATTTTGGCATTTATTATCTGCTGCTTAGTTTTGTTTCTAATACTTTTGTAGGCATTGAATGTGTTTGGGCATTTATTTGATTTGAAGAGACAGGAAATTGAATCGCGTGGTGCCATCGATAGTTTTATGTCGGCCGTTATCCACTGGGCGCGAGGTTTAGAGACACCTGTAGTTTTGATGGGCGCATATTTTTCGAGTAAATGTAAAAGAAAAGTCTTAAGTGATTCAACTTTTGAGTCTATGTCGTCAGCATATTCAATGTTGTGTCACGAAAGACGCGCCGCATCGGCAATAAAACTATCAAAATCAAGGTTTTTAGTATTTCTTTTAGAGATGAATTTCTGCTTAAATTTTGGAGAGTTTAGGGAGTAGGCTAGAAAAATTAAGCCATGGGATGAAATTCCCGGGGCAGGTAGTAACCATGGGTGCAGACTTTATCTGGGTTAGTGGTAACTAAGATATCAATCCTAGTGGAAGAGTTTTAGGTGTTATTTGTTGGTTTTATTGGAAGTATACTGGGATTTTGCGATGTAAAAGAGTTTTTAAAAAAGACTGCATCGGAGGAGGTTGAGGGGAAATTGGCATTAAAGTCGCCATATATGATTATTTGTTCATAAAACCTGTCTGAATTTGGCGATGGTCTCGTCAATTTCAGAAAGATAACCAATTTTTGCAGGACGATAAACGATTCCTAATAGATTTTTTTTTAATTGACGACTAATTCAAGGAAGTATTGTGCATCGCTGGTGGCGATTACTTTTCAAACAATGGATTTACGGAAGTAGATTTCTACTCCCCCTCTTCCTATCCTTAACCTATCATTGCTAAACAAGTTATAGCCGGGTATTTCTACAGAGGAGCTTGAGATAGTGGGTTTCTGCCACGTCTCGGAAATGGCAACAGCATGTACATCTACATCTACATGGTAACTGATACTCACGTAATTGGTGGGTGGTAGGTGGTGCAATAAACCATAAACCTAAAGATTGCCTATCGCACGTTCAAATTTTCTATTGTGGTCTCGCATTGTCCTCGGAATGAACGAACCTAGATAACGCTCCGTTCTACAACCTATCTCACGTATCTTATCATCACGGTCGCTTCTACATATATATGTTGGTTCTTCAATTATTCCTACAACCACGTCTTTTAGACATTCCGATCTATATTTCCCCAGAAGCCGCAACCTTGAGTTCAATCAACGATGCTCCAATGGTACCAAGTTCAAATCCCTCAATAATGAAATGACGTTTTCCTTATGTTCGTCATTTAGTTATATGAATCAGGCTGCTCTCCGCTGAACTATTTCTAATTAAATTATATGTCCCGTCATTTACGGATCCAACATGCACGAGACTTATTCCACTTGTGGCCTAAGCAATGATAAGTCACAGGTTCCGCGTACTTTTCCTGCAGTGTTCCGTACTATTCTACCTATGAAAGCCAGTTTCTTGTTGACCGCGCCTATAACTCGACGAATAGGAAGACCATCATCACGCTGAGCTTTATTTTTGATTTTGCGTTTTACTGAAAGTACTTTAAATTTTGAAAAAGATTTAAAGTGGAATTGTGGGGAATCGGAAGACAAGTTCGCTTTTACCGTAAGACTACTAATGACTTCGGTGTCGATTGTTGTTGCGTTAGTCGAGTAGTAGTAGTTAGTCGTGTAGTCGAGAGGGTGGGAAGGAGGGATTGATTGATTGATCGATTTGGTCGTTATTTGGGGCGAGACTGAGACTAGGATGTCCCATATTCCACCAAACCCCTCGTCGTGATACATGGATGGAGGGAGGAAAGGAGGGACCGAGGGAGAAGGGAATGGAGTGAAGGAGGGAGGGAGCGAAGTAGCGAAGGGGGAGGGAGAGAAAGAGATAGTCAAAGTGAATGAGTGAAAGGGAGTGAGCAAAAGGGAGAGAGGAAAAGGGTGAGAGGAAGGGGTCGGCTTTCCATATAAAAATTGCAAGACGATTATTAATATTTGATGATGAATTGATTAGATTTATAAGTAATAGAATTGAAAAATATTATCAGTTCAATTACTAAATCTAGGGGATAGTAACGTGAACCATAGGGATCGCGATTTTTTACCCTACTTTCCAAAATGGAAATAGGGGTATAGAGAGATCGTTGTGACTTTCTGTCTGACTCTCCTTCCTAGTAACTATTTTGCCAATAAACCCATTTTCATCACACTTGCAATATATCTTGCTACTGGAGACGAGACATCGAGGACAGTTTTTACTGCAAATCGTGAAGGGTAATATTCTCTTGAATAATAAAATGTCATCTAATTAGAAATTATCGATCGTGTTTCTACGATTTTTGCATTAAAACTGGCGTTTTAACAGTTGTTATCACTCATTACGAGTGTTGCAAGAGTAACTACTATTATTGGACACTGTTTCGGTATAGCCTAATGCATTCCCTAGTTATTTTTACAGCACAATTACGCAAGATGAATTTAGTTTTCCAAACTAAATTAGTTGTTATACTTATCATCATCATCATAGGTAGTCTGTCCGTAGACAGGTCCGTGATTATTCATGGTTAAACCTGGTTCTCCATATACTCCTATTTTCCGCTGTCCTCTTCATATCTTGATAACTCTCTTTCCCTTTCAAAACGTCTATCAGCTGATACCTTTTCCTACCTCTTTCCCTTTTCCCATCTAGTTTATATATATATATATATATATATATATATATATATATATATATATATATATATACATATATATATATATATATATGGATGTCAACAAGGTGTTGGGATGAGTTCTCTCTCTGTAGCTGAAGAAGGAGTAGTTCCGAAAGCTTTACGTTTGTGATGTTTCTGTGTTTTTGTGTTATTTTACGTGTGTCGCTTCGACATCCCCGGGGCCTCGCCAACCTGAAGTCGTCTGATTGGTGAGTGCTCACTGGGTTTCCTCATCCCAACACCTTGTTGACATCCATATATTCATTTTACCTTTCCTTTTCCGTAAGTTGTTATATATATATATATATATATATATATATATACACATATATGAGTTCTCTCGAGGTAAAACAATCCGGAGGTAAAATAGTCCCCCAATCGGATCTCCGGGCGGGGACTGCCTTGAGGAAAACATTTGTCGAAAGTAAATTACGAATAGGGACTTGGAACGTAAGAACTATGAGAAAGGCAGGAAAGCTAGAGAACTTGAAAGAAGAAATGAGAAGAAATAGAGTTGACATTATAGGGCTATGCTAAACTAGATGGGAGGGAGAAGGACAGTTCGACTCGGAAGAATTCACGGTAGTTTATTCTGGAGGAAATAGTGGGGAAAGGGGAGTAGCTCTGGTACTTAGGAAAGGATATGATGAAATGCGTGACAAAGATAATAGCAACGAAAGATAGACTGATGGCAATAAAGCTAAAAGCAGTCCCAGTGGACATGCTGATAATCCAGGTATTAATGCCAACGTCAGCTCATGACGATGAAGAAATAGCTGAGATCTATGAGCAAATTAATGAAATTTACGAAGAAGACGGAAGAGGAAAGGTAAACTGCATAATAATGGGAGATTGGAACAGCATAGTCGGAGAAGGACAGGAAGAAAATGTTGTCGGGCAATACGGACTTGGGAAGAGAAATCGAGGAGGGGAGAAACTCGTAGAATTCTGCATCAATAATGACCTTGTAGTGATTAATACATGGTTCAAAAACCATAAACGAAGGTTATACACATGGAAAAGCCCAGGAGATAGAATGAGATGCCAAATAGATTACATCCTTGTAAAACAAAGATTCAGGAACAGCATAAAGAACGCCAAGGCATTGCAAGGAGCAGACATTGATTCAGATCACAGCCTTCTAATACTTGACGTGAGTACAAAGCTCAAACAAATAAGAAAAACGAGAAGAGAAAGACAGACCTGGGACCTAGAAAAACTGAAAGAAAGGCAGGATGTAGTCAGCATGAAGTTGGAAGATAACCTAAGAAAGTTGGAAAACAAACCGAAGACCGTTGATATAGAATGGGATGAAATTAAAACCAGGATCAAGGATACCTTGGATAAAGAGATTGGAAAACAAGAGAAGAAAATCAGAAAACCATGGATCACGAAGGAAATACTGGAGAAAATGGATTAGAGACGAAAATGGAAAAACGTTAACAGTGAAGAAAGTAGAGCCAACTATAGGCGTATAAACAATGAGTTGAGAAGGGTAACAGATAAAGCTAGAGAAAATTGGATACAAGGATATTGTGATAAAATAGAACAAATGGAGAAGTTAGGACGGTACGATATGATGTACGCTAGGGCACTGGAATTAGAAGATAAGAAGTCTAATGGAATTTGTGGTAAAGGAATTATGAATACGGATGGGAAGATAGTCTCAGAAACAAAGGATGTAGCACAGGTATGGGAAGAATACATTAAAGAATTATACAGCAAACAGGCAGGAGCGGCTAACATTGAACTGGAAGATGAGGAAAACATTGAAGAAGACAACTTAGGACCAAGTATTATGGAGAGCGAAGTAGAAAAAGCGATAATGGAACTTAAGAAGGGGAAAGCCACGGGCAGCGATGGAATACCGGCTGAGATATTTAAAGTCATAGTATCAGAAGGACTAAAAGCGATCACGACATTAATTAATAAGGTTTACGACACGGGAGAGTGGCCTCAGGATTTCCTAGAAGTAACAATGATCCCACTAAAGAAGAAGCCAAAGGCAATGCAGTGTAAAGATTACAGAACTATAAGCCTTCTGTCACACACATCGAAGATCATCACGAGGATTCTTAATAAAAGGCTGGAGAAAAAGGCATAAGAAATAATAGGGGAAGATCAATTCGGTTTCAGAAAAGGACGAGGAACTAGAGATGCTATAGGAATAGTTAGAATCATATCAGAAAGGGCAATAGAATACAGTCAAGATATCTGCGCATGTTTCGTAGACTGGCAGAAGGCCTTTGATAGAGTAAATTGGGTAAAGTTGATGAAGATATTAAAGGATATAGGTGTAGACTAGAAAGACAGGAGACTGATTAGGAATCTATATGAGAATCAAGTTGTAAAGGTCAGGTTTGAGAATGTGGACACCTGCGGAATAAATATCGGTAGAGGAGTAAGACAAGGCTGCTGCCTATCGCCAACCCTATTCAATATATATGGAAAAAGTCTAATGCAAGAAGCTCTAGAAGGCACAGGGGATTTCTAAATTGGAGGAAGGATTATAAGAACAGTGAAATACGCAGATGATCAAGTACTTCTAGCAAGAAAGGAAGAGGAGCTACAAAAAATGATAGATAGACTAGTCATAACAGGTAGAAAATACGGTATGGAAATTAATACAGAAAAATCCAAGGTCATTCGAATATCGGGTAAAGAAGAGAATCTGAACATAACTATTGGGGGAAAGCCATTAGAACAAGTTTCAGAATATAAATACCTTGGAAGTATCATAACACGAGAGGCAAAATGTACGGATGAGATCAAAACTAGAATAGGAAAAGCAAAAGCGGTTTTCAGGAGAAAGAAACAACTACTTACAGGGAATATAAGGGAAGATATCCGCAAGAAGTTGATAAAATGCTACGTATGGAGTATAGCATTGTATGGGGCAGAAACATGGACGCTAAGGAAAAATGACATCAAATACTTGGAAAGCTTTGAAATGTGGACTTGGAGGAGAATGCTGAAGATAAAATGGACAGATAGGATGAAAAACGATAAAGTGCTACGAATAATAGGAGAGAAGCGAATGATTATACAGACTATCAGAAAGAGGAAGGCAAACTGGGTTGGACATTACCTGAGGAGAGAGAGTATGATTAAAGACGTGTTAGAAGGAAAACTAGATGGGAAAAGGGAAAGAGGTAGGAAAAGGTTTCAGCTGATAGACGATTTGAAAGGGAAAGAGAGTTATCAAGATATGAAGAGGACAGCGGAAAATAGGAGTATATGGAGAACCAGGTTTAACCATGAATAATCACGGACCTGTCTACGGACAGACTACCTATGATGATGATACATATATACGCTAATGGACGCTTATTCACCAATATTATTTCAGATGGATGATGATAACTGATGAATAGAGAAATTTTTAAATCAAATTATTTTTGAATGGGAATAGATTTCGTGCGTTATAAGAAAATTTGTAAATCCCAAGAGTTAGTGATACAGTGTGAGAGATGGTGTGATGGGAGAGAGAGAGTTAGAAGTAGGCAGAAGAAAGAAGGAGAGAAAGAGGAGGAGAGGGAGGGAGAGAGACAGAAAAGGGAGAATGAGAGGGAGATAGCTGGAGAAAGAAGGAGAATAAAGGTAGAGGGAGCAAGATATGGAGAGAGAGGGAGAAATAGAGAAAGAGAGATTGTGAGAGTGCGAAAGAGAGGGAGAGAGAGAGACAGACTGACAGACAGTCAAAAGACTTTATTTAGGGCGAAATTTAGACTATATAGACCTTTCTTTCATATAAACATTTCGTCATATAAGTAATTAAAATATTTACATATTAAATGAACTTTAATTACATAAAGACTAAAGTAGAGTATATACAATTTACGTGTTAATTATATATTGGTTAATAGATCACAAATTAAAACCTGAGAATATTGTCAGTTTTTTGGGTCGAAAACAAATTGTATCAGTTATATTTTAACACAAAAAATTTCCCACTGCGGAAAACACCTACGAAGAGAAGAGAGGTGTAAAAAAAGGCTAACATTAGGCAATGAAGAAGAAAATAGTTGGAGATGACATTTTGGAATCGGTCGCTTAGGTACGAGGTGATCCAATCTATTGAAGGAGAAGTGAATCGCATGCAACGGAGTTTTGCTAGGAGTATGTCTTTCTCTACGGTGTCGAACGCTTTGCTAAAGTCAAGCAACCCTTGTACTGTAAGTTTTCGGTCATCCATGTGTCTGCGTATATCATCGGTGATTTTAATTAGCGCGGCGGTGGTGCTATGTGATTTCCGAAAGCCAGAAGTCAAGAAGATTATTTTCGTTGAGAAAATCTGTTACTAGTTCATGCGCAAGTCGCTCAAGAGCTTTTGATAATTTGGGAAGGAAGCTAATCGGCCGATAGTCATTGTTTGCGGAGATAGATTTCTTAGGGATTGGGCGGACTAACGCGAGTTTCCATTTCTTATTTATTTATTCGAAAAAGCCCAAAAACAGCACAAGGCCAATTACATTGGATTTTGATGGGAATTTTCCATGTAATAAGGAGTGGTTGAAAATGTTATTGAGCACTGAGAATTTTAGATATATTAAGTTTTTTATGAACATGATATGAATACCATCAGCACCCTGAGCTTTAGTTTTGATTCTGCATATTACTGAAAGTACATTAAATTTTGAAAGAGTTTTAAAGTGGAATTGTGGAGAACTGGAAGACTAGTTCGATTTTACCGTAATACTACTAACGACTTCGGTGTCGATTGTTGTTGTGTTAGTAGAGAATCTCTTATTAAGGGAATATAGTGGTATGTTGATTTGAAGTGACGGGAAATTGAATCGCGTCGTGCCATCGATAATTTTAAGTCGGCCGTTATCCACGGGGCGCGAGGTTTAGAGGCACGTGTAGTTTAATGGGCTCGTAATTATCG
Organism: Tanypteryx hageni; assembly: GCA_028673005.1. Lineage (NCBI taxonomy): Eukaryota > Metazoa > Arthropoda > Insecta > Odonata > Petaluridae > Tanypteryx > Tanypteryx hageni. The sequence goes on from CM054120.1 coordinate 39,566,231, forward strand.
AGTAAGCTATTCAATAATCCTACAACCTCGTCTTTTAGACATTCCTATCTATATTTCTTCAGAATCCGAAACCTTGAGTTCAATCCACGATGATTCCAATGGTACCCAGTTCATATCCCTCAATAATGAGGTGACGCTTTCCTTATGTTCGTACTTTTGTTTTACGAATTTGGCTGCTCTGCCCAGAACTCTTTCTAATTAAATTATATGTCCCTTGTCGTGCGGATTTCATATGCATGAGACGTATTCCACTTGTGGCCTAACCTGTGATAAGTCACAGGTTCCGCGTACTTTTTCTGTAGTGTTCCGTACTATTCTACCTATGAAAGCCAGTTTCTTGTTGGCCGCGCCTATAACTCGATGAATGTGCATGCCCCATGAAAGATCTCGACAAATGTTTACTCCTAAATATTTAACATACTCGGCTGCTTGGATATTTATTCCACTTATTTTATACTCGAAACCATATTTGGTGTAATTTATTTCAATTTGCCATTCTTGGCACCACGGTGAAATGCCTCTTAAATCTTCACGCAAAGACTTATGGTCCTCCTGGTTTATTATTTCTTTATATAGAACGCTATCATCGGCAAAAAATATAATTTTTCCACGAACTACCAAGCAGATATCATTCACTAAGATTAAGAAAAGTATACGGCCCAATAAACTTCCCTGAGGAACACCCGACGCAACTTTAGCGGGGGACAAGTATTTTCCATTGATGACAATTATCTATTCTCTAATCGAGAGGAACCTCTCACCAAACTGACAAATTTCGGATTGATACCATATTGTCCTAACTTTGCGATTAATTTCTTATGAGATACTTTATCAAAAGCCTTTCTTAATTCAGTGAATCGACCTGACTACTTTTCTTTCCGCATCTGAACAAATCATCCACAAACAAGCCGAGTTGCATTTCGCATGATCTAACTCAACGGAATCCGTGCTGGCATCCGGTAAGCAATGAGTGACTATTTAAATAGCGCATTACAGAACTAAAGATTATGTACACAAGTATCTTGCACGATAATGAAGTTAGGGAAATTGGCCTTAAATTTTCGGGGCTCTCTTTATCGCCGCCATTATGGATGGACGTAATGTGAGCCATTTTCCAATCTTTAGGAACTACAATTTCAGTAATGGATTTCTCGATTATAATTTTTAAATTCGGCGCGATTTCATGAGCTAACACTTTCAATCCTCGTGCGGGAATTTCCTCAGACCCAGGATATTTATTTGGTTTAACAGAATTAAGATGGAGCGCGATACCATTTTCGGAAAATAACAAATATTCCATCGAGTAGCCCTGATGCATAGAAATAGTGGTTTCACATTCATGGTCATTAGTAGTAAGAGCTTTCTGAAAGTTTTGATTTAAAAGGTTTGCTTTCTCAGCTCTATCGTGAACTACAATTCCAGGTTCCGATCTCTGTGACGCAATATTGGGGCGTCTACCTTGGACTTCTCTCACATATGACCAAAATTCTTTCGGGTTCTCTTTTAAGTTATCCTGTAAAACCTTTTTGTAATTGTTAAACGCATTACGCATTGACACTCTGGTTACGGAGCGCCCCTCCTTTTATTGCTGCCTTAACGTTGCAATTTTTTCGATCGTAGCTGTTGAGGAATGGTTATTTAAGCAAGAGTGCAGTTTTTTTTGCCGTCAGAGGGCGCTCCTAAATTCCAAGTTGTACCATTTAGGTTCTGCATTTTGACGCTTCAGTTTTATTGGAATAAATTTATCTGTTCACTCTCGCATCATATCTTTGATCATGCACCAGTATTCTGCCGCGTCTGCAATATCTGTTACCTCGCAGAAATTAGAATATTTATTTAGCAGAAAATAGCTAAATATAGCGTAATCGGCTTTGGCGAATGCATAAAGCTTTATTTTATCCTTAAGCTGTTTTTGAATGTTGAGCTGAAATTGCACGTAGACTGCCATGTGATCGCTTATTCCCTCAGCAACATATACCCTATTCATACGCTCAGGAAGATTAGTAGCCAATAGATCTAATATATTATTAAATCTCATGGGAAATCTCAATAACTGCTACAATGAGTGTTTGCAGAATGTCTTAAGTAAAACCTACTCATCAATAATATTTCAGATGGATGAAGATAACTTATGAATGGAGAAAAGTTTAAGTCAATTTACTTTTGATAGGGGAAAAGCTTTCATGCGTTATAAGAAACTATGTAAATTCCAAGAGTTACTGATACAGTGTGAGAGATGGTGTGGTGAGAGAGAAAGACAGAGAGAGAGTTAGAAAGAGGCCGCAGAGTGGGAGGGAGAGAGACGAAGAGAGGGAGGGAGGGAGGGAGAGGAAAGGGAGAATTAGAGGGAGATAGATGGATAAAAAGGGAGAGGGAAAAATAGAGAGAGAGAGAGAGATAAAGAAAGAGAATGAGAGGGAAAGAGAGAGAGACCGAACTACAGACAGACAAACGACTTTATTTAGGGCGAAATAGACTATATAGTCCCTTCTTCCATTTAACTCTTTCGTCATATACGAAATTAAAATATAGACATTAAAATATCTTAAATTAAGTAAAGATTACGGTAAAGTATATAAAAATCACAAGTTAATTATATATTGGTTAATAGATCACAAAGTATTTATTGCTACAGAATATTGTTAGCTTTGTGGGTCGAAAAAGCACTGTATCCTTTATTTTTTTTCAAACAGTTAAAATTTCCCACTGGGAAAACACATAAGAAGAGATGAGAGGTGTAATAAACTGCGAAAAAATCCTAAGTAGTTCCGAGAAAGAGGAAAAGAACCACAATAATTAGAGAAAGAGAGAAAAAATCATGTAAATACATACATTAATATACATATAAAGGAGGGGGTGAGAGGGAAATAGGGATTTTAGGGTAAGATATGCCTGTGAGATTACATCGTAATTAGGAAACAGGAAAATAAAGTAAAATGAAATTATGAATTTATGCCTAATAATCTCATTCTCTTGACAACCTAAAGGAGAAGATAGGGAGTGGATCAATGCATAAAGAGTGAGTGAAGATACTTGTGTTACAAGTGTTTGGAAGTGCCTAGTGATAGAGAGTTTTTATTAACGCGGAAGGCCATTCCAGAGTTTTCAAGCAGTGACCATAAAGGATTTGTTAGAACATTTATGCTCTATGAAGTGGAGTTTATAATTTATAGCATCCTCTGATATCGCATTAGTGAACTCAATTAATGGCGGCATAATTAGAAGAAAGATAGCACGGGATGTGATTATTAAGGACTTTATACAATAAGAAGAGATAATGAAGATTTATTCTGGATTCATGTTTTAGCCAGGATAGTCGATGAAAGAATTCTGAGGCATGGTTTTTAAGATTAAAGATGAATCTGATGCAGGCATTATGAGAACGTTGAAGCTTAATCGCGACATCCTTTGATAAGTTCTGGAATACAGTAACACAATAGTCGAAGTGAGGAAGATTTAGAGAGCTGTATTTTTATGGAAGAGTGAAGAATGCTAGTGAGAGGCCTTAGAGTTTGTTAGAATGTGTTTACCGTCTAGCAGACTTTTATTTCGTGAATATGCCAGGTAAGCGTTCCGTTAATTAGAGTGCCGAGATTTTTTAAAATTTTGCAATAGGGAATAACTGAGCCACTCAAAGACAGCGGAAATGATTCCGCAAGGTTTATAGAAGATAGTAGTTTTGACTAACCGATTATATGGCATGAGATTAGAAGGGGTTTATGATAAAAAGATTACAAATGCTCCATTCTTAAAGTTGAGATAAGTCATGATTTATTTTGGCAATGAAAAGAGATAAGTAATTTTTTTTGGTGTATATTTGTAAATCATAGGCATACAGATGATGCCTGGAGTAAGTTAAATATTGAGAACAATTATCAATAAATAGAGAGAACAATAGGGGACCTAAAATTGAGCCCTACGTTCCGCCTTGTCTAACATTAGGCCATGAAGACAAGGATAGTTGGAGATGACATTTTGGAGAGGGAGATAGCTGGAGAAAGAGGGAGAAAAAGGGAGAGAGAGATAGTGAGAGTGAGAAAAAGTGGTAGAGAGGGAGAGAGAGAGACAGACTGACAGACAGACCAACGGCTTTATATATGGCGAAATGTAGACTATATAGTTCCTTTTTAAATTTAGCCCTCTCGTCATATACGAAATTACAATATTTACATATTAAATTATCTTAAATTACGTAAAGATTACAGTAAAATAAAAACAAATTACAAGTTAATTATATATTGGTTAATAGATCACAAATAATTACATAAGAATATTGTCAGTTTTGTGGGTCGAAAAAAAATTGTATCAGAAGACAGAGAATAATAATAAGATAGAGAATATGTGAGCAGTAAAAAGACAGAAGAACAGATTCCGCAAGGTTTGTGGAAGGTAGTAGTTTTAAATAACCGATTAAAATGGCTTGAGATATCAAGGGGTATATGTCAAGATCATTATCAAAGCTCCTTTTTAGAAGTTGAGCTAAGTCATGATTTATAGTGGCAATGCAATGTGATAAGTTATTTGGTTTGGTGTCTAAATATATTTGGAGAAATAGGCGTACAGATGATGTTTAGAGTAAGTTTACTATAGAGAACAATAGGAGACCTAGAATTGAGCCATTCGTTCGGCTTTGGATAACATTACGCCAGGAAGAAGAGGAGTCGTTGGAGATGACTTTTTAGAAACGGTCGCTAAGGTACGAGGCGATCCAATCTATTGAAGGAGAAGTGAATCGCATGCAGCGGAGTTTTGCTAGAGTTATGTCATTGCCAACTAAGTTGAACGCTTTGCTAAAGTCAAGCAACACTAGTACTGTAAGTTTTCCGTCATCCATGTGTCTGCGTATATCATCGGTGATTTTAATTAGCGTGGTGGTGGTGCTATGTAACTTCCGAACGCTAGATTAATGGTAGTCATGAAGATTATTTGCGTTGAGAAAATCTGTTGCTTGTTCATGCGCAAGTCGCTAAAGAACTTATGATAAATTGAGAAGGAAGCTAATTGGCCGATAATCATAGTATGCGGAAAGAGATTTCTTAGGGTTTGGGAGGACTAACGCGAGTTTCCGAGTTTCCGTTGCGATGGGAATATTCCTTGTAATATGGAGTGGTTGAAAATGTTATTGAGCACTGGGAGTATTTTATGTATTAATTTGTTTATGATCATGATAGGAATACCATCAGCACCTTGGGCTTCAGTTTTGATTCTGCGTATTACTGAAAGTACGTTAAATTGCGAAAAAGCTTTAAAGTGGAATTGTGGAGAACCGGAATACTCGTTCGCTTTGACCGTAAGATTACTAATGACTTTGCGTTTTCGTTCGGTGTCAATTGATGTTGGGTTAGTCGAGAATCTCTTATTAGAGAATCTATTGATATGTTTGGTGGTAAGTCAAAATCCTTGTGCTTACCAATACCGAGGTTTCGCAGGTTGTTCCATAGGGCGGATGTTGTTACATTGGAGCCTGATATAGAATAAGCAAATTTTATTTTGGCATTTATTATCTGCTGCTTAGTTTTGTTTCTAATACTTTTGTAGGCATTGAATGTGTTTGGGCATTTATTTGATTTGAAGAGACAGGAAATTGAATCGCGTGGTGCCATCGATAGTTTTATGTCGGCCGTTATCCACTGGGCGCGAGGTTTAGAGACACCTGTAGTTTTGATGGGCGCATATTTTTCGAGTAAATGTAAAAGAAAAGTCTTAAGTGATTCAACTTTTGAGTCTATGTCGTCAGCATATTCAATGTTGTGTCACGGAAGACGCGCCGCATCGGCAATAAAACTATCAAAATCAAGGTTTTTAGTATTTCTTTTAGAGATGAATTTCTGCTTATATTTTGGAGAGTTTAGGGAGTAGGCTAGAAAAATTAAGCCATGGGATGAAATTCCCGGGGCAGGTAGTAACCATGGGTGCAGACTTTATCTGGGTTAGTGGTAACTAAGATATCAATCCTAGTGGAAGAGTTTTAGGTGTTATTTGTTGGTTTTATTGGAAGTATACTGGGATTTTGCGATGTAAAAGAGTTTTTAAAAAAGACTGCATCGGAGGAGGTTGAGGGGAAATTGGCATTAAAGTCGCCATATATGATTATTTGTTCATAAAACCTGTCTGAATTTGGCGATGGTCTCGTCAATTTCAGAAAGATAACCAATTTTTGCAGGACGATAAACGATTCCTAATAGATTTTTTTTTAATTGACGACTAATTCAAGGAAGTATTGTGCATCGCTGGTGGCGATTACTTTTCAAACAATGGATTTACGGAAGTAGATTTCTACTCCCCCTCTTCCTATCCTTAACCTATCATTGCTAAACAAGTTATAGCCGGGTATTTCTACAGAGGAGCTTGAGATAGTGGGTTTCTGCCACGTCTCGGAAATGGCAACAGCATGTACATCTACATCTACATGGTAACTGATATTCACCTAATTGGTGGGTGGTAGGTGGTGCAATAAACCATAAACCTAAAGATTGCCTATCGCACGTTCAAATTTTCTATTGTGGTCTCGCATTGTCCTTATTGTATCTTATCATCACGGTCGCTTCTACATATATATGTTGGTTCTTCAATTATTCCTACAACCACGTCTTTTAGACATTCCGATCTATATTTCCCCAGAAGCCGCAACCTTGAGTTCAATCAACGATGCTCCAATGGTACCAAGTTCAAATCCCTCAATAATGAAATGACGTTTTCCTTATGTTCGTCATTTAGTTATATGAATCAGGCTGCTCTCCGCTGAACTATTTCTAATTAAATTATATGTCCCGTCATTTACGGATCCAACATGCACGAGACTTATTCCACTTGTGGCCTAAGCAATGATAAGTCACAGGTTCCGCGTACTTTTCCTGCAGTGTTCCGTACTATTCTACCTATGAAAGCCAGTTTCTTGTTGACCGCGCCTATAACTCGACGAATAGGAAGACCATCATCACGCTGAGCTTTATTTTTGATTTTGCGTTTTACTGAAAGTACTTTAAATTTTGAAAAAGATTTAAAGTGGAATTGTGGGGAATCGGAAGACAAGTTCGCTTTTACCGTAAGACTACTAATGACTTCGGTGTCGATTGTTGTTGCGTTAGTCGAGTAGTAGTAGTTAGTCGTGTAGTCGAGAGGGTGGGAAGGAGGGATTGATTGATTGATCGATTTGGTCGTTATTTGGGGCGAGACTGAGACTAGGATGTCCCATATTCCACCAAACCCCTCGTCGTGATACATGGATGGAGGGAGGAAAGGAGGGACCGAGGGAGAAGGGAATGGAGTGAAGGAGGGAGGGAGAGAAGTAGCGAAGGGGGAGGGAGAGAAAGAGATAGTCAAAGTGAATGAGTGAAAGGGAGTGAGCAAAAGGGAGAGAGGAAAAGGGTGAGAGGAAGGGGTCGGCTTTCCATATAAAAATTGCAAGACGATTATTAATATTTGATGATGAATTGATTAGATTTATAAGTAATAGAATTGAAAAATATTATCAGTTCAATTACTAAATCTAGGGGATAGTAACGTGAACCATAGGGATCGCGATTTTTTACCCTACTTTCCAAAATGGAAATAGGGGTATAGAGAGATCGTTGTGACTTTCTGTCTGACTCTCCTGCCTAGTAACTATTTTGCCAATAAACCCATTTTCATCACACTTGCAATATATCTTGCTACTGGAGACGAGACATCGAGGACAGTTTTTACTGCGAATCGTGAAGGGTAATATTCTCTTGAATAATAAAATGTCATCTAATTAGAAATTATCGATCGTGTTTCTACGATTTTTGCATTAAAACTGGCGTTTTAACAGTTGTTATCACTCATTACGAGTGTTGCAAGAGTAACTACTATTATTGGACACTGTTTCGGTATAGCCTAATGCATTCCCTCGTTATTTTTACAGCACAATTACGCAAGATGAATTTAGTTTTCCAAACTAAAATAGTTGTTATACTTATCATCATCATCATAGGTAGTCTGTCCGTAGACAGGTCCGTGATTATTCATGGTTAAACCTGGTTCTCCATATACTCCTATTTTCCGCTGTCCTCTTCATATCTTGATAACTCTCTTTCCCTTTCAAAACGTCTATCAGCTGATACCTTTTCCTACCTCTTTCCCTTTTCCCATCTAGTTTATATATATATATATATATATATATATATATATATATATATATATATATATATATATATATATACATATATACATATATATATATATATATATATATATATATATATATATATATATATATATATATATATGGATGTCAACAAGGTGTTGGGATGAGTTCTCTCTCTGTAGCTGAAGAAGGAGTAGTTCCGAAAGGTTTACGTTTGTGATGTTTCTGTGTTTTTGTGTTATTTTACGTGTGTTGCTTCGACATCCCTGGGGCCTCGCCAACCTGAAGTCCTCTGATTGGTGAGTGCTCACTGGGTTTCCTCATCCCAACACCTTGTTGACATCCATATATTCATTTTACCTTTCCTTTTCCGTAAGTTGTTATATATATATATATATATATATATATATATATATATATATATATATATATATATGGATGTCAACAAGGTGTTGGGATGAGGAAACCCAGTGAGCACTCACCAATCAGACGACTTCAGGTTGGCGAGGCCTGGGGATGTCGAAGCAACACACGTAAAATAACACAAAAACACAGAAACATCACAAACGTAAAGCTTTCGGAACTACTCCTTCTTCAGCTACAGAGAGAGAAGGAGTAGTTCCGAAAGCTTTACGTTTGTGATGTTTCTGTGTTTTTGTGTTATTTTACGTGTGTCGCTTCGACATCCCCGGGGCCTCGCCAACCTGAAGTCGTCTGATTGGTGAGTGCTCACTGGGTTTCCTCATCCCAACACCTTGTTGACATTCATATATTCATTTTACCTTTCCTTTTCCGTAAGTTGTTATATATATATATATATATATATATATATATATATATACACATATATGAGTTCTCTCGAGGTAAAACAATCCGGAGGTAAAATAGTCCCCCAATCGGATCTCCGGGCGGGGACTGCCTTGAGGAAAACATTTGTCGAAAGTAAATTACGAATAGGGACTTGGAACGTAAGAACTATGAGAAAGGCAGGAAAGCTAGAGAACTTGAAAGAAGAAATGAGAAGAAATAGAGTTGACATTATAGGGCTATGCTAAACTAGATAGGAGGGAGAAGGACAGTTCGACTCGGAAGAATTCACGGTAGTTTATTCTGGAGGAAATAGTGGGGAAAGGGGAGTAGCTCTGGTACTTAGGAAAGGATATGATGAAATGCGTGACAAAGATAATAGCAACGAAAGATAGACTGATGGCAATAAAGCTAAAAGCAGTCCCAGTGGACATGCTGATAATCCAGGTATTAATGCCAACGTCAGCTCATGACGATGAAGAAATAGATGAGATCTATGAGCAAATTAATGAAATTTACGAAGAAGACGGAAGAGGAAAGGTAAACTGCATAATAATGGGAGATTGGAACAGCATAGTCGGAGAAGGACAGGAAGAAAATGTTGTCGGGCAATACGGACTTGGGAAGAGAAATCGAGGAGGGGAGAAACTCGTAGAATTCTGCATCAATAATGACCTTGTAGTGATTAATACATGGTTCAAAAACCATAAACGAAGGTTATACACATGGAAAAGCCCAGGAGATAGAATGAGATGCCAAATAGATTACATCCTTGTAAAACAAAGATTCAGGAACAGCATAAAGAACGCCAAGGCATTGCAAGGAGCAGACATTGATTCAGATCACAGCCTTCTAATACTTGACGTGAGTACAAAGCTCAAACAAATAAGAAAAACGAGAAGAGAAAGACAGACCTGGGACCTAGAAAAACTGAAAGAAAGGCAGGATGTAGTCAGCATGAAGTTGGAAGATAACCTAAGAAAGTTGGAAAACAAACCGAAGACCGTTGATATAGAATGGGATGAAATTAAAACCAGGATCAAGGATACCTTGGATAAAGAGATTGGAAAACAAGAGAAGAAAATCAGAAAACCATGGATCACGAAGGAAATACTGGAGAAAATGGATTAGAGACGAAAATGGAAAAACGTTAACAGTGAAGAAAGTAGAGCCAACTATAGGCGTATAAACAATGAGTTGAGAAGGGTAACAGATAAAGCTAGAGAAAATTGGATACAAGGAAAATGTGATGAAATAGAACAAATGGAGAAGTTAGGACGGTACGATATGATGTACGCTAGGGCACTGGAATTAGAAGATAAGAAGTCTAATGGAATTTGTGGTAAAGGAATTATGAATACGGATGGGAAGATAGTCTCAGAAACAAAGGATGTAGCACAGGTATGGGAAGAATACATTAAGGAATTATATAGCAAACAGGCAGGAGCGGCTAACATTGAACTGGAAGATGAGGAAAACATTGAAGAAGACAACTTAGGACCAAGTATTATGGAGAGCGAAGTAGAAAAAGCGATAATGGAACTTAAGAAGGGGAAAGCCACGGGCAGCGATGGAATACCGGCTGAGATATTTAAAGTCATAGGATCAGAAGGACTAAAAGCGATCACGACATTAATTAATAAGGTTTACGACACGGGAGAGTGGCCTCAGGATTTCCTAGAAGTAACAATGATCCCACTAAAGAAGAAGCCAAAGGCAATGCAGTGTAAATATTACAGAACTATAAGCCTTCTGTCACACACATCGAAGATCATCACGAGGATTCTTAATAAAAGGCTGGAGAAAAAGGCAGAAGAAATAATAGGGGAAGATCAATTCGGTTTCAGAAAAGGACGAGGAACTAGAGATGCTATAGGAATAGTTAGAATCATATCAGAAAGGGCAATAGAATACAGTCAAGATATCTGCGCATGTTTCGTAGACTGGCAGAAGGCCTTTGATAGAGTAAATTGGGTAAAGTTGATGAAGATATTAAAGGATATATGTGTAGACTAGAAAGACAGGAGACTGATTAGGAATCTATATGAGAATCAAGTTGTAAAGGTCAGGTTTGAGAATGTGGACACCTGCGGAATATATATAGGTAGAGGAGTAAGACAAGGCTGCTGCCTATCGCCAACCCTATTCAATATATATGGAGAAAGTCTAATGCAAGAAGCTTTAGAAGGCACAGGGGATTTCAAAATTGGAGGAAGGATTATAAGAACAGTGAAATACGCAGATGATCAAGTACTTCTAGCAAGAAAGGAAGAGGAACTACAAAAAATGATAGATAGACTAGTCATAACAGGTAGAAAATACGGTATGGAAATGAATAAAGAAAAATCCAAGGTCATTCGAATATCGGGTAAAGAAGAGAATCTGAACATAACTATTGGGGGAAAGCCATTAGAACAAGTTTCAGAATATAAATACCTTGGAAGTATCATAACACGAGAGGCAAAATGTACGGATGAGATCAAAACTAGAATAGGAAAAGCAAAAGCGGTTTTCAGGAGAAAGAAACAACTACTTACAGGGAATATAAGGGAAGATATCCGCAAGAAGTTGATAAAATGCTACGTATGGAGTATAGCATTGTATGGGGCAGAAACATGGACGCTAAGGAAAAATGACATCAAATACTTGGAAAGCTTTGAAATGTGGACTTGGAGGAGAATGCTGAAGATAAAATGGACAGATAGGATGAAAAACGATAAAGTGCTACGAAGAATAGGAGAGAAGCGAATGATTATACAGACTATCAGAAAGAGGAAGGCAAACTGGGTTGGACATTACCTGAGGAGAGAGAGTATGATTAAAGACGTGTTAGAAGGAAAACTAGATGGGAAAAGGGAAAGAGGTAGGAAAAGGTTTCAGCTGATAGACGATTTGAAAGGGAAAGAGAGTTATCAAGATATGAAGAGGACAGCGGAAAATAGGAGTATATGGAGAACCAGGTTTAACCATGAATAATCACGGACCTGTCTACGGACAGACTACCTATGATGATGATACATATATACGCTAATGGACGCTTATTCACCAATATTATTTCAGATGGATGATGATAACTGATGAATAGAGAAATTTTTAAATCAAATTATTTTTGAATGGGAATAGATTTCGTGCGTTATAAGAAAATTTGTAAATCCCAAGAGTTAGTGATACAGTGTGAGAGATGGTGTGATGGGAGAGAGAGAGTTAGAAGTAGGCAGAAGAAAGAAGGAGAGAAAGAGGAAGAGAGGGAGGGAGAGAGACAGAAAAGGGAGAATGAGAGGGAGATAGCTGGAGAAAGAAAGAGAATATAGGTAGAGGGACCAAGATATAGGAGAGAGAGGGAGAAATAGAGAAAGAGAGATTGTGAGAGTGCGAAAGAGAGGGAGAGAGAGAGACAGACTGACAGACAGTCAAAAGACTTTATTTAGGGCGAAATTTAGACTATATAGACCTTTCTTTCATATAAACATTTCGTCATATAAGTAATTAAAATATTTACATATTAAATGAACTTTAATTACATAAAGACTAAAGTAGAGTATATACAATTTACGTGTTAATTATATATTGGTTAATAGATCACAAATTATAACCTGAGAATATTGTCAGTTTTTTGGGTCGAAAACAAATTGTATCAGTTATATTTTAACACAAAAAATTTCCCACTGCGGAAAACACCTACGAAGAGAAGAGAGGTGTAAAAAAAGGCTAACATTAGGCAATGAAGAAGAAAATAGTTGGAGATGACATTTTGGAATCGGTCGCTTAGGTACGAGGTGATCCAATCTATTGAAGGAGAAGTGAATCGCATGCAACGGAGTTTTGCTAGGAGTATGTCTTTCTCTACGGTGTCGAACGATTTGCTAAAGTCAAGCAACCCTTGTACTGTAAGTTTTCGGTCATCCATGTGTCTGCGTATATCATCGGTGATTTTAATTAGCGCGGCGGTGGTGCTATGTGATTTCCGAAAGCCAGAAGTCAAGAAGATTATTTTCGTTGAGAAAATCTGTTACTAGTTCATGCGCAAGTCGCTCAAGAGCTTTTGATAATTTGGGAAGGAAGCTAATCGGCCGATAGTCATTGTTTGCGGAGATAGATTTCTTAGGGATTGGGCGGACTAACGCGAGTTTCCATTTCTTATTTATTTATTCGAAAAAGCCCAAAAACAGCACAAGGCCAATTACATTGGATTTTGATGGGAATTTTCCATGTAATAAGGAGTGGTTGAAAATGTTAGTGAGCACTGAGAATTTTAGATATATTAAGTTTTTTATGAACATGATATGAATACCATCAGCACCCTGAGCTTTAGTTTTGATTCTGCATATTACTGAAAGTACATTAAATTTTGAAAGAGTTTTAAAGTGGAATTGTGGAGAACTGGAAGTCTAGTTCGATTTTACCGTAATACTACTAACGACTTCGGTGTCGATTGTTGTTGTGTTAGTAGAGAATCTCTTATTAAGGGAATATAGTGGTATGTTGATTTGAAGTGACGGGAAATTGAATCGCGTCGTGCCATCGATAATTTTAAGTCGGCCGTTATCCACGGGGCGCGAGGTTTAGAGGCACGTGTAGTTTAATGGGCTCGTAATTATCGAGTAAGCTATTCAATAATCCTACAACCTCGTCTTTTAGACATTCCTATCTATATTTCTTCAGAATCCGAAACCTTGAGTTCAATCCACGATGATTCCAATGGTACCCAGTTCATATCCCTCAATAATGAGGTGACGCTTTCCTTATGTTCGTACTTTTGTTTTACGAATTTGGCTGCTCTGCCCAGAACTCTTTCTAATTAAATTATATGTCCCTTGTCGTGCGGATTTCATATGCATGAGACGTATTCCACTTGTGGCCTAACCTGTGATAAGTCACAGGTTCCGCGTACTTTTTCTGTAGTGTTCCGTACTATTCTACCTATGAAAGCCAGTTTCTTGTTGGCCGCGCCTATAACTCGATGAATGTGCATGCCCAATGAAAGATCTCGACAAATGTTTACTCCTAAATATTTAACATACTCGGCTGCTTGGATATTTATTCCACTTATTTTATACTCGAAACCATATTTGGTGTAATTTATTTCAATTTGCCATTCTTGGCACCACGGTGAAATGCCTCTTAAATCTTCACGCAAAGACTTATGGTCCTCCTGGTTTATTATTTCTTTATATAGAACGCTATCATCGGCAAAAAATATAATTTTTCCACGAACTACCAAGCAGATATCATTCACTAAGATTAAGAAAAGTATACGGCCCAATAAACTTCCCTGAGGAACACCCGACGCAACTTTAGCGGGGGACAAGTATTTTCCATTGATGACAATTATCTATTCTCTAATCGAGAGGAACCTCTCACCAAACTGACAAATTTCGGATTGATACCATATTGTCCTAACTTTGCGATTAATTTCTTATGAGATACTTTATCAAAAGCCTTTCTTAATTCAGTGAATCGACCTGACTACTTTTCTTTCCGCATCTGAACAAATCATCCACAAACAAGCCGAGTTGCATTTCGCATGATCTAACTCAACGGAATCCGTGCTGGCATCCGGTAAGCAATGAGTGACTATTTAAATAGCGCATTACAGAACTAAAGATTATGTACACAAGTATCTTGCACGATAATGAAGTTAGGGAAATTGGCCTTAAATTTTCGGGGCTCTCTTTATCGCCGCCATTATGGATGGACGTAATGTGAGCCATTTTCCAATCTTTAGGAACTACAATTTCAGTAATGGATTTCTCGATTATAATTTTTAAATTCGGCGCGATTTCATGAGCTAACAATTTCAATCCTCGTGCGGGAATTTCCTCAGACCCAGGATATTTATTTGGTTTAACAGAATTAAGATGGAGCGCGATACCATTTTCGGAAAATAACAAATATTCCATCGAGTAGCCCTGATGCATAGAAATAGTGGTTTCACATTCATGGTCATTAGTAGTAAGAGCTTTCTGAAAGTTTTGATTTAAAACGTTTGCTTTCTCAGCTCTATCGTGAACTACAATTCCAGGTTCCGATCTCTGTGACGCAATATTGGGGCGTCTACCTTGGACTTCTCTCACATATGACCAAAATTCTTTCGGGTTCTCTTTTAAGTTATCCTGTAAAACCTTTTTGTAATTGTTAAACGCATTACGCATTGACACTCTGGTTACGGAGCGCCCCTCCTTTTATTGCTGCCTTAACGTTGCAATTTTTTCGATCGTAGCTGTTGAGGAATGGTTATTTAAGCAAGAGTGCAGTTTTTTTTGCCGTCAGAGGGCGCTCCTAAAATCCAAGTTGTACCATTTAGGTTCTGCATTTTGACGCTTCAGTTTTATTGGAATAAATTTATCTGTTCACTCTCGCATCATATCTTTGATCATGCACCAGGATTCTGCCGCGTCTGCAATATCTGTTACCTCGCAGAAATTAGAATATTTATTTCGCAGAAAATAGCTAAATATAGCGTAATCGGCTTTGGCGAATGCATAAAGCTTTATTTTATCCTTAAGCTGTTTTTGAATGTTGAGCTGAAATTGCACGTAGACTGCCATGTGATCGCTTATTCCCTCAGCAACATATACCCTATTCATACGCTCAGGAAGATTAGTAGCCAATAAATCTAATATATTATTAAATCTCATGGGAAATCTCAATAACTGCTACAATGAGTGTTTGCAGAATGTCTTAAGTAAAACCTACTCACCAATAATATTTCAGATGGATGAAGATAACTTATGAATGGAGAAAAGTTTAAGTCAATTTACTTTTGATAGGGGAAAAGCTTTCATGCGTTATAAGAAACTATGTAAATTCCAAGAGTTACTGATACAGTGTGAGAGATGGTGTGGTGAGAGAGAAAGACAGAGAGAGAGTTAGAAAGAGGCCGCAGAGTGGGAGGGAGAGAGACGAAGAGAGGGAGGGAGGGAGGGAGAGGAAAGGGAGAATTAGAGGGAGATAGATGGATAAAAAGGGAGAGGGAAAAATAGAGAGAGAGAGATAAAGAAAGAGAATGAGAGGGAAAGAGAGAGAGACCGAACTACAGACAGACAAACGACTTTATTTAGGGCGAAATAGACTATATAGTCCCTTCTTCCATTTAACTCTTTCGTCATATACGAAATTAAAATATAGACATTAAAATATCTTAAATTAAGTAAAGATTACGGTAAAGTATATACAAATCACAAGTTAATTATATATTGGTTAATAGATCACAAAGTATTTATTGCTACAGAATATTGTTAGCTTTGTGGGTCGAAAAAGCACTGTATCCTTTATTTTTTTTCAAACAGTTAAAATTTCCCACTGGGAAAACACATAAGAAGAGATGAGAGGTGTAATAAACTGCGAAAAAATCCTAAGTAGTTCCGAGAAAGAGGAAAAGAACCACAATAATTAGAGAAAGAGAGAAAAAATCATGTAAATACATACATTAATATACATATAAAGGAGGGGGTGAGAGGGAAATAGGGATTTTAGGGTAAGATATGCCTGTGAGATTACATCGTAATTAGGAAACAGGAAAATAAAGTAAAATGAAATTATGAATTTATGCCTAATAATCTCATTCTCTTGACAACCTAAAGGAGAAGATAGGGAGTGGATCAATGCATAAAGAGTGAGTGAAGATACTTGTGTTACAAGTGTTTGGAAGTGCCTAGTGATAGAGAGTTTTTATTAACGCGGAAGGCCATTCCAGAGTTTTCAAGCAGTGACCATAAAGGATTTGTTAGAACATTTATGCTCTATGAAGTGGAGTTTATAATTTATAGCATCCTCTGATATCGCATTAGTGAACTCAATTAATGGCGGCATAATTAGAAGAAAGATAGCACGGGATGTGATTATTAAGGACTTTATACAATAAGAAGAGATGGTGAAGATTTATTCTGGATTCATGTTTTAGCCAGGATAGTCGATGAAAGAATTCTGAGGCATGGTTTTTAAGATTAAAGATGAATCTGATGCAGGCATTATGAGAACGTTGAAGCTTAATCGCGACATCCTTTGATAAGTTCTGGAATACAGTAACACAATAGTCGAAGTGAGGAAGATTTAGAGAGCTGTATTTTTATGGAAGAGTGAAGAATGCTAGTGAGAGGCCTTAGAGTTTGTTAGAATGTGTTTACCGTCTAGCAGACTTTTATTTCGTGAATATGCCAGGTAAGCGTTCCGTTAATTAGAGTGCCGAGATTTTTTAAAATTTTGCAATAGGGAATAACTGAGCCACTCAAAGACAGCGGAAATGATTCCGCAAGGTTTATAGAAGATAGTAGTTTTGACTAACCGATTATATGGCATGAGATTAGAAGGGGTTTATGATAAAAAGATTACAAATGCTCCATTCTTAAAGTTGAGATAAGTCATGATTTATTTTGGCAATGAAAAGAGATAAGTAATTTTTTTTGGTGTATATTTGTAAATCATAGGCATACAGATGATGCCTGGAGTAAGTTAAATATTGAGAACAATTATCAATAAATAGAGAGAACAATAGGGGACCTAAAATTGAGCCCTACGTTCCGCCTTGTCTAACATTAGGCCATGAAGACAAGGATAGTTGGAGATGACATTTTGGAGAGGGAGATAGCTGGAGAAAGAGGGAGAAAAAGGGAGAGAGAGATAGTGAGAGTGAGAAAAAGTGGTAGAGAGGGAGAGAGAGAGACAGACTGACAGACAGACCAACGGCTTTATATATGGCGAAATGTAGACTATATAGTTCCTTTTTAAATTTAGCCCTCTCGTCATATACGAAATTACAATATTTACATATTAAATTATCTTAAATTACGTAAAGATTACAGTAAAATAAAAACAAATTACAAGTTAATTATATATTGGTTAATAGATCACAAATAATTACATAAGAATATTGTCAGTTTTGTGGGTCGAAAAAAAATTGTATCAGAAGACAGAGAATAATAATAAGATAGAGAATATGTGAGCAGTAAAAAGACAGAAGAACAGATTCCGCAAGGTTTGTGGAAGGTAGTAGTTTTAAATAACCGATTAAAATGGCTTGAGATATCAAGGGGTATATGTCAAGATCATTATCAAAGCTCCATTTTAGAAGTTGAGCTAAGTCATGATTTATAGTGGCAATGCAATGTGATAAGTTATTTGGTTTGGTGTCTAAATATATTTGGAGAAATAGGCGTACAGATGATGTTTAGAGTAAGTTTACTATAGAGAACAATAGGAGACCTAGAATTGAGCCATTCGTTCGGCTTTGGATAACATTACGCCAGGAAGAAGAGGAGTCGTTGGAGATGACTTTTTAGAAACGGTCGCTAAGGTACGAGGCGATCCAATCTATTGAAGGAGAAGTGAATCGCATGCAGCGGAGTTTTGCTAGAGTTATGTCATTGCCAACTAAGTTGAACGCTTTGCTAAAGTCAAGCAACACTAGTACTGTAAGTTTTCCGTCATCCATGTGTCTGCGTATATCATCGGTGATTTTAATTAGCGTGGTGGTGGTGCTATGTAACTTCCGAACGCTAGATTAATGGTAGTCATGAAGATTATTTGCGTTGAGAAAATCTGTTGCTTGTTCATGCGCAAGTCGCTAAAGAACTTATGATAAATTGAGAAGGAAGCTAATTGGCCGATAATCATAGTATGCGGAAAGAGATTTCTTAGGGTTTGGGAGGACTAACGCGAGTTTCCGAGTTTCCGTTGCGATGGGAATATTCCTTGTAATATGGAGTGGTTGAAAATGTTATTGAGCACTGGGAGTATTTTATGTATTAATTTGTTTATGATCATGATAGGAATACCATCAGCACCTTGGGCTTCAGTTTTGATTCTGCGTATTACTGAAAGTACGTTAAATTGCGAAAAAGCTTTAAAGTGGAATTGTGGAGAACCGGAATACTCGTTCGCTTTGACCGTAAGATTACTAATGACTTTGCGTTTTCGTTCGGTGTCAATTGATGTTGGGTTAGTCAAGAATCTCTTATTAGAGAATCTATTGATATGTTTGGTGGTAAGTCAAAATCCTTGTGCTTACCAATACCGAGGTTTTGCAGGTTGTTCCATAGGGCGGATGTTGTTACATTGGAGCCTGATATAGAATAAGCAAATTTTATTTTGGCATTTATTATCTGCTGCTTAGTTTTGTTTCTAATACTTTTGTAGGCATTGAATGTGTTTGGGCATTTATTTGATTTGAAGAGACAGGAAATTGAATCGCGTGGTGCCATCGATAGTTTTATGTCGGCCGTTATCCACTGGGCGCGAGGTTTAGAGACACCTGTAGTTTTGATGGGCGCATATTTTTCGAGTAAATGTAAAAGAAAAGTCTTAAGTGATTCAACTTTTGAGTCTATGTCGTCAGCATATTCAATGTTGTGTCACGGAAGACGCGCCGCATCGGCAATAAAACTATCAAAATCAAGGTTTTTAGTATTTCTTTTAGAGATGAATTTCTGCTTATATTTTGGAGAGTTTAGGGAGTAGGCTAGAAAAATTAAGCCATGGGATGAAATTCCCGGGGCAGGTAGTAACCATGGGTGCAGACTTTATCTGGGTTAGTGGTAACTAAGATATCAATCCTAGTGGAAGAGTTTTAGGTGTTATTTGTTGGTTTTATTGGAAGTATACTGGGATTTTGCGATGTAAAAGAGTTTTTAAAAAAGACTGCATCGGAGGAGGTTGAGGGGAAATTGGCATTAAAGTCGCCATATATGATTATTTGTTCATAAAACCTGTCTGAATTTGGCGATGGTCTCGTCAATTTCAGAAAGATAACCAATTTTTGCAGGACGATAAACGATTCCTAATAGATTTTTTTTTAATTGACGACTAATTCAAGGAAGTATTGTGCATCGCTGGTGGCGATTACTTTTCAAACAATGGATTTACGGAAGTAGATTTCTACTCCCCCTCTTCCTATCCTTAACCTATCATTGCTAAACAAGTTATAGCCGGGTATTTCTACAGAGGAGCTTGAGATAGTGGGTTTCTGCCACGTCTCGGAAATGGCAACAGCATGTACATCTACATCTACATGGTAACTGATATTCACCTAATTGGTGGGTGGTAGGTGGTGCAATAAACCATAAACCTAAAGATTGCCTATCGCACGTTCAAATTTTCTATTGTGGTCTCGCATTGTCCTTATTGTATCTTATCATCACGGTCGCTTCTACATATATATGTTGGTTCTTCAATTATTCCTACAACCACGTCTTTTAGACATTCCGATCTATATTTCCCCAGAAGCCGCAACCTTGAGTTCAATCAACGATGCTCCAATGGTACCAAGTTCAAATCCCTCAATAATGAAATGACGTTTTCCTTATGTTCGTCATTTAGTTATATGAATCAGGCTGCTCTCCGCTGAACTAT
Source organism: Tanypteryx hageni (assembly GCA_028673005.1). Lineage (NCBI taxonomy): Eukaryota > Metazoa > Arthropoda > Insecta > Odonata > Petaluridae > Tanypteryx > Tanypteryx hageni. The sequence goes on from CM054120.1 coordinate 39,586,491, forward strand.
TTCTAATTAAATTATATGTCCCGTCATTTACGGATCCAACATGCACGAGACTTATTCCACTTGTGGCCTAAGCAATGATAAGTCACAGGTTCCGCGTACTTTTCCTGCAGTGTTCCGTACTATTCTACCTATGAAAGCCAGTTTCTTGTTGACCGCGCCTATAACTCGACGAATAGGAAGACCATCATCACGCTGAGCTTTATTTTTGATTTTGCGTTTTACTGAAAGTACTTTAAATTTTGAAAAAGATTTAAAGTGGAATTGTGGGGAATCGGAAGACAAGTTCGCTTTTACCGTAAGACTACTAATGACTTCGGTGTCGATTGTTGTTGCGTTAGTCGAGTAGTAGTAGTTAGTCGTGTAGTCGAGAGGGTGGGAAGGAGGGATTGATTGATTGATCGATTTGGTCGTTATTTGGGGCGAGACTGAGACTAGGATGTCCCATATTCCACCAAACCCCTCGTCGTGATACATGGATGGAGGGAGGAAAGGAGGGACCGAGGGAGAAGGGAATGGAGTGAAGGAGGGAGGGAGCGAAGTAGCGAAGGGGGAGGGAGAGAAAGAGATAGTCAAAGTGAATGAGTGAAAGGGAGTGAGCAAAAGGGAGAGAGGAAAAGGGTGAGAGGAAGGGGTCGGCTTTCCATATAAAAATTGCAAGACGATTATTAATATTTGATGATGAATTGATTAGATTTATAATTAATAGAATTGAAAAATATTATCAGTTCAATTACTAAATTTAGGGGATTGTAACGTGAACCATAGGGATCGCGATTTTTTACCCTACTTTCCAAAATGGAAATAGGGGTATAGAGAGATCGTTGTGACTTTCTGTCTGACTCTCCTTCCTAGTAACTATTTTGCCAATAAACCCATTTTCATCACATATGCAATATATCTTGCTACTGGAGACGAGACATCGAGGACAGTTTTTACTGCGAATCGTGAAGAGTAATATTCTCTTGAATAATAAAATGTCATCTAATTAGAAATTATCGATCGTGTTTCTACGATTTTTGCATTAAAACTGGCGTTTTAACAGTTGTTATCACTCATTACGAGTGTTGCAAGAGTAACTACTATTATTGGACACTGTTTCGGTATAGCCTAATGCATTCCCTCGTTATTTTTACAGCACAATTACGCAAGATGAATTTAGTTTTCCAAACTAAAATAGTTGTTATACTTATCATCATCATCATAGGTAGTCTGTCCGTAGACAGGTCCGTGATTATTCATGGTTAAACCTGGTTCTCCATATACTCCTATTTTCCGCTCTCCTCTTCATATCTTGATAACTCTCTTTCCCTTTCAAATCGTCTATCAGCTGATACCTTTTCCTACCTCTTTCCCTTTTCCCATCTAGTTTATATATATATATATATATATATATATATATATATATATATATATATATATATATTTATATATATATATATATATATACATATATATATATATATATATATATATATATATATATATATATATATATATATATATATGGATGTCAACAAGGTGTTGGGATGAGTTCTCTCTCTGTAGCTGAAGAAGGAGTAGTTCCGAAAGCTTTACGTTTGTGATGTTTCTGTGTTTTTGTGTTATTTTACTTGTGTCGCTTCGACATCCCCGGGGCCTCGCCAACCTGAAGTCGTCTGATTGGTGAGTGCTCACTTGGTTTCCTCATCCCAACACCTTGTTGACATCCATATATTCATTTTACCTTTCCTTTTCCGTAAGTTGTTATATATATATATATATATATATATATATATATATATATGGATGTCAACAAGGTGTTGGGATGAGGAAACCCAGTGAGCACTCACCAATCAGACGACTTCAGGTTGGCGAGGCCCCGGGGATGTCGAAGCAACACACGTAAAATAACACAAAAACACAGAAACATCACAAACGTAAAGCTTTCGGAACTACTCCTTCTTCAGCTACAGAGAGAGAAGGAGTAGTTCCGAAAGCTTTACGTTTGTGATGTTTCTGTGTTTTTGTGTTATTTTACGTGTGTCGCTTCGACATCCCCGGGGCCTCGCCAACCTGAAGTCGTCTGATTGGTGAGTGCTCACTGGGTTTCCTCATCCCAACACCTTGTTGACATCCATATATTCATTTTACCTTTCCTTTTCCGTAAGTTGTTATATATATATATATATATATATATATATATATATATATATATATATATATATATACACACACACACATATGACTTCTCTCGAGGTAAAACTATCCTGAGGTAAAATGGTCCCCCAATCGGATCTCCGGGCGGGGACTGCCTTGAGGAAAACATTTGTCGAAAGTAAATTACGAATAGGGACTTAGAACGTAAGAATTATGAGAAAGGCAGGAAAGCTAGAGAACTTGAAAGAAGAAATGAGAAGAAATAGAGTTGACATTATAGGGCTATGCGAAACTAGATGGGAGGGAGAAGGACAGTTCGACTCGGAAGAATTCACGGTAGTTTATTCTGGAGGAAATAGTGGGGAAAGGGGAGTAGCTCTGGTACTTAGGAAAGATATGATGAAATTCGTGACAAAGATAATAGCAACGAACGATAGACTGATGGCAATAAATCTAAAACCAGTCCCAGTGGACATGCTGATAATCCAGGTATTAATGCCAACGTCAGCTCATGACGATGAAGAAATAGATGAGATCTATGAGCAAATTAATGAAATTTACGAAGAAGACGGAAGAGGAAAGGTAAACTGCATAATAATGGGAGATTGGAACAGCATAGTCGGAGAAGGACAGGAAGAAAATGTTGTCGGGCAATACGGACTTGGGAAGAGAAATCGAGGAGGGGAGAAACTCGTAGAATTCTGCATCAATAATGACCTTGTAGTGATTAATACATGGTTCAAAAACCATAAACGAAGGTTATACACATGGAAAAGCCCAGGAGATAGAATGAGATGCCAAATAGATTACATCCTTGTAAAACAAAGATTCAGGAACAGCATAAAGAACGCGAAGGCATTGCAAGGAGCAGACATTGATTCAGATCACAGCCTTCTAATACTTGACGTGAGTACAAAGCTCAAACAAATAAGAAAAACGAGAAGAGAAAGACAGACCTGGGACCTAGAAAAACTGAAAGAAAGGCAGGATGTAGTCAGCATGAAGTTGGAAGATAACCTAAGAAAGTTGGAAAACAAACCGAAGACCGTTGATATAGAATGGGATGAAATTAAAACCAGGATCAAGGATACCTTGGATAAAGAGATTGGAAAACAAGAGAAGAAAATCAGAAAACCATGGATCACGAAGGAAATACTGGAGAAAATGGATTAGAGACGAAAATGGAAAAACGTTAACAGTGAAGAAAGTAGAACCAACTATAGGCGTATAAACAATGAGTTGAGAAGGGTAACAGATAAAGCTAGAGAAAATTGGATACAAGGAAAATGTGATGAAATAGAACAAATGGAGAAGTTAGGACGGTACGATATGATGTACGTTAGGGCACTGGAATTAGAAGATAAGAAGTCTAATGGAATTTGTGGTAAAGGAATTATGAATACGGATGGGAAGATAGCCTCAGAAACTAAGGATGTAGCACAGGTATGGGAAGAATACATTAAGGAATTATACAGCAAACAGGCAGGAGCGGCTAACATTGAACTGGAAGATGAGGAAAACATTGAAGAAGACAACTTAGGACCAAGTATTATGGAGAGCGAAGTAGAAAAAGCGATAATGGAACTAAAGAAGGGGAAAGCCACGGGCAGCGATGGAATACCGGCTGAGATATTTAAAGTCATAGGATCAGAAGGACTAAAAGTGATCACGAAATTAATTAATAAGGTTTACGACACGGGAGAGTGGCCTCAGGATTTCCTAGAAGTAACAATGATCCCACTAAAGAAGAAGCCAAAGGCAATGCAGTGTTAAGATTACAGAACTATAAGCCTTCTGTCACACACATCGAAGATCATCACGTGGATTCTTAATAAAAGGCTGGAGAAAAAGGCAGAAGAAATAATAGGGGAAGATCAATTCGGTTTCAGAAAAGGACGAGGAACTAGAGATGCTATAGGAATAGTTAGAATCATATCAGAAAGGGCAATAGAATACAGTCAAGATATCTGCGCATGTTTCGTAGACTGGCAGAAGGCCTTTGATAGAGTAAATTGGGTAAAGTTGATGAAGATATTAAAGGATATAGGTGTAGACTAGAAAGACAGGAGACTGATTAGGAATCTATATGAGAATCAAGTTGTAAAGGTCAGGTTTGAGAATGTGGACACCTGCGGAATAAATATCGGTAGAGGAGTAAGACAAGGCTGCTGCCTATCGCCAACCCTATTCAATATATATGGAAAAAGTCTAATGCAAGAAGCTCTAGAAGGCACAGGGGATTTCTAAATTGGAGGAAGGATTATAAGAACAGTGAAATACGCAGATGATCAAGTACTTCTAGCAAGAAAGGAAGAGGAGCTACAAAAAATGATAGATAGACTAGTCATAACAGGTAGAAAATACGGTATGGAAATTAATACAGAAAAATCCAAGGTCATTCGAATATCGGGTAAAGAAGAGAATCTGAACATAACTATTGGGGGAAAGCCATTAGAACAAGTTTCAGAATATAAATACCTTGGAAGTATCATAACACGAGAGGCAAAATGTACGGATGAGATCAAAACTAGAATAGGAAAAGCAAAAGCGGTTTTCAGGAGAAAGAAACAACTACTTACAGGGAATATAAGGGAAGATATCCGCAAGAAGTTGATAAAATGCTACGTATGGAGTATAGCATTGTATGGGGCAGAAACATGGACGCTAAGGAAAAATGACATCAAATACTTGGAAAGCTTTGAAATGTGGACTTGGAGGAGAATGCTGAAGATAAAATGGACAGATAGGATGAAAAACGATAAAGTGCTACGAAGAATAGGAGAGAAGCGAATGATTATACAGACTATCAGAAAGAGGAAGGCAAACTGGGTTGGACATTACCTGAGGAGAGAGAGTATGATTAAAGACGTGTTAGAAGGAAAACTAGATGGGAAAAGGGAAAGAGGTAGGAAAAGGTTTCAGCTGATAGACGATTTGAAAGGGAAAGAGAGTTATCAAGATATGAAGAGGACAGTGGAAAATAGGAGTATATGGAGAACCAGGTTTAACCATGAATAATCACGGACCTGTCTACGGACAGACTACCTATGATGATGATACATATATACGCTAATGGACGCTTATTCACCAATATTATTTCAGATGGATGATGATAACTGATGAATAGAGAAATTTTTAAATCAAATTATTTTTGAATGGGAATAGATTTCGTGCGTTATAAGAAAATTTGTAAATCCCAAGAGTTAGTGATACAGTGTGAGAGATGGTGTGATGGGAGAGAGAGAGTTAGAAGTAGGCAGAAGAAAGAAGGAGAGAAAGAGGAAGAGAGGGAGGGAGAGAGACAGAAAAGGGAGAATGAGAGGGAGATAGCTGGAGAAAGAAAGAGAATAAAGGTAGAGGGACCAAGATATAGGAGAGAGAGGGAGAAATAGAGAAAGAGAGATTGTGAGAGTGCGAAAGAGAGGGAGAGAGAGAGACAGACTGACAGACAGTCAAAAGACTTTATTTAGGGCGAAATTTAGACTATATAGACCTTTCTTTCATATAAACATTTCGTCATATAAGTAATTACAATATTTACATATTAAATGAACTTTAATTACATAAAGATTAAAGTAAAGTATATACAAATTACGTGTTAATTATATATTGGTTAATAGATCACAAATTATTACCTGAGAATATTGTCAGTTTTTTGGGTCGAAAACAAATTGTATCAGTTATATTTTAACACAAAAAATTTCCCACTGCGGAAAACACCTACGAAGAGAAGAGAGGTGTAAAAAAAGGCTAACATTAGGCAATGAAGAAGAAAATAGTTGGAGATGACATTTTGGAATCGGTCGCTTAGGTACGAGGTGATCCAATCTATTGAAGGAGAAGTGAATCGCATGCAACGGAGTTTTGCTAGGAGTATGTCTTTCTCTACGGTGTCGAACGCTTTGCTAAAGTCAAGCAACCCTTGTACTGTAAGTTTTCGGTCATCCATGTGTCTGCGTATATCATCGGTGATTTTAATTAGCGCGGCGGTGGTGCTATGTGATTTCCGAAAGCCAGAAGTCAAGAAGATTATTTTCGTTGAGAAAATCTGTTACTAGTTCATGCGCAAGTCGCTCAAGAGCTTTTGATAATTTGGGAAGGAAGCTAATCGGCCGATAGTCATTGTTTGCGGAGATAGATTTCTTAGGGATTGGGCGGACTAACGCGAGTTTCCATTTCTTATTTATTTATTCGAAAAAGCCCAAAAACAGCACAAGGCCAATTACATTGGATTTTGATGGGAATTTTCCATGTAATAAGGAGTGGTTGAAAATGTTAGTGAGCACTGAGAATTTTAGATATATTAAGTTTTTTATGAACATGATATGAATACCATCAGCACCCTGAGCTTTAGTTTTGATTCTGCATATTACTGAAAGTACATTAAATTTTGAAAGAGTTTTAAAGTGGAATTGTGGAGAACTGGAAGACCAGTTCGATTTTACCGTAATACTACTAACGACTTCGGTGTCGATTGTTGTTGTGTTAGTAGAGAATCTCTTATTAAGGGAATATAGTAGTATGTTGATTTGAAGTGACGGGAAATTGAATCGCGTCGTGCCATCGATAATTTTAAGTCGGCCGTTATCCACGGGGCGCGAGGTTTAGAGGCACGTGTAGTTAAATGGGCTCGTAATTATCGAGTAAGCTATTCAATAATCCTACAACCTCGTCTTTTAGACATTCCTATCTATATTTCTTCAGAATCCGAAACCTTGAGTTCAATCCACGATGATTCCAATGGTACCCAGTTCATATCCCTCAATAATGAAGTGACGCTTTCCTTATGTTCGTACTTTTGTTTTACGAATTTGGCTGCTCTGCCCAGAACTCTTTCTAATTAAATTATATGTCCCTTGTCGTGCGGATTTCATATGCATGAGACGTATTCCACTTGTGGCCTAACCTGTGATAAGTCACAGGTTCCGCGTACTTTTTCTGTAGTGTTCCGTACTATTCTACCTATGAAAGCCAGTTTCTTGTTGGCCGCGCCTATAACTCGATGAATGTGCATGCCCCATGAAAGATCTCGAGAAATGTTTACTCCTAAATATTTAACATACTAGGCTGCTTGGATATTTATTCCACTTATTTTATACTCGAAACCATATTTGGTGTAATTTATTTCAATTTGCCATTCTTGGCACCACGGTGAAATGCCTCTTAAATCTTCACGCAAAGACTTATGGTCATCCTGGTTTATTATTTCTTTATATAGAACGCTATCATCGGCAATAAATATAATTTTTCCACGAACTACCAAGCAAATATCATTCACTAAGATTAAGAAAAGTATACGGCCCAATAAACTTCCCTGAGGAACACCCGACGCAACTTTAGCGGGGGACAAGTATTTTCCATTGATGACAATTATCTATTCTCTAATTGAGAGGAACCTCTCACCAAACTGACAAATTTCGGATTGATGCCATATTGTCCTAACTTTGCGATTAATTTCTTATGAGATACTTTATCAAAAGCCTTTCTTAATTCAGTGAATCGACCTGACTACTTTTCTTTCCGCATCTGAACAAATCATCCACAAACAAGCCGAGCTGCATTTCGCATGATCTAACTCAACGGAATCCGTGCTGGCATCCGGTAAGCAATGAGTGACTATTTAAATAGCGCATTACAGAACTAAAGATTATGTACACAAGTATCTTGCACGATAATGAAGTTAGGGAAATTGGCCTTAAATTTTCGGGGCTCTCTTTATCGCCGCCATTATGGATGGACGTAATGTGAGCCATTTTCCAATCTTTAGGAACTACAATTTCAGTAATGGATTTCTCGATTATAATTTTTAAATTCGGCGCGATTTCATGAGCTAACACTTTCAATCCTCGTGCGGGAATTTCCTCAGACCCAGGATATTTATTTGGTTTAACAGAATTAAGATGGAGCGCGATACCATTTTCGGAAAATAACAAATATTCCATCGAGTAGCCCTGATGCATAGAAATAGTGGTTTCACATTCATGGTCATTAGTAGTAAGAGCTTTCTGAAAGTTTTGATTTAAAAGGTTTGCTTTCTCAGCTCTATCGTAAACTACAATTCCAGGTTCCGATCTCTGTGACGCAATATTGGGGCGTCTACCTTGGACTTCTCTCACATATGACCAAAATTCTTTCGGGTTCTCTTTTAAGTTATCCTGTAAAACCTTTTTGTAATTGTTAAACGCATTACGCATTGACACTCTGGTTACGGAGCGCCCCTCCTTTTATTGCTGCCTTAACGTTGCAATTTTTTCGATCGTAGCTGTTGAGGAATGGTTATTTAAGCAAGAGTGCAGTTTTTTTTGCCGTCAGAGGGCGCTCCTAAATTCCAAGTTGTACCATTTAGGTTCTGCATTTTGACGCTTCAGTTTTATTGGAATAAATTTATCTGTTCACTCTCGCATCATATCTTTGATCATGCACCAGGATTCTGCCGCGTCTGCAATATCTGTTACCTCGCAGAAATTAGAATATTTATTTCGCAGAAAATAGCTAAATATAGAGCGTAATCGGCTTTGGCGAATGCATAAAGCTTTATTTTATCCTTAAGCTGTTTTTGAATGTTGAGCTGAAATTGCACGTAGACTGCCATGTGATCGCTTATTCCCTCAGCAACATATACCCTATTCATACGCTCAGGAAGATTAGTAGCCAATAAATCTAATATATTATTAAATCTCATGGGAAATCTCAATAACTGCTACAATGAGTGTTTGCAGAATGTCTTAAGTAAAACCTACTCACCAATAATAATTCAGATGGATGATGATAACTTATGAATGGAGAAATGTTTAAGTCAATTTACTTTTGATAGGGGAAAAGCTTTCATGCGTTATAAGAAACTATGTAAATTCCAAGAGTTACTGATACAGTGTGAGAGATGGTGTGGTGAGAGAGAAAGACAGAGAGAGAGTTAGAAAGAGGCCGCAGAGTGGGAGGGAGAGAGACGAAGAGTGGGAGGGAGGGAGGGAGAGGGAGAGGAAAGGGAGAATTAGAGGGAGATAGATGGATAAAAAGGGAGAGGGAAAATAGAGAGAGAGAGATAAAGAAAGAGAATAAGAGGGAAAGAGAGAGAGACCGAACTACAGACAGACAAACGATTTTACTTAGGGCGAAATAGACTACATAGTCCCTTCTTCCATTTAACTCTTTCGTCATATACGAAATTAAAATATAGACATATTAAAATATCTTAAATTAAGTAAAGATTACGGTAAAGTATATAAAAATCACAAGTTAATTATATATTGGTTAATAGATCACAAAGTATTTATTGCTACAGAATATTGTTAGCTTTGTGGGTCGAAAAAGCACTGTATCCTTTATTTTTTTTCAAACAGTTAAAATTTCCCACTGGGAAAACACCTACGAAGAGATGAGAGGTGTAATAAACTGCGAAAAAATCCTAAGTAGTTCCGAGAAAGAGGAAAAGAACCACAATAATTAGAGAAAGAGAGAAAAAATCATGTAAATACATACATTAATACACATATAAAGGAGGGGGTGAGAGGGAAATAGGGATTTTAGGGTAAGATATGCCTGTGAGATTACATCGTAATTAGGAAACAGGAAAATAAAGTAAAATGAAATTATGAATTTATGCCTAATAATCTCATTCTCTTGACAACCTAAAGAAGAAGATAGGGAGTGGATCAATGCATAAAGAGTGAGTGAAGATACTTGTGTTACAAGTGTTTGGAAGTGCCTAGTGATAGAGAGTTTTTATTAACGCGGAAGGCCATTCCAGAGTTTTCAAGCAGTGACCATAAAGGATTTGTTAGAACATTTATGCTCTATGAAGTGGAGTTTATAATTTATAGCATCCTCTGATATTGCATTGGTGAACTCAATTAATGGCGGCATAATTAGAAGAAAGATAGCACGGGATATGATTATTAAGGACTTTATACAATAAGAAGAGATGGTGAAGATTTATTCTGGATTCATGTTTTAGCCAGTATAGTCGATAAAAGAATTCTGAGGCATAGCGATAGTTTTTAAGATTAAAGATGAATCTGATGCAGGCATTATGAGAACGTTGAAGCTTAATCGCGACATCCTTTGATCATTTGATAAGTCCTGGAATAAAGTAACACAATAGTCGAAGTGAGGAAGATTTAGAGAGCTGTATTTTTATGGAAGAGTGAAGAATGCTTGTGAGAGGCCTTAGAGTTTGTTAGAATGTGTTTACCGTCTAGCAGACTTTTATTTCGTGAATATGCCAGGTAAGCGTTCCGTTAATTAGAGTGCCGAGATTTTTTACAATTTTGCAATAGGGAATAACTGAGCCACTCAAAGACAGCGGAACTGATTCCGCAAGGTTTATAGAAGATAGTAGTTTTGACTAACCGATTATATGGCATGAGATTAGAAGGGGTTTATGATAAAAAGATTACAAATGCTCCATTCTTAAAGTTGAGATAAGTCATGATTTATTTTAGCAATGAAAAGAGATAAGTAATTTTTTTTGGTGTATATTTGTAAATCATAGGCATACAGATGATGCCTGGAGTAAGTTAAATATTGAGAACAATTATCAATAAATAGAGAGAACAATAGGGGACCTAAAATTGAGCCCTACGTTCCGCCTTGTCTAACATTAGGCCATGAAGACAAGGATAGTTGGAGATGACATTTTGGAGAGGGAGATAGCTGGAGAAAGAGGGAGAAAAAGGGAGAGAGAGATAGTGAGAGTGAGAAAAAGTGGTAGAGAGGGAGAGAGAGAGACAGACTGACAGACAGACCAACGGCTTTATATATGGCGAAATGTAGACTATATAGTTCCTTTTTAAATTTAGCCCTCTCGTCATATACGAAATTACAATATTTACATATTAAATTATCTTAAATTACGTAAAGATTACAGTAAAATAAAAACAAATTACAAGTTAATTATATATTGGTTAATAGATCACAAATAATTACATAAGAATATTGTCAGTTTTGTGGGTCGAAAAAAAATTGTATCAGAAGACAGAGAATAATAATAAGATAGAGAATATGTGAGCAGTAAAAAGACAGAAGAACAGATTCCGCAAGGTTTGTGGAAGTTAGTAGTTTTAAATAACCGATTAAAATGGCTTGAGATATCAAGGGGTATATGTCAAGATCATTATCAAAGCTCCATTTTAGAAGTTGAGTTAAGTCATGATTTATAGTGGCAATGCAATGTGATAAGTTATTTGGTTTGGTGTCTAAATATATTTGGAGAAATAGGCGTACAGATGATGTTTGGAATAAGTTTACTATAGAGAACAATCATTAATAAATAGAGAGAACAATAGGAGACCTAGAATTGAGCCATTCGTTCGGCTTTGGATAACATTACGCCAGGAAGAAGAGGAGTCGTTGGAGATGACTTTTTAGAAACGGTCGCTAAGGTACGAGGCGATCCAATCTATTGAAGGAGAAGTGAATCGCATGCAGCGGAGTTTTGCTAGAGTTATGTCATTGCCAACTAAGTTGAACGCTTTGCTAAAGTCAAGCAACACTAGTACTGTAAGTTTTCCGTCATCCATGTGTCTGCGTATATCATCGGTGATTTTAATTAGCGTGGTGGTGGTGCTATGTAACTTCCGAACGCTAGATTAATGGTAGTCATGAAGATTATTTGCGTTGAGAAAATCTGTTGCTTGTTCATGCGCAAGTCGCTAAAGAACTTATGATAAATTGAGAAGGAAGCTAATTGGCCGATAATCATAGTATGCGGAAAGAGATTTCTTAGGGTTTGGGAGGACTAACGCGAGTTTCCTAGTTTCCGTTGCGATGGGAATATTCCTTGTAATATGGAGTGGTTGAAAATGTTATTGAGCACTGGGAGTATTTTATGTATTAATTTGTTTATGATCATGATAGGAATACCATCAGCACCTTGGGCTTCAGTTTTGATTCTGCGTATTACTGAAAGTACGTTAAATTGCGAAAAAGCTTTAAAGTGGAATTGTGGAGAACCGGAATACTCGTTCGCTTTGACCGTAAGATTACTAATGACTTTGCGTTTTCGTTCGGTGTCAATTGATGTTGGGTTAGTCGAGAATCTCTTATTAGAGAATCTATTGATATGTTTGGTGGTAAGTCAAAATCCTTGTGCTTACCAATACCGAGGTTTCGCAGGTTGTTCCATAGGGCGAATGTTGTTACATTGGAGCCTGATATAGAATAAGCAAATTTTATTTTGGCATTTATTATCTGCTGCTTAGTTTTGTTTCTAATACTTTTGTAGGCATTGAATGTGTTTGGGCATTTATTTGATTTGAAGAGACAGGAAATTGAATCGCGTGGTGCCATCGATAGTTTTATGTCGGCCGTTATCCACTGGGCGCGAGGTTTAGAGACACCTGTAGTTTTGATGGGCGCATATTTTTCGAGTAAATGTAAAAGAAAAGTCTTAAGTGATTCAACTTTTGAGTCTATGTCGTCAGCATATTCAATGTTGTGTCACGAAAGACGCGCCGCATCGGCAATAAAACTATCAAAATCAAGGTTTTTAGTATTTCTTTTAGAGATGAATTTCTGCTTAAATTTTGGAGAGTTTAGGGAGTAGGCTAGAAAAATTAAGCCATGGGATGAAATACCCGGGGCAGGTAGTAACCATGGGTGCAGACTTTATCTGGGTTAGTGGTAACTAAGATATCAATCCTAGTGGAAGAGTTTTAGGTGTTATTTGTTGGTTTTATTGGAAGTATACTGGGATTTTGCGATGTAAAAGAGTTTTTAAAAAAGACTGCATCGGAGGAGGTTGAGGGGAAATTGGCATTAAAGTCGACATATATGATTATTTGTTCATAAAACCTGTCTGAAGTTGGCGATTGTCTCGTCATTTTCAGAAAGATAACCAATTTTTGCAGGACGATAAACGATTCCTAATAGATTTTTTTTTAATTGACGACTAATTCAAGGAAGTATTGTGCATCGCTGGTGGCGATTACTTTTCAAACAATGGATTTACGGAAGTAGATTTCTACTCCCCCTCTTCCTATCCCTAACCTATCATTGCTAAACAAGTTATAGCCGGGTATTTCTACAGAGGAGCTTGAGATAGTGGGTTTCTGCCACGTCTCGGAAATGGCAACAGCATGTACATCTACATCTACATGGTAACTGATATTCACCTAATTGGTGGGTGGTAGGGGGTGCAATAAACCATAACCTACCTAAAGATTGCCTATCGCACGTTCAAATTTTCTATTGTGGTCTCGTATTGTCCTCGGAATGAACGAACCTAGATAACGCTCCGTTCTACAACCTATCTCACGTATCTTATCATCACGGTCGCTTCTACATATATATGTTGGTTCTTCAATTATTCCTACAACCTCGTCTTTTAGACATTCCGATCTATATTTCCCCAGAAGCCGCAACCTTGAGTTCAATCAACGATGCTCCAATGGTACCCAGTTCAAATCCCTCAATAATGAAATGACGTTTTCCTTATGTTCGTCATTTAGTTATATGAATCAGGCTGCTCTCCGCTGAACTATTTCTAATTAAATTATATGTCCCGTCATTTACGGATCCCGCATGCACGAGACTTATTCCACTTGTGGCCTAAGCAGTGATAAGTCACAGGTTCCGCGTACTTTTCCTGCAGTGTTCCGTACTATTCTACCTATGAAAGCCAGTTTCTTGTTGGCCGCGCCTATAACTCGACGAATAGGAAGACCATCATCACGCTGAGCTTTAGTTTTGATTTTGCGTTTTACTGAAAGTACTTTAAATTTTGAAAAAGATTTAAAGTGGAATTGTGGGGAATCGGAGGACAAGGTCGCTTTTACCGTAAGACTACTAATGACTTCGGTGTCGATTGTTGTTGCGTTAGTCGAGTAGTAGTAGTTAGTCGTGTAGTCGAGAGGGTGGGAAGGAGGGATTGATTGATTGATCGATTTGGTCGTTATTTGGGGCGAGACTGAGACTAGGATGTCCCATATTCCACCAAACCCCTCGTCGTGATACATGGATGGAGGGAGGAAAGGAGGGACCGAGGGAGAAGGGAATGGAGTGAAGGAGGGAGGGAGCGAAGTAGCGAAGGGGGAGGGAGAGAAAGAGATAGTCAAAGTGAATGAGTGAAAGGGAGTGAGCAAAAGGGAGAGAGGAAAAGGGTGAGAGGAAGGGGTCGGCTTTCCATATAAAAATTGCAAGACGATTATTAATATTTGATGATGAATTGATTAGATTTATAAGTAATAGAATTGAAAAATATTATCAGTTCAATTACTAAATCTAGGGGATAGTAACGTGAACCATAGGGATCGCGATTTTTTACCCTACTTTCCAAAATGGAAATAGGGGTATAGAGAGATCGTTGTGTCTTTCTGTCTGACTCTCCTTCCTAGTAACTCTTTTGCCAATAAACCCATTTTCATCACACTTGTAATATATCTTGCTACTGGAGACGAGACATCGAGGACAGTTTTTACTGCGAATGGTGAAGGATAATATTCTCTTGAATAATAAAATGTCATCTAATTAGAAATTATCGATCGTGTTTCTACGATTTTTGCATTAAAACTGGCGTTTTAACAGTTGTTATCACTCATTACGAGTGTTGCAAGAGTAACTACTATTATTGGACACTGTTTCGGTATAGACTAATGCATTCCCTCGTTATTTTTACAGCACAATTACGGTAGTCTGTCCGTAGCCAGGTCCGTGATTATTCATGGTTAAACCTGGTTCTCCATATACTCCTATTTTCCGCTGTCCTCTTCATATCTTGATAACTCTCTTTCCCTTTCAAATCGTCTATCAGCTGATACCTTTTCCTACCTCTTTATCTTTTCCCATCTAGTTTATATATATATATATATATATATATATATATATATAACAACTTACGGAAAAGGAAAGGTAAAATGATTATATGGATGTCAACAAGGTGTTGGGATGAGGAAACCCAGTGAGCACTCACTCTTCAGCTACAGAGAGAGAATGAGGTTTCCTCATCCCAACACCTTGTTGACATCCATATATATATATATATATATATATATATATATATATATATATATATATATATATATATATGTCAACAAGGTGTTGGGATGAGTTCTCTCTCTGTAGCTGAAGAAGGAGTAGTTCCGAAAGCTTTACGTTTGTGATGTTTCTGTGTTTTTGTGTTATTTTACGTGTGTCGCTTCGACATCCCCGGGGCCGCGCCAACCTGAAGTCGTCTGATTGGTGAGTGCTCACTGGGTTTCCTCATCCCAACACCTTGTTGACATCCATATATTCATTTTACCTTTCCTTTTCCGTAAGTTGTTATATATATATATATATATATATATATATATATATATATATATATATATATATACACACACATATGACTTGTCTCGAGGTAAAACGATCCTGAGGTAAAATGGTCCCCCAATCGGATCTCCGGGCGGGGACTGCCTTGAGGAAAACATTTGTCGAAAGTAAATTACGAATAGGGACTTAGAACGTAAGAATTATGAGAAAGGCAGGAAAGCTAGAGAACTTGAAAGAAGAAATGAGAAGAAATAGAGTTGACATTATAGGGCTATGCGAAACTAGATGGGAGGGAGAAGGACAGTTCGACTCGGAAGAATTCACGGTAGTTTATTCTGGAGGAAATAGTGGGGAAAGGGGAGTAGCTCTGGTACTTAGGAAAGATATGATGAAATGCGTGACAAAGATAATAGCAACGAACGATAGACTGATGGCAATAAATCTAAAACCAGTCCCAGTGGACATGCTGATAATCCAGGTATATATGCCAACGTCAGCTCATGACGATGAAGAAATAGATGAGATCTATGAGCAAATTAATGAAATTTACGAAGAAGACGGAAGAGGAAAGGTAAACTGCATAATAATGGGAGATTGGAACAGCATAGTCGGAGAAGGACAGGAAGAAAATGTTGTCGGGCAATACGGACTTGGGAAGAGAAATCGTGGAGGGGAGAAACTCGTAGAATTCTGCATCAATAATGACCTTGTAGTGATTAATACATGGTTCAAAAACCATAAACGAAGGTTATACACATGGAAAAGCCCAGGAGATAGAATGAGATGCCAAATAGATTACATCCTTGTAAAACAAAGATTCAGGAACAGCATAAAGAACGCCAAGGCATTGCAAGGAGCAGACATTGATTCAGATCACAGCCTTCTAATACTTGACGTGACTACAAAGCTCAAACAAATAAGAAAAACGAGAAGAGAAAGACAGACCTGGGACCTAGAAAAACTGAAAGAAAGGCAGGATGTAGTCAGCATGAAGTTGGAAGATAATCTAAGAAAGTTGGAAAACAAACCGAAGACCGTTGATATAGAATGGGATGAAATAAAACCAGTATCAAGGATACCTTGGATAAAGAGATTGGAAAACAAGAGAAGAAAATCAGAAAACCATGGATCACGAAGGAAATGCTGGAGAAAATGGATGAGAGACGAAAATGGAAAAACGTTAACAGTGAAGAAAGTAGAGCCAACTATAGGCGTATAAACAATGAGTTGAGAAGGGTAACAGATAAAGCTAGAGAAAATTGGATACAAGGAAAATGTGATGAAATAGAACAAATGGAGAAGTTAGGACGGTACGATATGATATACGCTAGGGCACTGGAATTAGAAGATAAGAAGTCTAATGGAATTTGTGGTAAAAGAATTATGAATACGGATGGGAAGATCATGATAGGAATACCATCATCACCCAGAGCTTTAGTTTTGATTTTACGGTTAACTTAAAGTACGTTAAATTTGGAAACAGATTTTAAGTGGAATTCTAGGGAATGGAAGACTAGTTCGCTTTTACCGTAAGACTACTAATGACTTCAATGTCGATTAATGTTGGGTTAATCGAGAATCTCATATTAAGTGAGGGTAAGAGGGAGGGTTGAAAGAAGGGAAAGAGGGAGGGAAGGAAGGATCGAGGGAAAGAGGGAGGGATGGAGTTATGAAGGGAGCGAGTGAAGTAGCGAGGTTAGAGGGATAGAAGGAGAGAGTCAAAGGGAGTGAGTGAAAGGGAGTGAGCAAAATGGAGAAAAGAAGAAGGGTCATATTATCTTGAACATTAAAATATCATATAACTATAATATCGGAGAAGAATTTTTACTATTTTATGAGGAAATGAATGGAGATTGTTGTTTCTTTCGCAGAATTTTTTTTATCGAACATTTTTCTACGTGTTTTACAAAAATACTGGCGTTTTTGCAGTTGTTATCACTCATCACGAGTGTTGCTAGAGTAACTACTATTATTGGACTCTGTTTCGGTATAGCCTAATGCATACCTTCGTTATTTTTGCCGCACAATTACTCATTTTGAATTTTGTTTTCCAAACTAAAATAATTGTTATATATATATATATATATATATATATATATATATATATATATATACATATACGCTAGTGGATGCTTATTCACTAATATTTTTTTAGATGTATGATGATAACTGATGCATGGAGAAATTTTTAAATCAAATTGTTTTTGATTGGGAAAAGATTTCACGCGTTATAAGAAACTTTGTAAATCACAAGACTTTGTGATACAGTGTGAGAGATGGTGTGTTGTTGGAGAAAACAGACAGAGAGAGAGTTAGAAAGAGGTCGAAGAAAAGGAGGGAGAGAGACGATGAGAGGGGGGAAGGAGGGAGAGTGAGAGAGAGGAAAGAGAAAATGAGAGGGAGATAGATGGAGTAAGAGGGAGAAAAAAGGGAAAGAGAGAAAGATATCGGAGAGAGAGAGGGAGAAATAGAGAGAGAGATAGAGAGACAGACAGACAGACAGACAAACGACTTTATTTAGGGTGAAATAGTCTATATAGTCCCTTCTTAAATTTAACCCTCTCGTCATATACGAAATTACAATATTTACATATTAAATTATCATAAATTATTTATAGATTACAGTAAAATACATACAAATCACAAGCTAACTATATATTGGTTAATAGATCACAAAGTATTTATTACTTAAGAATATTGTTATTTTGTGGGTCGAAAAAACACTATCAATTATTTTTTTTAAACCGAAAAAAATTCCCACTAGGAAAACACCTATGAAGAGATGAGAGGTGTAAAAAACAGCGAAAAAATCTTAAATATATCCGAGAAAGAGGAAAAAACCACAATAATTAGAGAATGAAAGAAAAAATCATATAAATATATACATTTATATGCGTATATATCTCGGTGGCGGCGGGGTAACGTTTCGCCTGCCAATCCAATGGTCGCGGGTTTAAATCTCGCCTAGGTGGGTTTTTCGCCACCTAGGGCATGGATGTATATGTTCGTCTATTGTTATTGTTAACACATTCCACTGTGAAATGGCTTCAAAAGCTGTATGTGGAATTATTGAATAAATAAAAATTTATAAATAATAAAAAATATAAAGGAGGAGGTGAGAGGGAAATAGGGGTTTTAGGGTAAGATATGCCTGTGAGATTACATCGCAATTATGATACAGGAAAATAAAGTAAAATAAATTTATGGGTTTATGCCTAATAATCGCATCCTTTTGACAACCTGAAAGGGAAGATAGAAATTTGTGTTACATGCGTTTGGAAGTGCCTAGTGATAGAGATTTTTCTATTAATGTTGGAAGGCCAAACCAGAGTTGGCAAGCAGTGAGTATTGGATGTATTAATTTGTATATGATCATAATAGGAATACCATCATCACCCTGGGCTTTAGTTTTGATATTGCGTTTTACTGAAAGAACCTTAAATTTTGAAGCAGATTTAAAGCGAATTGTGGGGAATCTGAAGACTAGTTCGCTTTTACCGTAAAACTACTAATCACTTCGGTGTCGATTGTCGTTGGGTTAGTCGAGAATCTCTTGTTAGGTGAGGGTGGTAGGGAGGGTGGAATGGAGGGATGGAGGGAGGGAAGGAGGGATCGAGGGAGAGAGGGAGAGAGGGAGGTATGGAGTGATGGAGGGAGGGAGCGAAGTAGCGAGGGGGAGGGAGAGAAAGAGAGAGTCAAAGGGAGTGAGTGAAAGGGAGTGAGCAAAATGGAGAGAGGAAGAGGGAGAGAGGAGGGTGGTGGCTTCCCATATAAAAACTGCTAAACGTTAATTAATATTTGTTGATGAATTGATGAGATTTATATGTAAGAGAAATTAAATATATTATCAGTTAAATTACTGAATCTATGGAAAAGCAACGTAACTCATATGGAACGGGATTTTTTACCCTACTTTCCAGAATGGAAATAGGGATATAGATAGATCGTGGTGTCTTTCTGTCTGTCTGTCCTTCTAGTAACTATTTAGCCAACAAACTAATTTTCATCACACTTGCCCTATATCTTGCTACTGGAGACGAGTCCTCGCGGACCGTTTCTATAGCGAATTTTTAAGTCACTGGTTTGATTCGTTGAAGTATCCTTCTTAGATGATATATATAGAAAATCGTAATAGAATCGTGAAGGGTAATATTCTCTTGAACATTAAAATATCATAGAATTATAATATCGGAGAAGAATTTTTACTATTTTATGAGGAAATGAGTGGAGATTATTTATTTCGTAGGATTTTTTTATCGATCCTGTTTCTACGATTTTTGCATAAATACTGTCGTTTTTACTATTGTTATCACTCATTACGAGTATAGCTAGTGTAACTACTATTATTGGACTCAGCTTCGATATAGCCTAATGCAGTGGTTCTCAGCCTTTTGACTCTTGAGTTCCTCGTATCTCCTCCTCAAGATATCCAAGTCCCACCCATAAAGAAAAACTAACTTTTTCTTATAGATATATTTCTATATTTTTAATCATATAAGTGGTATATTAATGATTGGTAGGAATTTTTAAGGATTCAAAAAATGTAGTCATAATTTAAAATGATTTTATTTCACAAATATGAAAGCATAAATTATGCATTTACAAACAAAATTATGACTTTGACAGAAATATGTCACATGTTTTATTAATGAGAAACCTGAGATTATACTTCATTGACAAGCATTTCAATTCTTGGCGTAATACAGGAAACGGCGAGTCGAAGTGCTGGTTCAAGTTGAAGACGATTTCTTTCCTTTGTTTTTACAGTTGCTATGGCAGAGAAACACTTTTCACAAAGATATGTGGAAGGAAATGGAATAAGTTTCTTAACTGCTTTTTCACTTAGTTGTTTGTATTCTTTTTTAACTTTAAGCTAGAAGGTTTTTAAAGGCAAAATCTTAAATAACGCTTTCAATGTAGGATCACTTGCTAATTCAATCAGGCTATCCTGCTCTGAGACTGAAAGAGATAGCTTATTTGTCTCAGACTCATAATGAATGAATGGATCTAGTAACCACAAAAAACCAATACTTGCATCGTCTTCAGAAGAAAAATAATTATTTAATTCGATCTTCAGTTTATCAAAAATGCTTGGAAACAAGCTTAGAAATATTATTAATGCCACATCCTCTGTTGTCTACAACTTCAGAAAAGCAATTATACATTTCAAATATTCCGACATCTACCCTATTCTTCCAAACAATTCATTTCTTTTTGAACGCTTCTATCGTGATTGCGAGGTGGAAGGTGGAAGACTTTGGGCCTTGTAATCGCAAATTTAGTTATTTAGAAGTGAAAATATGTCTGCAAAATATGCATATTTCGAACCCCATTTAGTGTTATCAAACAACTCTGCTAATTTTGATTTCTTTAGAATAAAGAAATTCCTAATTTCCTCTCTGAGTTCAAAGGCACGAGATAACACCTTTCCACGTGATAACCATGTAACTTCCGCATTTAATAAAAGAGTCACATGTTCTGCACCCATCTCATCACAAAAAAATTTAAATAATCGGCTGTTTAGGGCATTGGCTTTGATAAAATTCACCACTTTAATACAATCAGACAACACATCAGAGAGTTTCGGAGTCATTACTCTACCAGCTAGTTGTTCGCAATGGATCATACAATGTGTGGCTTGAAAATCATTATGTGCAACTTTGCGAATTTTTGCTGCGACTCCGGAGTGCAAACCTGTCATTTCAGCAGCGCCATCTGAACAAAGATCAATTAAACATTTCCAATCCAGGCCCTTATTTAAAAAGTAATCATTAATAACGCGGAATATTTCTGAACTTGTTTTTGTTTTATCCTCAAGTAATTCGTCTTCATAGATATATCTAACATATCCCGTTAAAAAGTCACTGCTCGAAATATCCTAAAATTCATCTAAATAAAGAGAAAAAAACTGTGATTTTTTCAAACGGGTAATGAGCTGAACGTCGATATCGCAAGACATGCTTTCAATGCGACGCTTAACTGTTTCGTTTGAAAGTGGGATAGTAGTAATCTAATTTACTGCTCCTTCGCCAAGAACCTCTCTGCAAGCATCTATCATTGCTGGTTTAATTAATGTTTCACCTATTGTGTATGGTTTTTTACATTTCGCAACTCGCAAAGAGACTAAAAAGGATGCGCGAAGGGCGGCAGTGCCAACATTTGAAAAAGCAAGCAATCTTTTTGTTGAGCTTTCATTGCTGAATTAAGTCGTTGGAAATAATCAATGGGCTTATCTTTTAAGTGCGGATGTTTTTCCTTCAAATGTCTCTTCAAATTTTGAGACTTCATTCCTTCATCCGTTAATGTTTCTCCACATACGACACATAATGGAACAGGTGCATTATCAGTTCCTCTCTTCGAAAATCCATACTGTATGTATCTTTCGTTGTGCTTTATTCTAACGCTCTTTTTCTGTCTCTTTTCCGCTGGAATCCCTTCTTCAGAGTTCGTTGTTTCCAATGAGATGAATCCAAATATTTTAATCCCTTTGTTACTCATTATTAGTCTGAGGGTAAAAAATGGAAATATAAAGCAATAAGTAAAAATGAAATTGAATTTTAAGAATAAATTGAAGGTATTACTACCATAACACTAAAAATTAAGTCGTATATCATCCAAAGAAATTAATCTTAGCTACTATGAATCATTAAATTATTATATGAAAATAATAAATAAAATATGGAAGTACAAACATAATAAAACATTATCTCATTACTCATGGTCTAAGAAAAGTCAGTGATTGTTTAGCGACAGTAAGGATAAGAAATGACTCTAGATATTCTATCGTAACAGCGATGCACTAAATATATTGATATTTTAATATTTAATAGAATATAATTATAATGCAGTCTCAATTAGATGAGATTATTAGAAGATTAGAGAGGCTCTATTTAACTCGAGGTGCATGAGAAAAAAATCGGCAAAGAATTGATTTGAAAATCTGTAAATGAAAAGTGTAATGTTCGATATAATCGCATCAAAGTTGACTCGTATGTATGGCATCTTTCCCGGCATATATGTTTACCATACATGCCGGGAAAATAGGTGATGGAGTTCTTTAATGAAATTTGACATGAAAATCGGAACGTATTTTCTGATTTGAGACGTTTCTTATCATCTGATTTCGATTGTCGAAAATCGGTGCAGTCCCTTCAGCTCCGATTAATCAAGACTCGGGGGTAATATAATGTTTCATGTTTGTGGACAAATAAACCGTTCAATGACTTTTACCTGGGGGAATTGTCAAAACTTACAAAAAGCAATATACGCAATAAGTCAGTTACAAAACTAAAGTAGAATGGCGTTTCTATCTGTGTGAATAAGTAGTACTGATTTCATTAAACTTATATCATTAATATAAAAATAACTCACCTTTCTGGAACAAAATGGTTTCCCAGGATGATGTCTTGCTGGCTTAGTGGCAGAAATGGTGAAAAGTATAGCTAGAGAATTTCCTGCAGTACAGTGTACATGCCTGTTCGAGTCTGGAGTTTTCGTGAGCCAGCGGGAGACATTCGCAGAAGGACCGAAAATGAAATCTCTGGAATAGGTTTTATGATCGGATTTACCTCACATCGTCGGTCCCTGTCATTTGTTTTCAAATTGCTTCTCTGAAATCTTTTCTTCGATCCTTTTTAGAGATACCAATATACTCGCAGGTTACCCATAGCCATTTTGACTACCAAAATATCTTCAAACCGCTCAAGTCTCACATATAAGGCTTTCGAGTCCCACCAGTAGGACGCGTCCCACAGGTTGAGAAACACTGGCCTAACGCATACCCTCGTTATTTTTGCCGCACAATTACGCATGATGAATTTAGTTTTCCAAACTAAAATAATTGTTATACACACACACACACACACACACATATATATATATATATATATATATATATATATATATATATATATACACTAGTGAATGCTTATTCACCAATATTTTTTTAGATGGATGATGATAACTGATGAATAGAGAAATTTTTAAATCTAATTATTTTTTATTTGGAATACATTTCGTGCGTTATAAGGAACTTTGTAAAATCCAAGAGTTAGTAATACAGTGTGAGAGATGGTGTGGTGGGAGAGAGAGACAAAGAGAGAGAAAGAGAGTTAGAGTGATGCAGAAGAAAGGAAGGAAGAGACAGACAGACAGACAAACGACTTTATTAGGGCGAAATTGAGACTATGTAGTCCCTTCTTACATTTAACCCTTTCGTCATATAAGTAATTACAATATTTACAAAATAAGAGGAATTAAATACATGCAGATTTTAACAAAATACAAATTAATTACAAGTTAATATATTTGTTAGTAGATAACAGAGCATTACCAAAGAATGTTAGTTTTGTGGGTCATAAAAAACTGTGTATCGGTCATGTTTTAACACAGAAAAATTCCCACTGCGGAAAACACCTACGAAGAGAAGAGAGGTGTAAAAAACCGCGAAAATTCCTAAATAGTTCAGGGGAAGGAAAAGAAAAAAAATCAATAATATGAGAAACAGAGAAAAAAAACATTCATAAATAAAAACATATGTACATACATTTATATCCATATGAGGGAGGGGGATGAGAGGGGAACAGGGATTGTAGGGAAAGGTATGCCTGGGAGATTACATCGTCATTATGATACAGGAAAAATAAATAAAATAAAATTATAAATTTATGCCTAATAAGCGCATTCTTGTGACCACCTGAAAGAAAAGATAGAAAGTGGTTCAATGCACGGAAAGTGAGAGAAGATGCTTGTAATACAAGCTTTTAAAAGTGCTTAGAGATAGAGAGTTTTTTATTAACATTGGAAGGCCATTCCAGAGTTTACAAGCAGTGACAGTAAAGGATTTGTTGTAAATTTCTGTTCTATGAAGTGGAGTTAGTAGTTTATCACATCCTCTGGTATTGCAATGGTGAACTGTATTAATGGTGACAAAATTTGATGAAAGATAACAAGGGATGTTGTTATTTAGAATTTGATACAATAGAGAGAGAAGGTGAAGGTTTCTTCGGGAATCAAGTTTTAGCCAGGAGAGTCGACGGAAGTATTCTGAGACATGGTCAGATTTTTTAAGATTAAATATGAATCTGATGCAGGCGTTATGAGAACGTTGTAGCTTAATGGCGAGTTCCTTTGATAAGTCCTGGTATACAACATCACAATAATCGAAGTGAGGAAAAATTAGGGAGTTCACTAGCTGTATTTTTAGTGACGAGGGAAGAATGTTAACGAGAGGCCTTAGAGAGTGTAAGGAGGAGTTTACCGTCTTGCAGATTTTTATTATATGATTATTCCAGGTGAGCGTTTCATTAATTAGAATCCCGAGATTTTTTACGATTTTGCAATAGGGTATAACTGAGCCGTTCAAAGACAGAGGAACTGATTCTGCAAGGTTTATAGATGCCAGTAGTTTCGGATAACCGATTAAAATGGCTTGAGATTTCAAGGGGTTTATGGTGAGAAAATTATCGTAGCTCCATTCTTGAAGTTGGGCCAAGTCATGATTTATGTTAGCTATGGAAAAAGATAAGTTATTGGGTTTTGTGTCTAAGTAGATTTGGAGATCATCGGCGTACAAATGATGCTTGGAGTAAGTTAAGTATTGAGAACAATCATTTATGAATAAAGAGAACAATAGAGGACCTAAAATTGAGCCCTGCGGTACGCCTTGGTTAACATTAAGCCGAGAGGACAAGGAATCGTTGTAGATGACTTGCTGGGAACGGTTGCTAAGGTACGAAGAGAACCACTCTATTGAAGATGAAGAGAATCTCATGCAGCGGAGTTTTGCTAGGAGTATGTCTTTATCTACTGAGTCAAACGCTTTACTAAAATCAGGCAATATTAGTACCGTGAGTTTTCTGTCATCCATGTGTCTGCGAATATCATCAGTTATTTTAATTAGCGCGGTGGTGGTGCTATGAGACTTCCGAAAGCCAGATTGATGGGGGTCAAGTAGATGATTAATGTCGAGAAAATCTGCTACTTGTTCGTGTGCAAGTCGCTCCAGGGCTTTTGATAAAGTGGGAAGAAAGCTAATCGGTCGATAGTCATTGTTTGCGGTGAGAGATTTCTTAGGAATTGGGCGGACTAACGCGTGTTTCCATTGCGATGGGAATTTTCCCTGTAATAAAGAGTGGTTGAAAATGTTAGTAAGTACGGGGAGTAATAGATGTATTAATTTGTTTATAATAATTATAGGAATACCATCAGCACCCTGGGCTGTAGTTTTGATTCTGCGTATTGCTGAAAGTACGTTAAATTGCGAAACAGCTTTAAAGTGGAATTGTGGAGAACCGGATGACTCGTTCGCTTTTGCAGTAAGACTACTAATTACTTTGCGTTTTCGTTCTATGTCGATTGTTGTTGGATTCGTCGAGAAGCTCTCGTTAAGAGAATCTAGTGATATGTTTGGAGGTAAGGAAGAATCCTTGGACTTGCCAATTCCAAGATGTCGCAGATTGTTCCATAAGGCGGATGTTGTAATATTGGAGGCGGATATAGAA
Source organism: Tanypteryx hageni (assembly GCA_028673005.1). Classification (NCBI taxonomy): domain Eukaryota; kingdom Metazoa; phylum Arthropoda; class Insecta; order Odonata; family Petaluridae; genus Tanypteryx; species Tanypteryx hageni. Next base: position 39,612,377 of record CM054120.1, read on the forward strand.
TAAGCGAATTTTATTTTGGCATTTCTAATCTGTTGCTTGGTTTTGTTTCTAATATTTTTGTAGGTATTGAACGTATTTGGGCATTTATTTGATTTGAAGAGACGAAAAATTGAATCGCGTCGAGCCATCAATAGTTTTAAATCGGCCGTTATCCACGGGGCGCGAGGTTTAGAGACGCGTGTGGTTTTGATGGGTGCGTATTTATCGAGTAGATGTAAGAGAAAAGTGTTAAGTGCTTCAATTTTTGCGTCTATGTCGTCTGCATATTCAATAGTGTGCCACGGAAGACACGCAGCTTCGGATATTAAACTATCATAGTCAAGGTTTTTAAAATTTCGCTGGGAGATAAATTTCTGCTTAAATTTTGGAGAGTTTAGTGAGTAGGCTAGAAAAATTAAGTCATGGGAGGAAATGCCCGGGACAGGTAATTGACCATGTGTGCAAACTTTATCTGGGTTAGCAGTAACTAATATGTCAATCCAAGTGGAAGAGTTTTTAGTGTTATTTGTGGGTTTTAAAGGTAGTATGCTGAGGTTGTGCGATGTAAAAGAGTTTTTAAAAAAGACAGCATCGGAGGAGCTTGAGGCAAAATTTGCATTAAAGTCACCAGATATAATTAAGTGCTCATAATCGTGTCTTAAGTTGGCAATGATCTCGTCAATGTCAGATAGATAACCAATTTTTGGAGGACGATAAACGATTCCTAACAATATTTTTTTTGAATTGACGACTACTTCAAGGAAGAGATATTCAGGTCTGCGGGAGTATTGTGCGTCGCTGGTGGCGATTACTTTACAAGCAAGGTCTTTACGGACGTAGATTCCTACTCCCCCTCCTCCTTTCCCTATCCTATCATTGCGAAACAAGTTATACCCAGGTATTTCAACAGAAGAGCTCGAGATAGCGGGTTTCAGCCACGTTTCGGACATGGTAATAGCATGTAGATCGTTGGGCGGGAGTAATGAGCGCAGGGCAGGGATGGAGGGAGACATTAAAAAGGGAGAATTAGAGGTAGATAGCAGGCGAAAGAGGGAAAATAAAAAGAGAGAGACGGAGCAAGATATTGGAGAGAGAGGGAGAATTAAAGATAGAGAGAGATAGTGAGAGTGAGAAAGAGAGGTAGAGAGGGAAAGAGAGAGACAGACTGACAGACAGATAAACGGCTTTATATAGGGCGAAATTTAGACTGTATAGTTCCTTCTTACATTTAAACTTTTCGTAATATACGTAATTTACAATGTTTACATATTAAAACTTCTTAAATGACGTAATGTTTACAGTAAAATATATACAAATTCCAAGTTAATTGTATAATGGTAAATACATCACAATATATTTTTTACCAAATAATATTGTCAGCTTTGCGGGTCGATAAAAATATGTTTATCAGTTATATTTAACCACAGAAAAAATTTCCCCCTACGAAAAAAGAGGGGTGTAAAGCATTTCGAAAAAATAAGAAACTTTGTAGATCCCAAGAGTTAGTGATACAGTGTGAGAGATGGTGTGGTGGGAGAGAGAGACAGAAAGAGAGAAAGTGAGTTAGAGTGAGGCAGAAGAAAGGAAAGGAGAGAGGAAGAGAGGCAGGGATGGAGGGAGAGAGACAGAAAAGGGAGAATGAGAGGGAAATAGCTGGAGGAAGAGGGAGAAAAAAGAGAGGGAGGGAACAAGATTTAGGAAAGAGAGGGAGAATTAGAGAAAGATAGTGAGAGTGAGAAAGAGAGGCAGAGAGGAGAGAGAGAGAGACAGACAGAAAAACGGGGAACGAGTATTTCCCATCGATGTCAACTATCACTCATTACGAGTGCTGCAAGAGTAACTACTATTATTGGACTGTTTCGGTATAGCCTAATGCATAACCTCGTTATTTTTGCCGCATAATTACGCATGTAGAATTTAGTTTTCCAAATTAAGTATTTGTTTTACACATATATATACGCTAGTGGATGCTTATTCACCAATATTATTTCAAATGGACGATGATAACTGATGAATAGAGAAATTTTTAAATCAAATTATTTTTGATTGGGAATAGATGTCGTGTGTTATAAGAAACTTTGTAAATCCCAAGAGTTAGTGATACAGTGTGAGAGATGGTGTGGTAGGAGAGAGAGGCAGGGAAAGAGAGAGAGAGAGTGAGGCAGAAGAAAGGGATGGAGAGAGAGGAAGAAAGGGAGGGATGGGGGGAGAGACAGAAAAGGGAGTATGAGAGGTAAATAGATGGAGAAAGAGTGAGAATAAATGGAGAGAGGGAGCAAGATATAGGAGAGAGGGAGCATAAATACATATATATAACATATACGAGGATATAATGTCCAGCCCAAACTACAAAAGCTAGAGAGTTGAAAGTTTGAGTTTTTGTAGATATGATAGAGAAACTTTCAGATAAAATGAGACTTTTTACCTAAGTGATATGAGTTCGACTCCAGAAATTTGCTTTTATTCCCTTAAGAAAAACATTGCGCAAATTTTGTAAATTAATTATGGGGTTTAGCCGGTAAGCTAGAAAGATAAAATTTTCAGTTTTGCTAGACGGCCGCAATATCTATTGGTAATTATTGTCACTTTTGCTTACTGTGTCTTGGGTTCGACTCCAGAGACCCCGGAATATCTCCCATAAGTTAGCATGGGAAAACGCAATCCAGTGTGTAGACCAATCTAATAAGTTTAGGAAGCTGAAATTTTGCAAGTTTATAGAACTTTTTTATAACCAACTACAAAAATCGAAAATTTTAATATTCTAAATTTTAGGGGTTGTTTTTACCACATTTTAACATTAAATTTTAATAATTTTTTAGATGCTACGAGATGAGCTACGAAGCTGAAATTTTTAAATTATTTAGAAATTAGTAAATTTACACAAATAATCATTACAATTTTACCATACATGAATTACGGCGGCCGTTTAAAATTATTTAAATTTAAACAATTAGAAAAATATTATTTCACTTCTAGAAGTACCACAACTTTAAAATCCGGCAGAAATGTGTAGCATTAGTACCCCATAATAAGGAAAGTGTAAAATTTTTAAAATTGCTACATTTGCGGATTGTTTTAAACTACTATTTTTACATTGGGAAATCGAAAATCATTGCAGAGGTGAAATGTTTAGAATTAAAAGAATATTTGTAATGATAAAATGTCTGACTGAAAAATGAATGTTTTTTCAAGGTGAGATGAAATACTTACAGTATGCAAGCACCAACTACTAGTATGTTATATCCTCCTCTGTAAGAGTCGTCGATATATAATGATAACATATATATAGGAGGATATTAATGTCCAGACCAAACTACAAAAGCTACAGAGCTGAAAGTTTAAGTTTTTGTAGATATCATAGAGAAACTTTCAGATAAAATGAGACTTCTTACCTAAGTGACATGAGATCGACTCCAGAAATTCTGAAAGTTGCGTTTTTTCTCATAAGAAAAGCACTGCGCCATTTTTGTAAATTAATTTTGGGCTCTTTTCTGTAAGCTAGAAATATGAAGTTTTCAGTGTTGCTAGACGGACGCAATATCTATCGAGAATTTTTGTTACTTTTGCTAACAGTGTCCTGGGTTCGACTCCAGATACCCCGGAATATCTCTCATAAGTTAGCATGGGGAAAAGTTATTCCAGTGTGTAGACCAATCTAATTGGTTTAAGAAGCTGAAATTTTGCGGGTCTATAGAATTTTTTTAATAACTAACTATAAATATCGAAAATTTCAAAATTGTTAATATTTTAGAGGTTGTTTTAACCCCATTGGTACTTTAAAGTTTAATAATTTTTATCTTGGAAACTATATGCTGTAGTTTCAAGTTTTTTAAAATCATTTTGTAGAAAATAATACATAGATAAAAAATAAATTTTTTAAAAAGTTTAAAAATTTGACCACTTATATTTCGCAATTGTTTGAACATATTTTCGAGGTTTATGTATAACTGAATGTGTACGGAGCTGAAGTCTTTTTAGAGGTAGTGTTTGTACAATCAACGTAATTGGGATAGTAGAAATTTGGATATTTTAATTTGTTTGGCAGCTAAAAATTCCTAAAATTTAAAGAAATATGTATATGTTTTGACACTACGGGGCGAGTTAGAAAGCTGAAAGTTTTAAGTTATTTAAAGTTTAATCTATAAAAACGAATAAACATTTCAATGTATCCATAAAATTTTATTGGGACAGTTAAAAGTTCTTCAAATTTTAACAATTAGATAAAAGTTATTTCACTTCTAGAAGTGCTACAAGTTTAAGATTAGGCAAAAATGTGTAGCATTAGTACCCCATAATGGAGAATGTATAAATTTCTAAAATTGAAAATTTTTAGTGTTGTTTTGATCTATTACTTTTACATAGGGGAAAACGAAAATCGCTGACTGGGTGATATATTTAGAATTAAAAAAATATTTGTAATGATGAAATATCTGTCTGAAAAATGAATGTTTTTTGAAGGTGAGATGAAATGCTAGCAGAATGCAAGCAATTTCTACTAATATGTTATATCCTCCTCCTCTGTAAGAGTCGTCGATATATAATGATAACATATATATAACATATAGGAGGATACTAATGTTTATGCACTTCCAGATGAGCTGGAGATTCGACATTTTTTTCTTAGGTAGGTTTTTGTGCACAACCGACTAGAAAAACCGATAATCTTGAAAAAGTGACAAAATGCGGCCCATAAAAATTCGCAATTTTTAAACAAATTTTCAGGGTTTATGTATTTCCGCATGTGCTACTGAGTTGAAATTTTTTTATAAGTAGAACTCTTAAAAAAAACGAAATAGGGATTATACAAGTTTTGATATTTTTATTTGTTTGGCAGTAAAAAATTCTTAAATTTTAAACAAATTGATAACTATTTAGGTACTACGGGATGAGCTAGGAAGCTGAAATTTTCAAATTATTTACATAGTAGTGACTTTGCAAAATAAACATTTCAATTTTACCATAAATGAATTTCATCGGCCGATAAAAATTATTTAAATTTAAACAATTAGAACAATATTATTTTACTTCTAGAAGTGCAATAACTTTAAAATTTGGCTAATATGTGTAGCATTAGTACTTTATAATGAAGACAGTGTAAAATTTTTAAAATTACAACATTTGGGGATTGTTTTCAAATATTATTTTTATATCTGGGAAAAACTAAAATCACTGAGGGGGTGAAATCTTTAGAATAATAACACAATTTGTTATAATGAAAGGACTGTCTAAAAAATGAATGTTTTTTCAAAGTGAGATGAAATGCTTGCAGTATGCAAGCACCAATTACTTGTATGTTAAATTCTCCTCCTCCTCCTCCTCTGTAAGTGTCGTCGATATATAATGATAACATATAGGAGGATACTAATGTCCAGCACAAACTACAAGAGCTAGAGAGCTGAACGTTTCAGTTCTTGTAGGGTTGATAGAGACATTTACAGATGAAATGAGACATGTAACTTAAAGACATAAATTCGACTCCAGAAATTCCGAAATTTGCGTTTTTTCCCATAAGAAAATCATTGCGTCATATTTGTAAATTAATTTTGGGCACTTGCGCGAAACCTAGAAAAATGAAATTTTCAGATTTGCTAGAGGACCACAATATCTAATAGGAATTTTTGTTAAATTTACAAACAGTAGCCTGAGTTCGTCTCCAGATACTCCGGAATATCTACCTTAAGTTAGCATGAGAAAAAATTATCCCAGTGTGTTTATAGAACTTTACTCAAAACGAACTAAAAAAAACGAAAATTTCAAAATTGTTAATTTTTACGTGTTGTCTAAACACCATTTGTTCATTAAAGTTTAATAATTTTTTTTCTTGGAAGCTATATGTTCTAGGTTTGAGTTTTTAAAATCATTTTGTAGCATATTGTACACAAAAAAAAAATTAAAAAGTTAAAAAATTAGACCACTAATAATTCGCAAATGTTTAAACATATTTTTGAGGTTTATATATTACCGAAAGTGATACGGGTATGAATTTTTTTATAGGTAGAATTTGTAAAAAAACGAAGTAGGAATTATACAAATGTTGATATTTTCAAATGTTTGGCAGGTAAAAATTCTTAAAATTTAACAATTAGATAACTGTTTAGGTACTACGGGAAAAGCTAGGAAGCAAAAATTCTCAGGTTATTTGCATAGTAATGTATTTGAACAAATAAACATTTGAATCTTTCCATAAATATATTGCGGCCGTTAAAAACGTTTACATTTTAAATAATTAGAAAAATATTAATTCACTTCTAGAAGTGCTACAATTTTAAAATTAGGCGGAAATGGGTAGCATTAGTACCCCAAAATGGGAAAATTAAAAAATTCTTAAAATTGCAATGTTTGGGGATTGTTATAATATATTAATTTTTCATAGGGAGAAAAGAAAATCGCTGCGGAGGTGAAAAATTTAGAATTAAAAATATATTTATAATGATGAAATATCTGTCTGAAGAATGTATGCTTTTCAAGGTGAGATTATATGTTTGCAGTATGCCAGCACCTTCTACTAGTCATATCATTATATATCGACGACTCTTACAGAGGAGGATAGATATAACATACTAGTAGTTGGTGCTTGCATACTGCAAGCATTTCATCTCACCTTGAAAAAACTTTCAAGGTTTATGTATTTCCGCATGTGCTACAGAGTTGAAATTATTTTGTAAGTAGAATTCTTAAAAAAACGAAATATTTAAACAAATGGATAACTGTTGCGGTACTACGGGATGAGCTAGGAAGCTGAAATTTTCAAATTATATACAGAGTAGTAAATTTGAACAAATAAACATTTCAATTTTACCATATATGAAATGTGGCGGCAATTAAAAATTATTTAAATTTAAACAATTATAAAAATATTATTTTACTTCTATAACAGCTACAACTTAAAAATTTTGCTTAAATGTGTAGCATCAGTACCCCATGATGAAGAAAGTGTAAAATTTTTAAAATCGGAACATTTGGGATTAATTTAAACTATTATTTTTACATGTGGGAAAAACAAAAATCGCTGTGGAGGTGAAATATTTAGAATTAAAAATGTATGTGTAATGATGAAAGATGAATAATGAATGCTGTTTTATGTTGAGATGAAATACTTACAGTATGCAAGCACCAACTACTAGTACATTGATATTCTCTTCTGTAAGAAACGTCTATATATAATGATAACAGGAGGATACTAATGTTTAGTCACTTCCAGATGTGCTGGAGATTCGAAATTTTTTTCTTAGGTAGGATTTTGTACAAAACCGACTAGAAAAAACGATAATATTAAAAAAGTGCAACAATGCGGCCGATAAAAATTCGCAATTGTTTAAACAAATTTTCAAGGTTTATGTATTTCCGCATCTGCTAAAGAGTTGAAATTTTTTATAAGTAGAATTCTTAATAAACGAAATAAGGATTATACAAATTTTGATATTTTAATTTGTTTGGCAGTTAAAAATTCTTAAAGTTTAAACAAATATATAGCTGTTTAGGTACTATGGGATGAGCTAGGACGCTAAAATTTTCAAATTAGTTACAGAGTAGTGAATTTGTACAAATAAACATTTCAATTTTACCATATCTGAGTTGCGGCGGCCGTTAAAAATTATTTAAATTTAAACAATTCGAAAAATATTTTTTTATTTCTAGAAGTGCAACAACTTAAAAATTTGGCTAAAATGTGGAACATTAGAACCTTATAATGAAGAAAATGTAAAATTTTTAAAATTGCGACATTTGGAGATTGTTTTAAACTATTATTCTTACATGTGGGAAAAACGAAAATCACTGCAGAAATGAAATATTTAGAATTAAAAGACTATTTGTAATGTTGAAATTTGTCTGAAAAATGAATGTTCATTTAATGTGAGACGAAATGCTTGCAGTATGCAAGTACCAACTACTAGTATGTTATATCCTCCTCTGTAAGAGCCGTCTATATATAATGATAACAGGAGGATACTAATGTTTAGGCACTTTCAGATGTGCTGGAGATTCGAAATTTTTTTCTTAGTTAGAATTTTGTACAAAACCGACCAGAAAAAACGAGAATCTTCAAAAAGTGCAAAATTGCGGCTAATAAAAATTCGCAATTATTTAAACAAATTTTCATGGTTTATATATTTCTGCATTTGCTACGGAGTTGAAATTTTTTTGTAAGTAGAATTCTTAAAAAAAAAACGAAATAAATATTACACAAATTTTGATATTTTATTTTGTATGGCAGTTAAAAATTCTTAAATTTTTAACAATTGGATAACTGTTTAGGTACCACGGGATGAGATAGGAAGCTGAAATTTTCAAATTATTTACAGAGTAGTAAATTTCCACAAATAAACATTTCAATTCTACCGTATATGAAATGTGGCGGCCGTTATAAATTATTTAAATTTAAACAATTTGAAAATATTATTTGACGTCTTAAAGTGCTACAACTTTAAAATTTTGCTAAACATTGTAGCATTAGTACCCCATAATGGAGAAAGTGTCAAAAAATTTAAATTGCAACATTTGGGGAGTGTTTAAAACTATTATTTTTACATTTGGGGATGACGGAAATCGCTACGGAGGTGAAATTTTTGAGTTAAAAGAAAATTTGTAATGATGAAATGTCTGTCTGAAAAATGAATGTTTTTTCAAGGTGAGATGAAATGCTTGCAGTATGCAAGCTCCAATTACTAGTATGTTATATCCTCCTCCTCTGTAAGAGTCGTCGATATATAATAGATAACATATAACATATAGGAGGATACTAATGTCTAGCCCAAACTACTAGAGCTAGAGATCTGAAAGTTTTAGGTTTTGTAGATAAGATAAAGAAATCTTCAAATAAAATAAGACTTTTCACTACTACTACGGGATGAGCTAGGAAGCATAAATTTTCAAATTATTTACAGAACAATGCATTTGCATAAATAAACATTTCAATCTCTCCATATATATTGCGGCAACCGTTAAAAATGTTTAAATTTTAAACATATAGAAAAATATTATTTTACTTCTAGTAGTGCTACAACTTTAAAATATGGCTAAAATGTGAAGCATTAGAACCTAATAATGAAGAAAGTTTAAAACATTTAAATTTTCAACATTTACAATACTGTTATTTTTACATGTGGGTAAAACGAAAATCGCTGCGGAGGTGACATATTTAGCATTAATAAAATATTTTAATGATGAAATATCTGTCTAAAAAATTAATGTTTTTTCAACGTGAGATGAAATGCTTGCAGTATGCAAGTACCTTCTACTAGATATTCTATATAGACGTTCCTTACAGAGGAGGAGGAGGATATAAAATACTAGTAGTTGGTGCTTGCATACTGCAAGTATTTCATATCACCTTGAAAAAACATTCATTTTTCAGACAGACATTTCATCATTACAAATGTTCTTTTAATTCTAAAGATTTCACCTCCGCAACGATTTTCGTTTTCCCCAAATGTAAAAATATTAGTTTTAAACAATCCCCAAAAGTTGCAATTTAAAAATTTTTACACTTTCTCCATTATGGGGTACTAATGCTACACAATTAAGCAAAATTTTAAAGTTGTAGCACTTCTAGAAGTCAAACAATATTTTCTAATTGTTAAAATTTAAATAATTTTTAACGGCCGCTGAAACTCATGTTTGGTAAAATTGAAATGTTTTTTGAGCTAGTTTACTACTTTGTAAATAACTTGAAAATTTCAACTCCATAGCTCATCCCGTAATGTCTAAACTGTTATCTACTTTTTTAAAATTTAAGAATTTTTAACTGCCAAACAAATTAAAATATCAAAATTTGTATTATCCCGATTTCGTTTTTTTATGAATTCTACTTAAAAAATAAATTTCAACTCAATAGCACATGCGGAAATACATAATCCATTAAAATTTGTTTAAACAATTGCGAATTTTAAGCGGCCACATTGTGGCACTTTTTCAAGATTTTCGTTTTTTCTGGTAGGTTTTGCACTAAATCCTACGTAAGAAAAAAATTTCGAATCTCCAGCTCATCTGGAAGTGCCTAAACATTACTATCCTCCTATATGTTGGATGTTATATCCTCCTCTGTAAGAGTCGTCGATATATAATGATAACAGGAAGATACTAATGTTTAGGCTCTTCTAGATGAGCTGGAGTTTTGAAATTTTTTTCATAGGTGGGATATATTAAACAATTAGAAAAATATTATTTTACATATAGAATTGCTACATCTTTAAAATTTGGCAGAAATGTTTAGCATTAGTACCCCATAACGATGAAAGTGTAAAATATTAAAAAATTTTGACATTTGGGGATTGTTTTAAACTAATATTTTTACATGTGGGAAAAACGTAAATCGCTGCGGAGGCGAAATCTTTAGAATTAAAAGAAAATTTGTAATGATGAAATATCTGTCAGAAAAATTAATGTTTTTTGAAAGTGAGATGAAATGCTTGCACTTAAAAAAAAGAAATAGAGATTATACAAATTTTGATATTTTAATTGGTTTGGCAGTTAAAAATAGTTAAGAATTCTACTTATAAAAAAATTCCAACTCCGTGGCACATTTGGAAATAAATAAACCTTGAAAATTTCTTTAAACAATTGCGAAGTTTTAGCGGCCGAATTGTTGCATTTTTTTAAGATTTTCGTTTTTTTTAGTCGGTTTCGCACAAAATCCTAACTAAGAAAAAAATTACGAATCTCCAGCACATCTGGAAGTGCCTAAACATTAGTATCCACCTGTTATATATCATTATATATCGACGACTCTAACAGAAGAGGATATAACATCATATAACATACTAGTAGTTGGTGCTTGCATACTGCAAGCATTTTATCTCAAGATAAAAAAATATTCATTATTCATATTTCATCATTACAAATATATTTTTAATTCTAAAGATTTCACCTCCGCAGCGATTTCCGTTTTTCCCACATGTAAAAATAATAGTTTAAAACAATCCCCAAATGTTGCAATTGTAAAAACTTTTCACGTTCTTCATTATAAGGTACTAATGCTAGACATTTTAGCCAAATTTTAAAGTAGTAGCACATCTATAAGTAAAATAATATTTTTCTGTTTTAAATTTAAATAATTTTTAACGGCCGCCGCAATTCACAAATGGTAACATTGAAATGTAAATTGGTGCAAATTTACTACTCTCTAAACTCTAAATAATTTGAAAATTTCAGCTTCCTAGCTCATCCCTTAGTACCTAAACAGTTATCTATTTTTTAAATTTTATGAATTTTTAACTGCCAAACAAATTAAAATATCAAAATTTGTATTATCCGTATTTCGTTTTTTTAAGAATTCTACTTTTTAAAAAAATTTCAGCTCCTTAGCACATTCGGAAATGCCTAAACCCTGAATTTTTGTTTAAACAATTGCGAATTTTTAGCGGCCGCATTGTTGCACTTTTTCATGATTTTCGTTTTTTCTAGTCGGATTTGCACAAACTCCTACCTAAGATAAAAATGTCGAGTCTCTAGCACATCTGGAAGTGCCTAAACATTAGTATCCTCCTGTTATCTATTATATATCGACGACTCTTACAGAGGAGGATATAACATACTAGTAGTTGGTGCATGCATACTGCAAGCATTTCATCTCAAGATAAAAAAAAACCTTCATTATTCATCTTTCATCATTACACATATATTTTTAATTCAAAATATTTCACCTCCGCAGCGATTTTCGTTTTTCCCACATGTAAAAATAATATTTTAAAACAATCCCCAAATGTTGCAATTTTAAAAATTTTATACTTTCACCATTAAGTGGTACTAATGCTACACATTTTAGACTAATTTTTAAGCTGTAGCACTTCTAGAAGTAAAATAATATTTTTCAAATTGTTTAAATTTAAATAATTTTTAACGGCCGCCGCAATTCATATATGGTAAAATTGAAATGTTTATTTGTGCAAATTTACTACTCTGTAAATAATTTGAAAATCTCAGCTTCCTAGCTCATACCGTAGTACCTACACAGTTATCTATTTGTTTAAATTTTAAGAATTTTTAACTGCCAAACAAATTAAAATATCAAAATTTGTATTATCGCGAATTCGTTTTTTAAGGAATTCTACTTATAAAAAAATTTCAATTCCGTGGCACATTCGGAAATACATAAACCTTGAAAATTTGTTTAAACATTTGCGAATTTTTAGCGGCCGCATTGTTACACTTTTTCAAGATTTTCGTTTTTTCTAGTCGGATTTGCACAAACTCCTACCTAAGATAAAAATGTCGAGTCTCCAGCACATCTGGAAGTGCCTAAACATTAGTATCCTCCTGTTATATGTATGTTATATCCTCCTCCTCTGTAAGAGTCGTCCATATATAATGACTAGTATTTGGTGCTTGAATACTGCAAGCATTTCATATCACCTAAAAAAAACATTCAGTTTACAGACAGACCTTTCATCATTACATATATTCTTTCAATTCTAAAGATTTCACCTCTGCAGCGATTTCTGTTTTTCCCACATGTAAAAATAATAGTTTAAAACAATCCCCAAATTTTGCAATTTTAAAAATTTTACACTATCTTCATTATAGAGTACTAATGCTACACATTTTAGCCAAATTTTTAAGTTGTAGCACTTCTAGATGCATAATAATATTTTTCTAATTGTTTAAATTTAAATAATTTTTAACGGTCGCCGCATTTCATATATGGTAAAATTGAAATATTTATTTGTGGAAAGTCACTACCTTGTAAATAATTTGAAAATTTCAGCTTCCTGGCTAATCCCGTACTACCTAAACAGTTATCTATTTGTTTAAACTTTAAGAATTTTTAACTGCCAAACAAATTAAAATATCAAAATTTGTATAATCCCTGTTTCGTTTTTTTAAGAATTCTAATTATAAAAAAAATTTCAACTCCGTAGCACATTTGCAAATACAGTAGAGGATCGTTTATCCGGAATTCTAAACAACGGAAACATCCAAGCAACGGAATTATTCTAAAAGAATTTTATCACGGTCCATTTTTTTAATAGCGCCAATTTAATACATAATTGATGAACGATTTGCCATATTAGATCCGAAAGCCACCACCACCGCTTGTTGCTTTCTAACCACGTGCGTGAGAGGTGTTAAAGGTGTGTTTACAAGGTGTTAAAACTTTTTTGTTTTAAGTGGTAAACAGCAGTTTTGCAAATATTTTATTCATCCCGTCCCTCAACCGTAATAATGGAGAGAATACCCAAGAAGACGCATCCAGAAGACGTTGGGACTGGAACAAGTGCCGGCAAGTGCAGCGAACTACAATTTTCGGTGCAAAAACATCCACTGATGTGCTAAGTGCTAATGACAAACTATAAATAGAACATAGAAATATAGACATATAACAATCCAACAGTTGAATTTGAATAGATTTAAGTAATACCACAGAGCAAAATACACCTCATAGGTGAAGGCGATTCGAAACGAAACTTAGTTAATGTCAGTTAAATCACATCCAATAGTTACTGTCACTCTTCCGGCTCCCGGTAGGTCAATGTCCACTCAACACAATGTTTTCTCCCGGGTAGGATGAAATCGAGAGTGGGACACCTGCGTCGACTTCACTCGTTGCTCCGCTGTGCGTCTCGTCGCTCGGAAGGCCACTATCGGAAAGGACTGTCACGTGACGCCGGTGGTGAAGGAGGGAGGTAATGACGTCAGGCGGGTAATTCGAAATGGTTGAATTATTCCCGGTGATTGCTCGCTTTTCCACTGTTCTTGCATAACCATGGGAAAGAGGGAAGGTTAAAGAGGCGAGTTGTAATTAGGGTATATAAAGCAGAGAGGCACCACGGGAGGGCGTGTCGACCGTGGCGTGGCGTCCGTGGGCGTGGTGTTCAGTCCGGCGATATCACGAACATCGGCGATATACGATAGCGGCGATATTCGAACTAGCGATATTCGTACTTGCATGTTCGTACATGCGATTCGTTAAGTGCTATCGTATAAGTGCGGGAGTAAAAGTGGGGGAGGAAAAAATCGCCACATCCTCCCTGGGAAAAATGATGAAAACGGGACCAATAAAAGTTTCAATTGGTTGGGGAGGGTAAGTTTTTAAGTCACCTTATTCCCTGCACCGTTCCCGGATCATGAATGAAGCACAGAACACACTCCTTCGTTGTCTCTTTCAAGATAGTTTATTATTATTATTATTGAACACTTATTTATCAAGACACTTAAAATTGGAATATTACACGTGGTGGATTGCCTGCTCTGGCAATCAGGGTTCGAGCTACTGTCACGGCTAAAGTTCTCTGAAGAAGTCCACTGGTTCGCCGTGATGAAGCTAGTCGGGAAAGCACTTGTCCATTGGAATGTAGTTTTTTCCCAGGATAATCACTTTGGGGGTACATAGGGATGATTCACTTGGCATATCATGTCGGCATCTTGCCAAGCCAAAAACTCAATAACATGTAGGAATATCTCCCTCAAAATAATAAATAATCATAATTACAATATGGCAACTATCGTGGCTTAAGGAAACAAAATTGATACCCATCCTTGCCTCAGGGATAGAGTAAGAATAGATTGTATGTCATTGATAACATAACAGAAATAGAATTTCATGACATAACAAAAGCAAACTTTCCTGAGCATTTCCTTCTTGGAAATATCATACATCATAGCATAAACATTAATTCTTAGGCAAGGGCAACTAGTAATCATACTGTTATTAAGCATTTGAAAAAATGATTATTAGGCAGGGCATTGCTTAATCCAGGCATAATATCTCTATTAATTAACAGTGTAATATTTCAATTGATTTGGCCATATGAGTCCCTTCATCATATCATATTTAAGCACATTAACGAGGTAATATTCAAATCATTAACAATATTATATTCAAATTAACTTGACTGGTATATTATTAAATTGGCCCCAATAGTTAAGTTCCTTCACAGTATGCATAATATTATCACTGATATTAAATTCATTAACGACATAATATTCAAATTAAACTGTAGTGTGGTATCTTAATAGGGTAGACATAGTACATAAATCCCTTCATAATATGATATTTAAATTCTTAACCTAAACATGGTTTCAATTAAACTAACTCATAATATGGTATTACAATAAATTGTGGTATACTTCCTAATGCATAAGGTACATATAGACATTTTAAATGTATCCTTAGCCCAATTGGGGTTAGTCTACAAAACTGGTAATTATTACCAAAAAAAGAAACATGGCTAGGTTAGGTTGTGTTTTTTTTTTTGAGCCATGTTTGGACCTTCATAGATGTCCAGAATACCATCTATGATGCCTGGTATATTGTACGCTAAACAGCGATTTTCTTGGCACATGGCCGAATAAGTTTTTCAATATGTTTTACCAGATTTGCATCTGGGGGCTGGTTGCAATGATCAGAATCACCGGGCGATGAGTTCGCTACCTCTACGCCAAGACAAGTTTTTCAATATATTTTACCAGATTTGCATCTGGGGGCTGGTTGCGATGATCAGAATCACCAGGCGATGAGTTTGCTACCTCTACGCCAAGACAAGTTTTTCAATATATTTTACCAGATTTGCATCTGGGGGCTGGTTGCGATGATCAGAATCACCGGGCGATGAGTTTGCTACCTCTACGCCAAGACAAGAAGATACATATACAACAAATTAAGTACAATAAAGTTTAAGTTGAGAGATATTTACAATTCTCTCCTTATTTTGGGATAGCTGAAGAACAGCTGTTACGGGAGATATGAACCTTTTGATAGGTGAAGGGCCGGCCCACTGAGGGGTTAACTTAGCAGTTCTATGGAGCATCTTGGAACTAGTAGGAAACCTTCTATGTAACACTAAATCACCGATTTTAAATGGGTTCCCAGTATGGCTTTTATCAAAAGCAAGTGCCTGCCTACGTCTGGTCGCCTTGAGATTATTGAGCACTTGTTGCCACAAGGAATGCCTCTCAGAGGGAGTTAGGTCCTCAGCCAGAGCCTGAGGAGGAATTCTCCAGAAATTTGTCAAGGGATGAGGAAGCTCTCTGCCCATAAATATCCTTGCTGGAGTATAGCCCGTATTGCTATGTTTAGCAGAATTAAAAGCAAAGGTTAAACTGGGTAAGAATTCATCCCAGTTCCGGTGATCATTCTGTGACAAGATGGTTAAGGCATATTTTAGGTTACGGTGGACACGTTCAGCTTGATTAGGCTGAGGATAGTAGGGGGCTGTGAAAATTTGCTTAATACCATATTTAAAACACATATCAGAGAATGCAGTGGAACGAAATTGGGTACCATTATCAGAAACAATATATTTAGGATAACCAAATTTAGAAAATATTTTGTTAAACAAGACAGAAACCACTTGAGAAGCCAAGGGAGAACGCAGAGGTTCAATAAAAGTAAATTTAGTAAAGCCATCTATTATAGTCAGGGCACAAGTGCTGCCACTGCGACTTCTAGGCAAGGGACCAATGAAATCTATATACACCTTTTCCCATGTATAAATGGATGGTGAGGAAGACATCTCACCAGGAGGAAAGGTGTTCCTAGGTTTGCAGGTTTGGCAGTCGTGACAACGTCTGACCATCTGCGTTATTTCTTGCCTCATATTTTTCCACCAAAATTCTCTACATATTCTTTCACAAGTTTTAGCCACCCCCATGTGTCCAGCGGTGGACAAACGATGGAAATATTCAAACAACATGGATCTCAGGGCCTGGGGAACCACTACACGTCCCTTCTTCAGTCTAGTGGTACCATAATACAACAAATCATCCTTGAGAAAATAGTTTGGATGGGGGCGTCCCCGTCTAACTGAGTCGATCAGCTGTTTCAATTCTGGGTCAGATGTCTGATGCTCACGAATATTAGTGAATGATAATGGGATTCTATGGAGGAGCATCGAACAATGAATGGGTTTCTCCCTTGATTGATGGTTCACCCTAGACAAACAATCAGCCACCCTATTTTTGGAACTGGGAACATGGTGAATAGCAAAGCGGAAGGACGACAATTTTAAAACCATTCTACCAATTTTCCCTAACTGCTTAGGATGTTTAAACAGCCACGTAATCGCCCCATTGCCAGTATACAAATGGAAGGGTTTTGGTTGAAGATAGGACCGAAATTTATCCGTGGCCCAACAGCAGGCAAGACATTCGAGCTCGTAGGAGGGGAGCCTCTGCTCATAATCGGTTAAAGTCCTACTAGCATAGGCAACAGGCTTAAATTTGCCATTAACCTGTTGATTAAGGACTGCACCAAGTGCGACTTTGCTAGCATCCACAAATAAATGAAATTCCTCCTCAAAGTTAGGAAGATGAAGTACAGGGGGAGAAGAAAGACATTGTTTGAGTTTGAGAAAAGCATTTTGATGGGAGTTGGTCCATTGGAAAATGGCATCTTTCCTTCGGAGGGCATTGAGTGGTGACGAAATTTCCGCATAGCTTGGAATAAATTTGGAATAGAAACCACACATACCAAGGAAACGTGAGACCTCCTTAACTGACTTTGGAACAGGGAAACTGGATAATGCTCGGGTTCTCTCCGGATCAGTCGTAAGTTCGCCATTTGAGATCCGATGTCCGAGAAAGGTAATAGTTTTCTGGGCCAGTTTCATCTTCTCTGGATGGACGGTAAGTCCAGCTGCTCTCAATTTTTCCAGCACCAGCCTGACATGTTGGATGTGCTCTTGGAGGTTCTTGGAATAAATACACAGGTCATCAATATAGGGATATACACAGCCATATTTTAAATCACCTAATACCTTGTCAATCAGCCTAGAAAATACTTGAGGAGACGTTGTCAAGCCGAAGGGAAGGCGATTATACTGATAGAGGCCAAAAGATGTAATAAAGGCAGTATATTGCTTGGAGATCGGAGTTAAGGGAATCTGGTGGAAAGCAGAATTCAAATCAAGTATTGTAAAATATTTAGCAGATCCCAAATATTGCAGAGCATGTTCTATTGAAGGAGTGGGGAAGTTGTCTGCCTTCACTTGTTTATTCAGTTTGCGATAATCGACCACTAATCGCTCTGATCCATCCTTCTTCGGTATAAGAAAGGCTGGCGAAGCCCAATTTGAAGAGGATGGCTGGATGATTCCTTCATTTAGCAGTTTATTAACATGTTTTTTCATCATCGCCGTTTTGGGTGGAGAATACTGGTTGGGGTGTGATCTGACCGAGGTAGAATCAAGTAGTTCTATCTGGTAGGTTACTACGTTGGTCTGGCCGAGATGGGGGGAGATGACGTCGGAATAGGCATCGACGAGACTTTAAATTTCCCGGGATAATACGGTGGAATCATCTTCACCTGGAGGAGGAGCCTTTTTCCCCGAGAAATGAACTCGGTTTCCAACGGGAGACATATTCTGGCGTAGATCGTTATCAGCTGATCGCAAAGGAATAATGGGGGAAGCCGACGGCGTATCAGAATTGCCGTTAAAGAAATGTTTGTGATCCGGGCGTCATTCGAAAGAGAACGCATTATGGTAAAGGATCATTCGCGTTCGTCTTATGAAATCCTGGCCTAATATCATTTGTGCGGGCAATTCGCACAAGTAAAATGTATGCCTCCACGAAAGATTTTTTAGGCGAATTCTTAAATTGATGCATCTCGTCAGAACGAGAGGAAGACTGGTGACGTTACGACATTTGATATTGCATCGCTGAAGACGCCCACGACGAGGAATTTTCTGCCAGGTGTCGTAATTGAGCAGCGACAGGGAAGAACCGGTATCTAGCAATGCTTTAATCTTTGCGGTATGAACTTCATCTACATCTACATCTACATTATACCCTGCAAGTCACCTTTTCGGTGGATGGCAGGGGGTGCAGTGCACCAAGGGTCCATAGTTTTCCTACGTTAACTTTTCCTATTATGGTCTCTTATCGTCCTAGGGAAAAACGATCCTCTATATCGCTCCGTTCTGCAGTCAATCTCGCGAATCTTATCCTCACTGTCCTGCCTTCCGAAATACGTCGGGCTTCTGATAAGTCCTACTACCTCATTCGCTAGTCCCTCCGACATAAATTTTTCCAGTAGTTTAATTCTAGCCTGCAGCCTACGTTCCTCTAACGATGTCCATTTCAGATTTTCTATTAATGATGTTACGCTTTGTTTACTATCGTAATTCCTCTTTACAAATCTAGCTGCCCTGCGCTGAACCTTTTCTATCTCGTTAGTGAGTCCTTTTTCGTAAGGATCCCACACAGCTGAAGCATATACGACCTGCGGTCGAACCAAGGATAAATAGCATAATTCTTTCACTTTTTCGGAGCTATTTCGAACTATTCTCCCTATAAAGGCCAGCTTTTTGTTAGCGGCACCTATCAATCGGCGAATGTGGGTGTCCCACGAGAGATCACGATGGATCGTGACTCCGAGGTATTTAATCGAGTCTGAAACTGGAATCTCTACTCCGTCCAACGAATAATTATTATTCAACGAGATACTCTTGGTTCTCCAGAAGTTGATGACGCAGCTTTTCTTTTGGTTTATCTCTAACTGCCATTCCTTACACCATACAGAAATAGCTTCTAGGTCATTTTGGAGATACTGGTGGTCTTCCGGATTGCTTATTTCTCTATAGATGACGGTGTCGTCCAGGAAAAGCCTAATTTTACTTCTGACTACTGAGCTGATATCGTTTATATAAATTAGAAATAATAACGGACCAATTACACTACCCTGTGGAACGCCAGAGACAACATCCACTAAGTTCGAAGATTTCCCATCTATAACAACCATCTGCTTCCTATGATTTAAAAATTCACGGATCCAACTAACGATTTTAGAATTTACGCCTAAGGTTTCTAATTTCGTTATTAACTTCCTGTGAGGTACCTTATCAAAGGCTTTCCTAAAATCTAAGAAGATGGCATCGACCTGCGTATTCTTTTCTCCGCTTCTCAGTAAACAATTAACAAAAAGACCGAGCTGAGTATCACATGACCTACCTTTCCTGAAGCCGTGTTGACAATCATCTAACAATAAATTACTATCAAGAAATCGCATTATGTTGCTAACGAGTATATGTTCGAGAATCTTACACGATATCGAAGTTAAAGAAATCGGCCTGTAATTTTCTGGTTTCTCCTTGTCTCCGCCCTTATGAATTGGGGTAACGTGCGCTAACCTCCAGTCGCTAGGGACCTCTGCGCGAGAAATGGATTTCTCGAAGATTATCCGAAGAAAAGGTGCTATTTCTTCCGCTAATTCTTTTAAAACGCGAGCAGGAATTTCTTCGGGGCCAGTGGCTTTGTTATGTCTGATGGAACTTAATTGCTTTGCTATTCCCACCTCAGAAAATACTATATCGTCCATCAGGTCCCCCCTTATTGCGGGTGCATAATGTACGCAATGGTCGCTGACGGCTGTGAATGCTTTTACAAAATGACCGTTTAACAGGTTGGCTTTCTCTACGCTATCATGAATAACGTCACCCGAGTCATTACGCAGGGAAGGTATTGTAGGGCCTCTACCTTGGACCTCTCTCACATAGGACCAAAACGCTTTAGGGTCCTCCTTCAAATAATTATTTAATACCTTATTCCGGAAGTTAGTAAAAGCCTCGCGCATAGTAGTTCTCGCTTTAGCGCGGGATTCCTTATACGTCTTAACTTTAGTTGCTCTATATTCATCGGATGATGTAGACGGCATATTTTTTATTTTCGCGTGGCATATTCTCTGACGCCTAAGCGCACTCCTAACTTGCTTATTGTACCAACGTGGCTCTTTATTGTCGACCTTCGATTTAATTGGAATGTACTTATCGATACTCTCTAGCATTATATCCTTGAATAGCTTCCATGACGACTCAGCACCTGATCGTTCGGTCATATCACGGAAGCCAGGTAGTATTTCTCGTAGGCGCGACCTGAAGCTTGAAAAGTTTGCCCTAGCAAATATATAAAACTTTCTTTGAGGCTTGGGGTGCCTATCGATTTTCAACTTACACTCTGCATATACGGCCTGATGATCACTTATCCCATCTTCAATGGTGACTTTGTTTATTCTTTCTGGGTCGTTAGTTGCTAATAAATGTAATATGTTTCCCAATCGCGTTGGCTTTCTGACTAATTGAAGGAGAGAGTGCTCACAGAATGTTTCGATTAATGCCTCACAGGATTTGCGTTCTTTACCTCTAGATTCGAAACATAGATTTTCCCAATCAATTGAGTGTAAGTTAAAGTCACCACCGACTATAACGATACCATCTTGATTTATCAGTCTAAGCTTTGATAATTGTTTCTCGAGACTTAAAATACAATCTACACCAGCGTTAGGTGTCCTGTAAAACGAGCATATGAACACCTTTTTGGAGCCATCTTTACCTATGCGGCACCAAACACTCTCGATATCCTCGTCACTTATCGGAATCTCACTGCTATCGTACTTATCGCTAACCGCTATGAAAACTCCCCCGCCCGATCTATTAGCGCGATCTTTTCTATAGACACGATAGTCTCTAGGAAATATCTCCTGACTCTGAATTTCATCCGTTAACCAACTTTCTGTGCCTATCACGACGTCGGCATGCAGACTGCGAATAACATGCTCGAACTCAGCAATTTTCCTACGGATGCTGCGACAGTTCAGTACGACGACGTCTAATTTCTCACTATCGCTTCGCATGCTAATCTCACCCTTGACTTTTTCTTCCACTCTAAAACTACATGCGCTCCCACCACAATCACTCCCACGACTGTATGGCGTCGCATCAAAATTGGAATTGCGACCCGTCGCGCCTTTAACGGAACATTCTATCAATGACCTATCGCGAAATTGGTGCTGCATGTCACGCTCGGTGTATATTCTATCATTAGATAATCTTGCGGGATTCTTATTTTCTACAAATGCATCGATTATCCCCTGACCCAAAACTGACCTACACCCTGCCCTACTCTCTAGCCTAAAAAATCCCTACTGTGCTCGAGAATCCTACTCGCTACTCTCTGAGCCGATTCGGGCGTGTAGTGAACACCAGAGTGATCCAGTGGTGCCCTGCACGATTCGATATTCGGTCGTAGGTCGACGAAGTCCACTCCCAAGTCCCGACAGAAATTCCACAGCCTTCGGTTCAGACCTTCAACTCTACTCCAAACCTCAGAACCGCGGTCAATCCTAGGGACTATACTGCAGACAGTAAGCCGCACATCGGAACCCAACTCCTCTCGGACACGAGCAACCTCAGAGGCCAAGTCCTTAAAAGAACTTAAAATCTCCTCGGACCCGCGCTTCGAGGCGTCGTTAGTCCCAACATGGGCCACCACCCGCAGCCGAGAGCAACCTGTCGCCACTACCGCTTCTCTCACCGTGTTGGTCACTTGCGGCACCGTGCCTCCTGATATACATCTGGAGAAGACCCGCTCTTCAACTCCCTCCCGGCGGGCACTGGATAACAGGGGTGCCATTACACGCCGAACGTTAGAGCTACCTAACACTAACAACCCTCCCTTCCCAACCCGACTCCCCTTGGGCCCGGCCTCCATCGAAGAGTGGGTACGGGCGCAATGGCCGTGGAGTCGTCCTCCGACAACACCTCGAACCTATTACTGACAGGAAGCGAGTCCGCCGAAGCATTCCCAACTCCCTGCCTCCGCAGCACCACCCCACGATCTCCCCGAGTGGACACCACTCTCCACTCATCGGATTTCCCAGCCCGAGGACCCTCAGCCCGCGGTAAGGAGTCAGAGTCAACCCCGATCACTCTACCGGCTGCCGCACCCAGGCGAACCCGGGCCGCCAATTTGGCGCGGCGAGCTTTCAGGGATGACCCCGCACCCCCCACACGAACCAAGGCTGCCTCGGACCTTTCCACCCTCTGAAGGAGGTCCGCAACCACCCTCTCCAGCTCCGTGATTCGAGCCCTCATGGCCTCGCAACCAGCGGCGCACAAGAAGGAGGAAACGGGAGTCCTCGGTGAAGCCATCCTAAACTTACCTAATTTATATACTAACGCAAAAGAGTTACAATATAAAAACAAAAGCTGAAATGGGATAAGGCTAAAGAATTTGGTCTGTTTTAAAGCGGGGACGCTCTTCGTGTAGCGTGCGAGAAAGGGTCAAGCGCAGGTATAAAGTGAAAGGCGTAAACAACACAAACAAGGTTAGATCACGCACAGGAGATGATAGTACACAACAACGAAAAATATAAATACTATGGAGCGTAAAACTAAAACAACCTTACAAATGTAACGAGAATATGCTAATACACAATAACTACTATGATATAAATATTATTTTGTAAAAGGGAGAATGAAATTTCTAGCAAGAAACTACGAGGCTTAAAAGTTAACTATTACGGTAGAGAAAAATAAAAACTATAACGTGGATGTTATAACAAAACTAATTACATAACTTAAACGAATGTTAAATAAAATTACCGAAGGATAACAATAGAATAAAGTAAATTGTTAGTTCTACTTAACACTACAGCTACTCTAATGCTACAGCTACTCTAGTCGCTCGAGGCTACGTAGGAGCTCGCAGGAGCAAGTGAAAGGCACGTCCGTTCACTTCAACAGCCAGGTAAAGATCTGGAACTTCGCAATGTACAAATGGCAATTGTAGATATTCGGCGAAGTTGGCATTCAAAATAGCCGGATAATTTGCTCGTAGCCTCGCGGGACGATCTTCTCTCTCTCTTCTTCTCCGACAGTTACGGGAGGAATGTCCAGGCTTATGACAGAAAGAACAGGTGACATGAGGCGGTGATATTAGGGGCAGAGCGGGGGAAGGGAGTGAGATCTGGGAATTTGACGGGGAGTGAATCGCAGCGTATTCCGCTCGATTCATCATGGCCTTGGCCGCATGAGTCATCAGGGATTCCAGCTCCTGTAGGGTTTGAGGCCGTTTAGCGAAAGTTAAAGTGGCTTGGGCGATGGGACTTAAACCTTCCAATATCAATTCAATAAACTCCTTAACTGAATACGATTTTCCCAGCGCCTTTGCGGCACCTCGCACGGAATAAAGAAAATCGCGAGGAGATTCGTGGGGGAGTTGGAATCTTTTCACCTTAGTAGTGACGAGTCGTTCTAATTCCCTATTAGAGAAGAAAGTTTCCCATACTTTCGGTATTATCTTCTCCCAGGGCACCTTTTGATTAACTACCGACAACCAAAACTGGCGACAATTGGCCGGAAGTTTAGACAAAAGTAATATCAGCAAGTAGTGTTCCGGAATAAGTGACAAAGACAATACATCGGACACCGCGGATATAAAAGTGAACCAATTCTCGGAGGTAGATTCCTGGAAGGGGGGAATTTCGAGTAACAGCTGGTTAGCAACTCTTACGCAATCGGAAAAATGGGGAACCATCTCGGTTTCATCGTACTGAGTGCCTTCGGCGCGCACGGTAGCCTCCGTTTTACCTCGTTCCTTCGCCATGTTTGAGAGAGAGAATCAAAGAGTAACAAATAACAGGGGAATTACGTGACTGATGGAATGGGGCGGACGAATGAAAAGTGAAGGAGAGCAATAGGACTAAAAGAGATCGAATAAACGAGGAATAGGACAAAATCCAAGAACTATACCACAAAAGAACCAGAAAGCATAGCAACAATCAGTTTAGACAATTAACAACCTAATATTTAATATCTCCCCGGTGCCTCCAATTTTGCAGCGAACTACATTTTTCGGTGCAAAAACATCCACTGATGTGCTAAGTGCTAATGACAAACTATAAATAGAACATAGAAATATAGACATATAACAATCCAACAGTTGAATTTGAATAGATTTAAGTAATACCACAGAACAAAATACACCTCATAGGTGAAGGCGATTCGAAACGAAACTTAGTTAATGTCAGTTAAATCACATCCAATAGTTACTGTCACTCTTCCGGCTCCCGGTAGGTCAATGTCCACTCAACACTGAATGTTTTCTCCCGGGTAGGATGAAATCGAGAGTGGGACACCTGCGTCGACTTCACTCGTTGCTCCGCTGTGCGTCTCGTCGCTCGGAAGGCCACTATCGGAAAGGACTGTCACGTGACGCCGGTGGTGAGGGAGGGAGGTAATGACGTCAGGCGGGTAATTCGAAATGGTTGAATTATTCCCGGTGATTGCTCGCTTTTCCACTGTTCTTGCATAACCATGGGAAAGAGGGAAGGTTAAAGAGGCGAGGGGTAATTAGGGTATATAAAGCAGAGAGGCACCACGGGAGGGCGTGTCGACCGTGGCGTGGCGTCCGTGGGCGTGGTGTTCAGTCCGGCGATATCACGAACATCGGCGATATACGATAGCGGCGATATTCGAACTAGCGATATTCGTACTTGCATGTTCGTACATGCGATTCGTTAAGTGCTATCGTATAAGTGCGAGAGTAAAAGGGGGGGAGGAAAAAATCGCCACACAAGAGAAAAAGACAGAATCTCACTATCCAGCAAAAAGTGGAGGTTTTGAGAAAAATAGATCGCGGCGTAAGTGTATCTCAACTTCGTCAGGAGTATAGTGTAGGACAATCTACAATATATGACATAAAGGCGCAGAAAGATAAAATTTTCCAATTTGTTGCGGAATCAGATTCAATGGCCGGTATCTCAAAAAGGAAAACTTTACGTGGTCCCATGAGTAGTGACCTATACAAAGTAGTGTATGAGTGGTTCCGCTAACGTAGGAGTGAAGGGATTCCTATCTCAGGTCCTATGATAATGGAGAAGGCAAAATCTTACCGCAAACACCTAAAAATCGAAGGAAAATGTGATTATTCTACGGGATGGTTGCAGAAATTAAAAAACCGCTATGGTATACGGTATTTAAAAGTTTCCGTTGAAAAAATGTTTGCAAATTATGAAGCCGCGGAGGAATATGTTAATGATTTAGCAAAGTTGGTGGAAGAACATGGACTTAGCATGGAGCAAATATACATCATGGACGAGACAGGTTTGTTTTGGCGTTGTCTCCCACGGCATACTTTTGTTTGCATTGATGAACAAGCAGTGTCTGGAGTAAAAGAGTCTAAGGAGAGACTTACTGTATGATTTGTGCCAATTCTGCCGGCACACACATGTGCAAGCTCATGGTAATAGGAAAAAGTGCAAAACCTTCAAAGGCATAAAGATTTTCCCCGCGATTTACCGTGCAAACAAACTTCCTTGGATCACTCAAGACATTTTTGGTGAGTGGTTAAATGGTCATTTTTTACCTGAGGTAAGGGATCATTTCAAGAAGGTTGGCTTACCTGAAAATGTAAAAATATTATTATTGTTGGACAACAGTCCCTGCTCACCCTCCAGTAGAAACTCTCGTCAAGGAGAATGTTTTTGTATCGTATTTACCCCAAATTGTGCGTCTATCATCCAACCAATGGATCAAGGCATAATTTAAAATTTTAAATGCCATTATCGAAGTGAATTAATGAGAAAAATTGAAAATTTTGAGGGGTCTTTCAGCTACGAACGGTTCAAAAAGGATGTAACACTGAAGGACGCGGTTTGGTGTATTTCACGTGCATGGAATAAAACACCCTCAGTTTTAAAACGGTGTTGGCATAATATTTTGCCAGAATCAAAATTTAATGAAGATTCCAGAGACACAGACGACTTTCTTGGATTTGATTCATCCGAACTTAATGATGATAATGTAGAATTTGTGCAATATACGAAGGGAATTAATGCTGTCCCAGACCTAACGGATAATGAAATTGAGGGATGGATTGAATGTGATAAATATGCTCCTATTTGTCAAACTTTTACCGACAGTGAAATTATCGATGCTGTTATTGGCCCCACGTTAAATGAGAGTGAAGACAGCGAGGACAGTGATGTGTTAGTTGACGAGGAGAAGAAAATGACTATGTCCGAGGCTATTGTATGTTGCGATAATCTTATCAAGTTCATGGAGCAAAGGTCCTTTACAACTGAGCAGGAGGTACTCCAGATGTACAGGCTGAAAGAAAAATTTGAAAAAGACGGACATAGCAAGTGCAAGCAGATGACACTGACAGATTTTTTAAATAGAACCGTTTCATCATTCTTTCCTTCAGTTTCTGCAGATGCTGTTACCACCAAACCTACTGTTAAGTGATTTTCTACATCCCCATTTGCAGATCAACAAGGATTTCCAGGTAAATAAAATTTCAATTTTTATTTCTATAATATGATTCTTTTTTGCGGTTTTTACGAAAATGAATGGGCTTTGAAAATTGAGAATTTTCTTTCGAGAGTGTTAATAATGATTATTACATATATGTAGTATAAAATAGTTATTATTTTATGTACGAACGAGTAGACCGATCATTATAAAATTGTTTTGGGGTGTTTATCGCATATTGACGAGCGAATTAGATTGGCTTACATCCAGATCGTGTGGGAGTACGGACACAGCATGGTATCCGAAGTGAAATCTATTTGCATGATAGTAAAATAATATTAACCAGTTATGTGTCTCTACTTCAAATTGTGTAATTACGAATATTTTTGTCAACTTACATTGTAACAATCATATTATTTTTTTCCGTTTTCAGATATACCCAACTACGTCTTCCATTGCTGCAAAATTGACGACGATATTTAATCGACAATTAATACATACGTTCTCAAATTCATAGCATGAAAAGTTTGCATTAAATTAAAGATTTCTAAAACATATACTCTTTTTAAACTCGTTTATTTCTTACCCTACTTTAGTTCCGTATTACGCATTATACATATTACGTGCTTAAACGTCTTTTTTTTATGATTGTGCTCTTATGTAGTTAAGCTATGTAAACAGCGGAAATATCGTCTATCCAGAAGAGGCCAAGTCCCGGACATTCCGGATAAACGATCTTCTACTGTACATAAACCTTGAAATTTTGTTTAAACAATTGCGAATTTATAGCGGCCGCAATGTTGCACTTTTTGAAGATTTTCGTTTTTTCTTGTCGGTTTTGCACAAAATTCTAGCTAAGAAAAAAATGTCGAATCTCCAGCTCATCTGGAAGGGCCTAAACATTAGTATCCTCCTGTTATATCAGTATATATCGACGACTCTTACAGAGGAGAATACAGCATCTAACATATAACATATAGGAGGATACTAATGTTTAGGCACTTCCAGATGCGCTGGAGATTCGAAATTTTTTTTTAGGTAGGATATTGTGAAAAACCGACTAGAAAATACGAAAATCTTCAAAAAGTGCAACAATGCAACCGCTAAAAATTCGCAATTGTTTAACCAAATTTTCATGGTTTTTGTATTTCAGCATGTACTACGAGGATGAAATATTTTTTGTAAGTAGAATTCTTAAAAAAACGAAGTTGGGATTATACAAATTTTTATATTTTAATTTGTTTGGCAGTTAAAAATTATTAAATTTTAAACAATTGGATAACTATTTAGGTACTACGGGATAAGCTAGGAAGCTGAAATTTTCAAATTCCTTACAGAGTAGAAAATTTGCACAAATAAACATTTCAATTTTACCATATATGAAATGTGGCGGCCGTTAAAAATTATTTAAATTTAAACAATTAGAAAAATATTATAATACTTCTAGAAATGCTAAAACTTTAAAATATGGCTTAAATATGTAGCATTAGTACCCAATAATGGAGCAAGTATAAAATTTTTAAAATTGCATCATTTGGGGATTTTTTTAATCTA
The DNA here is from genome assembly GCA_028673005.1 of Tanypteryx hageni. NCBI lineage: Eukaryota > Metazoa > Arthropoda > Insecta > Odonata > Petaluridae > Tanypteryx > Tanypteryx hageni. The sequence continues at coordinate 39,640,876 of CM054120.1, forward strand.
TAATTTTTACATGTGGGAAAAACAAAAATCGTTGTGACGTTGAAATCTTTAGAATTTAAAGAATATTTATAATGATAAAATGTCAGTCTGAAAAATGAATGTTTTTTCAAGGTGAGATGATATGCTTGCAGTATGCAAGCGCAAACTACTAGTATGTTATATCCTCCTCCTCCTCCACCTCCTCTGTAAGAAACGTCTATATATAATGTTAACAGGAGGATACTAATGTTTAGGAACTTCCAGATGAGCTAAAGATTCGAATATTTTTTCTTAGGTAGAATTTTGTGCGAAACCGACTAAAAAAAACGAAAATCCTAAAAAAATGCAACAATTTGGCCGCTAAATATTACCAATTGTTTAAACAAATTTTCATGGTTTATGTATTTCCGCATGTGCTACGGAGTTGAAATTTTTTTCGAAAGTATAATTCTTAAAAAAACGAAATAGAGATTATACAAATCTTGATATTTTAATTTGTTTGGCAGTTAAAAATTCCTAAAGTTTAAACAATTGAATAAGCGTTTAGGTACTACGGGATGAGATAGGAAGCTGAAATTTTCAAATTATTTACAAACTAGTAAATTTGCACAAATAAACTTTTCAATTTTACCATATATGAATTTTGGCGGCCGTTAAAAATTATTTAAATTTAAACAATTAGAAAATATTATTTGATTTCTAGAAGTGCTACAACTTTAAAATTTTGCTAAATTTGTAGCACAAGTACCCTATAATGGAGAAAGTGTAAATTTTTTAAAATTGCAACATTTGGGGATTGTTTTAAACTATTAATTTCACATGTGGGAAAATCGAAAATTGCTGTGGAGGTGAAATCCTTAGAATTAAAAGACTATTTGTAATGATGTAATGTCTTTCTGAAAAATGAATGTTTTTGCAATAATACATTTTACACTTTCTCAATTATGGGGTACTAATGCTACACCTTTCGGCCAAATTTTAAAGTTGTAGCACATCTAGAAGTAAAAAAATATTTTTCTAATTGTTTAAAATTTAAACATTTTTAACGGTTTTTGCAATATATATATGGAGAGATTGAAATTTTTATTTGTGCAAATACACTGTTCTGTAAATAATTTGAAAATTTCAGCTTCCTAGCTCATCCCGTAGTACCTAAAAAATTATTAAACTTTAATGTACAAATGGGGTTAAAAAAACCCCTAAAATTCACAATTTTAAAATTTTCGATTTTTATAGTTGGTTATGAGAAATGTTCTATAATCTTGCAAAATTTCAGCTTCCTAGACTTATTAGATTGGTCTACACACTGGATTCCGTTTTCCCATGCTAACTTATGGGAGATATTCCGGGGTCTCTGGAGTCGAACCCAAGACACAGTAAGCAAAAGTGACAATAATTCCCAATAGATATTACGGCCGTCTAGAAAAAGTGAAAATTTTATTTTTCTAGTTTACCGGCTAAACCCCATAATTAATTTACAAAAATTGCGCAATGTTTTTCTTAAGGGAATAAAAGCAAATTTGGGAATTTCTGGAGTCGAACTCATATCGCTTAGGTAAGAAGTCTCATTTTATCTGAAAGTTTCTCCGTCATATCTACAAAAACAAAAACTTTCAGGTCTCTAGCTCTTTTAGTTTGGGCTGGACATTAGTATCCTCCTGTTACATGTTATATCTTCCTCTGTAAGAGTCGTCGATATATAATAGATAACATATAACATATAACAGGAGGATATTAATGTTTAGGCACTTCCAGATAAGCTGGAGATTAGAAATTTTTTTCATTGGTAGAATTTTGTGCAAAACTGACTAGAGAAAACGAAAATCTTTAAAAAGTGCAACAATGCGGTCGTTAAAAATTCGCAATTGTTTAAAATAATTTTCAAGGTTTATATATTTCCGAATGTGCCACGGAGTTGAAATTTTTTTTATAAGTAGAATTCTTAAAAACACGAAATAAGGATTATCCAAATTTTGATAATTTAATTTATTTGGCAGTTAAAAATTATTAAATTTTAAACAAATAGATAGGTGTTTGGGTACTATGGGATGAGCTAGGAAGCTGAAATTTTCAAATTATTTACAGTATAGTAAATTTGCACAAACAAACATTTCAATTTTAACCATATATGTATTGCGGCGGCCGTTAAAATTTATTTATATTAAAACAATTAGAAAAATATTGTTTTATTTCTAGAATTGCTATAACTTTAAAATTTGGCTAAAATGTTTAGCATTAGAACCTTATAATGAAGAAAGTGTAAAATTTTTAAAATTGCGACATTTGGAGAATGTTTTAAACTATTATTCTTACATGTGGGAAAAACGAAAATCGCTGCAGAAATGAAATCTTTAGAATTAAAAGACTATTTGTAATGTTGAAATTTCTGTCTGAAAAATGAATGTTCTTTTAATGTGACATGAAATGCTTGCAGTATGCAAGTACCAACTACTAGTATGTTATATCCTCCTCTGTAAGAGTCGTCGATATATAATGATAACAGGAGGATACTAATGTTTAGGCACTTCCAGATAAGCTGGAGATTCGAAATTTTTTTCTTAGGTAGGATTTTGTGCAAAACAGACTAGAAAAAACGAAAATCTTGAAAAATGCGGCCGCTAAAAATTCGCAATTGTTTAAACAAATTTTCAAGGTTTATATATTTCCGAATGTGCCACGGAGTTGAAATTTTTCTTACAAGTAGACTTCTTAAAAAAACGAAATAGGGATTACACAAATTTTGATATTTTAATTTGTTTGGCAGTTAAAAATTCCTAAAATTTTAACAATTGGTTAACTGCTTAGTTATTACGAAATGAGCTACGAAGCTGAAATTTTCAAATTATTTACAGAGTAGAGAATTTGCACAAATAAATATTTCAATTTTACCTTATATGAATTGCGACGGCCGTTAAAAATTATTTAATTTTAACCAATTAGAAAAATATTATTTTACTTATAGAAGTGCTACAGCTTAAAAATTTGGCTAAAATGTGTAGCATTATTACCTTATAATGAAGAAAGTGTAAGACTTTTAAAATTGCAACATTTGGGGATTGTTTTAATCTATTATTTTTACAATTTGGGAAAAACGGGAATCGCTGCGGAGGTGAAATGATTAGAATTTATAAAAAATTTGAAATGATGAAACGTCTCTCTGAAAAATGAATGGTTTTTCAAGGTGATATGAAATGCTTGCAATATGCAAGCATTTCATATCACATATATATAACATATATATAACATATAGGAGGATACTAATGTTTAGGCACTTTCAGATGTGCTGGAGATTCGAAATTTTTTTCTTATGTTGGAGTTTTTGCAAAATCGACTAGACAAAACGAAAATCATGAAAAAGTGCAACATTGCGGCCGCTAAAAATTCGCAATTGTTTAAACAAATTTTCAAGGTTTATGTATTTCCGCATGTGCAACGCAGCTGAAATTTTTTATATGTAGAATTCCTAAAAAACGAATATCGGATTATACAAATTTTGATATTTTAATTTGTTTGGCAGTTAAAAATTCTTAAATTTTAAACAAATAGATAATTGTTTAGGTACTACGTGATGATCTAGGAAGCTGAATTTTTCAAATTATTTACAATATAGTAAATTTGCACAAATAAACATTTCAATTATACCATATATGAATTCCAACGGCCGTTAAAAATAATTTAAATTTAAACAATTCAAAATTATAAATGTACTTCCAGAAGTGCTACAACTTTAAAATTTTGCTAAAATTTGTAGCATTAGTACCCCTTAATGGAGAAAGTGTAAAATGTTCAATTTTGCAACATTTGGGGATTGTTTTAAAATATTATTTTTACATGTAGGAAAAACGAAAATCGCTGCGTAGGTGAAACATTTAGAATAAATAGAATATTTTTATCGATGAAATATCTGTCTAAAAAATGAATGTTTTTTCAAGGTGAGATAAAATGCTTACAGCATGAAAGCACATTCTACTAGTATGCTATATGTTATATGATGTTATATCCTCCTCTGTAAGAGTCGTCGATATATAATGATAACAGGAGGATACTTAAGTTTAGGCACTTCCAGACGAGCTTGTGATTCAAAATTTTTTTATAGATAGGATTTTGTGCAAAACGACTAGAAAAAACGAAAATCTTGAAAAAGTTCAACAATGCGACAGCTAAAAAATCGCAATTGTTTAAACAAATTTTTAAGGTTTATGTATTTCCGAATATGCCACGGCGTTGAAATTTTTTTATAAGTAGAATTCATAAAAAACCGAAATATAATTTTAAAATTTTGATATTTTAAATTGTTTGGCAGTTAAAAATACTTAAAATTTAAACAAATATATTGCTGTTTAGGTACTACGAAATGCCAGAGGAAGCTAAAATTTTCAAATTATTTACAGTATAGTAAATTCGCACATATTAACTTTTCAATTTTACCATGTATGTATTGCGGCGGCCGTAAAATTTATTTAAATTTAAACAATTAGAAAAACATTATTTTATTTCTAGATGTGCTACAACTTTAAAATTTGGCTAAAATGTGTAGTATTAAAACCTTATAATGAAAAAAGTATAAAGTTTTTAAAATTGCAACAATTGGGGATTTTTTAAAACTATTGTTTATACATGTGGGAAAAACGAAAATCGCTGCGGAGGTAAAAACTTTAGAATTAAAAGAACATTTGTAATAATGAAATATCAGTCTGAAAATGTAATGTTTTTTGAAGGTGAAATGAAATGCTTGCAGAATGGAATCACCTTCTACTAGTATGTTATATCCTCCTCCTCTGTAAGGAACGTATCTATATAATTATATCCTCCTCCTCCTCCTCTACCTCCTCTGTAAGGAACGTCTATATATAATGATAACATGAGGATACTAATGTTTAGGGACTTCCAGATGAGCTAAAGATTCGAAAATTTTTTCTTAGGTAGAATTTTTGCGAAACCGACTAGAAAAAACGAAAATCTTGAAAAAGTGCAACAATTCGGCAGCTAAAAATTCGCAATTGTTTAAACTAATTTTCAAGGTTTATGTATTTCCGCATGTGCTACGGAGTTAAATGTTTTTTTAATAAGTAGAATTTCTAAGCAAGCAAGCACACACTACTAGTAAGTTATACAAGTAGTTGGTGCTGGCATACTGCAAGCATTTTATCTCACCTTGAAAAACATTCAATTTTAAGGAAAACATTTCATCATTACAATATTATTTTAATTTTAAAGATTTCACCTCTGCAGCGATGTTCGTTTTTCCCACATGTAAAAATATAGATTAAAACAATCCCCAAATGTTACAATTTTAAAACTTTTACATTTTTTTCATTATAAGATACTAATGCTACACATTTTAGCCAATTTTTTTAGTTGTAGCACTTCTATAAGTAAAATAATATTTTTCTAATTGTTTAAATTTAAATAAATTTTAACAGCCGCCGAAATTCATATAGGGTAAAATTGAAATTTTTATTTGTGCAAATTCACAACTTTGGAAATAATTTGAAAATTTCAGCTTCCTAGCTCATACCGTAGTACCTAAACTGTTATCCATTTGTTTAAATTTTAAAAATTTTTAACTGCAAACAAATTAAAATATCGAAATTTGTATAAACGCTAATTCATTTTTTAAAGAATTCAACTTATAAAAAAAATTTCAACTCTGTAGCACATTTGGAAATACATAAACCTTGAAATTTTTTTTAACGAATTGCGAATTTTTAACGGCCGCATTGTTGCCCTTTTTCAAGATTTTCGTTCTTTCTAGTCAGTTTTGCACAAAACTCTACCTAAGAAAAAAATTTCGAAACTCCAGCACATCCGGAAGTGCCTAAATATTAGTATCCTTCTATATATTATCATTATATATTGACGTTCCTTACAGTGGAGGATATAAAATACTAGTAGTTGGTGCTTGCATACTGCAAGCATTTCATCTCACCTTGAAAAAACATCCATTTTTCAGAGAGACATTTCATCATTACAAATAGTCTATTAATTCCAAATATTTCACCTCCGCGGCGATTTTCGTTTTTCTCACAAGTAAAAATAATAGTTAAAAAAAATCCACAAATGTTGCAATTTTAAATTTATTGAACTATCTTCAATATAGCGTATTAATGTTACATATTTTAGCCAAATTTTTAAAGTGGTAGCACTTCTATTAGTAAAATAATATTTTTCTAATTGTTTTAATTTAAATAACTTTTAACGGCCGCCGCATTTCATATATGGAAAAATTGAAATGTTTATTTGTGCAGGTATAGTACTTTGTTAATAATTTGATAATTTCAGCTTCCTAGCTCATTTCATAGTACCTAAACAGCTATCCATTTTTTAAAATTTTAAGAATTATTAACTGTCAAACAAATTAGAATTTAAAAAATTTTATAGTCTGTATTATGTTTTTTTGAGAATTCTACTAATAAAAAAATTCCCAGTCCGTAGCACACGCGGAAATACATAAACCTTTAAAATTATTTAAAATAATTGCGAATTTTTAGCTGCCGCATTGTAACACTTTTCATTATTTTCGTTTTTTCTAGTCGGTTTTGCACAAAATCCTACCTAAGAAAAAAATGTCGAATCTCCAGCACATCTGGAAGTGCCTTAACATTAGTATCCTCCTATATGTTATGTGTTATACAAGTAGTTGGTGCTTGCATACTGCAAGCATATCATCTCACTTTGAAAAAACATTCATTTTTCAGGCAGACATTTCATCATTAGAAATATTATTTTAATTCTAAAGATTTCACCTCTGCAGCGATGTTCGTTTTTCCCACATGTAAAAATATAGATTAAAACAATCCCCAAATGTTACAATTTTAAAACTTTTACTTTTTCTTCATTATAAGATACTAATGCTACACATTTTAGCCAATTTTTAAAGTTGTAGCATTTCTATAAGTAAAATAATATTTTTTTAATTGTTTAAATTTAAAAAAATTTTAACAGCCGCCGAAATTCATATATGGTAAAATTGAAATTTTTATTTGTGCAAATTCACTACTTTGGAAATAATTTGAAAATTTCTGCATCCTAGCTCATACCGTAGTACCTAAACTGTTATCCATTTTTTTAAACTTAATAAATTTTTAACCGGCAAACAAATTAAAATATTGAAATTTGTTTAATCCCTAATTCGTTTTTTAAAGAGTTCTATTCTATTTCAAGTCTGTAGCGCATTTGGAAATACATAAACCTTGAAATTTTTTCTAACCAATTGCAAATTTTTAACGGCCGCATTGTTGCACTTTTTCGAGTTTTTGTTCTTTCTAGCACATCTGGAAGTGCCTACACATTAGTATCCTCCTATATGTTATCATTATATATAGACGTTCCTCACAGAGGAGGATATAACATACTAGTAGTTGGTGCTTACATACTGCAAGCATTTCATCTCACCTTGAAAAAACAGCCATTTTTCAGACAGACATTTAATCATTACAAATAGTCTTTTAATTCTAAAGGTTTCACCTCCGCAGCGATTTTCGTTTTTCCCACATTTAAAAATAATAGTTTAAAAAAATCCCCAAATGTTGCAATTTTAAATATTTTCACTATCTTCATTATAGGGTATTAATGCTACACATTTTTCCAATTTTTAAAGTTGTAGCACTTCTGTTAGTAAAATAATATTTTTCAAATTGTTTAAATTTAAATAGTTTTTAACGGCCGCCGCAATTCATATGTGGAAAAACTGAAATGTTTATTTGTGCAAGTTTACTACTTTGTAAATAATTTGAAAATTTCAGCTTCCTAGCTCATTCCGTAGTACCTAAAAAATTATTATGTACAGAGTAGTACATTTGCACAAATAAACATTTGAATTTCTCCATAAACACATTGCAGCAGCCGTTAAAAATGTTTAAAATATTATTTCACTTCTAGAAGTAGTACAACTTAAAATTTGGCAGAAATGTATAGTAATAGTACCCCATAGTGGGGAAATATAAAATTCTTAAAATTGCAATGTTTTGGGATTGTTTTAAACTATAATTTAACACGAAAACGAAAATTGCTCCGGAGGTGAAATATTTCAAATTAAAAATGTATTTCAAATGATGAAATGTGAAAAATTTATGTTATTTTAAGGTGAGATGAAATGCTTGCAGTATGCAAGCACCATCTACTAGTATGTTATATCCTCCACCTTCTCCTCTAAGGAACGTCTATATATAATGATATTCCTTTCTTGCATTTAACCCTTTCGTCATATAGGAAATTAAAATATATACATAATAAAATATCTTAAATTACCTAAATATTATTGTAAAGTATACACAAATCACAAGTTAATTTTATATTGGTTAATAGAGCACAATGTATTTATTGCTACAGAATATTGTTAGCTTTGTGGGCCGAAAAAACACTGTATCCGTTATTTTTTTCAAACATAAAATTTCCCACTGTGAAAACACCTACGAAGAGATGAGAGGTGTAAAAAAACTGCGAGAAAATCCTAAATAGTTCCGAGAAAGAGGAAAAGAACCAAAATAATTAGAGAAAGAGAGAAAAAAATCATATAAATATATACATTCATATGCATATAAAGGAGGGGGTGAGAGGGAAATAGGGATTTTAAGGTAAGATATGCCTGTGAGATTGCATTGTAATTAGGAAACAGGAAAATTAAATAAAATGAAATTATTAATTTATGCCTAATAATCTCATCCTCTTGACAACCTAAAGGAGAAGATAGGGAGTGGATCAATGAATAAAGAGTTAGTGAAGATGTGCTACAAGTGTTTGGAAGTGCCTAGTGATAGAGAGTTTTTATTAACGCGGAAGGCCATTCCAGAGTTTTCAAGCGTTGACCATAAAGGATTTGTTAGAACATTTATGCTCTATGAAGTGGAGTTTATAATTTATAGCATCCTCTGATATCGCATTAGTGAACTCAATTAATGGCGGCATAATTAGAAGAAAGATAGCACGGGATGTGATTATTAAGGACTTTATACAATAAGAAGAGATGGTGAAGATTTATTCTGGATTCATGTTTTAGCCAGGAGAGTCGACGGAAGAATTCTGAGGCATGATGACAATTTTTAAGATTAAAGATGAATCTGATTCAGGCATTATGAGAACGTTGAAGCTTAATCGCAAAATCCTTTGATAAGTCCTGGTATACAGTAACACAATAGTCGAAGTGAGGAAGATTTAGAGAGCTGTATTTTTAGGAAAGAGTGAAGAATGATAGGGAGAGGCCTTAGAGTTTGTAAGAATGTGTTTACCGACTAGCAGACTTTTATTTCGTGAATATGCCAGGCAAGCGTTCCATTAATTAGAATGCCGAGATTTTTTACAATTTTGCAATAGGGAATAACTGAGCCACTCAAAGACAGCGGAACTGATTCCGCAAGGTTTATAGAAGATAGTAGTTTTGACTAACCGATTATATGACATGAGATTAGAAGGGGTTTATGATAAAAAGATTACAAATGCTCCATTCTTAAAGTTGAGATAAGTCATGATATATTTTGGCAATGAAAAGAGATAAGTAATTGTTTTGGTGTATATTTGTAAATCATAGGCATACAGATGATGCTTGGAGTAAGTTAAATATTAAGAACAATTATCAATAAATAGAAAAAACAAAAGGGGACCTAAAATTGAGCCGTATGTTCTGCCTTGGCTAACATTAGGACATGAAGACGAGGATAGTAGGAGATGACATTTTGGAGAGGGGGATACGAAGCGCCCCTCCTTTTATTGCTGCCTTAACGTTGCAATTTGTTCGACCGTAGCAGCTAAGGATATGTTATTTAAGGGAGAGTGGAATTTTCTTTGCCGTCGGAGAGCGCTCCTATCTTCCAGGTTGTACCTAATAGGTTCTGCATTTTCACGCTTTAGTTTGCTTGGAATAAATTTATCTGTACATTCTCGCATCATATCTCTGAACTTCGACCAGGATTCGTCCGCGTCTGCAATATCTTTTACCTCGCATAAATTAGTACATTTATTTCGCAGAAAAAACCCAAATAGAGTGAAATCGGCTTTGGCCTGTAAATTAAGCTTTCTTTTAGCCTTAACCTGTTTCCTAATATAAAGCTGAAACTCCACTTACACGGCCTTGTGATCGCTTATTCCCTCAGCAACATATACCCTATTCAAACGCTCAGGAAGATTAGTAGCCAATAAACTTATATATTATTAAATCTCGTGGGAAATCTCGCTAACTGACACAATGAGTGTTTGCAGAAAGTTTCCAGTAAAGCATATTCACCAATATTATATTAGATGGATATTGATAACTTATGAATGGAGAAATGTTTAAGTCAAATTACTTTTGATTGGGAAAAGTTTTCTTGCGTTATAGAAACTTTGTAAATCCCAAGATTTAGTGATACAGTGTGAGAGATGGTGTGGTGGGAGAAAAAGACAGAGAGAGAGTTAGAATGAGGCCGCAGAAAGGGAGGGAGAGAGAGGAAGAGAGGGAGGGATGGAGGAAGAGACAGAGGAAGGGAGAATGAGAGGGAGATAGATGGAGAAAAAGGAAAAAAAAAGGGAGAGAAGGAGCAAGATATCGGAGAGAGAGTGGGAGAAATAGAGAGGGAGATAAAGAGAGAGAATGAGAGGGAAAGAGAGAGAGAGACCGTCAGACAGACAGACAAACGAATTTATTTAGGGCGAATTAGACTACATAGTCCCTTCTTCCATTTAACCCTTTCGTCATATAGGAAATTAAAAAAAAAACATTAAAATATCTTACATTACTTAAAGATTACAGTAAAATATATACAAATCAAAAGTTAACTATATATTGGTTAATAGATCTCAAAGTATTTATTACTAAAAATATTGTTAGTTTTGTGGGTCGAAAAATCTGTATAAATATTTTTTTAAACAGATTTTTACCACTGAGAAAACATCTCCGAAGAGATGAAAGATGTAAAAAACAACGAAAAAATCCTAAATAGTTCCGAGAAAGGGGATAAAACCACAATAATTATAGAAAGAGAGAAAAAATTATATAAATACATACATTAATATACATATAAAGGAGATGGTGAGAGGGAAATAGGGGTTTTAAGCTCAAATATGCCAGTGAGATTATATCGTAATTATGATACAAGAAAATAAATTAATAAAAAATTATGGGTTTATGCATAATAATCGCATCCTTTTGACAACCTGAAAGGGAAGATAGGGAGTGGTTCAATGCATGGAGAGTGAGAGGAGAAATTTGTGTTACAAGCGTTTGAAAGTGCCTAGTGATAGAGATTTTTCTATTAATGTTGGAAGGCCATTCCAGAGTTGGCAAGCAGTGAGTATTGGATGTATTAATTTGTTTATGATCATAATAGGAATACCGTCTTCACCCTGGGCTTTAGTTTTGATTTTGCGTTTTACTGCAAGAACGTTAAATTTTGTAGCAAATTTAAAGTGGAATTATGGGGAATCGGAAGACTAGTTCGATTTTACAGTAAAACTACTAATGACTTCGGTGTCGATTGTTGTTGGGTTAGTCGAGAATCTCTTATTAAGTGAGGGAGCGGGAAATGGAGGGATGGAGGGAGGGAAGGAGGGATCGTGGGAGGGAGTGAGGGTTGTAGTGATGAAGAGAGGGAGCGAAGTAGCTAGGAGGGAGGGAGAGAAGGAGAGAGTCAAAGGGAGTGAGTGAAAAGGAGTGAGCAAATGGGAAAGAGGAAGAGGGTGAGAAGAGGGGGGCGGCTTCCCATATATAAACTTCTAAATGTATATTAATATTTGATGATGAATTGATTAGATTTATAAATAATAGAATTGAAAAATATTATCAGTTCAAATACTGAATTTAGGTGATAGCAACGTCACTCATAGGAAACGCGATTTTTTACCCTTCTTACGAGAATGGAAATATGGGTTCATCGTTTTGTCTTTCTGTCTGTCTGTCCTTCCTAGTAACTATTTTGCCAATAAGCCCATTTTCATAACGCTTGCTGTATATATTGCTACTGGAGACGAACCCTTGAGGACAGTTTTTATAAAGAAGATTTAAGTCACGGGTTTATTCCGTGAAGTATCCTTCTTATTGATATACATGGAAAATCGTAATAGCATCGTGAAGGGTAATATTCCCTTGAACATTAATATATCATATAATTATAATATCGGAGAAGAATTTTTACTATTTTATGAGGAAATGAGTGGAGATTATTATTTCTTTCGTAGAATTTTTTTTTTATCGATCGTTTTTCTACGAGTTTTACATAAATACTGGCGTTTTTACAGTTGTTATCACTCATCACGAGTGTTTCTAGAGTAACTACTATTATTGGACTCTGTTTCGGTATAGCCTTATGCAAACCCTAGTTATTTTTGCAGCACAATTACGCATTATAAATTAGATTTTCGAAACTAAAATAATTGTTATACACACTCACACACACACACACACACACACACACACACACACACACACATATATATATATATATATATATATATATATATATATATATATATATATATATATATATATATATATATATCCAAGATGGCGGAAGCGTCCATGTGTCCTTCGCGTCGTCTCCGACATTTAGTTGTTTTTTCGGTGGTTGCACTCTGGATATCTTTGATTCGCATTTCTCAGGATCATCGTGAACACCGTCCCATTCAATCAAGGCATTGTGAAGTAGTTTTGAGGCAATTACTTTTTGGAGATAGAAGTTTTCATTTTTCGTGCTCGTCGGTTGTGGAGACTTCCTTTTCTCGGAGTCCCTCTCTAACGGCGACCCTCAAGAGCCCCGGTCGTCGCCGTCTTCCCGTGCCCTCGCGGCCCGCAGTCCCTGGAGTTCTCCGCATCGCTACAGAGTTTCTGATACTTTCGGTGTTGTTATCTGGAGATGTCGAGATTAATCCCGGCCCCATGTGCTCCCCCATATCACTTTATTATCAGAATGTCAGATCGATCAAGAACAAACTAGGTGAATGTGAAGTGCAACTAAGTGAATTAAGGTCCTTTGACATAATCGCTCTCAGTGAAACTTGGCTCTCGGAGAGCATAAAAAGTGAAGAATTGCCATTATCATCCTTTTACAGTGTATATCGCAAGGATAGGAAGACCCGAGGCGGTGGAGTATTAATTGCCGTTAAGTCGTTCCTGCAGTCTCGTCACCGACCTGACTTGGAGAGGGATGGCTGTGAAATTTTGTGGACTGAAATTGTTCTGCAGGGAAGGGAAATCTTGATAGGCTGTTTTTATCGACCGCCTAACAGCGGCATTGAGTCACTGAATGCTTGTTTTGATTCTGTTTTGTCCGCCATCTCCGAATCGAATAAGGTTTTTCTTGTAGGAGATTTTAATTTATCTATCAATTGGGTGAACATGGTTGAAGGAGTGCCTTCCAATTCGTTAGACATATTTTTCATTGATCACTTTCTCCATGCTCTTGGCCTAAAGCAGAGTAATTTAAGTGCTACCCGTGAGGAGGCTATTTTGGACTTTCTTCTCTCCCCTGAGGAGATCCTGGTTTCGGTAGGAAGAAACTTTTTCGACTCTGACCATATGTCTTTGGAGGCTTCGCTTTCTACCGTCCCCACCATGGAGTGTATACCCACCCAAACCCCCCGTGTAGTTAGGGTATGGGGGAAGGCCGACTGGGAGGCCATAAACCATTCCCTTTCCCTCCTGCCGTGGGACGCGCTCCTCTACGGATCCCTGGAAGACGCGGTCGCCTTTTTCTACGATGCTATCGAAGCGGTAATTGCTGATTGTGTCCCTTCCAAGAAAATATCGAAGAAAAGGCCTCCGTGGATGTCTGGTGAAGCAGTGCTTTGTGTTAGAAACAAACATTCGTGCTGGGCTTTTGTACTTAACGGACACTCCTCATCCACTACTCCAGTCTTGTCTGGTGTGCCCCAGGGTAGTGTCCTGGGACCTCTATTATTTAGTCTTTATATAGATGATTTAGTCGAGGTTATTGAGCCACATGATTCCCAAATTCTTTTATATTTTTTTTTGCCCTTTACCCTGAAATCCTCTCCTTTCCCTTCCTCATACTGTCTACTAGGCAAACCCTTTCCTAGAGTTCAATCCCACGAAGATCTTGGAGTGATCTTCGACGCAAAATTAAGTTTTTGCCAACATATTCAGAAGATTTCTGCAAAAGCGATGTCATTACTTGGTGTTCTCTACAGATTCAGTGAAATTTCCAATCCGTTAGCTCTTAAGACTTTCTTTAATGGCTGTGTTGCTCCCATATTAAATTACTGCTCGCCTATTTGGTCCACTGCTTCTCCTTCAAACCTAAAACGGCTTGACTCTGTACTGAAGTTCTTCGACGCCATAGTTCGACACCGCACGCGGGGTAGAGCACCCTCTTTAAGCATCCCCTCTCTTTCTCATAGGCGACTTATTACCGATCTTAATTACCTTCACTCACTCATCAATGGTATCTATCGCTCTCCATTACTTACATCCTATTTTTCGCTCCGTGTTCCATCGCGCTCCACTCGCCTTCAAAGCCTATTTCATTTACCAAAATTTCGACTCTCCGTCTCCCAACGCTCTCTCTCTTACCGCCTCCCGTTTGAATATAATTCCTTACTGGCTTCACTTCCAAATCTCGACATTTTTTAACCCAATTCTTTCCGTAATCTACTACCTGCTGCGTAATTCTGTTTCTCTCTAATATTTGGCGCCCTCTTTGTAATGATCATTACAATTGCTGGTAATATTGTTAACTTCTTATTTTAGTTATTTATTTTAATGTTATATTATTTGTTATGGTTTTATGTTTCAATGTAATGAGGCCTCTGTGCTGTTTTTGAAACTGAATAAATAAATAAATAAATAAATATATGGATGTCAACAAGGTGTTGGGATGAGGAGTTCTCTCTCTGTAGCTGAAGAAGGAGTAGTTCCGAAAGCTTTACGTTTGTGATGTTTCTGTGTTTTTGTGTTATTTTACGTGTGTCGCTTCGACATCCCCGGGGCCTCGCCAACCTGAAGTCGTCTGATTGGTGAGTGCTCACTGGGTTTCCTCATCCCAACACCTTGTTGACATCCATAAATTCATTTTACCTTTCTTTTTCCGTAAGTTGTTATATATATATATATATATATATATATATATATATATATATATATATATATAAATATACGCAAGTGGATGCTTATTCACTAATATTTTTTGAGATGTATGATGATTACTGATGAATGGAGAAATTTTTAAATCAAATTATTTTTGATTGGGAATAGATTTCGTGCGTTATAAGAAACTTTGTAAATCCCAAGAGTTAGTGATAGAGTGTGAGAGATGGTGTGGTGGGAGAGAGAGACAGACAGAGAGAAAGAGAGTTAGAGTGAGGTAGAAGAAAGGAAGGGAGAGAGGAAGAGAGGCAGGGATGAAGGGAGACAGATTGAAAAGGGAGAATCAGAGGGAGATAGCTGGAGAAAGAGGGAGAAAAAAGAGAGAGAGGGAGCAGGATATAGGAGAGAGAGGGAGAATAAGAGAAAGAGCGAGATAGTGTGACGTTTTCAGTGCTTCGCGGAGGAAGAAGAGGCGCTAGGGGAGCCGGTTGGAGGGTATTAAAAGACAGGCACGGAAGGAAAGTGGAGGAATTCCGCTGCGGAGAGGTTGCCGTGAGTTGGGTCGTGACCTGCCCTAAGTTAGGAATGATTCCTTTCGTTATTGAAGCATGCGTTCCTTCGTTTTCTTTCTTTTTCCGAGTGCGGACCGAGCTTCAGGTCTTATTACCCGCACTGGCGCCCAAAGGTTCTTTTATTTATTTATTTATTTATTTATTTATTTATTTATTTGTCCCAAAAACAGCACAATGGCCCAATTACATTGGAAACAGTAAACAAATATAATACGATAATATACGTTATAATATAGTAAGTAATAAAATAACAACATCAATATAATACATAGCTTGACATTAAGAGAATAAAAGTTCTGCTAACTGATTTTTGAAGTAATTACCTGAAAATATGTCAACACCTATGTTACGATGCAGCAGGTTATTGTATGCTGTAGGAATCCGGCTGAAAAGAGAGCGCTTTGAACTAGATAGACGAAAATTGGGAATATTCTTTTTTTTTGGAGAGTGTCGGTTTCTCCCGGAACCCACGCACGAGCTAGCCGGCTGGCTGAGAAAGGAATGAGCGTCACATTTTGGCGCCCAACTTGGGGCCCGATATTTGTTACCTTGGAGTGAGCTTAGATCATTTAGAATATTTAATACCGAATTCGATTCTTGGTGCTCCGTCGTACGGGCGATAGTTGGGTTTAGTCGACGTTTACTATTTCCCTATCCTGCTGTTCTACCTTTCCACGGTCCGCCCCATTTCCTGTAGATTATTCCCTGATGGTCCTCAGGGAGAGAAGGTTAGTACCGTCACACCCCCTCCTTTTGTTGTTGACAGGGTTTAGTATGGCGAATCGTTCGGCCTGGAAAGGACGTCGTGGATAAATGAATTGTCCAAGACGACGCCATTTCTTACTGTAATTTGGTTTGGCTTGGATGCAGGGAGGAGTGTCGATAAATTGAGGGCGATGTTAAGGAAATATTGCCATGTGAATGAATCGGCACAGCAGAGCTTGCCGATGAACGAGGGTGTATTAGAACAATTGTTAAGCAGGTTGGTGGATTCGGTGTCAATTAGCCATGGCAGACATACTAGAATCTTTGAGTTATCCAAGCGCGCAAATCGCAAACCACTCGCTTTCTACGGGGAAGAGGGCGAGAGCGTGGTGTCGTTTTTGGAAAATTGCGATGACTTTCAAATTTCAAATGCCGCCACGGACGAGGAAATGTGGTATGTTTCCCCTGAATTGCTGAGAGACAAGGCCTTACGGTGGTCTCGGATCAGCAGAGGTTTGTTTTCGTCTTACGCACGGTTTAAGGACGAACTTCTACTAGCTTATCAACACGCCGATTACGACATGCGGCTGAAGAAAAATTTATTTTGCCGAACTCAAGCGAGGAACGAAAGGATAAATGAATTTTTGTACTGCCTTTCTGCCATGAATCATCGTCTTAAGAGGTCTTTGTCCGAATCCAAATTGGTGGATTTGGCATACAGTAACCTGAATCCAGAGTATTTAGGGCAGATTTTCAACATGGAACTCACGTCGATGCGAGGATTGATGCAATTCGGGAGGAACCTCGAAGAGTTGAAATCGAGGAGGGAGATGTATAAGCCACCCCCGCGAGTAGCTGAAATGGTTGACGCCGAATTCGCGTATGAGTCGGGCAGCCTTGATAGCGTGGGATCTATTGCGGCCTCCGACAACCCCGAGGGAGTTGCCCATAACGGGCGTTGGAATTGTGGAGATCCCGGTCATTTCTTTCGCCGGTGTGGAAAACCAAATACGAAGTTTTGCCACAGGTGTGGAAAAATGGGGAAGGTTGCACAGGGTTGTAGTTGCTCGGAAAACGCCGTGGAGTCGTCCTAGGGCCGCGGGTAGGGCGTCTCGGAGGCGGAGTTAAACCGCGATACCTGGACAATAAATGGGAAGAGTGGCTCCGGATCGTACGAGATTTCATGGCCCCTGAAGGAGCGGTCGGTAGTATCGGAAATCGAATGTTTGTTGAGGTGAAAATATACGGCCGAGCATGTCCTGCCCTTTTGGACTCCGGTGCCTCGCAATCGGTTCTGAAAGCGCTCGTCGAAGACTGGCTGAGTAGCCTATACGTCCCCTTTGACACACGCTCAACCCGGTTGGAAATGGCTGATGGCCGTCAATCCGCATTATCGAGGGGTGTGAGGTTTCCGGTGTGCATGGAGAAAAGGGTTGCGTTAACGCGCTTTGACGTCTTGCTGAGCATGCCGTACTGCATTGTTTTGGGAACGGACTTTTTGAAAGCGTTGGGGGCTAAGTTAGATTCCAGCACCTTTACTACCAAGATCAAAGACGGAAGTGAGGTGCCGTTTTAGCGTCCGAGAGCCAGCCAGAGAGTTTTAAAGGGAATTTCCAGGAATCTCCGTTCAAAGAGGGCCTTACACCGATCCAGAATGCCGCTCTGATGCGATTCTTGGATCAGGAGTTGAAAAAGTTCGAATCATTTCCCGGGAGAACTGATCGCGTGAAACACCGGATTGTTTCGGAAAATGCGGTCCCAATTAAAGAACGATATTATCCGGTGTCTCCTATAATTCAAGGCTTGATCAATGAACAAGTCGACAGGATGGTGGCGACTGTGGTAACTGAACCATCGAAGACCTCACCGTCCTCCCCCGTCATCCTAGTTCCGAAGAGGGACGGTTCAAGGCAGTTCGTCGTGGATTTCCGGAAGGTGAATAGTGTAACCAAGACGGATGCGTATCCGGTGCCGTACATTTCGAATATACTAAACAAGTTGCGGGCGGGAAAATTCGTATCCACCTTGGATCTTGAGGAGGGTTATTGGCAAATGGAGCTCGAGGACGAAAGCAAGGAATTCACCTCATTTACTATCCCGGGGAGGTGGTTCTTCCATTTCAACGTAATGCCATTTGGGCTGCATAGCGCGGGGGCGACGTTCCAACGCTTGATGGATCAGGTGATCGGGGCCGAGTTACAACGTAACAGTTTCGCTTACCTCGATGATATAGCGGTCGTGAGCGAGAGCTCTGAAGATCACCTAAGCCATTTACGGGAGGTATTCCGGCGCCTACGGAACGCCGGGTTGAAGATAAATCTTGATAAATGTAGTTTCGCGAAATCCCGTTTAAAATTTTTAGGGTACGTGGTGGGAAACGGCCTATTAGAAACGGACCCGGAGAAGGTGTAGGTGGTGGTGAATTACCCAACCCCGAAAAATGCCGCCGAGTTAAGGAGGTTTTTGGCATATGTGGGGTGGCATCGCCGATTTGTGCCAAACTTCGCCACGTTGGCAGTCCCTCTAACTGACATCTATAAAATAAAAAAAGGGGAGTACGTTTGGTCGGAAGAACATGAGGATTCATTTATAAGGCTGAAACAATGTTTGGTGACCGCGCCGATCCTCGTCTACCCCCACTTTGATCTCCCCTTCGTAATACAAAGCTATGCGTCAGGCGTCGGTGTAGGGGGGGGGGGGGGTCCTGTCACAGAAAATCGAAGGAGTAGAGCGGGTCATCGCTTATTGTTCTCGTGTAATTACCCCGGCCGAGAGGAATTACAGCGTCGCCGAATGGGAGTGCCTCGCGGTGTTGTTCGCGATAAGTAAGTTTAAGCGTTATGTTGAGGGTTACCGCTTCACGGTCGTGACTGACCATTCGTCTCTCAAATGGCTATTTGGTTTTAGCAATCCACAAGGTAGATTGGCCCGATGGATTTCGCAGCAACAAGAGTATGACTGTGAAATTGTGCGTAGAAAGGTGGCGTCTCATTTGAATCTGGACGATTTGTCGCGCATTGGAGCCATGGACAAGGTACCGAGCTTTGACCTGAAAGGCGTGAACGACCCTTGGTATTCAGATCTTTTGAAGGAGGTGGAGTCTAATCCGGAATGCCATCAATTCGACGTATTTGATTGCAAACTCTACTTTACAGAGGATTCGAAAGGGGGTCCGAATGCCTTGAAATTGGTAATTCCCGCAAACGAAAGGGATCGAATTTTGGATTGGAATCATTGTTCACCTAGGGTTATTTTAAAACACTTAAGAAGGTCCAAACATTCTATTATTGGCCAGGTATGAGAAAGTATGTTAGAAGTTTCGTGCGCCGTTGTCGTGTCTGTAAACGATTCAAAACGGAACAATCCCGGTGCGCGGGTTTAATGGCAACGCCCAAAATGACGACTCCATGGACAGTTGTGGCGTCGGATATAATAGGCCCCCTTCCGCGGTTTTTAAGTGGCAACCGCTATGTATTGGTATTTCTGGATGTGTGTACTCGGTGGCCCATAGCAATCCCTCCACGAGCAGTTAAGGCGAAACACGTAGCCCAGTGTTTCCGCACGCACGTAATAAACCATTGGGGCTGTCCGGAGGTGATTCTATTGGACAATGGGCAACAGTATGTGAGTAGGCTTTTAGGAAGCGTTTGCAAGTTGTATGGGGTTAAGTTAGGTCACATGGCTCCATACTTACCGCCAGCAAATCCTTGTAAGAGAACGAACCGTATGTTAAAAACCATGCTTTCCATTTATTGTGAAAACGCGCAGCGAACGTGGGATGAAAATCTGTCGGATTTGATGTTCGCTTTGCGTACGGCAGAGTCGGAAACCACTGGGTACACTCCGCCGCACTTAATCTCAGAAGGGAGCTTAGAAAACCCGCGGATTTGTATAAGGCAACAATTTTGGGGAATAATTTCGAGTTTGAGCCTAAGAATTATGTGACCAGATTGCAAGTTGCTCTTGCAAAAAAGTACAAAAGAGCGAAGGAGGCCCAAACGCGAGCCTCAGCACGTCAGGCCCAATACTATAACCTGCGCCGCCGAGAGCTTACTCTTCCAGAAAATACATTAGTATGGCGCAGAAATCATCCGCAGTCAAGCGCGGGGGAATTTACCGCCGCTAACTTGTAGCCTAAGTACGTGGGCCCTTTTATTGTGGAGAAAAAGATTGGAAGGTCACTTTACCGATTCCGCACGGCTACAGGGGGCAACGTCTGTGGAGAGTTGCACATAAGGGACCTGAAGGTGGTGAGATAAGGATTAACTCGCGGTTGTGGGTTTTGGATTGTTGTGAGTTGTTCGTCCCCTCAGGTGACTAGGGAGGGACTTTTGTGACGTTTTCAGTGCTGCGCGGAGGAAGAAGCCCGCGGTTCATCGTTATATAGTTCATAGGCTTTAATCGGGTCTCTCCTACGAGGCGCTAGGGGAGCCGGAGGGAGGGTATAAAAAGGCATGCACGGAAGGAAAGTGGCATGCTCGCTGAGAGCCATGCTCGTGGAGAGTACCAACTCGTTACGAGCGAAGCCAACTACAGGCCTACGTGGTTGTGTGCGATCTCTACCTGCCACCGATACAGCTGTTTTGGTCACGACTCGACTTGCCTTAATTGTGATCTTTACTTTTGGCACTGTGCCGGCGAAATTGACCATTGAAGGCGAGGGTGGGCCATCTGTGTTTGCCTTCATGGTCTTCGGCTTCACCTCCTTCAGAGGCGTTTGTCCTGTGACGGACGTTCGCTGTGCCCCTGAAAAGGGCCTTTTATCCGGGCACCACAACGTTGGCCCTGAGAAGGGCCTTTTTTCATGCCTCTATACTCCTCTCGCTGCCCTGAAAAGGGCCGGTCGTCCTGAGTTTGGCAGGTCTGTCCCGAAAGGGTCTGTCGTTCTTTCCTTGCATTGCGGTTGCGCCGCGATTCGGGCAAAGGCTAACGAAGTTCGTTCTTCTCACTCGCTTCGCGTCATCCGGCATATTCTCCTTCTCCGGTGGGCCTGGATCTTCTTTCTCGCACCCTGGTTGGGTCGTTTGGCAGTCTCTGCCATCTGGCGGTGTTCTTGTCTTCTTCCCATTCTCGTTCACTCCTCTGCCGGCCCTAAAAAGGGCCTTCCTTCTGGCAGTTCCTTCTGACTTTCTCACCTGTTGTGTGGCACTATGGATACGCCCAGTGGTGTGATTTCCTCCAAAATGGTGCTGCGCGGCCAAAAGCGGAGGAGCTCGTCTTGCGGCGGACTGATCGCCTTTAAGGGACCAGATGGCCGCATTAAGCATGTTATTCAGGATTGCCTGAGAAACATGCTCATCGCTTCCACGCTTCATCACGAGAGCCCTGAAAACCTCCGGAACTTCTCGCACCCCTCCAGAAGGGACAGCTCGGGATCTGATTCGGTAGCCTGCACCGCCAAACAGCCCCAGGCTTCCGTTCAGGGGCCTACTGAGGCCGCTAAACCTGTCAGGTCTAAGGGGAAGAAGGCAAAGGTGAAAGGCAGCGCGAAGGCTCCCAAGTCAGGGGGGTCGGAGCCCGAGTCTTCTCTGTCCTCGCTATCTCCAGCACCACTGGCCCAACCTTCCAATGCGGAACCTGTCTGGTCTGCCGTTCAGGCTGTGCTGCCACATTCCATCTCTCTAGTTCTTGCTCCTGCCCAGGTGAGTGATGCTGAGCCCATGGAGGTCGAGACCTCGGCTTCCTTGAAGAGGAAGCTGTCCTCTTCGGAGGACGAGTCTCCAAAGCAGCGACCTATTGCCTCTCCGGTGGCCGTCGCCGTGCAACCACAGGCTGCTGTTGAGTCCTCCGCAACGGTTTCTTCCTCTCCTGACCCTGTTGTCTCTGTTGCTTCTCCACCTGCGCCAATGGAGGCTATTCCATCCACCTCCTTCTCTGCAACAAAGAGGAAACTGCCCTCGGCAGCAGAGAAATCTCCATTGGAGACTGTTTCCCGAGATGAGTCGCCCCAGAACCAATCGCCCTTCCAGGAGGTAAAGAGGAGGAAGAAGCGATCTGGCAAAAAGAAGGCCGCCACTGGCGCAGCCTCCACTGCTGCTCAGCAACCGTCCCTCCCCCGAGTGAGGCCCATTAATGTCTATGGCGTCAAGGACCACTCGGCGTTCATTGAGATCCTCCAACAGAAGTGCGGCGATGACTTCGAGTTGAACATCCGCGATATCTCGACTCGGGTCATTGTTCGCACTCCAGAGCAGCGCCAGGCCGTGATGGAGGAGCTTGACGCCAGACAACTGGAGTACCACTCCCAGCCTGATGACCAGCACCGATCGGCCAGGCTGCTTATCAAAGGTCTAGCAAGGGACTTTAATCCGGCGAAGGTTGCTGGGCATGACGGTTATGGCGGTCAAGCACATGGCTCAGCGGGAGGAGGAGGGAAAGCCGCCGGAAA
The DNA here is from genome assembly GCA_028673005.1 of Tanypteryx hageni. Taxonomy (NCBI): domain Eukaryota; kingdom Metazoa; phylum Arthropoda; class Insecta; order Odonata; family Petaluridae; genus Tanypteryx; species Tanypteryx hageni. Next base: position 39,663,530 of record CM054120.1, read on the forward strand.
AAAACCCGAAAATTCATTGCCACCGTAGATAACACATAGGCTCCCTCCCCTCCACAAAATCACCCACCTGTAGCACTGCCGAGTGCGAATCGAATATTTCAGGGGAGGAGTTGCGCCGCAGACCTGTTACCATTGCCAGAGGTTCGGGCACTCCTCCTCGGGTTGCAAAATGGCACCAAGGTGCTACAAGTGCGCCGGTTCCCACCTCTCTCGCGACTGCGCGTTGCCTCGGGATAGGCCGAGGAAGTGCTGCAACTGCGGGGATGACCATCCCTCTACCTTCAGGCAGTGCCCTGTATACCTCAAGGCCCTGGACAGGGTACTTGAAGCCAACAGGAGGAACGATGTCTCCCAGCGTAAGGTCACCAAGGGGCGCGTTGCGACGCCGACGGCGGTTGCGTCCAGGCTTGCCAGAGTAGTCCCTGGCAAAAACTTTGCCGCTCCCGTGTCTGGGGCTACCCAGGGCACCCCCGCATTCGATCCATCTCTGTCTAATCGAGCCCAGCCGGCGATTCCTCCTCGGCCACCGCTCGTTCAGCAGCGCAACACCGCCAAGCACGGCACGGAGAAGGAAGCACCGCAGCCTTCTCAACCTTCTCCACTCCAGCCGTCCCAGGCTGCAATCGGCGAAAGAGCTGTGCCGGAGAGCATTCCTGCCCTTTCGCCGCCTCAGTCCGACACTTCTTTGACCCCCTTGCCAGATGCCGATGCGGAGTATGGGCCACCATTCTTTCTATCGCTAAGGTGCTTCGGCGTTATATTACCAGCCTCCAGGGACAGATCCTTCTTTCCCTGCTGGAAGAGCTCGCCTGCTCCCAAACCAACGATGGCTCCAAGGCTTAGAAAGTGCGTGTTGGGGGTAGTGGGGTGGAACGCCAACGGCCTGCGCTACCGCGTTGACGAGCTTCTCTCACTGCTCCTCGACCTTTAAGCCCCCGTAGCGGCTGTCGGGGAAGCGAAGCTTTAGCCCCACATATCCCTGAGGTTTTGTGGGTGGCACGTGTTGAGGAAAGACCGAGCCACTGCCGGGGGAGGAGTGGCGCTTCCCATACATCCCTCCCTCAAATACCAGGAGTGCCCGCTCCCTGATATGCAACTGCTGGAGACAGTTGCAGATGACATCACGCTCGCTAGAGATAGGCTGCGAGTCGTGGCGGCTTATTACCGCCCGGGGCTCAATTTTGAGGAGGATGTGAGTACCCTCTTCCCCCGTGACGGGAAACCCACCGTTGCCATCGGGGACTTTAACGCCAAGCACCGTAGCTGGAACTCCTCGTCGGTGAATTCGATGGGTAGGCGACTCCATCAGTTCGCCACTGCGGAGGGCCTCACGGTGGTGGCTCCGACGGCTACGACCTACGTTCATTCTGGCGGAGTCCATGACATCGCTATTTTAAGCAACGCCCAGGCGTCCGTGGAAGTCAGGACGCTGAATGAACTGTCATCGGACCACCTGCCGATCCTACTGCAGTATGGCAATCTACCGGTGAGGCTACCGCCTCTGCAGTGAATGGACTTCGCCAGGGCTGACTGGGAAGCCTTCCGCCTGCATATAGCCATAGCTCTCCCAGCCCACCCGAAGGAACCGGCTACCAGTCAGCAGGTGGACGAGATGGCTACCATCATCTCATCGGTGGTTCAGCAGGCCGCCGAGTTAGCCATCCCCACCAAACTCACCCCAAGACTGATCTCCCGCCGCTAGCCGGAGCCTGTGCGCAGGCTGATATTCTACCGCAACTCTGTGCGCAGGAGATGGCAGCGGCACCGCACGCCGGACCTGAAGCAACTCCTTGACCGGCTCAACAGGTACGTCAAGGAGGCGGTTAGGGAGGTCAAGATGGATGCCTGGGAGGAGTACCTGGCTGGAGTCTCCTTCGCCGATAATTCGATCTGGAGGGCCTGTCGAGGGCTTAAGGCCACTCAGAGGCGTGACCCTCCCATTCTCACGCCGAACGGATTGGTTTGCTCTGCCGAGGGCAAAACCTTAGCCTATGCCGACTATCTCAACTTCTCAACTTCCAGCTGAACCCATCGAGTCCTTCCTCTGCAGAGGCAGAGAGGCTGATGGAAGAAGCCGTGGTGGACCTGAGGAGCGATCGAGGGTTCACTTCCACCCTCCCTCGGATCACCTCCCGGGCTGTGGTGGAGGTCATGAAGGGCCACTCTACCCATCGCTCCCCTGGGGACGACAACATCAACAACATTACTATCAAACAGCTGCCGGTGGCCGCCTTCGACTACCTGACGGCGCTGTTCAACGGCTGCCAGAGGACCGCACACTTCCCCAAGGAGTGTAAAAGGGCCAAAATCATCGGCATCCTGAAGGCTAGCTCGCCTTCTGGTGTTGTTGATGGCTATCGGCCGATTTCCCTCCTTAATGCCTTCGGGAAGATTTTCGAGCGCCTCCTTCTGCCAGAAATTTCCAATCGTCCGGCAGCCATTAATGTCATCCCCAGGGAGCAGTTCGGCTTTCGCCGCCAACATTCCTCTGTCCACCAACTGGCTAGATTCACCAGCTTCATCACTGATGGGTTCAACAAAAGGAAAAAGACGGCTGACGCCTTCCTGAATATCAGCAAGGCATTCGACCGTATGTGGCACGACGGTCTCCTGGCCAAGCTACGCTGGGATGACCTTCCAAGACAGCTGATCCAGCTCACGGACTCCAATCTGTCGGAGAGGGTGTTCTGGGTCAGCTGGCAAGAGGAGCGGTCCGATCTCCACCCCATACGTGCTGGTGTGCCGCAAGGTTCGGTCCTCGGGCCGATCCTGTTTAACACCTTTACGCACGACTTCCCGCTCCATCACAGCCCTCACGTCATCGTCGGGCTGTTTGCGGACGATGCGGCGATCCTTGCCCAGTCCGCCAATGAGTGCCAAGTCACGGTCTACCTATAGCGAGCCCTCGATACCACCTGCGAGTGGTACCGTAAGTGAAGGACTGCTGTTAATCCAGGGAAGACGGTAGCTGTCATGTTGAAAGCCAGGTCCGGGCAGCAGCAACCTTCCGTTCGACTCTCTGTTCTCGGTCAGGCCATCCCTTTGTCCAGCGAGGCCAAATATCTCGGCCTAACGCTGGACAGGAGCCTGACCTGGAAAGGACATATTGCAGGTGTGAAAGGCAAGGCCCTAGGAGCAGTACGCAGGTTTGGCCCCATCCTGGGTTCCATAGAGGTGACGCTTGAAACCAGGGTGCGGCTGTACAAGTCTTGCGTACTGCCAATTATTCTCTACGCCTCCCCTATCTGGTCGGGGGCGGCGCCCACCCACATCCGCCAACTCTGCGTTTCACAGAACGCGGCCCTGCGAACTATCCTCCTGGTCACATGGAGGGACTTCGTCAGGGTCAGGGAGCTGGAATCCACCATTGGTGTAGAACCATTAGAGCAAACCTTATTAAGGAGAGCTAATGAGTTCTACACCAAGTGCAGTTGCCTTGCGGCGCCTATCATCCGCCAGATAGCTTCCACTAGGGTCTTGCCGTGGGACAGGTTTAAACGCCCCATTGCGGCTATGAGCCTCTCCTTCTATCCTCCGCCCAAGAGGCAAAGGCGGCTTTGACATCTAGGCCGCCGATAGAAACCTGTCCCCACACCTTGTAATATAATGCTTCCAAGCCAGTCCAGGTTCATAGCTCTGCTGTCAACCTGGCAGGGGTACTCAAAACCCAACACCCGCTATGCAATGGAAAGTGGGGGAATTCCGCTGCGGAGAGTTGCCGTGAGTTGGGTCGTGACCTGCCCTAAGTTAGGAGGGATTCATTTCGTTATTGAAGTTTGCGTTCCTTCGTTTTCTTTCTTTTTCCGAGTCCGGGCGGAGCTTCAGGACTTATTACTGGCGCCCAAAGGTTGTTTTTCTTTTTTTGGAGAGTGTCGGTTTCTCCCGGAACCCACGCACGAGCTAGACGGCTGGCGGAGAGAGGGAGGAGCGTCTCAATAGTGATAGTGAGAAAGAGAGGTAGAGAGGGAGAGAGAGAGACAGACTGACAGATAGACCAACGGCTTTATATATGGCGAAATGCAGACTATATAGTTCCTTCTTACATTTAAACTTTTCGTCATATTCGTAATTAAAATATTAACATATTAAAAGAACTTACATTACATAGTGATTAAAGTCAAATAAGTACAAATTACAAGTTTATTATACATTGGGTAATAAATGACAATGTGTTTCTTTGCAAATAATATTGTCAGTTTTGCGGGTCAAAAAAATCTGTGTATAAGTTATCTTTAACCACAGAAAAAATTTCCCACTGTGGAAAACACCTACGAAGAGAAGAGAGGTGTAAAACACATCGAAAAAATCCTAAATATTTCAGAGAAAGAGGAAAAGTACAACAATAATTAGAGAAAGAGAAAGAAAAAATCAAATAAATACATACATTAATATCCATATAAAGGACGGGGTGAGAGGGAAATAGGGATTTTAGGTTAAGATATGCCTGTGAGATTACATCGTAAATGTGATACAGGAAAATAAAATAAAATAAAATAAAATTATGAATTTATGCCTAAAAATCGCGTCCTTTGGACAACCTGAAAGAGAAGATAGGAAGTGGATCAATGCATAAAGAGTGAGAGGAGATATTTGTGTCACAAGCGTTTGGAAGTGCTTAGTGATGGAGATTTTTCTATTAACGTTGGAAAGCCGTTCCAGAGTTTGCAAGCAGTGACGGTAATGGATTTAATGAAAATTTCTGTTCTATGAGGTTGAGTTAATAATTTACCGCATCCTCTAGTATTGCATAGGTGACTCTATTAATGGCGGCAGAATTAGAAGAAAGATAAAAAGGGTCTTTAAGAAATATATACCATAAGGAGAGGTGATGAAGGTTTTTTCTGGAATATTGTTAGATTTTTGTTTCAAAAAACTGTATCAGTTATCTTTTTTCAAACAGAAAAAATTTCCCAATGCAAAAGACACCTAGGAAGTGATAAGAGGTGTAAAAAACAGCGAAAAAATCCTAAATATTTCCGAGAAAGAGGAAAAACATTACAATAATTAGAAAAAGAGAGAAAAAATCATATAAATGCATACATTAATATGCATATATATCTCGGTGGCGGCGAGGTAACATTTCACCTGCCAATCCAAAGGTCGCGGGTTCGAATATCGCCTAGGTGTGTTTTTCTCCACCTAGGGCTTGGATGTATGTGTTCGTCTATTGTTATTGTTAACACATTCCACTGTAAAATGGCTACAAATGCTGTATGTGGAATTATTAAATAAATAAATATGAATAAATAATAAAAAATATAAAGGAGGGGGTGAGAGGGAAATAGGGGTTTTAGGGTAAGCTATGCCTGTGAGATTACATCGTAATTATGACACAGGAAAATAAAGTAAAATAAAATTATGAGTTTATGCCTAGTAATCGCAATCTAGAGACGAACTACCGAGCAGATATCATTCACTAAGATTAAGAAAAGTATACTGCCCAATATACTTCCCTGAGGAACACAAGACGCAACTTTAACGGGGGACGAGTATTTCCCATCCATGACAACTATCTGTTCTCTAATTGAGAACAAACTTCTCACTCAACTGACAACCTTCGGATTTATACCATATTGTCCTAACTTTGAGATTAATTTCTAATTAAATACTTTATCAAACGCCTTTCTGAATTGAATGAATCGACCTGACAATTATTCTCTCCGCATCGCAACAAATCATCCACAAAGAAGCCGAGCTGTATTCCGTATGTTCTATCCCTCCGAAATCCGTGCTGGCATCCGCTAAGCAATGAGTAACTATCTAAATATCGCATTACAGAACCAAAGATTATGTACACAAGTATCTTGAACGATAAAGAAGTTAGGGAAATTGGCTGTTAATTTTCGGGACTCTCTTTGTCCTCGCCTTTATTGATAGAAGTTACGTGTGCTATCTTCCTATCTTTAGGAACTACACTTTCCGTAAGGGATTTCTCGAATATAATTTTTAAAGTCGGCGCGATTTCATCAGCTAACAATTTCAATCCTCGTGCGGGAATTTCCTAAGGCCCAGGATATTTACTTGGTTTAACTGAATGAAGCTGAAGCGCGTTACCATTTTCGGAAAATATAAAATATTCCATCGAGTCGTCATTAGGAGGAATACCTTTCTGCAAGTGTTGATTTTAAAGGTTGGCTTTCTCAGGATTATCGTGAACTACAATTCCAGGTTCCGATCTCAGTGACGCAATATTGGGGCGTCTACCTTGGACTTCTCTGACATATCCTGTAAAACCATCTTTTTGTAATTGTTAAACGCATTTCGCATTGACACTCTTGTTACGAAGCGCCCCTCCTTTTATTGCTGCCTTAACGTTGCAATTTGTTCGACCGTAGCAGTTAAGGATATGTTATTTAAGCGAGAGTGGAATTTTCTTTGCCGTCGGAGAGCGCTCCTATCTTCCAGGTTGTACCTAATAGGTTCTGCATTTTCACGCTTTAGTTTGCTTGGAATAAATTTATCTGTACATTCTCGCATCATATCTCTGAACTTCGACCAGGATTCGTCCGCGTCTGCAATATCTTTTACCTCGCATAAATTAGTACATTTATTTCGCAGAAAAAACCCAAATAGAGTGAAATCGGCTTTGGCCTGTAAATTAAGCTTTCTTTTAGCCTTAACCTGTTTCCTAATATTAAGCTGAAACTCCACTTACACGGCCTTGTGATCGCTTATTCCCTCAGCAACATATACCCTATTCATACGCTCAGGAAGATTAGTAGCCAATAAACTTATATATTATTAAATCTCGTGGGAAATCTCGCTAACTGGCACAATGAGTGTTTGCAGAAAGTTTCCAGTAAAGCCTATTCACCAATATTATTTCAGATGGATATTGATAACTTATGAATGGAGAAATGTTTAAGTCAAATTACTTTTGATTGGGAAAAGTTTTCATGCGTTATAGAAACTTTGTAAATCCCAAGATTTAGTGATACAGTGTGAGAGATGGTGTGGTGGGAGAGAAAGACAGAGAGAGAGAGTTAGAATGAGGCCGCAGAAAGGGAGGGAGAGAGACGAAGAGAGGGAGGGATGGAGGGAGAGAGAGAGAGGAAAAGGAGAATGAGAGGGAGATAGATGGAGAAAAAGGAAAAAAAAAGGGAGAGAGGGAGCAAGATATCGGAGAGAGAGAGAGGGAGAAATGGAGAGAGAGATAGAGAGAGAAAGAGAATGAGAGGGAAAAAGAGGGTGACCGACAGACAGACAGACAAACGACTTTATTTATGGCAAAAGAGAGACTATATAGTCCCTTCTTACATTTAACACTTTCGTCATATACGAAATTACAATATTTACATATTAAAAGACATTAAATTTCTTCATTAATTAAAATGGCGTGAGGTTTCAAGAGGTTTAAGATAAGAAGATTACAAAATCTCCATTCCTGAAGTTGAGCCATGTCATGATTTATTTTGGCAATGGAAACAAATAAGTAATTTGGTTTGGTGTGTAAGTATATTTGGAAATCATAGGCATACAGATGATGCTTGGAGTAAGTTTACTATTGAGAACCATCATTATAAAATAGAGAACAATACGGGACCTTGAATTGAGCCCTGCGTTCTGCCTTGGATAACATTACGCCAGGAAGAAGAGGAGTCGTTAGAGATGACTTTTAAGAAACGGTCCCTATGGTACGAAGCGATCCAATCTATTGAAAGAGAAGTGAATCGCACGCGTCGGAGTTTTGCATGGTAGTCAAGAAGATTATTTGCGTTTAGAAAATCTGTTACTTGTTCATGCGCAAGTGGTGTTAAAGCTTATGATAAAGTGGAAAGGAAGCTAATTGGCCCATAGTCATTGTTTGCGGAGAGAGATTTCTTAGGGATTGGGAGGACTAACGCGAGTTTCCGTGGCGATGGGAATTTTCCTTCTAATATGGAGTTGTTGATAATGAAAGTGAGCAGTGGGAGTATTTGATGTATTAATTTGTTTATTTTCATGATAGGAACACCATCATCATCCTGGGCATTAGTTTTGATTTTCCGTTTTACTGAAAGTACGATAAATTATGGCACAGCTTTAAAGTGTAATTGTGGGAAACCGGAAGACAAGTTCACTTTTACCGTAAGACTACTAATGACTTCGGTGTAGATTGTTGTTAGGTTATTCGATTATCTCTTATTAAGGGAGGGAGGGAGGGAGGGTGGGAAGGAGTGATGGAGGCAGGGAAGACGGGATCGGGGGAGGGAGGGAAGGATGGAGTGAAGGAGGGAGGGAGCGCGAGAAGGAGAGAGTCAAAGGGAGTGAGTGAAAGGTAGTGAGTGAAAGGGAGTGAGCAAATGGGAGAGAGGAAGAGGGTAGAAGGAGGTGGGTGAGAAGAGGGGGGCAGCTTCCCATATATAAACTTCTAGATGTTTATTAATATTTGATGATGAATTGATTAGATTTATAAGTTATAGAATTGAAAACTATTATCAGTTCAATTACTGAATCTAGGGGATAGCAACGTGACCCATAGGGAAGGCTATTTTTTGCCCTACTTTCCAGAATGGAAATAGGGGTATAGATTAATACTTCTGTCATTCTGTCTGTCTCTCCTTCCTAGTAACTATTTCGCCAATAAACCCATTTTCATCTCACTTGCTATATATCTTGCTACCGGAGACGAGCCCTCAAGCACAGATTTTATTACGAATATTTAAGTCACGGGTTTTATTCCGTGAAGTATCCTTCTTAGCTGATATACATGGAAATTCGTAATAGCATCATGAAGGGTAATATTCTCTTGAACATTAAAATATCATATAATTATAAAATCGGAGAAGAAATTTTACTATTTTATGAGGAAATGAATGGAGATTATTGTTTCTTTCGTAGAAATTTTTTTGTCTATCATGTTTCTACGATTTTTGCATAAACACAAGCGTTTTTACAGTTGTTATCACTCATTACGAGTATTGCTAGAGTTACTATTATTATTGGACTCTGTTTCGGTATAGCATAATGCATACCCTCGTTATTTTTGCCGCACAATTATGCATGTTGAATTTAGTTTTCCAAACTTAAATATTTGTTTTACACATATATATACGCAAGTGGATACTTATTCACCAATATTATTTCAAATGGACGATGGTAACTGATGCATGGAGAAATTATTAAATCAAATTATTTTTTATTGGGAATGGATGTCGTGTGTTATAAGAAACTTTGTAAATCCCAAGAGTTAGTGATGCAATGTGAGAGATGGTGTGGTGGGAGAGAGAGACAGAAAGAGAGAAAGTGAGATAGAGTGAGGCAGAAGAAAGGAAGGGAGAGAGGAAGAGAGGCAGGGATGGAGTGAGACAGATTGAAAAGGGAGAATGAGAGGTAGATAGCTGGAGAAAGAGGGAGAATAAAGAGATAGACGGAGCAAGATATAGGAGAGAGAGAGAGGGAAATAGAGAAAGAGAGACATAGTGGGAGTGAGAAAGAGAGGTAGAGAAGGAGAGAGAAAGACTGACTGACAGACAGACAAACGGCTTTTTTAAGGCGAAATATAGACTATATAGTCCCTTCTTACATTTATACATTTCGTCATATACGTAATTACAATATTTACATATTAAAAGAACTTAAATTACATAAAGTTTACAGTCAAGTATATATAAATTACAAGATAATTGTATATTGGTTAATATATCACAATTTATTACCTAAGAATATTTTCAGTTTTGTGGGTTGAAAAAAAATTGTATCAGTTATATTTTAACACAGAAAAAATTCCTCACTACGGATAACACCCACGAAGAGAAGAGAGGTGTAAGAAAACGGCGAAATATCCTAAAAAGTTCCGATAAGGAGGAAAAAACAACAATAATTAGAGAAAGAGAGAAAAAATCGTATAAATACATAAATTAATATCCATATAAAGGAGGGGGTGAGGGGGTAATAGGGATTTTAGGGTAAAATATGCCTGTGAGATTACATCGTAATTATGATACAGGAAAATAAAGTAAAATAAAATTATGAATTTATGCCTAATAATCGCATCCTTTTTACAACCTGAAAGAGAATATAAGGAGCGGATTAATGCATAAAGATTGCGAGGAGATACTTGTGTTACAAGCGTTTGGAAGTGCCTAGTGATAGAGAGTTCTCTATTAACGTTTTAAGGCCATTCCAGAGTTTGCAAGCAGTGGCGGTAAAGGATTTTTTGTAAATTTCTTTTCTGTGTGGTGGAGTTAGTAATTTATCGCATCCTCTGGTATTGCATTGGTGAACTGTATTAATGGCAGCAAACTGAGAAGAATGATAACAAGAGATGTGATTATTAAGAACTTTATACAATAAGGAGAGGAGGTGAAGTTTTATTCTGGATTAAAGTTCTAGCCAGGAGATTCAACGGAATTATTCTGAGACAAGGTGAGGGTTTTTAAGATTAAAGATGAATCTGATGTATGCATTAATAGAACGTTGTTGCTTAATCGCGAGATCCTTTGATAAGTCCTGGTATACAGTAACACACTTGTCAAAGTGCGGAAGAATTAGAGAGCCGTATTTTTAGTGAAGAGGAAAGAATGTTAATGAGAGGCTTTAGAGTGTGTAAGAAAGAGTTTACCGTCTTGACTTTTATCACGTGATTATTCCAGGTAAGCGTTTCATTAATTAGAATGCCGAGATTTTTTACGATTTTGCAATTAGGGAATAACTGAGCTATTCAAAGCCAGATGAACTGATTCCGCAAGTCTTATAGAAGCTAGTAGTTTTGAATAACCCGTAAAAATTGTCTGAGATTTTAAGGGGTATATGTCAAGATGATTAATAAACCTCCATTTTTTAAGTTGAGCCAAGTAATTATTTATGTGGGCAATGGAAAGAGATAAGTTATTTATTTTGTTGTCTAAGTATATTTGGAGAACATCGGCGTTCAGGTGATGCTTGGAGTAAGTTTACTATTGAGAACAATCATTAGAAAATAAAGAGAAGAATCGAGGACAAAGAATTATGTCCTGCGTTCTGCCTTGGTTAACATAACGCCAGGAAGACGAGGAGTCGTTGGAGATGACTTTGTTCAAACGGTCGCTAAGGTACAAGGCGATCCAATCTATTGAAAGAGAAGTGAAACGCATGCAACGGAGTCTTGCTAGGAGTATGTCTTTGCCAACAGAGAAGAACGCTTTGCTAAAGTCAAGCAACACTAGTACTGTATGTCTTCTTTCATCCATGTGTCTGCGTATATCATTGGTGATTTTAATTATCGCGGTGGTAGTGCAATGTGACTTCCAAAAGCCAGATTGATGGTAGTGAAGAAGATTCTTTGCGTTGATAAAATCTGTTACTTGTACATGCGCAAGTCCCTCAGGAGCTTATGATAAAGTGGGAATGACACTAATTGGCCGATAGTAATTGTTTGCGGAGAGTGATTTTTTGGGGATAAGGAGGACTCACGCAAGTTTCCGTTGCGATTGGAATTGTCGCTGTAATATGGAGTGGTTGAAAATGCAAGTGAGCACTGGGAGTAATTGATGTATTAATTTGTTTATGATCATGATAGGAATGCCATCATTACCCTAGGCTATAGGTTTGACTCTAAGTTTGACTAAAAGTACGTTAAATTTCTAAAGAGCTTTAAAGTGGAATTGAGGAGAACCGGAAGACTAGTTTGCTTTTACCGTAAGACTACTAATGACTTCGGTGTCGATTGTTGTTGGGTTAGTCGAGAATCTCTTATTAAGGGAATATAGTGATATGTTTGGTTGTATTGCAGAATCCTTGTGCTCACCAATACCGAGATTTCGCAGGTTTTTCCTTAGGGTGAATGTTGTTACGTTGGAGCTTGATATTGAATGAGCAAATTTTGATTAGGTATTTCTAATCTGCTGCTTGGTTTTGTTTCTAGTGCTTTTGTAGGCAATGAACGTGATTAGGCATTTATTTGATTTGAAGAGGCGGGAAATTTAATTCCGTCGTGCCATGGATCCGCTAAGCAATGCGTGAATATCTAAATAGCGCATTACAGAACTAAAGACTATGTTCAAGGATATCTTGCACTATAATGAAGTTAGGGAATTTGGCCTATAATTTTCGGGGCTCTCTTTGTCGCCGCCCTAGATGGGCGTAACGTGTGTCATATTCCAATCTTTAGGAACTACATTTTCCGCAATGGATTTCTCGAGAATAATTTTTAAATTCGGCGCTATTTCATCAGCTAAAACTTTCAATACTCTTGCGGGAATTTCCTCAGGCCCAGAATATTTACTTGGTTTAACTGAATAAAGTTGGAGCGCGATACCATTTTCGGAAAATATCAAATCTTCCATTGGGTCTCCCTAATGCATAGGAATAGTTGTTTCACATTCATCAGCATTAGGAGTAAAAGCTTTCTGAAAGTGTTCATTTAAAATGTTTGCTTTCTCAGCACTATCGTGAACTACATTTCCAGTTTCCGATATCAGTGACGCAATAGTGGGGCTTCTACCTTGGACTTCTCTGACATATGGCCAAAATGCTTTTGGTTCTCTTTCAAGTTATCCTGCAAAATCATCTTTTTGTTATGATTAAACGCATTACGCAGTGACACTCTGGTTTTGGAGCGCCCCTCCTTATATTGCTGCCTTAACGTTGCAATTTTTTTGACCCTTGTTGTTGGGGATGTGTTATTTACGCGAGAGTGGAGTTTTCTTTGCTTTCGGAGAGCGCTCTTAACTTCCTGGTTGTACCATCTAGGTTCTGCATTTTCACGCTTCAGTTTTCTTGGAATAAATTTATCTGTACACTCTCGCATCATATCTTCGAACATGCACCAGGATTCTTCCGCGTCTGCAATATCTGTTACGTCGCAGAAATATTATATTTATTTCGCAGATAAGACCTAAATATAGTGTAATCGGCTTTGGCGAATACATAAAGCTTTCTTTTATCCTTAACCTGTTTTTGAATGTTGGGCTGAAATTGCACGTAAACTGCCCTGTAATCGTTTATTCCCTCAGCAACATATAACCTATTCATACGCTCAGGAAGATAAGTAGCCAATAAACTTATATATTATTAAATGTCATGGGAAATCTCACTAACTGATACAATGAGTGTTTGCCGAAAGTTTCAAATAGAGCCTCGCAAGATTCAGGCTCTCTATTACCGGGATAAATGCAATTATGCCTCCAATCAATTGACGGAAGATTGAAATCGCCCCGATTATAAAGGCTTTATCTTTATTTATCGAACTTAACTTCGCCACTGGTTTCTCTAGATAATAAAGTTTTATCGCTCGCATTTGGTGGTACATAAAAGGCGCATATATTTACAGTTTTACAATCGCCCCCTCTCACACTACACCAAACACTTTCAATTTCGTCGTCATTAATCTGTATTTGGTAACTTTCGTATTTATTGCTAACTGCTATAAAGACTCCACCTCCCTACCGGCTACATCGATCTTTTCTACAAACGCTATAGTCACGAGTAAATATCTCCTGACTGGCTATGTCCGCCGTAAGATGGTTGGGTAGGAGTAGTGGACGCAGTTCGTCGAAGTGGGGGACAAGGCTTTGGGCATTAAGATATATAAGTTGAAAGGATCGAGGAAAGGTTTTTAGTTATTTTGCAAGAAGAGAATGTGTTGGGGCTGGGATGGGTTGGTGAATACCAATATGGAGTGGAAGTGGACGGTTGGTGTTAAGATGAGGAGTTAGATAATCTACATCTACATTATATCCTCCAAGTCACCTTTTTGGTGGATGACAGGTGGTCCAGTGCACCAAGGGTCCATAGTTTTCCTACGTTAACTTTTCCTATTATGGTCTCTTATCGTCTTAGGGAAAAACGATCCTCTATATCGCTCGGTTCTACAGTCAATCTTGCGTATCTTATCCTCACTGTCCAGCCTTCCGATAAAGTCCTACTACCACGGTGGCTAATCCCTCCGACATAAATTTCTCCTGTAGTTTAAATCTAGCCTGCAGCCAACGTTTCTCCTCTGACGATGTCCAATTCAGATTTTCTATTAATGATATTACGCTTTGTTTACTATCGTAATTTCTCTTTACAAATCTAGCTGCCCTGCGCTGAAACTTTTCTATCGCGTTAGTGAGTCCCTTTTCGTAGGGATCCCACACAGCTAAAGAATATTCGACCTGCAGTTGAACCAAGGATAAATAACATATTTCTTTCACTTTTTGGAGCTATTTCGAACTATTCTCACTATAAAGGCCAGCTTTTGGTTAGCAGCCCCTACCAATCGGCAAATGTGGGAGTCCCACGAGAGATCACGTTTGATCGTGACTCCGAGATATTTAATCGAGTCTGAAACTGGAATCTCTACTCTGTCCAACGAATAATTATTATCCAACGAGATACTCTTTGTTCTCCAGAAGTTGATGACGCACCTTTTCTTTAGGTGGATCTCTAAATGCCATTCCTTACACCATGCAAAATTGGCTTCTAGGTCATTTTGGAGATACTGGTGGTCTTCCGGATTGCTTATTTCACTATAGAAAGTGTCGTCCGCAAAAAGTTCCTTCGCTCGAAATAATTTTTTTTTTTTACGTTTCCCTCTCTAAACAATGCTTCTTTTGCTCAGATCTGTTATAGAACACTTCCCTCCACATATTCGTCCAACTATTGCCCCTAGGTTAGAGCTTGGGATGGAATATTGCGGTCTGGAATTTTTGTTATTTATGGTTGACAAGTCACTTCATTATGTGAGATTGCCTTTCCAAACAAAAATCTAAATGAATTTTTCTGGCCATGTAAGCTCTTTCTAGGCTGTTTCTTTCTCAGCTATTAGGTCTTGGAAGTGCGTGAGATAAGAAACAGATGACTATGCCTGAGTAGGGGTTGTGTTGACATACATATGCAACCCAAGGCTTTTGGGAAAGAGGGTGGGTGTTTCGGCCGAAGGTTTCACCATATGATGAGGTCAGTTTCTTTCGAGCGTTTGAGCGAGTCCCTTCTTTGTTATGTGAGTGCGGTCTTTGTGAACCCTAAAATGAGTGCCTTACGTGACGATGAAATCGAAGTTTTTCTCAACGATGACTCAGAGGCTGAGTCTGAGATTGAAGATTCGGAGGAGGAAGAGGAATATAGTGAACCTCCAACTGAATGGATAAACAGATCTGATGCGGATAATCGTGAAAAACAGTCATTTATTGGGGAAGCCCAAGGAATAAAGACTTCTAAAGCGCCTAATTTGAATGTAAGTAGTGAACCTATAGACTTCTTTCGAATGCTATGGAAGGATGATATTATTGAATTGCTTGTTTTAGAGACCAATTTATTATAAACAATATCTTCAATCGCTTGATCAACAACGGTCAACATCACTTCCCGAGATTACCAGAGAAGAAATGATAAAGTTTGTCGCTATATCATTGTTGATGGGGCACACCGGAAGAGACACTATCAAAGAATATTGGTCCACAGATGAGTTGTACTACTGTGAATTCTTTGGCAAAACGATTAGTAGGGATAGGTATCTTCATATTTTACGCTACCTTCATTTCTCTAACAATGTGTATGCCCCAAAAATAGACAGTCCCGACTATGATCCCCTTTGGAAAATACGGGATTTATTTCAAAAACTAAATTCTCGATATGGGGAAGTTTATTATCCTTCTGAAAACCTTGCTGTCGATGAAGTGATAGTGAAATTTAAAGGTCGCGTAGTTTTCAAACAATATATCCCCAAAAAACATAAACGTTTTGGCTTGAAAATCTATAAACTTTGTGATCAGACTGCATACACCATAAATATGCATGTTTATGTAGGACGGCAAAGAGAAGCTGCATCGTCAGGGATGACAGCGACGCATGTGACAGTTGTCAACCTAATGAAATGTTTCGAGGGATTAGAGCATACCGTTTATATGGATAGCTATTTTTCATCTCCCGATCTTTTTATCGATCTACACAGAAAAAAATAAGTGCCTGTGGAACTGTAAGACCTAATAGAAAAGGAATGCCTTCGAATTGGGACAGGCGAAACATAAAATTGAAAAAGGGGGATATACGAGCTAAAGAAAGAGGATTTTTAGTTGCTACTGTGTGGAAAGATAAAAGAGAAGTGTTCCTTCTAAGCAACATGCATCGCACTCCTGCAGATGGAAACTACACTGACGAAAGAGGAAATGCTATTAAACCTCAGATTGTCCAAGACTATAACTGCAACATGGGCTACGTTGATCTTAGCGACCGCATGGCAAACAGTTATTCCATATCGAGGAAAACATGGAAGTGGACAAAGAAATTATTTTTTCATTTGTTGGATTTGACAGTGCTGAATGCATTTATCCTTTACCGTTCTGTGTGTGGTAATACTGTGTCGCACAAACAATTTCGGGAAAAACTTATTCGTGAATTAGTAATGCAAGCAACAGAAGAACCCACTTTACCACCTATACGTAGGGGACGTCCAAGCGCTCACAATCAACAGTTGACTCGATTGGAATACCGGCATAGTCGCCATTGGCCAGATCAAGGTAGAAGACGACGATGCACTGTATGCTCGGAAAATGGAATTCGCCGCACAGTTCAAGTGAAGTGTAGTGAGTGCAATGTAGCATTGTGTCTTTCCCCGTGTTTCCGAATTTTCCACACAAAAGTTCAACTGAGACTGAGACGGCAGTAATTGGGGATCTTCCAGATTTCGGAGTAAATATTATCCAAAATTCAAGGTATTTACTATTTTTTTACATAGAAGTTTCGCTTACCAATAATTAATAAAAATATATGGGTTAATATGAAACGTTATCTATAAGATAGTTTTTGTTTTGTGCTTTTATCATTATTGGTTTGTCTGATAAGAAGGATAACACGTAGTCTTGTCCTAACGTAAGATTAAATGCCAAAAAAATCCGGCCGGGAGGATTTACCAGGTCATTTAAATTCAGTCCTTTAAAACCGTATTCCGGAAGTTAGTAAAAGCCTCGCGCATAGTATTTCTCGCTTTAGCGCGGGATTCCTTATGCGTCGGGGAGATCGTGGGGTGGTGCTGCGGAGACAGGGAGTTTGGAATGCTTCGGCGGACCCTCTTCCTGTCAGTAATAGGTTCGAGGTGTTGTCGGAGGACGATTCCACGGCCATTGCGCCCGTACCCACTCCCGTCTCTTCGATTGAGGCCGAGTCCAAGGGGAGTCGGGTTGGGAAGGGGGGGTTGTTAGTGTTAGGTAACTCTAACGTCGGCGTGTAATGATACCCCTGTAATCCAGTGCCCGCCGGGAGGGAGTTGAAGAGCGGGTCTTCTCCAGATGTATATCAAGAGGCACGGTGCCGCAAGTGACCAAAACGGTAAGAGAAGCGGTAGTTGCGACAGGTTGCTCTCGGCTGCGGGTGGTGGCCCATGTTGGGACTAACGACGCCTCGAAGCGCGGGTCCGAGGAGATTTTAAGTTCTTTTAAGGACTTAACCTTTGAGGCTGCTCGTGTCCGAGAGGAGTCGGGTGCGGCTTACTGTCTGCAGTATAGTCCCTAGGATTGACCGCGGTTCTGAGGCTTGGAGTAGAGTTGACGGTCTGAACCTAAGGCTGTGGAATTTCTGTCGGGACTTTGGAGTGGACTTCGTCGACCTAAGGCCGAATACTGAATCTTGCGGGCACTACTGGATCACTCTGATGTTCACAACACGCCCGAATCTGCTCAGAGAGTAGCGAGTAGGATTCTCGAGCTGTGGGATTTTTTAGGCTAGAGAGTAGGGCAGGGTGTAGGTCAGTTGTGGGTAAGGGGATAATCGATGCGTTTGTAAAAAATGGGAATCCTGAAAGATTATCTAATGATAGAATATACTCCGAGCGTAACATGCAGCACCAATTTCGCGACATAACAATGCCACTGGCCCCGAAGAAATTCCTGCTCGCGTTTTAAAGAATTAGCTGAAGAAATAACAGCTTTTCTTTGGATAATCTTCGAGAAATCCATTTCCCGCGCAGAGGTCCCTAGCGATCGGAGGTTAGCGCACGTTACCCCAATTCATAAAGGCGGCGACATGGAGAACGCAGAAAATTGCAGGTCGATTTCTTTAACTTCGATAACGTGCAAGATTCTCGAGCATATACTCATTAGCAACATAATGCGATTACTTGATAGTAATTTATTGTTAGATGATTGTCAACACGGCTTCAGGAAATGTAGTCCATGTGATACTCAGCTTGGTCTTTTTGTGAATCGTATACTAAGAATAGGAGAAAAGAATTTGCAGGTCGATGCAATCTTCTTAGATTTTAGGAAAGCCTTTGATAAGGTACCTCACTGGAAGTTAATAACGAAATTAGAATCCTTAGGCGTTAATTCTAAAATCGTTAGTTTGTATCCGTGAATTTTTAAATCATAGGAAGTACAAGGTTGTTATAGATGGGAAATATTCAAACATAGTGGAGGTTGTCTCTGGCGTTCCGCAGGGTAGTGCAATTCGTCCGTTATTATTGCTAGTTTATATAGACGATATCAGCTCAGTAGTCAGAAGTAAAGTTAGGCTTTTTGCGGACGACACTGTCTTCTATAGTGAAATAAGCAATCCGGAAGACCACCAGTATCTCCAAAATGACCTAGAAGCCAATTCTGCATGGTGTAAGGCAGTGTTTCCCAAACTGTGTTCCGCGGAACACTAGTGTTCCGCGCGATGTAAATTGATCTTCCGTGGAAAAATTTCAATGCTAGCGATATTTTAAATCTAAAATATTATATTCTGATGATTTTCTCTTGTTATTCTTCGTTCTTTATAAAATAAAAGATACAAAAACTAAGTCATTTAAACCAACTTTTGAGCATTACGTTTCTTCTATTCTTCGGTATAATAACCCTCCTCCCCTCGGAGCAGCATATATTTATAAAATGCAATAATAGGAAAATATCTTAGGTAAATATGGTATGATGTTTGTTTTGCTTAAAAACCCTTTAACCTTCTAACTAAAGTTGCATTTTATTGACAGATTTAAATATTGCAGTCAAATTTAAAAGCTGTACTTAAATTTTATATATTGTGTCATGGTTTAAGAATTTTTTTAATATTATTTTAGGATTTGAGGAGATCAATTTCATGCAAAAGTTTATTATGCATCATTTGTTTGTTTAATGTATGCATTAATTGCATTGGTTGTTTTATTCAATAACTGCTGGCATTATTATTTTATTCACGGAGTAAACTGCTAATAAAGTGAATTGTCTCCAATTATCTTGACCACAGGAGGCATTAGTTTGAGGGGGCTACTGTAATAATGAAAGTGTTTTCATATTTCAAATAGTTTGTTGTCAGGTGAAATGGAGAAATTGTATTGAGAGTAGACTAGAAAAACAAGAGGTGCAGCAGCAGAAAAGTGGAAATAACAGCAATGAGGAAACAAAAGCAGCAAGAAATTCAGCTGGAGCAGTGATCTGGGGGCCACCGGGAGGATTTTACAGGCAAAAAAAGGCTTAAAAAATCACCCCAAGTCCAACATACCTAAAATAATTTCCGGGTAAAGCGCATGGACTTATTGATATGAAATTGAAAAATGGAAGTTCATTTTTGTATTTCTTTTATTGCATTAATAAATAACATACATTGTACACAAACAATAAAGATATTTGTTTTGCATTTTGAAGTCTTCTTTCTTCTTTTGGACTTTTGGAATTTTTCCTGGAGTCAAGAAAACATGACAATACATGACAGGAAAAATTATTTTTTCCATGTGCTGTTTCTTCCTTCCAAAAAGGGGCGAGGGAAAAAATCCCTCTCACCCCTTCATATGTGGATGTGAGAGTTAAAGAGTCTGTCTGTACAGCACTAGAAAACATGGGATGAAGGAAGATTAGACCCAGTTACTGCTAATTCTGCTTTGTTTATAAAACAAAAATGGCAGTAATTAAAATTGGAATATTTGGATTTTAAAAAGTATCAAAATTCACAATTGCTCTCAATCATAACTTATTGTAATTGGAAATGATGAAAAATATTTACTACGAAAAATATTAGCAAATTCGGTGAATGGAATTTTTAAAAGAACTTATAAATTTTAAATTGACTAGCTTCCTCTGAATACAGGAATAATAAGAAAATTTGATTCAAATTTCATCCTTTGTATGGAAACAGAATTTAAAATTCGGAAATTTTGCTCACTTTAATCTCCAAATTTATTTTGATAACTTAGCTTATCCCAAACTCAACTTCAATAATATATATGGCATTTTTCTCATACTACTAACACATCTACCAAAAATAATTTGAAATTAAAATTTTTTTGGGAAAGTTTGTCATGCTTATTAAACATCTTGGTAGAGCAGTTCAAGTTCAGTTTTCAGTCGCGGAATTTTCTTAAATGGAGTTGGGTATGTTTCTTGTAAAGAAGAAAGCGCATTATTCAGGAATATTGTTGAGCACTGTTCAAATTTTGAAATATCCGCTAGGCCAAGAAAACAGCTTATTAATGTCTTGAAATCTAGTGTTCATCTCCATTAAAATGCTATCTATTATTACATAGTACCACATTCTGTAATTCAGAACCATTTACTCTTCCGTTAAATTGCTGTATTTCCTTCCTGATAGGTCACTTCTGTTTTTGGCAGTTTCAAAAATTTTGGCATAGCATTCTTCATTCCTCTTATTGCCAATTATATTGCAGGTCCTTTTAATTTTGGAATCACAGAAATTGATATCCAAGGATTTCTTTTGCAAAACATCAAATGAAACACTAGTTACTTGGATAATGTCATTAAAAACTAGAACTAAGAATGTAAAGTCAAAATCGTGCATTTCATTCAGAAACACTCTTGAAAAACGAATGGCTGTCTCTCCTGAATCAATGTCCACCATATTTTTTTCAAAAACCGTTTTTAATCCATCCCACTCCTCGACAATCACACTGAGAAGTTTTGAATTTGAAAACCAGCGGGTATCTGTCACTGTTGGTATATTTCTTCCAATAACTGTATCCATTGCGTAAGTTCGTTTTGCCGAACGATGTAAAAAAGAGTGTATCCCGCTAATGCTAGCGAAAAATATGCGGCATTTTGGAGTTTGTTTGCAACTGTTGCAATACAAGGTTCAGATGATGCGCTAAGCATTGGACAAAGGCAGCTTGGGGAGCCTCTTCTTTTACTTTCTTTTGAAGTCCATTCAAATGCCCAGACATCACGCTGGCGCCATCGTAATACTGGCCAACCAGTTTGCTTCCGTAATCAAACTGCCCTAAAACTTTGTCTACTAAATTGAATAGAGTTTGTGATGTTCAGTCAGAACTAACATTATGAAATCCTAAGAAAAATTCTACCAAGTCAGAATCTGAATTAATTAATCTTAATATGATTGAACGTTGTGATTTTTCAGTAATGTCGGTCGTATAGTCTAACTGGACAGAAAAGAAGTCCGCAATACTAATTTCATTTTAACATACTTTTCAATGTAGTCTGAAATACATTCAATTACCGTATTTTCTGGTCTATAACGCGCACCTTATAGATAACATGCAAGTTATTTTCTTCAAACCTGGTACAAATGTATAGATAACGCGCAGTAAAAAAAATTGATTTGAAACGAGCGCTTCCTGAAAAAAATGAATCAATTAAAATTTGCTGTGGCTTTCCGTTATTCAGTTGTTTTCACTGTACACCACATGGTTTTATGGAGTCTTGAATTAGCTTGGCATCGGTATTGAAAAAGTTTTTAATTTATCATGAAAAACGAAAATATGCTAAAACGAAAATCATACACTTCACAGTTTAAATTAGAAGTCGTAAAATTCGCTATAGAAAAAGGAAATCGTGAGGCTGGAAGAAAGTTTAACGTAGGGGAATCAAGTGTACGAGAATGGCGTAAAGGCGAATTGGTGCTGAAAAAGTTGCATCGGAAAAAAATGAGCAATGCGTTTTAGAAAATGCTTTTGGCCAGAACTCGAGGAAGAATTGTATGAGTGGGTGATACGAGAAAGGGCAAAAGGCATTAGGATTTCAACAACAAGGATCTTACTGCAAGCAAAATGCAATGCTCAAGAGATGCACATCGTGGGCTTCAAAGTGTATCCTTCCTGGGGATTCCGTTTCATGAGGAGGAACAATTTATTTTATTTTCCTTTGTATAATGCGCATGATGTTTTTTCCCGATTTTTATATTTTTTGTATAGATAACGCGCGCGTTATAGACCAGAAAATACGGTCATTCGTTTTGTATTGTCTTAGACTCTCCAGTGAATACACCACTATTATTTTTAGAGTGACTTTGAATTTCTAAAGGACTTCTTGAAATCAACAAGGATAAAAGTTCTTTGAAATTTCCTTGGTTCAGAGAAGAAGTTTCTTCGTCATGTCCGCGGAAAGCAAGTTCTTGTTTGCTTAGATACAAGACTGCGTCAATGACCGTGTGCATGAAGAGTCTGTTTAATCGAATATTTTCATTGTATTGAACGAGATAGAGCCGAGAATTTTCCTTCAGGGTGTCGACAACTGTATTCCCATCTTTTCAAGATTCTTAAACTGTAACATGCACTTAAGGTGTTCAGATGAACCTGAATGTTTGTGAAGAAGTCACCTTGTTCCAAATGTGCTTCTTTAATCCAACAAGCAGGCAAGGCCAACAAAATAGTTTTTGCAAGTAATGACCCCCATAACTATGGATATTCATTGTACCACGAACTTTTAAAATGTTTGTTGTATGATTTTTCAAAACATTTAATCTCCTTTTCTACACTCACGCTGATAAGAGGTGTAAGTCTCCCAAAAAGTGAAAGATATTTTTTATCGTCCTCCCTCCATCGCGAAAAGGGCGTTGACATTGAAACGTCATTTTGAATGCACTTCAGAATAGCACGTACACTCTCAGGGTTTACTGAAATAACGGGCGCTCAACGTCCACGGCCAGCGAAATTACACAGGCTTGTCCCAACTGGGCAAGTGAAGCTGGAAAGTGCGCGAGTGAGAAGAGCTTCACTCTAGCCAACCAAGGTCAACGTTAGGTAGTCGTTGCATCCATCATTACCATGGTAACCAACGTCAACGGTGCAGCCTAGGAGTCAAATAAGTGTCTCGATTCACTACTGGGAGGCCGCTGAGCGCGCAGCTCAAATAGCGGCAATCGGCGTGGATAGCGGCTACTCACACAACTCATAGTCAGATTTTGTGAAATAACATTTTGAAGGAGAGCATGGAACTGTGGCTTTACTTCTGGCAAAATTCAAGGAAAAATGAAATATTTTTACTTGAAATTTTATATTTCCAAGTAATCAAATTGTACCTATCAGCTGAAAAACATTCATAAATTATAAGTGAAGTGGCACTTCACTAACTTCACTTGAAAAGCCGCCCCTGGTATTACTCCTAGGTTAAGACTTTCAATGCGTACGAAAAATTACGATGTCTTCCTGTGTTGACGTACATTATTTTAATATTTTTTCTGAAAAAGTGTATTTTTATGCATCAATGATATAAAAAATACATTTTATTAAGTTTTTCCGGTTTTACGCTGAAAAATAATTTATGACATCTAATGATATCCTCCATCACCGGAAATGAAAATAGGTTAGGCTACGCCGCACAACTTAAACAGCATCTATTTTATGATCTGCTACAAATCGGTTGTAACTTTTTACTCTATTTTCTAATTCTTAATGCGAGAAATAACATTAAATATGTGTTCTCAACGAATAACAGCACTACAGTATATGAAAATCGATAAATTTAAACTATACCTATATTGAAACACATTGAAATTTGCAATTGCAGCTTATGCCTGTCTGCATAGGATCTTCGGATCATATCATTCCATCAATTTCATGCTTGGCAATCTCACCATTTGAGAGGAAGGAGTTTCTTTCGATGATTCTCTTCGAGGACATCTGTCGGGGCAGTTTGATACTAGCTTGGCTAGTTCCCGTCCTACCAAGGAAAACATCCGTGTTCAGAAACGAGAGAAAATGTTCTGCTACGATAGTTCAAGGGTAGAATATCCGCCCGGCAAGTGGAAGACCCGGGTTCAATTCCCGGTCATAGCAGACTTTTTTCTCGTTTCAAAAATTGTTCCATAACCAACTACGATAAACATGTTAATAACAAACAAAATATACTAAAAAAATTATAAATGAATATCATTAAGAAAGAAAATAATAATATGTAACTACATAAAAAGATTTGAAAAAAGCCAAATGAAATCATTACATTAAAAAAATTACAAATTACATACCTTAAAGTTTAACTGGATAAATAAAAAAATCAAACACACAAAATGAAAAACGGCTGCTTCCACTAGTAACACTAGGCATCAACTGAATGCATAGCAGCAAAAGATCACATCTGCTAGACTGTGAGTGCCCCCTGGAAGCAAAAGAACCGTTATGAAGATGGTGACATCTTAAGATGACACCCGCCTGTGGCGAAGGCATGCCACGGCATCTTAAGATTTTATCCGCACGGAGAGTGTTAATTGCATGAGGTTGCTGTAAGCAAATGAGGAGCTTACATTCTAAAAAATTAAATAAAATTAATCGTAATATGGAATAACAAATTAAAAAATTTTCATGTTAAACTGGAGAATTTCACCGTTGACACAGAGACCCGGAGACAACTGCAAAAACCCAGAGACTCCAGGTCAAACCCAGAGAGGTAGCAGCTCTACATGTAGACAAATGCTCTTTATCATAAATCCTTGTTTATACCCATGTAATTAGAGTGGAAAAGAAAATGTGGTAAACAAAAAAGTAAAAACTGATCAGTTGTCTCTCTCCTGTGCTGACAAAGGGATCATCACTGAAAGCTTCCTTGTTTTTTGTGTTTGTTTTATGTGTGTCACTTCAACACTCCCAGAAGCTCACCAACCTGAAGTCATTTTATTGAAGAATGCTCACTGGGCTTCCTTATCCAAACACCTTGTTGCCATATATATATATATATATATATATATATATATATATATATATATATATATATATATATATATATATCATCATCATAGGTAGTATGTCCGTAGACAGGTCTGTGATTATTCTTGGTTAAACATGGTTCTCCATATACTCCTATTTTCCGCTCTCCTCTTTATATCTTGATAACTCTCTTTCCCTTTCAAATCGTCTATCAGCTGAAACCTTTTCCTACCTCTTTCCCTTTTCCCATCTAGTTTTCCTTCTAACACGTCTTTAATCATACTCTCTCTCCTCAGGTAATGTCCAACCCAGTTTGCCTTCCTCTTTCTGATAGTCTGTATAATCATTCGCTTCTCTCCTATTCTTCGTAGCACTTTATCGTTTTTCATCCAAACTGTACATTTTATCTTCAGCATTCTCCTCCAAATCCATATTTCAAAGCTTTCCAAGTATTTGATGTCATTTTTCCTTAGCGTCCATGTTTCTGCCCCATACAATGCTATACTCCATACGTAGAATTTTATCAACTTCTTGCGGATATCTTCCCTTATATTCCCTGTAAGTAGTTGTTTCTTTCTCCTGAAAGCCGCTTTTGCTTTTCCTATTCTAGTTTTGATCTCATCCGTACATTTTGCCTCTCGTGTTATGATACTTCCAAGGTATTTATATTCTGAAACTTGTTCTTATGGCTTTCCCCCAATAGTTATGTTCAGATTCTCTTCTTTACCCGATATTCGAATGACCTTTGATTTTTCTGTATTTATTTCCATACCGTATTTTCTACCTGTTATCACTAGTCTATATATCATTTTTTGTAGCTCCTCTTCCTTTCTTGCTAGAAGTACTTGATCATCTGCGTATTTTACTGTTCTTATAATCCTCCCTCCAATTTTGAAATCCCGTGCCTTCTAAAGCTTCTTGCATTATACTTTCTCCATATATATTGAATAGGGTTGGCGATAGGCAGCAGCCTTGTCTTACTCCTCTACCGATATTTATTCCGCAGGTGTCCACATTCTCAAACCTGACCTTTACAACTTGATTCTCATATAGATTCCTAATCAGTCTCCTATCTTTCCAGTCTACACCTATATCCTTTAATATCTTCATCAACTTTACCCAATTTACTCTATCAAAGGCCTTCTGCCAGCCTACGAAACATGCGCAGATATCTTGACTGTATTCTATTGCCCTTTCTGATATGATTCTAACTACTCCTATAGCATCTCTAGTTCCTCGTCCTTTTCTGAAACCGAATTGATCTTCCCCTAGTATTTCTTCTGCCTTTTTCTCCAGCCTTTTATTAAGAATCCTCGTGATGATCTTCGATGTGTGTGACAGAAGGCTTATAGTTCTGCAATCTTTACACTGCATTGCCTTTGGCTTATTCTTTTGAGGGATCATTGTTACTTCTAAGAAATCCTGAGGCCACTCTCTCGTGTCGTAAATCTTATTAATTAATTTCGTGGTTGCTTTTAGTCCTTCTGATCCTATGACTTTAAGTATCTCAGCCGGTATTCCATCGCTGCCCATGGCTTTCCCCTTCTTTAGTTCCACTATCGCCTTTTCTACTTCGCTCTCCATAATACTAGGTCCTAAGTTGTCTTCTTCAATGTTTTCCTCATTTTCCAATTCTATTTTTGCCGCTCCTGCCTGTTTGCTGTATAATTCCTTAATGTATTCTTCCCATAACTGTGCTACATCCTTTGTTTCTGAGACTATCTTCCCATCCGTATTCATAATTCCTTTACCACAAATTCCATTAGACTTCTTATCTTCTAATTCCAGTGCCCTAGCATACATCATATCGTACCGTCTTAACTTCTCCATTTGTTCTATTTCATCACATTTTCCTATTATCCAATTTTCTCTAGCTTTATCTGTTACCCTTCTCAACTCATTGTTTACACGCCTATAGTTGGCTCTACCTTCTTTACTGTTAACGTTTTTCCATTTTTGTCTCTCATCCATTTTCTCCAGCATTTCCTTCGTGATCCATGGTTTTCTGATTTTCTTCTCTTGTTTTCCAATCTCTTTATCCAAGGTATCCTTGATACTGGTTTTAATTTCATCCCATTCTATATCAACGGTCTTCAGTTTGTTTTCCAACTTTCTTAGGTTATCTTCCAACTTCATGCTGACTACATCCTGCCTCTCTTTCAGATTTTCTAGGTCCCAGGTCTGTCTTTCTCTTCTCGTTTTTCTTATTTGTTTGAGCTTTGTACTCACGTCAAGTATTAGAAGGCTGTGATCTGATTCAATGTCTGCTCCTTGCAATGCCTTGGCGTTCATTATGCTGTTCCTGAATCTTTGTTTTACAAGGATGTAATCTATTTGGCATCTCTTTCTATCTCCTTGGCTTTTCCATGTGTATAACCTTCGTTTATGGTTTTTGAACCATGTATTAGTCACTACAAGGTCATTATTGATGCAGAATTCTACGAGTTTCTCCCCTCCTCGATTTCTCTTCACAAGTCCGTATTGCCCGACAACATTTTCTTCCTGTCCTTCTCCGACTATGCTGTTCCAATCTCCCATTATTATGCAGTTTACCTTTCCTCTTCCGTCTTCTTCGTAAATTTCATTAATTTGCTCATAGATCTCATTTATTTCTTCATCGTCATGAGCTGACATTGGCATATATACCTGGATTATCAGCATGTCCACTGGGACTGCTTTTAGCTTTATTGCCATCAGTCTATCGTTCTTGCCATTATCTTTGTCACGCTTTTCATCATATCTTTCCTAAGTACCAGAGCTACTCCCCTTTCCCCATTATTTCCTCCAGAATAAACTACCGTGAATTCTTCCGAGTCGAACTGTCCTTCTCCCTCCCATCTAGTTTCGCTTAGCCCTATAATGTCAACTCTATTTCTTCTCATTTCTTCTTTCAAGTTCTCTAGCTTTCCTGCCTTTCTCATAGTTCTTACGTTCCAAGTCACTATTCGTAATTTACTTTCGACAAATGTTTTCCTCAAGGCAGTCTATATATATATATATATATATATATATATATATATATATATATATATATATATATATATACACACACAGTGAAACCCTGATTTCATGTTCCCACATTTAGTGTAAAAATAAATAATCCTTTTAAAACTCATACCTAGATTTTGTGCCAAAATGACTAGTCTCACAGAAACACACCGCTCATACCACCTAAAGGTAAGCTCCCACTGATGCATGGCATGGCAGAAAATATTCTTTCTATGTTATTTAATGAATCCGCTTCCACTAAAGCCGGAGTGTGGCATGCCTCAGCAACTTTTCTGCAGCAGTATGTGCGGAAACAATATTTTCTGTTACCGTGCAAGGGCATGCTTCGCTGTGTTTCAATGTGAATGGGTCTTGCATGTGTGCCCACAGCTGTCAAAGAGTTTCTACTCAGTAGGAGTCACATCCCATCATTATGGCTACTAAAAGAAAGAAGCTGACTATAATGGAAAAAGTGAAAATTATTCATCAAGTGGAAAATAATGCAAACATGCCAGCAATAGAGAATGCATGAAAATTTTATCTTGCACCATCATTTTTATCCTGCATTAAGAAAAATAAACAAACCATTCTAGATAAAGACGTGAAATGTGGAGGTGAAGCAAATAAAATAAAAAACAAAATCTTCTCCGTAGGATAAAATGGAAAAGGAGTTGAACGAGTGGTTTGATGGAATGCATTCTGCCAACCTCCCGATCAGTGGCACATAGATGAAGGAGAAAGCTATCAGAGTGGCCGCTAGGTAAAACTTGAAAATTTCAAGGCTTTAAACGGATGGTTGGACAGGTTTAAAAAGTGTCATGGGCTAGCATATAAAATTCTTTATGGGAGAAGTGCTAGTATTGATAAAGATACAGTTGATTACTGCAAGACTGTATCATTGTTGAGGCATTTAGAAGACTACAAACCAAATGGCATTTTTAATGTGGATGAGACTGGCATCTTCTTCAACCTCGTCCATCAAAAACACTTGCTAATAGAGGAGACCCATGTCACGGAGGGAAGAAAAGTAAAGAAAGAATTACTGCTCTATTATGTGCTAACTCAGATGGCAGTGAAAAGTTACCACCTCTAGTGGTGGAGAAATATGCCATGCCAAGGTGTTTTAAGAATGTGCGGACACTGCCATGCAAATATTCCATTAACAAAAATGCCTGGATAACAACGAACCTTTTTAAAATGAACTTCAGGTCGCTATATGCAAAGATGGGTGCTGCAAATGGACAAATTGTTTTATTTGTTGATAAATGTCCAGCACATCCTACAGATACTGCTTTTTTACATAACATTAAGGTGGTGTTTTTCCCTGCAAATTGCGCTAGTCATGTGCAGCTGCTTGACTTGGGAATTATACACTCCATGAAAGCAAAGTAAAGGAAGGCTTTGGTGCAGAAATCAGTATCTTACATGGAGATGAACCAAGAGTTAAAACTCGATGTTCTCGAAGGAATGCATATACTATCAACTGCATGGAATTTAGTAACGCTTGAAACGATATCCAACTGTTTCCAGAAAGTGGGGTTCAACTGCAGTAATGATATGGAAATTGATGCAGACATAGATGTGATAAATGAAGAAGATTGGTCACAAATTGCACTTGACATTAACACAAATTTTGAAGAGTTCGTCATGTGTGATGATCTTGTGGACACAACTGGGCATCTGCAAGATGCGGAAGAGATCTGCGATGGCAAGGACAATGAGGAAGAAGAAGAGGCAGAACAAGAAGAGGCAGAGCAAGAAGAAGAGCCAGTTCCCACATTTGGTGAAGCAGTTGAGGCATTTCAAGTCGGGCGAAGGTATTTAACTTCTTTCAATGTAGACAGTGAGGGAGACCTACTAAATGTTCACAACAGTTGTGAGAAGATGCAAACAACTTTGCTGGACTACTTGAAGAAATAACTTTTCTTTTAGGTATGTATGATTAGTTTTTTTATTTATTCTCTGATCTGTTTATGGATTCTATTGTTCAAAATAAATTTGAATATTTTATTCTTTACAGATGAATGATGCAGCTGTTCATGGAGGGAATGATGTTCACATTGTGTTTATTGATTGTTGTCATAGTTAGAAAAGAATGCCTATATTGCAATAAAATTGTTAATTTCATGCTTTAATATTTAAAAATTATTTAGTTTTTAATGTAATTGTGTTTATTCAATATAAAATGTATGTGCAATTATATAAAAGCTTGTTTATCATTGTATTTTGTGTAGAAAGTTTATTTTCAAAATACCAGTATAAGGATATCACATAATACAGTAAATATATTAGCAAAAAAGAGTTTCTTGATGTAATTTTGCATAGTGAAAAACCTTGATTTAGTGAAAGAAAACCAATACCCCAGAGATTCGTTAAATAGAGGTTTTACTGTATATGATTTTTGGTCTTTTGTTATTTACATATTGCATACATTTTGTGTAACTTGGTTATAACTTTGTTCAAAAGATAGATAATAATATTACAAATTCATACATAATGAACACTGCATTAGTAAAAAATTGATAAGGAAATCAACAGAAATAAATGTATTAGAGTCACATTTAATACGTATTACCAAGATAATACAGTAATGCAATGAAGTAAAATGAAACAGTAAAATGTTTAAAAAAGAAAATGTGATGTCCCGAAACAATTTTTTGGGAATCTGGGACATTAAACAGAAAACTAGTACAAATTCAAGGAAACTGGGATATCTGATCACCCTAATCTTGTCGCAGTATTTGACATGACATTACCTGTTACAAGTTATGGGTGGTCATATGTATAATTAATCCCAGTCAGTATTTGTTCTACAATACTGCAAATATGATACCGATTCTTAAACCTCCATCATCTATGACTGATACAATACTTTCATAGAAGTTAGGTCACAGTTTCATTTACTACTAATTAACTAAATTTCCATGGCTTATTACAATTTTTCCTGTGTTTAGTAACTGCATGAATGATTATTATACCTTTTAACTTACTTTGCATAGATAACTTCCAATGGTTTAACTCAGTAATTGATATTCTCAACGACTTTCTTTACTTCACAATATTAACTCCAATGAGAGAGCATTTCAGTTATGAAAAATAATTGCTGTCATAAAGACAGCTTATATAATTTTACTAACTAAAAGACTACATTATGGTTACATTTGTAAAATGAGTTTTAAATGAAAACAATGCTTAAACATTTTTATAAAATCAACATGATATAATATTATTCAACATTAATTTTAAAAATCCGGCATGAAAATTACAAATTTCCATTAACATTCATTATACCTATATTTCATTCTATGAAAATTCCATGAATAGCTGCTGGAACGTGAACCATAACTTCCGCTCTTGCAATTTCTGAGAGATCTCTTGCATCAAGAATGAGGAGGAAGTCAGGTACGTCTTTTCTAACATCCGTTACACAAGAAAGAAGTATACCATCATCCTCATTGATTTTAGCATTAACTTCAGTTTGTTGAGGTATAAATTGTACTTCCCCAGGGTATGAATAAATACTTTCTCTCCATGTCAATGTTTGATGAGTATGAGTATCAACCTTCACTATCTGTTAATAAATAAATTTAAAACAATATTAATTTTGTGTTATACATATTTGAGCTGGTCAGAGAGAAAGTGGTATAAGTCAATTTCTTATAGTTATGAGATAAGGAAGGTTTTGCATTGTTCAACAGAAAAATCAATTTATTACACACAGTAATGTAATCTACATAAATGAACTCAGAAAAAAAAAACAAATTTGTATTTCGTATGAATAGGTTTTGTCCATAGCTTCTTTCATTTTGCCTATCAGTTTCACTTATACAACTTTCGCTCTGACTGTCCCATTTGTAAGTACAGTCATACCTTGCTTTGCACAACCCTGATTAAGGAGTATACATTATAGCATGAAGCAGGCCCACACCTACCAGATGATCAAAAACAAAGATGGACAACAGATGAAACAACCTAAACATAAATGTATTAGAAATTCCATTTTTACAGGCTTACGGATTTTAGTAGTCATCTATGGATTCCCATTTAGGGACAGGATGTGGCATACCCATGATATAAAAAACACCCAGGACAGCACACCATTTTTATCACTCAGTGGACACTTATTTTGGTGTTGTCATTTCTAAAGTAAGATGTCTTTCTGAATAAACTTCCTCATTGATCTATTTAGGATTTCATTTACACAGAAAATATTTAAATTTTTGCTTGAATATAATGAAGTTTTTAGTTTTCTATACCATTTGAAAATGACTAATTACTGAATTATTGAATAAGTGTAAGGATTTGCATATGGAATTGTGGATGGAAGCTGACAAGAAGTTGTTTTCAGGTTAATGGCATATTTTTGATAATATTACACTTTAGTTTTTGCATCTATGGAACCCATCCTCATTGACATAATGACCACATTTTGAGCAAATTTTGTTAAATGAGAATTTTTCAGGAACCTATCTGCCGCATAAAGTGAGGTAAGGCTGTAATAGTAAATATGTCCTAAAGTTCATATTTTTAGTATTTATTTATTAGTTTAAAAAATGATAAATGCAAGAAGTATGGACTTAAACTAGTAAAATAATCTTTCCTTAAGTTAAAGGATGAGTAAGGGCAGACAAAATTTACTATCATGCTGTAAATCCCTAATAACAATAAGCTTCCAATAGTGAAATCAATAATTTTCCTCAAAATTATTTCATAGTTATGAATTTTCAGCAATTAATGACAAAAGCAAGAAAAAAACTATTGGATAATGAAAAATGTATAACTCTCCAAATAACCATAAAAAATAATAAAAAGTATGTATGCCGGTTTAGGGGAAATTACACCATGCCAAGGGCCAAACACTCATGCAATCTCACATACTCTCTGGGTTTAGGGGAAACTACTCCATGCCAAGGATTCATTTTTTGTCACACATGCACAAAACACACAAGCAATCAACCATACATGTGTACTTCCTTTTTTAAAATATCCCTAAATAAACATTTTGGAACCAGTAGGCTAATTATAAAGATGAAAAAATACAGATTATAGAGCATATATATATACAAATGGGGAAAGTGAAAGAAGAAAGGTAGGGGAGGGGAGAAAATAGTTACATATTCGTGAGGGGGAGTTAGGAAGTTTGTTGGAATGACTGTTATTAGAAAGGGAAAGCAGTGTAGATAAACATCTTTGCTTTTGTGAATTGCTCAACTTTTGGCTGCATCTAGAAGGTAGTGACTGGAAATGGGTTTCATTAATTGAAGATTATCCAAGGAAGTGGAATGTTGGGTATGAATGATGTGAGTTGCTATGCATGATTTTTCAAATTTCCCACACTTAAAATATGATAAATTTTCTTTGAACCTAATAATGATTTTCCTTTTTGTTTGACCAATATAAATTTTTTCACACTTATTGCCAGAGGTGGCTTGTGATCTGAGATATAGGTGAAGTGTTACAACATGAAAATCCATGAAAAACCTTACCTTACTTTTTGTAGATCAGATCAATTCTCCTATCATTTAAGGTAGCATAACAGTCGATGATGTCATTAAAGAAACTATGTTTATCCACAAGTTTGCATAGAAGTTCTCTTTGTATTGCGATATTAGCTAAAGACAATAATCTTTGTTGCAAAAGTGTCCCTTAGGTAATTTCTCATTCTTTAAAACCAGAGAAAAAGGAGTCTCTAACAAATTAGATACTAAATAATTTTCTGGATTAATTTTTCACAAAAAGCTAAAGAGAAATTATTAATGCAATTAATAAAAACACCAATGTCAACACTATATTGGAAAAAGAAAACACTATTAACACGTTCAACCCGGTGCGTCACGCCGCCCGATACCTTATCGGTCGGCGTGACTCACCCGTGGAAACGCCCAGAAATGTAATACTAATAATACAATTGAATTACAAAATAATCAAAAATGCGGGTGAATGTGATTGGTCTACATGTTTCTCTCTATTCCTCTCCCTTTCTCCACGTAATAACCATATACCTATATACCGCACTTGCCATCTAGCTCATGATAGTTACGTTTAGTAGTCGCAGAAGTCCATTTCCTAAACTTCGAAGAAGTTCTAATTGAAGAAGTTTTCAAATGAGAATTGTGATATAATAAAAAGTTGCAAAATAAAGGGATCAGCATACACGCTATGAAGCATGTGAAGAGATATTAGAAGAATATATAATAATTCATAATAATTACTTTATAGTTATTGGAATTAAAATCCTGAAAACAACAGGAGAAATTACGAACCATCTGTCTGGCGGGACAGCATTAATTTTTTTATTACATACAAACGGCTCATTTCAATTTGCACTACAAACAGAAGGACGTCGTGACTCACCGGTGGGCCACGCCGCTGTAGAGTGCGATATAGCTGTGACCCACCGGTGGGTCATGCCGCCCTACAGAATGATGTAGTTGTGACTCACCGGTGACCCACGCCGGGTTGAACGTGTTAACTAAATGCAATGGTGCACCACAAAGCAAAAACCAAAATCAAAGACAAACTCAAGACTGAGGGAGACAAGAGAGTGAAGTGTGGCCCAAACCCTCCTTACAAGGAAGCGGTTGACGTCACCAACTGCCAAAGCAACCACCCTTCACCGCCTATCCTAGCATAGCGCGTCCACTCTGGGAAAAAGTGCATTCAGTTGGAGCTGTCAGATCTTTACTTTGCTTGTCTGCATTTGTAATATTATTTTAAACAGAGTGCTCACACTTCTGGCTTGCACATCTACCAAATTATTAAGAAATAAAGAGTTTGAATGAAAACAAATCAATTTAATGGTATGATAAATTATTTGATTTATTTGAAAGCTTTAGGTGAAGTGCCACTTTCCTCATTTCACCTGGTGAGCCACCACTGCTTATCCAAACTAATTTTACGAATGCTGGATTTGTCATACACCAGGATCAAATCTTTTGGGTTTCCTAGCAAGTGACGGAGAAGATTGTTGGTTGAAAATGCAATGTTTAAACTAGAATCTTGGAATATCTTTCTAAGGCCCCATGTGTACTGTGGAAAGAAAGGTAATTTTATGTATTTTTATATTTTGGAGATGATGGACATTTATAGGGTTGTTAAACTCAATGTCTAATTTATGTCTGTGTTTCCTTACTAAATTATAACCATTTTTAAAAAGAGGATGATTCTTTCTGTATATCTGAGTGGCACACAGAGCAATCTGTAAACAAGGGATTTATATGTTGCTATTTTTCTAGCTTTGGCAGTTTTGTGTAGGGTTACCATATATCCATCATAAGAAAAGAGAACATCTCCCATTTATTGATCATTAAAAAGAGGACATATCAGAAAAAAGGAGGACAAAAAGAGGATAAATAAATAATCAAAATTTTATTAAGTAAAAGCGGCATTCTCATTTCAAAAATATATAATATTAAATATATTAAATAAAAAAATTATTCAAATTTTACCATTCATATATTGTATAGTAAGTCACCAGTCCCCTAGTTGTCTTCCTTCTTATGTGCCCATTCATATTTCTCTGTAGATTGTATCGTTTTCAGTAGTGTTTCATTGCAATTCAAGAAGTTATGCAAGTTTTTACAAGAAGTGTTTCTGAAATTGTACTGTAGAAACAGAATCCCTCTGAGTGACTCAACAGTCAACTTGTTCTTCTCCTTTGTCCACTGGGTTTGCATCAGTGAGAAAACTCACTTGAATATTTTGCATTGTGAGGGAGAAGAGCAAAGAAGAACTGTGCAATATTCAACAATTCTGAGAGGCACTCAATGTTATTAGAATTTTCAAAATATTTAGTCCACTTGTGGTGTGCTAGCAAATCATCAAACTCTTCATCATTGATGTGACTTTCTGTGAATTTCTTCAGATTATTAAGTTGCTCAAAGCACCGTAAATCATCAATTGGCACTCCCCTATTTATCAGGCATTGGACAGAAGATTCCACATCATTCCAATTCAGTGCCTCACTGAGGATCATCCACATGAAACAAAAGAAATCTTCCAGGAGTTTTATCCACTTGTCCAAATATTCTATTCAAGTGCTGTATACACATTTTATTTCAGCACAGAATTTGTCACACTCTCGATCAAATTCCTTCCTTCTGCCAGTAGTCCTTTAACTTTCAGGGGTAGGAAGTTCTGGGTCATACGTTCATTAAGGATGTTTTTGACCGAGTTCAAGTTATTCAGAACTTCTGAGTGAATGCATCTTACAGAGGTAAATCTCACTAAACTCATGCTCGAAAAATCATTTAAGCACAGTGGCTGGTGTGATCTGTGACAGAAAGAATGACTTTAAGGCTGGAAACATGTGTATTGGTCTTCCAATACCTGGAAATAATGACAATCATTGTGTCTTGCTGTGAGAAAGCAGCTGTCTGTATTCAATCTCAACAAACTCACAGTACTCCTTCAGCTCCTCAGTATGGACAGTGTATATATGAAAGTACTGGTATACTTGATAAATAATGTTCTCATCATCAAATTCCAAAGTTTCTGCCACATTATGAATACAGTTATTCAAAATATATGCTGGGCAACCCACGCCAATTAAAGACCTTTTCTGCAACAATGTTTTTAATTTGGCAAGCACATTATTTCCTTGTTCATTACATCGGAGTCCTCCGAAAATTGTATTGCAATTGTCTCCCTTAAATGCAATGCACTTCTCTAAGTTTCTTTTACATCTAGAGAAATCGATTCAGTAGTCTCATCAGACATGTTACGCACCGCGATTAATTTTGACTGCAAACCTCCATTCTTCCAATCAAAATACTGAACTATTATTGGAAATATTTTTACTGACCCATGATTGTTTCCATCTGTAGCAACTCCACAGTAAGCATTTTCATTTTCTTTAATAATTAATTTTCTTTCTAATGGAGCTTCAACAGAATGCAGTGCAAGTACAGAATTAACAAAGGCTTCTGTCTTTGTTCTAGCACTGGAAAATTTTCAGGCTGCTTCAGAAACAAGGAATGTATTTGTCAACAAGACAGATGTGCAATCCATTGATTTATAACTGTTGTGATGCAAAACAGTGTGAAATGTAAAAGCACCCTCTGCTGTAGCAATATCATAGTCTGATTTGCTGCCAACTTTTACAATATAGTTAGTCACTTTTGCTGAGGAGCTATCTCCTTAAACTCCTTTCTTGTGCTTATCTGTTTCTACATGAGCTTTTAAATCAACTGCACCTTTATTTGCCACAGAAACGAACATTCCACCTTTACACTTGGCTTCCCAGTCATTTCGACCACTTTTTAAACATGGGAATTTGGTCTTTAATTCTTCATTGAATTTGCACTTTTGTTTTGGCATTGTTTATGGGGGTAGCAATACAATTAAATTATCAAATAATAAAAAAGTAAGATCTCTGGTACAAAACGTATGATGTACGACTGACTTAGTAAATACTCCATTTCACACTGCACACTAGTGGTCAGGATTTTGATTCTTCTCAAGGAATTGATTCATCTGATTCTCCTTAATGAATCAATTCTTTTGACTCATTCATTGCTGATTTGCCCACCACTACTGTGCACCAGGGCCCACTATCGAGCCACGCTCTAATCCCACTCTTTCGCTGTGAAATGTCATACTATAATTATATTAGTGGGACCTGTGTTCACCCACATCATGTTACCATATTGCTTATATTCTCATTAATGAAAATATAAAAAAAAAATTTAATGAACAAGTAAAAACCCAGACATTTTTACATATTTAAAAACCTGCCCTGACAGAAATTTAAGGTTCAAAAAAGAGGACATATGGTAATCCTAGTGTTGTGAGTCATTAAAAATGAATCTGATTGTATTTGTGAGTTTTCAAAATATATTGTATGTCAAATGATTATTTTTCTTTGTTATGAAAAGATCTAAAATGGTAGAGAGCTATTGTTTTCTACATATTTCAAAAGTGAATTTAATTGGTGCATACAGTGAATGTATGAGTTTGCATGTTCTGTCTCTGGCATAGAGTAATACCCCCTAAACTGGCATGTATGTGTGTACATCCTTTTTATTATTTTTATGGTTATTAGGAGGTTTCTCCATTTTTTGTTTGTTGTAATTAACCATATGGCCCTGACATTACTTTTTCTTTGAACTATTGGATGATTCTTATGAATGGAAGTTAATCATTCTTAAGTGCTCAATTAAAATCAATTAAAGTATGATGAAATAACAAACAGTTTAGAAGATCTGAATTTCTGTAAGTGGTCTGTGATTGTGACTTAACAATTGAATTAGAAGCTAGATGCAATTTTAATGAATTTTGGACTGTACCCTTGGTCCTGAACTTTAGCAGCTGGAAACCAATAATACACCTCAAATAAATGAATATGATTAATGGAGGAACATGATTATATTAGGTTCTGATAGTCGAGCCATGAATGCAAAGGGCTGAGAGCCCCTCCAGGAGACTGATCAGAGATGACCAGACAATTATATTAACAAAGCTTTTCTTCATCTGTACAAATATTTTGCAAAGTTAAGCTAGAAATATGCAAACATAGGTACTTCATCACATTGCAAAATTGTTGTGTATTATTAATTACCATATTTCCTGGTGCATAAGACACTTTTTCTCAAAAAATGACTTAAAATCGAACTACAACTTATGCCCAGAGTGTAAATGTGTTCTGGTCATAAAGATATGCTGATACTTTGTAGAATTCCTTAAATAGATAGATAGATAAATATCTTTATTCAGTGGTATTCATACTGCAGTGGATATGCGAGATACACTCGGGGTGTATCTTCAATGCTTATTTGAAAATAACATTTACACCTTATAATGTCATACTTGCTTGAAAAACCCTTATCAAATTCTGTAAAAATGAATATGTTAGTAATTCTGAATCAATGCCTATCCTTCTTTAATTTAATCTAGCATATATGATTAAAAGAAATGTGAATATGGTTTGGGGTAGTTATTCAAAATTAAGGGGAACTTGGTAAGTAAAGGTTGAGAAACCCTGCTATAGAACATAGGAACAGAGCAGCTGAAAGATATTTTGTTCCTCCTCCAACAGAGAAAATTATACAGGAATGGAGGAAGTAAAAAAAAAAAAACTTAATGAATGCAGACAAGAGCAAGGAAACTTTACGTTGATTTGCTGCAAAATGGCCACAGCTAGAATAAAATGTTAAAAACTTTGTAATTGATCACAGGAGGAATGTAATTTTTGTATCAATGAAAATGATTTTAATTGAAGTGATAAGAATAGCAATAGGAAGGAAATATTGTTGATTTTGCTGCGACAACATCTTGGTATGAATGACTTATGAAAATACAGGGTCTAAGTAAGCATAATAAAACTAGAAGAGTGCAAAAAAGCTGGCTGAATGTAAAAATATCATTGTATAATTCCATAAGTATGCTATAAAAATGAGAAAGAAAATATGTTTTGAATTAGGACAAATAGGGAGCATGGACCTCTGATTTTCAATGTTCCATTGAACAAGAGAGTGGACATTAAAGACTGGTTCACACTAGAGGGACGGTCGGAGTACGGTCGCAGTTGGGACATTTTAGACCAAATATAAAAATCCTATTTTCAATGGGGATTCTATGGAGAAGGCCCAAGTATATTCACACTTGTAGGGGAGGACATGGCTAGGCCTCGGTATGAACCCCTTGGGTCGCTCAATGAGGCAACTTTTGTTTCAAGCCACTTTGAGTCCTAGCCCCTTTGGTTATTATCGACACAATCCTCGATGACAGCCGAAGTGAACTTGAATCTTTCTGCTAGTTAGGTGCATCCATAAACTACATCATGCTCAAGGTGGGCACTGGAATGTGACCGTACTGACTGAGGCCTAACCAACAAGTATGAATGGTCTCCCTCAAAAGAGTCCTAGCTCAGTCCACATCATGGTCGTGACAGTCCCTCTAGTCAGAACCAGCCTTAAAGGAGTTAAGACAGTTACGATAAAATCTAGATGTTTCAGTTAATAAACCATTTAAGGTTTTCATGCACATGGAATGGTCCAAATGGATGGAGGGTCATGATGTGACATCAAAAGGATGAATGAAATGGCCCTCATTTTTGATTGTCTGTGAGTGAGTGGAAAACCCCTGGCAGTTGGTGAAAAACTATACAGTTGCAAAGTCATTTAAAAAATGTGGATTTAGAAATGCACTAGATGGTAGTGAAGATGATGAGCTGTATTTAAGAGAGTGAAGATTTATGTGAAAAAGCCAATAGTGATGATTGTAGCAGCAGCAATGATGATTTTATAGGCTCCTATGATTAATCAACTTTGATTTACTTGATTATTTTGGCGCTTAGCAATTCTGTTTTTTTCCTGTAAATTATGTAAGATTAAATGCATTTATTAAATTAAATTTAAATGAAATTTCTGTCCCAAAATCTGGGTGCATCTTATGGGCCGGGAAATATGGTATATTAACATAGCTTTAATTCATAAGCAAACATATTTTGCCATGTTAAGCTAGGGATATGCAAGGATACTACATCACATTGCAAAATTATTGTAGAATTACTTCAGATGACTTTGGTCTATTTTAATTTTATTTATCACAGTCTCTCTGTAAGCTTTTATTGCAGTATTCATAAAATACTGTCA
Source organism: Tanypteryx hageni (assembly GCA_028673005.1). NCBI lineage: Eukaryota > Metazoa > Arthropoda > Insecta > Odonata > Petaluridae > Tanypteryx > Tanypteryx hageni. The sequence goes on from CM054120.1 coordinate 39,703,847, forward strand.
AAAAATATACATTCTTGCCTCGGTCCCAGAAAAAGCAAATCCTAGGACTGCTTATAAGAGCAAATAATACTGAATTAAACTAAAAAAGGTCTATAAAAATTAGGGATGTGTGAACATTAAATTTTCAACATGAGTCGAACATTGTTGAAAATCTCAAGTTTCAAGTAGAGTTTGAGTTTTATGTTTAAAGATATATTTAATGATTTTTTTTAGGTAGAATAAAAGTGCCTGAAAGGCCTTTTTAACTCAATATTAACTATTCTTAATTATTAATGATTCATAACAAAGAATACAGAACCTAGAATAGAAAAATTAAGCTGGATGGATCAAAAAGTTAAAAAAATCTATTTCCAACAATACGAGGAAGATTGCAGGTTTAGATTCTTTTATTTATTCTTTAAAAGCATAGTTTTTATTTCAACATTTTTTTATATTGTTACTAATCAAATAAATAAAAGAAGTGATAAATTTTACAGGTCAATACACATTTCATCAAAGAGATCCTTAAACCAGAGGTTGAAGTGGGGGTAGAAGAAAACAAAAATTATACATTTTTTTACTATAAAAATATTTTTATAATATATTGATAAAACGGTTGTATGATTTATATGGGAATGCATTAATATACACAAGATGGAATAGTATACTCCATAAATGGAATACACAGAGATTTCAAAGGCATAGGAAATACATACAAAGCGGCATCAAAAGATTCTTGAACTTTTACTCCCAAAATTAAAGTCCTAATTATGTGGTCTCATGGACTTTGTTGTGGTAAATGAAGTGCTCTATCTGAATATTTTTTAAATCTATATCTTATAGATCATATAAGAGCTAGGGAGTGAAATTTATGGATTTTTAATTGTTGTTTGCTAAGAGAACCATATTAGCAATCCACGTAAACAAAATATGTGATATTTTGCCAAACATCGCACGGTTTTGTTGTTATGGTTGAAGTTTTTCTATCCACTTAAATTTATTCTTAATAAAAACTCACAATTTGCATTTTCGTAATGTACGTATGTTAATTTTATCTAGGAAGCCCAGCAGAGTTGGTATAATCGATGAAGCCGATCTCAGGCTTGGAAAAATAAATACCTACCCCGGCCCCTTGATAGAAAAAGGTTTTAAACCACTGATCTATATCAACCAATGTTAAAGGATTTAATTTTAATGCAACTTCAATAGTTGTAATTTAATAAATCATGTGAAATAATTTTTAACGATAATGTAGCCATATCTTTTTTTAAATATCACATTTTTTTGATAGTTCGAAATTTTTGAACTTTTTACTTCAGCCCGAACCAAGTCAAGTTTTAAAATAAAACTTGTCTCGGTTCAAAATGTCGAACAGTTCGTACATCTCTAATAAAAATATATATTATAACTGGCACACTTGTTGTAATTTCACTAAAAAAAATCATTAAAAATTAGTTATATTTGTACTAAAATTTCTTATTATTTATTACTTTTATATGTGGCCGTGTATGAACAGAGGGGAAGAAGGGGGGAAGAAGGGGAGAGAGAGGGAGAGGAGGGAGGGAGAGAGAGAGAGGGGGCAGAGATAGACCTAGAGGTAGAGCAGTAGTTCCCAACATGGGGTCTCTGGGCTATAAGGGACCCACGGGGATAAAAAAAAACATTGGGATGCTCACCTTGGGAAAGAGACCTGACTCTCACTTAAACATTTTTCGACCAGGCTCACCCACATCTTGGAAAAGAGACTTAACCAAGGTAGTACTGGATGTCTGTAAGCTATGTTCAAAATTTCAAAAGATCCCAATGTTATTCATGCATTTAACTGCATTAAGACCACCTGAAAGAGAGGCGGAGGTAGACTTTGAGACAGAGCAGTGATTCCCAACTTGGGATCCTCAGACTAAAAGGGGTCCACGGGGGTGAGAAAAGGTCGGCAACCACTGAGCTAGAGGACAGCTCTGACTTTTCACGTGGCAACTGACACTCAATGCTCAACGCTTGTCACGAAATTAAATATACAGAATGTAAAGCTTATATGACATTCATTATAATAAGAAAAAGTGCAAAAAAGATAGGAAGGATTTGTGTTAAAGATATAAAATATTCACTCTCAATGAAACCTTTGCCAATGTGAATACATATGAATGAGTTGTGGACAGAATCTCAAAACTCACAATCTTGAAAAGGCACAAACTCAAATGGACAGATTCTAAAATGGACAGAATTTCAAATGGTCAGAATCTTGAATGAACAGAATCTCAAAGAACAATCAATATGTATTTGTATTACATTTGAAATGCATATTATTATTGATGGATATATTTCATAAATATTATTATTCTTTTAAATTTTACATTCAGAATAGGGCGTTACTATAAAAAAGTTGAAATATTTGGATGGCTTTAACATGCCTCTAAATTAATGTTCTATATCAGGGGTCAGCAACCTATGGCCTGTGGACCACATGCAGCTCCCAAGAGTGCTTTATGCGGCCCACAAAGCTATGATGAAAGGGTGATCAGTATAGTTTAACATGGACAATTCCATATTTTTTCAGTAAAATTATGGTCTCAAAATCTTATCTGGTGAAGTTTTAATGCTAGTAAGCTAATTACAAATGATTCTCCCTAATATGAGACCAATAGTCTCTAGGTATCTTCAGATTAATACATCCATCCAGCCCGCCAAAGTTCTCGTGACTTCCAATGAGGCCCTCAAAGGCATTCACAAGTACGAACATTAGGTGGTAGCTCGTGAACACTTTGGCTCCAAGTTGAACAGTGGTAGAAAGCTCCTTCAGCCAAAAATTATAGGGTAAGCCCTATGCATTTCGCCCACTATGTGGGCATCTTCAGGGGAGAACCTGCCTTGGCAGTGAACAGAGTTCAACAGTTGAACTCTGTTCACTGCCAAGGCAGGTTCTCCCCTGAAGATGCCCACTTAGTGGGCGAAATGCATAGGGCTTACCCTATAATTTTTGGCTGAAGGAGTTTTCTACCACTGTTCAAGTATGAATATGGTCTGCCATGCAAATAATGTTGCAGACTACTATTCTATGTAGTTTGTAATACCACTTAAATATTGATAAACAATATACTGTTAAAAAATACATGTATTATATTTGATTGCAGCTTAACAACCTTGAAAATGAAAAACGAAATATTTGAAAGTAATGTTTATTATAATATTTATTTTTTACATTTGTTAATAAATATCAAAATATAAAATATTGTGGTGATAGACAATTTTCAATCAATAATTTATACAGTGGTTTGCTGGATATTACCCAGATACCTTTTGAAATGGGTTTTTCCTAAGTACTTGGCATGGTGGATTTACCAAAGGCAATTTTCCTGATATCCAGAGCTGTCTTAAGACATTTGGAGGCAATGGACCCTAACGTTTTTGAGGCCTCCCCATTTGCAGATAATGTCTTATTTATCAAATTTTTGCATTGATTGTAAAATGTTGCAATGATTACTACCTATCTAATTTCATTGAGGATAACAATATATATACTAGTAGTTGGTGCTTGCATTCTGCAAGCATATAATCTCAACGTAAGAAAACATTCATTTTTCATATTTCATCATTACAAATATTTTTTTAATTTTAAATATTTCATCTCCGGAGCGATTTTCGTTTTTCCCTTATGTAAAAATAATAGACTAAAACAATCCCAAAACTTTGCAATTTTAAGAATTTTATACTTTCTCCATTATGGGGTACTAATGCTACACATTTCTGCCAAATTTTAAAGTTGTAGTACTTCTAGAAGTGAAATAATATTTTTTCAATTGTTTAAAAATTAAACCTTTTTAACGGCCGCCACAATATGTTTACGGAGAGATTCAAATAATTATTTGTGCGAATGCACTGTTCTGTAAATAATTTGAAAATTGCAGCTTCCTAGCTGATCCCGTAGTACCTGAAAATTATTAAACTTTAATTTTCAAATGGGGTTAAAAGCACCCCTAAAATTTACAATTTTAAAATTTTCTATTTTTATAGTTGGTTATGAGAAAAGTTCTATAATCTTGCAAAATTTCAGCTTCCTAAACTTATTAGATTGGTCTACACGCTGGATTGCGTTTTCCCATGCTAACTTATGGGAGATATTCCGGGGTCTCTAGAGTCGAACCCAAGACACTGTAAGCAAAAGTGACAATAATTCCTAATAGATATTGCTGCCATCTAGCAACATTGAAAATTACATTTTTCTAGTTTACCGGTAAGTGCCCATAATTAATTTACAAAAATGGCGCAATGCTTTTCTTATGGGAAAAAACGCAAATTTCGGAATTTCTGGAGTCGAACTCATGTCACTTAGGTCAGAAGTCTCATTTTATCTGAAGGTTTCTCTATCATATCTACAAAAACTGAAACTTTGAGCTCTCTAGCTCTTGTAGTTTGGGCTGGACATTAATATCCTCCTATATGTTATCATTATAAATAGATGTTCCTTACAAAGGAGGAGGATATAACATACTAGTAGTTGGCGCTTGCATACTGCAAGCATTTCATCTCACCTTGAAAAAACATTCATTTTTCAGAAAGACATTTCATCATCACAAATATTCTTTTAATTCTAAACATTTCACTACCACAACGATTTTCGTTTTTCCCACATGTAAAAATAATAGTTTAAAACAATCCTCAAATTTTGAAATTTTAAAAATTTTACACTATCTTCATTATGGGGTACTAATGCTACATATTTTAGCCAATTTTTCAAGTTGTAGCACATCTAGAAGTAAATTAATATTTTTTAATTGTTTAAATTTAAATAATTTCTAAAGGCCGTTGCAATTCATATATGGTAAAATTGAAATGTTTATTTGTGCAAATACACAACTTTGTAAAAAATGTTAAAATTTCAGCATCCTAGCTCATCAAATGTTGATATTTTAAAAATTTTACACTTTCTTCATTATGGGGTACTGATGCTACGCATCTTAGCCAAAATTTAAAGTTGTAGCACTTATAGAAGTAAAATATTATTTTTCTAATTGTTTAAAATTAAATAATTTTTAACGGCCGCGTCATTTAATATATGGTAAAATTGAAATGTTTATTTACGCAAATTCACTACTCTGTAAATAATTTGAAAATTTCAGCTTCCTAGGTTATCCCGTAGAACAAAAACAGTTATCTATTTGTTTAAACTTTAAGAATTTTTAACTGCCAAACAAATTAAAATATCAAAATTTGAATAATCTCTATTTCGTTTTTTTAAGAATTCTACTTCTAAAAAAAATTTCAACTCTGTAGCACATGCGGAAATACATAAACCATGAAAATTTGTTTAAACAATTGCGAATTTTTAGCGGCCACATTGTTGCACTTTTTGAGGATTTTCGTTTTGTCTAGTAGGTTTTGCACAAGATCCTACCTACGAACAAAATTTCGAATCTCCAGCTTATCTGGAAGTGCCTAAACATTAGTATCCTCCTGTTATCTATTATATATCGACGACTCTTACAGAGGAGGAGGATATAGCATACTAGTAGTTAGTGCTTGCATACTGCAAGCATTTAATCCCACCTTGAAAAAACATTCATTTTTCAGAGAGATATTTCATCATTACAATTATTCTTTTAATTCTAAATATTTCACCTCCGCAGCGATTTTCGTTTTTCCCACGTAAAAATAATAGTTTAAAACAATCCCCAAATGTTGCAATTTTTAACATTTTACACTCTCTCCATTATGGGGTACTAATGCTACACATTTTAGCCAAATTCTAAAGTTGTAGCAATTCTAGTAGTAAAATAATATTTTTCTAATTGTTTAAATTTAAATAATTTTTAACGGCCGCCACAATGTATATATGGTAAAATTGAAATGTTTTTTTGTGAAAATTTAATACTCTGTAAATTAGTTGAAAATTTCAGCTTCCTAGCTCATCTCGTAGTACATAAACAGTTATCTATTTGTTTAAACTTTAAAATTTTTTAGCTGCTAAACATAACAAAATATCAAAATTTGTATAATCTCTATTTCGTTTTTTTACAAATCCTACCGCTAAAAAAAATTTCAGCTCCGTAGCACATTCGGAAATACATAAACCTTGAAAATTTGTTTAAACAACTGCGAATTTTTAGTGGTCGCATTGTTGCACTTTTTAAAGAGTTTCGCTTTTTCTAGTCGGTTTTGCACAAAGTTCTACCTATGAAAAAAATTTCGAATCTCCAGCTTATCTGGAAATGGCTAAACATTAGTATGCTCCTGTTATATGTTATTGTTATCATTATATATCGACGACTCATACAGAGGAGGATATAACATACTAGTAGTTGGTGCTTGCATACTGCAAGCATTTCATCTCAACAAAAAAAAAACATTCATTATTCATCTTTCATCATTACTAATATTCTTTTATTTCTAAAGATTTCACCTCCGCAGTGATTTTCATTTTTACCACATGTAAAAATAATAGTTTAAAACAATCCCCAAATGTTGCAATTTTAAGAATTTTATACTTTCTCCATTATGGGGTACTAATGCTACACATGTCAGCCAAATTTTAAAGTTGTAGCTCTTCTAGAAGTAAAATAATATTTTTCTAATTGTTTAAATTTAAATAATTTTTAACGGCCGCTGAAACTCATGTTTGGTAAAATTGAAATGTTTTTTGTGCTAGTTTACTACTTAGTACATTTGAAAATTTCAGCTCCATAGCTCATCCCGTAATGTCTAAACTGTTATCTACTTGTTTAAAATTTAAGAATTTTTAACTGCCAAACAAATTAAAATACCAAAATTTGTATAATCCCTATTTCGTTTCTTAAGGAATTCAACTTATTAAAAAATTTCAACTCCGTGGCACATTCGGAAATACATAAACCTTGAAAATTTGTTTAAACAATTGCGAAGTTTTAGCGGCCGCATTGTTGCACTTTTTCAAGATTTTCGTTTTTTCTAGTCGGTTTTGCACAAAATCCTAGCTAAGAAAAAAATTTCGAATCTCCAGCACATCTGGAAGTGCCTAAACATTAGTATCCTCATGTTATATATCATTATATATCGACGACTCTTACAGAGGAGGAGGATATAACATACTAGTAGTTTGTGCTTGCATACTGCAAGCATTTCATCTCAACATAAAAAAACATTCGATATTCATCTTTCATCATTACACATATACTTTTAATTCTAAATATTTCACCTCTGCAGCGATTTTCATTTTTCCCACATGTAAAAATAATATTTTAAAACAATCCCCAAATGTTGCAATTTTATAAATTTTACAGTTTCTCCATTATGGGGTACTAATGCTACACATTTGAGCCAAATTTTAAAGTTGTAGCACTTCTAGAAGTAAAATAATATTTTTTTATTGTTTAAAATTTAAACATCTTTAACCGTTGCCGCAATATATATATGGAGAGATTGAAATGTTTATTTGTGCAAATGCACAATGTAAATAATTTGAAAATTGCAGCTTCCTAGCTCATACCGTAGAACCTAAACAGCTATCTATTTGTTTAAACTTTAAGAATTTTTAACTGCCAAACAAATTAAAATATCAAAATTTGTACAATCCCTATTTCGTTTTTTTAAGAATTCTACTTATTAAAAAAATTTCAACTCCGTGGTACATTCGGAAATACATAAACCTTGAAAATTTGTTTAAACAATTGCGAATTTTTAGCGGCCACATTGCTGCACTTTTTCAAAATTTTCGTTTTTTCTAGTCAGTTTTGCACAAAATCCTAGCTATGAAAAAAATTTCGAATCTCCAGCACATCTGGAAGTGCCTAAACATTAGTATCCTCCTGTTATATGTTATATATCATTATATATCGACGACTCTTACAGAGGAGGAGGATATAACATATTAGTAGAAGGTGCTTGCATGCTGCAAGCATTTCATCTCACATTGAAAAAACATTAATTTTTCAGACAGATATTTCACCATTAAAATTATTCTATTAATTCTAAAGATTTCACCTCTGCAGCGATTTTCGTTTTTCCTACATGTAAAAATAATAGTTTAAAACAATCCCCAAATGTTGCAATTTTAAAAATTTTACGCTTTCTCCATTATGGGGTACTAATGCTTCACATTTGAGCCAAATTTTAAAGTTGTAGCACTTCTAGAAGTAAAATAATATTTTTCTAATTGTTTAAAATTTAAACATCTTTAACCGTTGCCGCAATATATATAAGGAGAGATTGAAATGTTTATTTGTGCAAATGCACTGTTCTGTAAATAATATGAAAAATTGCAACTTCCTAGCTCATCCCGTAGAACCTAAAAAATTATTAAAATTTAATGTTCAAATGGGGTTAAAACAACCCCCAAAAATTAACAATTTTAAAATTTTCCATTTTTATAGTTGGTTATGAGAAAAGTTCTATAATCTTGCAAAATTTCAGCTTCCTAAACTTATTAGATTGGTCTACACACTAGATTACGTTTTCCCATGCTAACTTATGGGAGATATTCCGGGATCTCTGGAGTCGAACCCAAGACACTGTAAGCAAAAGTAACAATAATTCCTAATAGATATTGCGGCCATCTAGCAACACTGATAATTTCATTTTTCTAGTTTACCGGTAAGTGCCCATAATTAATTTACAAAAATGGTGCAATGCTTTTCTTATGGGAAAAAACGCAACTTTCGGAATTTCTGGAGTCGAACTCATGTCACTTAGGTAAGAAGTCTCATTTTATCTGTAGGTTTCTCCATCATATCTACAAAAACTGAAACATTGAGCTCTCTAGCTCTTGTAGTTTGGGCTGGACATCAGAATCCTTCTGTTATACCCTACTCTGTAAGAGTCGTCGATATATAATGATATATAACAGGAGGATACTAATGTTTAGGCACTTCCAGATGTGCTGGAGATTCGAAATTTTTTTCTTAGCTAGGAATTTGTGCAAAACCGACTAGAAAAAACGAAAATCTTGAAAAAGTGCAACAATGCGGCCGCTAAAAATTCGCAATTGTTTAAACAAATTTTCAAGGTTTATGTATTTCCGTATGTGCCTGGAGTTGAAATTTTTTTTATAAGTAGAATTCCTTAAAAAAGGAAATAGGGATTAAACAAATTTTTATATTTTAATTTGTTTGGCAGTTAAAAATTCTTCAAGTTTAAACAAATAGATAACTGTTTAGACATTACGGGATGAGCTAGGAAGCTGGAAATTTAAAAAAATTGCAGAGAAGTAAATTTGCACAAATAAACATTTCAATTTTACCATATATGCCCTGCGGCGGCCGTTACAAATTATTTAAATTTAAACAATTAGAAAAATATTATTTTACTTATAGAAGTGCTACAACTTTAAAATTTGGCTAAAATGTGTAGCATTATTACCTTATAATGAAAAAAGTGTAAAATATTTAAAATTGCAACATTTTGGGATTGTTTAAAACTATTATTTTTACATTTGGGAAAAACTAAAATCGCTGCAGGGGTGAAATATTTAGAACTAAAAATATGTGTAATGATGAAATATGAAAAATGATTGTCTTTTTATCTTGAGATAATATGCTTGCAGAATGCAAGCACCAACTACCCCTCTATTATATATCGACGACTCTTACAGAGGAGGAGGATATAACATACATATAACAGGAGGATACTAATGTTTAGGCACTTCCAGGTAAGCTGGAGATTCGAAATTTTTTTGTTAGGTAGGGTTTTGTGCAAAACCAACTTGAAAAAACGAAAATCTTGAAAAAGTGCAACAATGTGGGCGCTAAAAATTCGCAATTGTTTAAACAAATTTTCATGGTTTATGTATTTCCGCATGTGCTACAGAGTTGAATTTTTTTTTATAAGTAGAATTCTTAAAAAAACGAAATAGGGATTATACAAATTTTGATATTTTAATTTGTTTGGCAGTTAAAAATTCTTCAAGTTTAAACAAATAGATAGCTGTTTAGGTACTATGGGATGAGCTAGGAAGCTAAAATTTTCAAATTATTTACAGAGTAGTGAATTTGTGCAAATAAACATTTCAATTTTACCATATCTGAGTTGCGGCGGCCGTTAAAAATTATTTAAATTTAAACAATTAGAAAAATATTATTTTACTTCTAGAAATGCTACAACTTAAAAATTCGGCAAAATATGTAGCATTAGAACCTTATAATGAAGAAAGTGTAAAATTTTAAAATTGCGACATTTGGAGATTGTTTTAAACTATTATTTTTACATGTGGGAAAACGAAAATCGCTGTGAAGGTGAAATATTTAGAATTAAAAGAATATTTGTAATGATGAAATATCTGTCTGAAAAATGAATGGTTTTTCAAGTTGAGATGAAATGCTTGCAGTATGCAAGCACCAACTACTAGTATGTTATATCCTCCTCTGTAAGAGTCGTCGATATATAATGATATATAACAGGAGGATACTAATGTTTAGGCACTTCAAGATGTGCTGGAGATTCGAAATTTTGTTCGTAGGTAGAATCTTGTGCAAAACCTACTAGACAAAACGAAAATCCTCAAAAAGTGCAACAATGTGGCCGCTAAAAATTCGCAATTGTTTAAACAAATTTTCATGGTTTATGTATTCCGCATGTGCTACAGAGTTGAAATTTTTTTTATAAGTAGAATTCTTAAAAAACGAAATAGGGATTATACAAATTTTGATATTTTAATTTGTTTGGCAGTTAAAAATTCTCTAAAGTTTAAACAAATAGATAACTGTTTAGGTACTACGGAATAAGCTAGGAAGCTGAAAATTTCAAATTGTTTACAGAATAGTGAATTTGCACAAATAAACATTTTTATTTTACCATATATGAATTGCGGCGGCCGTTAAAAATTACTTAAATTTAAACAATTAGAAAAATATTATTTTACTTCTAGAACTTTAAAATTTGGCTAAAATGTGTAGCATTAGTACCCCATAATGAAGAAAGTGTAAAATTTTTAAAATTGCAACATTTTGAGATTGTTTTAAACTATTATTTTTACATGTGAAAAAAAAAGAAAATCGCTGCAGAGGTGAAATATTTAGAATATTTGTAATGATGAAATGTCTTTCTGAAAAATAAATGTTTTTTCAAGGTGAGATTAAATGCTTGCAGTATGCAAGCACTAACTACTAGTATGTTATATCCTCCTCCTCCTCCTCTGTAAGGAACGTCAATATATAATGATATATAACATATAGGAAGATAATAATGTTTAGGCACTTCCAGATGAGCTGGAGATTCGAAATTTTTTTCTTAGGTCGGATTTTGTGCAAAACTGAATAGAAAAAACGAAAATTGTGAAAAAGTGCTACAATGCGGCCGCTAAAAATTCGCAATTGTTTAAACAAATTTTCAAGGTTTATCTATTTCCGCATGTTCTACGGAGTTAAAATTTTTTTTGTAAGGACAATTCTTAAAAAGAAAACGAAATCGGGATTATACAAATTTTGATATTTTAATTTGTTTGGCAGTTAAAAATTCTTAAATTTTAGACAATTGGATAACTGCTTAGGTACAACGGGATAAGCTAGGAAGCTGAAAATTTCAAATTGTTTACAGAGTAGTGAATTTCCACAAATAAACATTTTAATTTTACCATATATGAAATGTGGCGGCCGTTAAAAATTATTTAAATTTAAACAATTAGAAAAATATTATTATACTTCTAGAAATGCTACAACTTAAAGATTTGGCTAAAATATGTAGCATTAGTACCCCATAATGGAGAAAGTATAAAATTTTTAAAATTGCAACATTTGGGGATTTTTTAAATCTATTATTTTTACATGTGGGAAAAACAAAAATCGCTGCGACGGTTAAATCTTTAAATTAAAAGAATATTTGTAATGATGAACTGTATGTCTGAAAAATGAATGATTTTTCAAGGTGAGATGAAATGCTTGCAGTATGCAAGCGCCTTTTACTACTATGTTATATCCTCCTCCTCCTTCTCTGTAAGGAACATCTATATATAATGATATAATTATGTTGTTCAGGGGGTGAGTGGCAGGGAAAGATTAAGAAATACTGGAAAAATTAAAATTAAATAAACATACAGTAATTTCACGATATCAATGGGACACGATCTTTCTCGGAACTGAAATAGAAACCTGTTTTTATCCTCATGTCTAATAGCTCATAGTATTTATGACTTTTGAGTCTGTTTTATTCCTCTCCAAATTTTGAGATCCTCCTCTAAAGTGAGATGCTGGGCCAAAGTCCATGTGGCCTCCTCCATAAGACGTCTATGCTGATAGCACTTATTGTTTTGTATAATGTCATTCTCCACCTTCATCTGAGACTTGAAAGAGGAATTTTCTGAATTACAACTTAGTCCCAATGATCAGAAGTCCCTGTGGTAATTTGACAAACTTCCTGTCATAAAATTAATGTTTATGGCAATTACATTTAGTTGGGACTAACTTTTAATGAATACGTAATGGAAATTGCTTGTCAGATGGATTTTCATATACATGTTGACGAAAATACATTGTAAACCATAAGATGCAATGAATCAATTATTCCATGAAGAATTCAAAGGCACAATACTTTTTCGCAATCTAGGATGTTGTCCTGAAACCCCTTGCTACAAATCCAAGCAATGATGTTTGGCAGGTTTCAGCTAGAGCTATGTTGTTGGTGGGTTGACTATAAATAAATTGGTTTTAATTTTGGATATTGTGTTCATTCGAGATTCTGTCCATTCGAGATTTTGTCCTTGCATGATTGTGGCTTTTGAGATTGTGGAGGTCGAGGTTGTGTCTGCACACCAATACATACCTATTAAATATGCTAATTTTCCAGTAAAAAACTAGGTCAGTAAAAAATTTAAACGTAAATTCCAATACCAGTGTAAAAATGTTTACAAGCTTAATGAATAGCTTTCAAAAAATCTCAAAACAGTTTGATCACTTACAGAATTGCAAAATTGACCTGGATCAAAAAGCCCAACTGCATAATAGTAGCGATACTTTTTTCCAAAGAAGGTTTTATTTAAGGTTGGAAGCTCATATCCAGGTTCTGATAGTGGTTCGTATGTAAGGTGCACTGCCTCTCCCATCTTAATTGCAGTGGCTTTAACTCCTTTAAGGGTCACAAGATTGTCACTTGGCCCAAGATCCTAGAATCAAAGAGAAAAAAATATGAGCTATACTAGCATTAACTCTTACTGCCAGTCAAATAAAATATTGGCCACCACTCCAACTGCAAGACTACCACTGGCTGATCTATTAAGCACCTCTACTTGCTAATAGTTTCCTTATTAACTGTAGGGTGTCAGGAGTAATTACTTAAATGCACACTTTGAAGATTATGCTTTTGAATTATGGTGAAACAATACATGATCAACTAATTATTGATTTTTCTATGATTTTTATATAACAATTTCCTTTGTCTCACTACCAATAGCATTGAAATTGAGCAGACATTTATGAGTATATTTAAATTTGCTTTTATAGTTTGATATATGTTGCTGATCCATAACCTATGTATACAGATTCATTTCCTAAAATTTGACAGCACTAAGCACACTTACTGCTAATAAGGAGTTTAAAATTTTCAATAAAAAATCAAGATATTTTTGTTTGCAGACTATGAACAGAAAAAAATTACTAATTTCATACATTTTACTAGTCAGCATGGTGGAATGGAAAAAATAAGCATTATATCTTCAAAACTAAGGTGAGGTGAATTTTTTCAGGATTACATTTCTAGCAAAAATGGGTAGGCATTTTTTGCATATAATTCATGTAATGACTTGGCAGTAAAAGGGAAAACCAAGTTCATTTTCAATATTTATTGGTTTAGAGATTTGTATCAAGCTATAATGTCCAATTATTAAAACAAGAACAGCAGACAGCACTCACTCCCCTAGAATAGCCACATCAATCAAAATGACAGCTTTTACATACAGCCTTAATACAATCAATAGGACAAACACAAATAAGACCATCACTTTTACTAAATTAAGAATTACAGAAAAGCTTTAGAAAAGCTTAGTTTTGTCATTATTTTTTTACATTTTAGATTCAAAGCAGTACAAACAAAAACATTGTGTTATAATCTTCCTTGTGTATTTGGCACAAACTACCTTTTTACATAACATGCAAACTTGTGCCACTTTGTTTCCGTTACACCTAGATATATATTTTTTGGACAACTTGAATGAAGTGAAATAATCTTATGTGGCTATCTTCTTACCCTTGCCCAAAAAAGTTTAACCCCTTCAGCATGTATGACATCATATATCATCCTGTGCAGCACCACTTTAACAGTTCATTTATACTTTATGTGATGAGTTTTTTACCATGAATAACAGATGCCTCTAAGCTCCTTGGATAAAGAAACTATCTTATACAAATATTTCCTCTCTTACCTCACTTAAAGAATATTTTTACTAAGGTTTTCCACTCTCATCTGAAGACCATGGCATCAACAAGAAGGATGTTTGATGATTTAGAAGTGTTGAACATAACTGAAAGTGAAGGTAGTGACAATGAAAGTATTCTTTCTCTTCTGAGTAATACTTCTGAAGGATATTCACTATCTTCTAAAAGTGAATTAGGAAGTGAGGATGGTATTAAGGAGGAATTAGGAAATTGAGAGCAACAGAGTCCCCATATTTTTCAGTGGAATGATATCAACAGTGCAAACATTTTATATTACATAAAACAATAAAAAGAACCAATTGTTATTCCGAATAAGACTAGCAGATGAAATATTCATGAAATATTTGGAGTGTTGAGTTAAAAAGAAAAAGTGTAAGCCAACACACATTGGCCCTGATGCAATGAGACTAACAAGACATTACTTCTTCTTCTTATAAGCTTAAGGCAATTCAATATGCAAAAATGCATGGAAACCAGTTTGGTTTGGTCCACCTCCCACATAAAAAAATGATCCCTGAATAGAGAAAACTAGGAAAAACTGAATCTGATGGGATAAGAGAAACAGTCTTTGTATGGATTGGTCATAAATGGCCACAACTAAAGGAGGAAGTGATGATAGTAGTACAGAGAAAGTTTGGTATGGCTGTATCGATCAAAATCATTATGTACAAGGCAAAGAGAGTTGCAGAAGGAGGAGTGGTTGAGCAAATGTATAGTTATTACATATGTATTGCATTTATTATTTATCCTATTATATAAACCCTTTGAGCTGGCATGTGACTGTGACGCTCAACCGGATTTAGTATCTATTCACTCAATGTCAGCACCTACACCACTACCTCCTCATTACCATACTCCCCTCTACTCTACATCAGTTTGGGCTAGCAGTCAATGATCCACTGCTGCAGGTGTTGAAAAGCCAAGGACTTTTGTGTCATATTGGGTTTGTCAGATCCGGTGATAGCATACGTGTCATATTTTTGGTATATCAAGTATATTTAATTTACGGACTGGAATGTGTTAAAATGATTTAAATTCATTTATGTAATTCCATTTTAAAAGTTTATCCACTTTTGTTAACTCACATACTTGTTTTTAAATTTTTTCCATTTTTAGGACATTTATGCAGTTACCTAATTTAAAACTTTTCTTTGATTTAAGAAATGTTCAATGACTTAAATAATAAAGAATAGGTAAACAAAAAAGGAGTCTGTATATCAATCTGAAAGACATAAAAACAATCCATGTCGTATTATATGATTAAAAAAATTAAATGATCCAGGTCTGTCAGGCCCACTGCCAGCAGTGATGTTATTATTTGCGGTGCCAACTATGAAGGGTTAAAACATCATCTTGCACTTAAGTTTTAGAAAGTATTATTGGTAAAGGGTATCTATACATGTGGTGTGTGCAGTGCACTCCAACAGCTTTAATTAAAATGAATGCTGAGTTCATGCATAGCACATTTAGCTATGCAAGTCTCGAAGCAATTATTTATGTTTTAGATCATCTCTATTTATTTTACAAATGAATTTAATTAAAACCTTATATTTAACTGCTATCATGCCACAATATTTTCTGATATGAAAAAAGAGTAAAGAAGATAATGTAAGAATTACTTACAACCATTTTTTCACCATCTTTTGGAAGAGGCAGAACAAATCTTCTACCACCCCCAGGATGAGAACAATTGAACTCGGACATTCGTAACTTTTGCAAATACAATTTGTCAATGATTTCAGGGCTTTCATATGCATTTACATCAACTACCAGCTAGAAGAGAAAAAATATTTCCAAATCAATTATTAGCCTATAATTTGTTCTTATTAGGTTTTTGGTCTTTCATATTAAAACATGAAAAAAACATAATTATAGACTTGTTTATCCACTTAGAATTGATTTATATACTATGTATTTACAGTAAATACCATTATTATGGATGATTAATTTTCTAATAATTTTAGTTTTAATGCCCAAAGTTGTTGGATGTTTTCTAACTGGAAACAGCAATGCAGCTTGAAATATATTTAGTTTAACATATTTAGATAATGTATACTATATTCATTCTAAAATTGAGCTTCATTTTAAAAAATTATTCTCTTCAACAGAGGACATTGGTTTCAACCATAACCCTAAGTTTGCAAAGACACCACTAAGAACAAGCTGGCAAATTTACACCTCAGAAAAGAAAAAAAAATAGACTCTGAGTTATATTTAATGGCATCTCTATACAATAATACACAAGTGTTGATTGGTTGGAATATGTATTGAGTTCAATGTCATGCTGTAAGATGGCAGGTCAATCAACTGTGAGAAAAAGACAAAGAAGGATAGATGGAGACAAAGAAATTGATTCGAGAAAAATGAATACCGAAGCAAACATTTTAAAGAATATCTAAAAACTTATCTATTCTACAATGATTTTAAATATGATATTTTAATCGATCACAGAAACAATCTTCATAGCAAGCAATATAATAAACAATGTTCCTAGTGACCAATATTAGTGATCAATATAATAAGCATGATTATTTGATAAAAGATCAATTGTTTGGTAGATTGGTTAACCTTCTGTTGGAAACATTGGTCCATTGTATGTTAATGGAAACACCGGTCTGTGAGACTCTCAGAAGTGTTAGTCTCTTCTCCTCCCACAGAACACTTTCTGTTGTTATTTTGTAAAACAAAATTAAACTCACTTTGGTTGTTTTACATACCTATTAGGAAAATCTTTTACAAAAGCAATGTTTCTTTTTCAAATTCTCACTTTAATGTAGAACAAAAATAAAATATAATAATGTTTTCTTAAATTATACTGACATGACAAAAGGGTGCATAATGAGATACTTTGATAAGAAAAATAACAGAACCGAATACAGGAATTCTTATTTGTACTGATTGGCACATTTTACACATATTTTACAAGAACATTCTAAACAAATGGAGTAGAACATGACAAACTTTTATATGTGGTCTTCCTTTTCTTCCAGTAGGGACAAATGCCACATGTCATAATTATTTCTGGTTAGTCAGTTCTTGTCTGTTACTCATCATACGAACAAAAACCTTCATATGGTTTTGTAATTCTCTTGGTAAATTGGGCATTTCTGTTAACACTTTGTGTGCCGGTGCCCTTTAAATTTACCAGCCCTTGGGGCTGGCCATTTTCTGTGCCACCGCATGAATGGTATAAGCATTCAATAAAACACACACAACTCCTGAACTACTGGATATATTTTAATGAAATTTTAAATGCATAGAGATTATATACCAGAGTAATCAATTAGAGTGTGGTATTGTTCAAAACATGTCCCTCTATGGAGTGGAACACAACAAAATCCACAAATAAAGCGGGTTTCACTTCTCTTTTTCTTGGCTGCACACACTCTACATGGTCTCTGAGGAATTTTCTTGCTCCCAGCACTAACTATTTTCTCTACTTTATGCTTTTTCATGTCCATTGAAAGTCTTCCTGGTGGGTCCATCTTAGGTGCACGCCTTGTAGGAGAAATGTGAATGTTTTTCTCTCGTGTGTCTGAGATGGGCTCTTCTGGGCTCATGTCTGGCAATGAGATGGGCTCGTGTGTCTGAGATGGGCTCACCCAGTTTCTGGCTACTTCATGCAGGAATTTTTTATACATAATTTGTTTTCCATTGAGCTCTACATACACCCTAAAAGAATTGAATAGGGCACAGTTCAACAAATACAGTACTGTCTTCTTTGACCACTTCGTGGTCTTTCTCATTATTGTGCAATATGACAGATATTGGTCCGCACGGTCTACTCCCTTCATATACTTGTTGTATTCCAAGATGGACTCCGGCTTCCTTATTCTCTCTCCAGTTTTTCTGTCCCTCTTCTCAGATTCTAGGAGCCGTGAAGAATGAATGGTAGAGATCATGCAAACCTCCCGCTTGTCTTTCCAAATTTGCACGAGAACATCTTTTTTTCTTTGGAATGCTGACTGGCCTTTCTGTAGTTTCACGGATTTCAGACATTCAGGAAGACCTCTATTTATTCTGACTGTGCCACAGATTCTTGTTCTGTTTTGGAGAAGTTTTTCGGCAATGTTTACACTATTATAATAGTTATCCATGTAAACATGGTGCCACAAGCCTGTATTTGGCCCTAAAACTGACAGAATTGTATCTTCCAACTTATTACCCTCACCGGTATAAATTTGCAAATTGCAAATATATCCAGTGATCGCTTCACATACCATACGCACTAATATTCCATATTTTGTCAGCTTGGCAGGGTTGTATGTACGAAAAGATAGTCGCCCTCGCCATGGTATCACGCCCTCGTCAAGTGACAGTTCCTGCCTAGGTTTGTAGACACTTGCAAATTTCTTTAGAAGGTTGTTCAAAACTGGTAAAACCTTGAATATCCTCCCTGAATTTTCTGGGACATCTTCATTATTTGAAAAATGCCATGCCTGCCATATTTGGCGGAACCTGTTTCTACTCATTACCTTTGAAAATATAGGAGTTTCTGTTAGAGGGAGAAGTGTCCAGTAATCACTTATTCTGTCTTTGTGCACCTGCCCCATAAGGATAACCAAACCTAAAAATTTTTTCATTTCTCCAATGGTTATATCATGCCACTTCAAACTTTTAGGTGATTCTTTGTATTTATGGGCATTTTGCTCATGATAACGATTTGATTCCTCCACCATCATCGAAAAGAGGTCATCCCCAATAAACAAACTAACTACGTCACTCACATTTTTTGGAGCATGTGGAGTAATTTTCACACCTGGTGTGCCAGCAAATGTTTCTAAAGCAGGAATAATGTCGTTGTCCAACCAAAATAAAACATCGCCACTCGTCGTGTTAGTCACACCATTACTGTCATCAACTTCAGAATCGCTGGAATACTGCTAAGGTAGAGCACGAACAGTCTTCTTGGTAATTATTATATCTTCATCACTGTCACTTGGCATTTCATTATCGTTTTCTTCAGAACTTCCATCAGTTCCTTCACAACTTGGGACATCAGACAAATTATCGGCAAAAACTTCGTTTAAAATTTCATTTTTGCACATTCCCCTTCTGTTCTCAGCAGCCATGGTAACAATAAATGTCACAGGTTAAAAAAACTGTAATATCTCTCATAAAACACCTTACACTTTCACCAAAACAATGTGTAAAGCTTCTAGACTGAGTACGATCAAAGAAATAGCTCCTAATAGTTCCAAATAAATCCACCGTGGCGTGAAAAACCGGAGACTAGATGAACACGTATTAATACATGAGCGGCCACCTGATACTGGTGACAAAAACACGTACTAATACGTGAGCGGACCACAAAGTGTTAAATGTCTTTTAATGTGTTTAACTCTTTCACAAATTCAAATCTCTGAGTTAGTGCATTTTATTTATTTCCTTAATAAACACAGCATTATTGCCAATTTAAAGTGAACAAGGTAACAATAAAATACAATTAGATACAAACAAGCAAAACAAAAAATCACCAATTATTACAAGTCATATAAAAAATATTTATACCTACAGATGATATTATTTTATCTATTTACAAAAATATAAGACCAGGCTGCTTTTAAAAAAGAGTTATAAGGTAGATAAAAAGGATCAATATTTGGTGGTAAGGAATTTAAAAGGGAAGGAAGTCGATAGAAGAGAGAGCATTGGGTAAGAGAAATTTTAAATGTAGGAACATTAAGTAAGGAAGTAGATCGAGTAATTTTCGATGAAACCCGGAAATTGAATATGATGGCTAATTCAGGACGGTCAGTGATAGACTTAATAGTATTATAAATAAGAGAGAGAGAGAGCGGTTATAATCAGGATAGCTTTAATGTGATTAAGGGAGAGGGAGGATAACCCTTGAAAAGTGGCACCATCTATCATAATGGGAAGAGTGGGACTGGGTGCTTTCCACCCAGTGGTTAAAAAAATTCACTTTTCTTTCACTATGCTCTTTTATTTCCATTATAATGCCTATGCATTTTACAATGCCTGAATGGGCACCTCCCCCTGAAAGCTACTAAGTGTTTGTCAATATATATATCATTATATATCGACGTTTCTTACAGAGGAGGATATCATTATAAATAGACGTTTTTTACAGAGGAGGATATAACATACATATAGGAGGATACTAATGTTTAGGCACTTCCAGATGAGATGGAGATTCGAAATTTTTTTCTTAGGTAGGATTTTGTGCAAAACTCACTAGAAAAAACAAAAATCTTGAAAAAGTGCAACAATGCGGCCGCTAAATTGTTTAAACACATTTTCAAGGTCTATGTATTTCTGGATGTGTCACGGAGCTGAAATTGTTTTTAGAGGTAGGATTTGTAAAAAAACGAAATAGGGATTATAGAAATTTTGATATTTTTATTTGTTTAGCAATTAAAAATTCTTCAAGTTTATACAAATAGGTAGATCCTTAGACACTACGCCGTAAGTTAGAAAGCTGAAATTTTTAAATTATTAAGAGGCTAGTCTATGTAAACGAATAATCATTTCAATTTATCCATAAAAATGTTATTTTGGCCGTTAAAAATTATTTAAATTTAAACAATTAGATAAATGTTATTTCACTTCTAATTGTACTATAAATTTAAAATTTGGCAGAAATGTGTGGCATTATTAACTCATAGTGGGAAAAGTATAATATTTCGAAAATTGCAAAATTTAGTGATTGTTTTACTCCATTATTGTTCCATAATGAAAAAACTAAAACCCGTACAGAGGAGAAATCTTTAGAATTAAAGAAAATTTCTCATGATGAAATATATCTCTGAAAAATTAATGTTTTTTTCAAGGTGAGATTAAATGCTTGCAGTATGCAAGCACCTTCTACTAGTATATATATATATATATATATGCTGGATTGGTACTGCATATATTTCAAAAAGAAATTTCAATTTAACAAAATAATTAAAAATTTATCTTAAAGTAATAAAATAAAAAATTAATGACAGAAACAAAATACAAATGAAACTTACCTTTAAAATAAACAATAAAAAGCAATCTTAGAAAAAAAACCGTAACACGGGATGGGGCAATGGGTGTTTTCCAACCGCGTATGACTACAGCAGCAGGGAATCAGAAGCTGCAACTTAGTAACACTTCAATTCCAACTGGTGACTAAGTGGTTGAAAGGTACACAAAGTGTGAAAGCCATCAGAAGTGCATTCTGTGCGTAATCAAAAGAAACATAAACTACTGGGTGAAAAACACCCATTAGCCACTCCTCGAGGGAAAAAATAGCATCAGTAGAGGCATGGCAAAGAGAAGGCACATGGGCTTTTACAATTCTTAAAAAGAAGTTAAAACTTGATAATGAGAAGTAACATTAGAAATGGCAGACATGGACCATTTGGGAGAGCAATAGGATATAACTGGAAGGACAATTGTAGCAAAATACTGTTTAAGGGATACAGGATCTCTACTGTCAGTAGAATGATACATATATAATGTTTAACAGAGACATGACCTTATTTTTAACGTTAATAATATGATCACCATATCTCAATTTACTATCAGTAGTAACGCCAAGATCTTTTTGTGAAGAGACTCTTGTCAATGGGAAAGAATTAATTATATAATTGTAATTAACAGGAAATTTACGGAGAGAGATAGACATCAGAGTTCATTTAGAAAGATGTAGTTTTAACTTCCAAAGATTACACCATTTCGTAATCTGATTTATAGCTTGCTGGAAAACCAAGCAGTCATTTATTGTATCTATTTGTATGAATATTTTACAGTCATCTGCAAAGAGTAGAGAGTGGATGGGAGAAGAGTGAAATAGAGCAGCCAAGTCATCAACATATAGTATAAAATGGTAGGGTCCAAGGGACCATTTGCTTTCTCACACAGCCAAATATCATCATTGAAAATGGTGCGGGAAAATTGTACATACAAGCAAGGATGCTGGAGGATTTTGGTTTTATTTCTTTTAACTTGAAAGTTTCATGTGATTGACCCGTTCTGTTAACCAAGATGGTTAAGCTGTCACTTTAGCATGGTAAGAAAAAAGGGGCAGCAAAATTGGCAAGAAAATAAAATCTCTTCGCAGATGAATAGCATCCCAATGTGGGGCACAGACCATGCGGGGTGAAACAAAATGCATTTTATGACATGCTAATTTAAGACCTTCCCTTTTTATTTCTTTTCCTTTTCAACGGATGCCACCACATGCCACCGACTGTTGAGTCAGGTCTTTGGCAACTTGTTTATAACATTTGCCCTAAAGACAATGTATACTATCAGATTAATTATTAAAATTGTATGTTTATATTCCTATGATGTCTTTATATATATTATAATATGTATACAAAATTATTAGGACTTTATATTATATCTTAGATATTGGGCCTCTGAGGCTTTCCCCCTCCCCCCATGGTTGTGCACAGGTATGAAAATAGCTTGGCAGTCCTAGGGTTAATAATCAATTATAAAATAGATAATAATAGTATTATGTATACAATAAAATTGGCAACTGAAGCAAAGCAAATGTAAATCAACTAACACCACTGGTTATAATACTTACATGTCCATCTTGCTCATAGGTGTTAATATGATGAAATACAAAGAAAGGTGCATGAGACTTGTACATAATGGGTAATATCTTGCCAGTTGATTTTTCAACCACAGTAAATCTATTCTGAAATAACAAAATATCAACGAAATTAACATAATTAAATCTTTAAAAATGACTAAATACTACAAACAGCCATAAACAGAAATACAAATTAAGCACAATTTTCAGCCTCTGTATTCTACCAAATAAAGCTGTAAATATATCCTCTTACCAACTCATTTGGTTGCCACTCCATACATTCTCTGATTGATTTTCCTTTAACTTGGAGAGAGAGTAATTTCATAACATTTACAAGCATTGGTTGCTCAATAAGGACAAAATAATTCTGAGACATCCCAAAACTATGATAATAACTGTAGCTGGTTCTCTGACTGGATGGTATTGTAGCTATTATTTTGGCATTTTTCCATGCTGAGGAAACAAATTCATGTTATATTTAAAATAAATGTTGCAAAAATAAAAATAGAACTTATTAAAGAACAAGCAAAAAACAAATTCAATAAAATGTTCCATAACATTTACCAGGCTCATCTATACACATAATGAGTGAGGCAAATCAGGTGGGTGGGTAATCAGGGTGCCTGATTGATTGTAATTTTAAAACATAGGTACTCTAATTTTCAAAATGTATTCTGTATATTCTGCATATGTCTAAGGGGATGATTTCAGAAAGGGGATGGGTATGAAAAGTTGTGTGGTACAGATTGGGCTGGGTGAAGCAAAAAACAACTGTAAAACAAAATAATGATGAATGAAATGGAGAGACAGAGGAGGCATTGCTCTAATGTCAACCCATGAGAATAGGCTCACGATCTGAATATATATTTTTGTTAATTAGATTGGTTTAATTTACTTTCACAACTCTTTTCATGCAGGAATAGTATCACCCATTATGATATTCACCTTAATTTTCTTTAAATTAGCTTAATCCCATGGTCATTAAAAATGTTTTCTTTATCTTCTTTTGTAAATGTTATAGTTGGAAAACAATGCATTTTTACACTAATAAATAAGGATTGAAATGATAAAGTAAATGTGTTTTGTAGGAAAGGTTCATGAGGAGAAAATTAAGAAAGTCTAACCCAATAATGAGAGTGAAGAAGATAGGGAAGAGGAATTAAAGCGTTTTGAGGTGGAAATGAAATTAAGATGATCTGGAAAGAATGAGATGATGAAATGGCAAAGACAAGCCTGAAAATAAACAACAAATTAATAACACTAACATATTCTAATTTGGCAACCATGCCATAAAAAATGGCAAGAAAGAATAGAATGAGAGGCTTAAGGGGGTCAAGATGAGAAAGGATCTCTTTCTAATTCATTTTTCCTCTATCTATATTCACCAATCCCAGTCATTTGGCAATTTTTTGTGAATATGGTAAAATTATCATTTACATGTATTTATGGTGTCTGCAAATAGAAAATTTTGCCCAAAAAGTTTATTTTCCTAATTATTGCAAACAATGTTTATGCCATTGTAAAATAAACAAGTCTTTTTAATAGACAAGAAAAATTAATAAACTAGAAATTTGCCTCAATTTTTTTATCAATACACAAAAAAAGCAGTTTGTGGGAAATGTTTCCCTATTTTTTTTAGTGTGCCACATCAAGCAAATGAAATGTGTGAAATGCTGAAATTTATTTTTAAAAGAACTCTATATTAGTAATTTCTTTATATTTTTCATATTACAAAGAAACATACATACAGAAAAATTACTTGATAAACCAAATTTTCTTATGTTCTGAGGGTTGAATTATAAGACATGAAATGTCAATATTAGAAGATTAAACAACTTGATCTATTGTATAAAAGCTCCAATCTGTGCAGAACATTGCCACCAGCGCACGGTGGGCCAGAATTCAAATCTAGCGAGACAATATTATTTTTTTCGCTGATCCAAATTTTGTTCAAATGCATGTAGTTTACTTCTAGAATAACTACAGTGTAATAATGTGTACTTTGAAATAGTAGGAGACTTCCCAGGTGGACTTTGTTTACACATCTATATTTTCATTAATCAACTACTCTCAAAATATTTGGGATTATTAGAAAATCTAGCAATGCAGACAAAGCCAACAGAAACCATGGCTTGGGAAGCTTCTAATCTATCAACTAGCATCCCATTTTTAGGGTTCTTTCATGTACTTATGCCATAAAATGAAAAAATCAATTACCTTTTGTCAGGCCCATGTCTATCTTTCACCCACCTGGGTTTGAGTAGGAAAAAGTAGCTATTCATTCTGAGGAATACTGATTGTTTGTCATCTTTGTTCTTTGTATATCGTGAACATATGCTTGACATGGGCCTGCCTCTCATGGTGGGTTGCATTTGAGTCATCAAATAATATATGTGTTCCTTTCTCCTATTGCATAGTGAAACCCATGTATGTGTAGAGTGGTAGCCTGATTATGAGGCTGATGTTATTTTTTTAAATTCTTATTACCAAACTTTATTGCTGTAACTAACATATACACTTTATTTCAGAAAAAATAAATTTATGGTAAAACATAAAATTCCCAAAACTAAGTCTGGCATTTGAACAATCGATGCTGCATGGAATATGTTCGAACATAGCAAAAATAGTCATTCAGCATTTTAGGAGAGTTAAAACAGCAAAACATTGGTGATTGCCATGGTGCTGTAGGCAAGTATGTGAACAGAAAACAGTGACGAACATGGAAGTCAACTTGCAGACTGTTATTTGTGGGACTGCCATTCTAAATAAGTATGTATATCTCAAATGGCAATAGATATCAAATGATTATACTGTGATATCATGCATTTCCTATGAATGTATAGACATTCCCATGCATTTACTGATCAAAAAATTAGCAACACCAGCAGTTTTCAAACTGAGGGTCATGAAGGGTTCTCAGGGGGATCAGGAGCATGGAAGTGTATATGTAATATTTTCAATGTTTTCATTTTTATTTTTATTAACATGCATAATTTATAAAGATTTCCTGAGAATTATATATCGTATTTTTTGGCATATAAGATGTAATTTTTTCCATAAAAATGACCTCCAAAATCAGCCTGGGTCTTATATGCCAAAGGTGAGATTATTACTGTTCTCAATACTGACACTAATGAACATACTCATCCCCAAAATGGAATAACTGGTAGTCATTCACCACAAAAATATTAAAACATACATTATTAATAATTAATAGTGAAAAAAATTTTAATATATACAATAATACTTTATGCAACATGAATACCAATGATGCATTTTTATTATTGCATTTTATTACATGACTGCTCAAAGTAATTACAATTTTGGTGCATTTTTAACATTAGTTTGATGTTAGTCATTTTGATTTTTAATTGGCCCATAGAATAGTGCAATTCATGCCACAGAACATTATAATTGTGGTAGACGTGACAAAAATTTTGTAAATACCTAGGATAAATAGCATTGTGAGTATTGAGATGACTATTACTTATAAGCTTCAGATGATTCAATATGCAAAAATGCCTGAAAACTGAGTAGCAGTATGTCATTTCTGACCACCTTCCACAGAAAAATCAGTGAATGATAAAAATGAGAAAAAACTGAAGATGATGGAATAAGAGAAAGTCTTCGTAAGTTTGGTCTTAAATGGCCACAACTTGAGGAAGAAGTGATGAATAGTAGAACAGAGGAAGTTTGGTAATGCTCTATCGATCAAAATCGTTATGTATGAGGCAAAAAGAATCGTAGAAGAAAAACAACTATTTGAGCATATGTATCGTTATTACCTATGCATTCTATTTATTATTTATTCCATTAAATTAAAATCTCATCTTGCACTGAGTTTAAGTAAGCACTACCAGTAAAGTGGGATGTGTGTGGCACACTCCAACAGCTTAATTAATACAACTGCCGAGTTCACGCAGAGCACATTTAGCTATGCAAGTTTCAAAGCAATAATTTATGTTTTAGATCATCCCTATTTATTTTTCAAATTAAGTTTATCTAAAACATTATATTTAACTGCTATCACACCATAATATTTTCTGTAAATGTTTCCAGATACGGACTTAATCATGGCTGGAAATGATATATTACGTGGCACTTCCTGAATGGTGAACCAAAATACTTTTTTTACTGAAAAATCTTCTAAAAACTGGGGAGCATCTTATACCCTGGTGCGTCTTATATGCCAAAAAAATATGGTAAGTTAAAGAAGCAGGTCAGCTTATATGGCAAGTATATGCTTGAAGATGCATTTTACAGCCAAAAAATTGAGGTTGACCTGCATGCCAGGACAACCACATGTTAATACATATAAAAACATAGATAACTATTCTAAGTAAACATTTCGTTTTAATAACTATTATCATTGACCTGTATGCCAGGTTGACTACATAGTAATGCAAATAAAATAATATGAAACATTTGGTTTTAATAATGATTTTTTAGCTAATGTGCATAAAATGTTACTTTGTATTCAAATATGAATAAACCGGCATAAAACTAGGTAATTTTATAATTTCATGAGTTTCCTGGATCAGTGAGAATCTACATATATGTACCATAAATATGCTCTTGATCCTAGTGTGCTGATAGAAGGTGCTAAATTGGAGAAGGAGAGACCTAATTACTAATGCAGTTTTAGAAAATGATATGCATATTTTATGCAATAATGGGTCAAATAATGTCATTCAAATTTATGTAAAAATATCTCCTCTTCAGAGAAATGGATCATTTCTTAAGATAAGACCATTCTGTGGTATCATGTGATATTAGTAATGATTTAATCTTTGAGTCAAAGTGTTTTTTTTTAAAATAGAAATTATAAGGAAATATAAAGAAAACTAATGAAAGAAGGTAGAAGAGCATGAAGTTAAGTGCTGCATTTTCTTCATTGTAGTAATTTGTAAAATAAAAAGTGTAATGGTGCTTTCATTTGAATTTTGAATACTAGAGAATTTGATGAACTATACCTTGAATTGTTTCATAATTTTATCATTTACACTCCCTATATGATCTGATACTTGCAATTGACAAAAATATAACATAATATCATACCACCAACAAGTAGAGGATTCCTTTGTAGTTTAATATTTGTGGCTATTGTGAGGTATGTAATCTAAGAAAAAAGGTGAAATAAGGACGCATAATTTTTATCCTTTCCAAGGGAAGCAGATTAAAAATTTAGAGCAAGTTATCCATTAATTACATAATATCAAGCACTTACCATCACCTGCTTTTCCAATTACAGAGGGAGGTATCCTTATGATATGATGTTTGATGCCAGAAATTAGTGAGGACCCAAGACAATAGCTGAATCCTTGTTCATCTTTCACAGTGTGTGAGCTTGCTATGTTCAAACCAACTATCTTGCTTAAGTCAGCCTTGATTATATAAGTAAAAATAACAATAAAATCAGTCATATGACTGGGGCAATAATGCATTTAAAAATTGGCAAAGCAAACATTTTTAAAAGGATTTTTCCAAAATTGTGTCGCCTTTCAGACTTTGTAATACTTTTCATGGTACACATTTCTTTTTCATAATACCTACTTTTTAACTTTCTTCATTATCATAATTAAGAACAGTATTGTTTTTTGCACATTACTAAAATTTAACATCAATTTCTCTGACTGCCATCATTGACATTAATTAAACCTTTTGCACATATGTTTATGCTCTTAATTTCATGCAAATCTCCAATCAAGTATGGAGTTTTGGCACATTTCTTATCACTATACAGGCATGCCTCATTTAGCGCATGTTTTATTTAGTGTTTTCGATATAGTGCAATTGGCACATAAATTTTTATTTAGGAAAGAAAGATCTTAAATGGCTATGGTTTGTTAATAGTCTCAACTTTTTCTTACCTCTACTTCTTTGTTCAAATGGTGCTAAGTTATGTATTACACACTAATTGAAGACAAATTTGTTGTTATTTATACATTTATTCACTTTATTTCTGTCTATTTTATCTGTTCACTTTTAATTTTTTTACATTGATTTGCTGTGATTCTATGGTCTTTTGCAGTGATACAAACAATGGAAATTTGACACTTGTTAACGTTACTGTTGGGATGGTTAAGGATAGATTCGCTTTGGGTGGGTTTTTACTTTGAGGTGGGTTAAATTAGGTTCATGACTGAATTTTAAACTTCTTCATGTGCATGCAGGATTTAGCAAACGGATAAAACTGTATTATCACAGATGAAGAGATGAACGTAAATACGTTTATTATCTTTCATGTACACAAAGTGTTTTGTAAGTGAAAAGAAATGGATGAATTACGATGACAGAATAAACGTAAATGTAAGGATTACAACTACTTAGAGAGAGATATGTTTTAAATAGTTTTCAATTCTTTGACTAATTACAACTGATTAGAACATAAATTTGTACACTATAAAAAGTTTAATATTTCCTTGGCATAATATTTTTTCCACGTTTGAATGTTTTCGTTATTTGAATCTTCATGAAAATGATCTTCTATTGTCATAATAAATATTAAGTAAATATTTAATTTAAAAACATAGCTTTACAATGGTATGTAAGGATGATAAAATTTCTGAATAATAATAATCAATTGGGTTAAGAACTACGTAATAAACTGTACGTTTAATGCAAATTCTGTTAGTGCATAGATCTTCCGGAACACATCCATTGCAATAAGCAAGGCTTACCTGTATACTCAATTAAATCTATTGTACAGCCTGATGTCACAAATAATACTAACTAAGCCACATGTCCCAAAAATTACTAAATATCGACTAGTGGCATTAAAATATATGCTAAAATATGGTTAACTTTGAATTATAAGCGTTTTTCTTTTATAAGCATACACAGTCGACCAAACATATATAAGAAAGTTTTTGCAATGTATATTGCACCATTTATTTAACATTCAATAAATGTGCATCATTTTCTACATCTACAGGTTACACTGCAATTCACTAAAGTGTTTGTCAGGAGGAGGTGAAATGTACCAAAACCTACCTAAAAGTTATCTCTCGCAGGTTTGACTCACTTGTTACATATGATATTGTTTTGTACTTGGAGGAAAATAAGCCCAAATAATGCTCTGTCCTACAATTAATCTCATGTATTTAATCAAAACGAATATGTCTGACTATGTATGTAGGTATTCCAACTATTTCTAAAACCTCCCTACTGAACGGTATTTCTCCTTGCATTCAGTCTGCGATTCTTCAGTTCAACTCCTTTAATGTAGATGTTACCCTTTTTCTATGTTCATATATTTGTCAGCATAATTCATGCTATGTTTTTGCCTCTAATGAAGGGTAAAAACCTCCAAAGTGAAGGGGATTTTGTGATTTACTAAAAGATCACATATTGATGATCAGCTGTGGCACAGGTAGTTTCATGAAAGACTATTTGATGGTGAAAGAATCATGGTTTATGCAACATTTGCATTTGGTGTGCACATACTCGTCAGCTGGCAAGTATGTGCTTGGCTTGAGGGATTAATGAATATTTTTAGAGAGTTTGAAATTGATAGGACAAGCAGTTTTTTAACAATGGCCAAATAATTAAAACAATGCATTGATCGTAACTTTATGAGAATTTAAATATCACTCCTGAAGCTAACTTTAAATACCTGCTTGAGGGGTTAATAAACTCTTACATAACAGTGTACTGTAAATTTCAGTATATAAGGGAAGGTTGCCTATATTGGACGATCTCAGATATTTTTATATTTTTACAAGAAATAAAAGCTTAAACAAGCAAAATTTCAAGTGAAAAAGAATACACATGTAATTTTGCATCCATAATGCACATACAAAATTAAAAACAAGCAAATACAATAAGAGAAAAAAAACGTTTTTTGAACAACTGCATTTGGTCCAAATTGGGAGACTGGGTGCTTAAATTGGACCATACGTTCCTCAAATTGGACCATTGCATGTAAATGAAATTATTCATATTAACTATTACAACTTATGTTCTACATTTTTGGCAAAAAAATCCTTGGTTGGATAGATGCTTGGATAAAATGTTTCAGCCATTTTGTGAAGAGCTCAGTATTTATGTACCCTGATTCAGATATTTCAACTAAGCTTCCTAGAGGAGTCCCAATCGCTAATTTATTAGCCAATCTAAATCTTTTTAAAATAATCGTTGGTGGTATGTGCTGTCCAGAAGCACTAACGTAACATCATTTTTGTGTTCACACCTCATTCAGCGCTTGGAATTGCACCAACTTGTATTTTCCCTTTCTGAGAAACAATTTTCTGGGATATTTTCTGCACCATAGAAAATATGTTCACATCTAGCTTGAATAGCCTTGTTATACGCTAGTTTCATGATGTCTTTTGTTTTTAATTTGAACATCATCTCTTCAAACTACATGATGTGCTTCAAGGGTTTATCTTCAATGTATTTGGAGAAGAAAGTACTCCTCCCAAAGTGCATCATTGCACCATGGGCATGTTTATTTTTATTTTCAGTATGCTGTTTAACTTTAGCTTTAGACAAATTATAAATGTGGGCACATTTGTTTGGCCCAAAGTCACCATTTTGGTAAGCAGCCATGGCTCGGCTAAGGTCGTCTATATTCCACTTCCTATATTTCCCTCTTAGTGCTATGCTGAAATAAAAATCGCCACTTTTATATATATAGGATTAAAATTTTAGATGAAATGTAATCCCATTACCTATGTAGTGACTGTTATTATTCTTAAATGTGATTGGTTTAATTTAGGAAACTCTTCATGGTCCAAATTAGGCTACAACACCATATTGACTTGCAGTGACCAAATTCTAAATTACTTGCCCACTTACTGGCTATTTCGTACAGTGAAATGAAAGACATGAATCTATAACTTTAGCACAAACCCTTGACATATTAAAATTACGTACCTTGAGAATGAATTTACGCTTAGGTAGGGTATCCAAAAATAGCTATGCAAATGCTAAAATTGAACTTCCCTTCCCACACCAACTATCTCGACCCACACTGCTCTCACAACTGATATGGCGGTTTACTGCATCAAGTAGTTCCTATTCGAGATACTAAAATGTCCTTACGTACAGACAGTATCGCCCTTGGAACCAGGCAAGTGGGGCCCCTGCCCCGGGCTCTGTGCTTTGGAGGATCCCCCTCATCATAGACACAAAAAATTATTAAGATAAAAATGAAATATGCAGAATAAAACCAAATAATTATGAACGACCTTCATGACCAAGCGAATGCTACCCTATTTGTATGGGATATGGGAATGTCTGAATACACCTAAATTAAGTCAGCCAATTGTCCTGGATTAGATGGGATAGTTCCGGATTCCGATAGCCCTGGATCCCCGTATGGCGAAGAGTCCCAGAAAATGTTTTGCATTTGCCCAATGTGCTCTGCTTGCCCCGCATTTTTATTGAATCACTTAAGTGCTCATAGATTTATCGCTCATCGTTAACTGTCATGAGCCACTTGAAAGTACAACGTATACTGTTGACTGAATACATTGTCATGGATGATAAATTTAATAATAACCTAAAGCACACCAATGTATGCAACAACGACGTGTGGGCAAGAACCTTATGCATTGTTACAAGATACTACTTTGTAAGAGAAATGCAGTGCGATCGCTGATGATATGCTAGCAGTCAGTTGCAATTGATAACAGTGTTGCTACCTTTTTCTCATGGTAGGAGATATGAAATTGATAAATCAGTATACCTCACATGGGTCCATAAATTTTGTAATACATCTTTTAATCAAATTGTTTATATAGGCAGGGGCCCTGTGTACAGAAACTTCTACTCTGTAAGCATGGTCCAATTTAGGCGGTGGTACAATATATGCAACTCTCCCCTAATTAACCCTAGAACTACCAAGCGATTTTCACTACCATGGACTACGAAGGGGAGGGCCTCAGAGTCCCACCATCTAAAATACAATAAAAAGTCATAGTAACATTTTGAACCTATTGTTATATATTTAAAAACATCATAGGAATACAGCTATACAATTTAGGTAATTTATTTGAAAAGATATGTACATAAAGACAAATATTTACATTAGAACAATTCTTTTACATTCTTCCTCATTATGTTTTCAAGATCATATTAATATTGCAGTAAGATTGTATTTACAGAAATAATAACAAATTGATTAGAAAAATGATTTAATCTGAGTCATCTGACAAAACAGTTTAAACAAATAGGTAGTGTGCTTCACACTGCTTTCTATGCATATGGTGCCTATAAGTTAGGCTTCCCGCGTGCACAGGCATGCAGCCAATAACTAAACAATTTGCAGAAAATTGAAATATGCATATATTGATGAGAATCTTTGGGTAATTATTTTACATAAGTCTCTGCACAATGTAATAAAATATCCCGATTTTTTCTTTGTTTATACAAGAGAAAAATACGAAAAAACAAGTTGTGGGCCTCGGAGGCCCTCCCCCCTTGGTAGTTCTAGGGTTAAGAAATATTCATGGATTGTCATTACATCACTGCAACTATAGTGTACATGAATTTTTGAATTAAAGATGTGTTGATTTGTTCTGTGCAGATTGTTTGGACTGATAAATTACTCACCTACTTATGCACACATCAATTTTATCTCTTGTGAGTCAACATTGGCAGTGTTATATGTAATGATGGTGTCTGTGGGTTACTTGTCACCCCTGAAAAGGGCTGTAGTTATTTGCAGAAGGTTGCAAACAATATAAATTTTTTTATCACAAGAAAACTGATACATATTCAAGTTCATATGAAAAAAGATATATCATTAAGGAAATCATGACATCACCTAGAAACTATGCTAAATAACACATAAAAGTGCACATTTAGAATGAGACCATGTGAAAACATTAAATATAAATTTACTGCGGATATAAAGCATTTTTGTAAATATGTTTATTATTATGCTGTATATAGTTTTCAAGTTTTTCATATAATAATTGTTGGTAAGAAGTGGCTAACTTCAAAAGAATAAAAAGAACACCTACTTCTATAAAAATGAGTGGAAACATGAGTACCTATTTACAATGGTTGAAGACATCTGCATATGTATACTTTGTCACATAAGGTTCACAGATCCAAAGAAGGATAAATCATTCATCAGAATTCTACCGAGGCGTTTCCTGATAAATCCAGTATGGGGAAAAAGTTCAAGAACTTTGTTTTGTTAAAAAAGTAGCAATTATTCTTTAAGGTTGTTAGTTAGGCCTATTTGTACTACTACTGCTTCTTTCTGTATTTCTTACATCATTGCTAATCACAAAAAACTATTTGAATAATGTGAAATTATTAAGCTGGCAGTTCATTGTTTGATGGTTATGAAAATAAAAGTGAAATTATGTTCTGTTACTGATATGCAGTTGTCCAGAAACTCAGTGACAAGGAGAACTGAGGCAATGTGAAAAGCTGTAAAATGAGAAGTTCAGAAAGATTTTTCTGCTTTTGGATATTTTTCTCCACAAATTGAGAAGTCAACATATATTGTATATATAAGTTATATTTATATATAATTAATATATAATAGATATGAGTTCATGCACACATGATCTTCAGCAATTAAAAATGGAACAGACCATGGAAAGTGAAATAAGAACTGTCGACTCTCTCAGAGCTAAAGCTCTGCCATGATGCCAATTCAGGTCATTTTTAGAGGAAATAGATTCAGAATGTGGCAATTTATTATTACACACTGACTGAAAGAGGAGATGTGTATGATGAATAAAGTGATGTTACTTGACTTTCTTAACTGACACTGCAAGCCTGTTAAATGAGTTAAATTTGAATCTTCAAGGAAGAAATAAAAAATTTACAAATGATAAAAATTGTGAATACATTAAAAAATAAATTACAAATGATAATTTCACAATTAAAGAAGAATCAAATAAAACCTGCAAAGATATTGACAAAAATTGATAAGCAGAAAGAAGATAGATATTTATCAAATATAAAATGGAAAAATTACACCAATATGTAGAAAGAATACAAACGGAATTAGAAGAATGTTTCAAAGATTTCTAAGTAATGGAGACAAATTTTTCTTTTTTCTTTTTGCAGAAAATGACATTGATGATATCGCTCTAAAGTAGGTACCATGTTAAATACAGACAGATTTGGAAAATGAGATAATCATGTTATGGAGTGATGTTGAGTTAAAAGCAAGATCTAACAACGATGATTTTGGGAAATTTGTTTCTGTTGACCAATATCCAAATCTAAGAAAAGATGCATTTATGTTGACTGCATATTTAGCATCCACATATTCATGTGGAACAATATTTTCAAACAAAAATTAACTACCTGAAAAACGGAAATATACTCACCTACAATCATCTTAAGGATTGTTTCTTTATCATTCATGAGCTACAAACCAAATTATCGATTCTTAGCCAATCAAGCGCAATGTTAAAGTTCTCAAAATGTCTTAATTAATGTGAATTTACTAACTATATTTTATGGGCATTCATACCTAGTGGCTAATTACATTGAATAAAAAATCTCCTGCTTATTGTTATCTCTGTGCTCTAGACTTACTCTATTTTCTATCTTTTAAATTCGTCACAAATTTTTCTTAGCCAAGTTCCCTTAAATGGTGCATTTTGGTGAAGTGGCCTGCTGAGCCATTTTAAAATTGGCTGTAGCCAGCAAAAGGGAAAAGTCTGGACATTCATGATACAGACTTTGTGGAATGATGTTTATGGAATGTGATTGACATTGCTTGAGATGGATGATTAACAATGTAAGGATTCAATTATCTTAGAGATAGAGTATTTTTTCCACTTGAAATGATGACTAAGCAGATGCCTTGTTCATAAGAATGCTTCTTAACTCCTTTTCTCATCATGTTCTAATAGGTACTTATTCAGCGGTGCCTCTTGATAACACCTTACATCCTCTCTGATGCCTTTCGGCTCCATCTCACTCATCATTTGACATGACTTTCCATTTTACTCTGCCATGTGGTATATGGATGTTTCTAGAGATATTTCAATTAGTTGCTGGCTGACCACTGACTTATGTGGCAGCAGTAGCAGATGTAGAGAGGACAGTTGGAGCAATCGCCATCCTGCTGGATGTCCCCATTGCCCTTCATTCGATGCATATTTAAACCCTTTCCATATCAAATTCCTCAATTCTGCACCACAGATTAGGTCCATAAGACAAGGGAAATACATAATCTGATAGGGGTAGGAATTTTCAGAATAAAGGTTAGCAGATTCAGGAGGGAGACGGGGCGATCTACCCCATGGAAAGTTTCTGGATCTGTCTCTATGTGCCTAAGTTTTGTGAATAGTGACTTTTTCTGTGATGGTTTTGAAAGGCAAAGGGGCAAAGTTGGAAAAGTGGAATGCCATTTTGACAGTGATTCCGATGCGTTTGACAAACTGAGGAATGAGGGCGGAGGGAAAAATCTCACACACTGTGTTCTGGTGTGGCAAATATGTACCGTTCCTTTCTTCGAGGAATGCTACATTCACAGAAACATATGGATTATATCCTGCATGAAGTTTGCATCATCAGTAGGAGTGCACAGGGACCACTGAGCAAGAAAGTGAGAAAACAGTGTTTTTCTTTCCTTTTTTCTTGTTTTAGTTAAATTTGGGGAAAATATGTTTTTCTACTTATTTATTTAGCTTGTTAATGTAACCACATAATTTGTCTACACTTTTTCTACAATAGGCTTTTTATTTGAAAGTTATATCATAAATAGTTCCTGAGATAAAAGAATTTATACAATAATAAACATATAATATCCCAAATAAATCAGCTGTGAGATGGAGCAGTAGGAATTTAAATTCCACCTGATCAAGGATAACAGAATAAATTGTTGTTTCATCTAATTTTAGGAACTATGTATGCCTCATTCTATGATAAATAAACCTTGTGTTACTAGGTTATTTTAGTGAGTTAGATAGTGGTTTTTAATTCCATATAAAATATTGTGTAAATATTTTCAATGAAAATTTTTTCCTGAAATATTTTCTTAAAATCCTAGTGCATCTTATTGGCCAAAAAATAAAGCAATTTATTACATAGAAAAAGCATATACTTATGTAATTTTATAAAAGAAATTTGAAATTGGTTCATGTATGATCATTCAAATGAATATAAGCCAATATATGGCATATTCAAGTTAAACCTTCATCATTAAAATTCAATTAATAATTAAGTACTCAATTGCATTAAATTGAATATAAGAAATACCTTTTCCAAAGTACGCAAATCTTCTGCTCTCACTTTGTATAGAAGGTTAGTTTCAGATGTCACATACAGACTGTCTTCTAAAGAAAATAACCCAATAGTATTGTTGTCTGTCAAATCTGGAATCTGAGAATTAAAAATATAGAATAAATAGAGACATTACTTTCATCACTAAAAAAGTATACACATCATAAATTCTTTTAAGGGCACCACAAAATAGCAGATGAGAAACACTGACCTATGCTAAAATATGAGTTTACAATTAGGAGATGAGTAGTTATATAATATTTATTTCTATTGTATGTAAACCCAGAATAGATGGTAATTTTTAGAGGACTATGATTATCATATATTGTGGTATATTAGTTGATTAAATGTATAAGTTAACTTTGTTTTATTGGCATGTAAATGTATGTTTAGGCATATACTACACTTAACACATATTTTTAAGGAAATTTTTCTTCAGACAAAACTGAAGTCCTATATTCAGAACTGGCCCAAGACACCAGTAAGCCAGGCAGCAGTCTGGGGTACCATAATCTAGGGTATCACTTTTCCAACAAACTATTTATAAAATCTTTGCTAGAAGGAAAATGTTGGTTTGCAATATACATTATAGAAAAGACAATATAAATGGCATTCTTTTAAACTTATTTTTTTAAGTTTTAATTATAGGAGCAATGTATAAATTAAAATGTACATATAAATCTTCATAAAATCATGCAAAGAGAGTTAAACTGAATGAAAATTGTATAAAATCACCCAGATATCACAAGAGCATCACCTAAGTAAATTTGAAACACAACACAAATAATTTTTACCTCTCAGGCCAGTTCCTGAAATACCAACTTGTTTGTTATAAGAAAGCACTACTGTGTTAATGGGACACCAAGTGTGTATACTCATTTGCTTGTGAATTAAATTTTACTTTCTCATATATATATATATATATATATATATATATATATATATATATATATATATATATATAACCTCTTATTTACACTTTTCTAGGGACCTGGGAAAAAAGTTTAAGTTGCGGGAAAGAGCAAATTCATAGAAAAGGAAAAATAGCTAAACTGATTTTACTGTTAAACTCGCTCATTTGTTACAGTAAGACACAATAAAATCAGTTTTAAAAGAGTTAAGTTTATAAAGAGTATATCTATTTATTCATTTACTTAAAACTCGCTAAGATAGCCATAAACAATACGCCGACGCACTGATAGCTACAATTCAATGACTAATGAGTTCAGCCACCAACTGAACTCGACCTTTTCTCGCCTCAGATGCTTTTCAAGTACATTGTAACATGTACGCCTAATGTGCCTACAATGTAACAAGTATCTTGTCACTTAACAGGCGTGCGGAATCTACGGTGATTTTTAGAAACACGATTTTACAATCTTTTAAAATCACTAGTGCTCAAAATAACGTAGGTGCTACTTTTAAAATTTATTTTTTTGGAAAAAAACATCGCGTTCTATTCGGGACAATACGGAAATTTAAGTTGTAACAAATTAACTTAAATTTAATTACAAACCGTGCGAGCCAAGGTGCAGAATTTGAGTGGAAATGGTAAAAACATGATAGCGCCAAACTTGAACATCTTTTCAATAGCATTCATACTTGCTTCAAAGAGTAAATAGAATTTCCGTTTCTAGGTGCGCTGTTTATGCTCTAATAGTGTGATTTACGTATGAGGTTTTTAAGTTTTCACCCAAACGAGCTCATACGCATTTTCTTCTATAAGTACGCTGTTCCCGAGCAGCATCTCTTAAAGCGCGAGTGGTGTTTTGAAAAGACAGTTCATATTTCTGCCTCTAGGGGCGCTGTTCCTACCCTGCCGCCATTTTTGAAAGCTTCGCCCAAAAGAATTTGGATTTTTTTGCAAAGCTATGTCGAAAAACATTTAAAACTGCTGGGAATCGCATGCTAAATTTTTTTTTTAATTGAAAATTCTAACTTAAAATGACGCGAATAGCGGGAAAACTTCATATGAAATAACGTAAATACAGGGTTTTACTTACATTGGAATCATAGGAAAATTGATGGGACCCATAAAAAATGTTGTAAATAACGAGATAACGCATATTCCAATAACTTAACTAAGAGGTTTTACTGTATATACTATATATATATATATATATATATATATATATATATATATATATATATACATATGTGTGTGTGTGTGTGTGTGTGTGTGTACTATATATAATAAATAACTGCTTCTTGCGGAGGATATATATATATGATATAAAACCTAAGGTACTTGTAGATATTCCACAGAGCTGAAATTTGGAGGGAACCTTGGTGTTGGTCCAAAACCATCAGGAAAACTCGAAAATTCCAAAATTTACCCTTACGACGGGGTCATTTACACCCCAAAACGTTCAATTTCAAGTCCCATGAGAAAACCATTTAAATCCGTACAAGCCTTATAATAATTGCATTTTTATATTACTTTTAATTAAGGTACAAACTCCGGACCTAAATTAGAAGACGGGAAAAGAACGAAGACTATTTTTCCTGAAAGTAGAACAGGAATCCGTGACGAATTAGTCCAATTATTCAATTTTAATAACGATCACTCATACCTAATTTAATTGGGAGATGAAAGTTACGACTGACAGACCGACCAGACGTGCCCATAAGGCAGTCTGCTATTACCGGTTCGCTGGTAAAGAACGCCTAATAAACGATAATTTTAACAATGGGCTTGTAAATTTAAATAATTTTTACATTGGGCTCTTGCGAGCCCGAGCGAGCCAACTACAGCTCACCACTGCTTTTTACCCCTCAAAATCTAGGGTGCCCGTTATACACACTGTATACGAAAAAATCGGGATTTTTTGGCAAAAAGTATGGGTGCGCATTATACACGAGAGCGGGTTATACACAAATATATACGGCCTATAGTATTTTTATCTCTCTTTTACAGATTATTTGTTTTGCCCTTTTTATTATATTAGTTGCTGTTCCTTCCTGCTGAGCTCTCTTTGTTGTTGAATCTCAAAAATCTTCCCATATCTTTAAATTGGTTGGGGGATATTCAAGTTCTGTAAATCTGGTTGAAGCTTGGATGCAAGAAAATATCTCTGATGGATTTGTTCTATGATTTGTTGACTCCTGCCATTAGAAGAATGTCAAAGAGAGTGTCCAGTTCATCTGAAGGTATAGGCTGCCATTTACATCCCTTGCTAATGGAAATGAGCCTGGATTCTTGGTTGGTAGACACACTGATTTCTTCTGCTATCTTATCTGTGATGAATTGTCTCCAATCATCAACTGGTGTAAAGAATGGTACATTATTGTCCTTTGGTCCAT
Organism: Tanypteryx hageni; assembly: GCA_028673005.1. Taxonomy (NCBI): domain Eukaryota; kingdom Metazoa; phylum Arthropoda; class Insecta; order Odonata; family Petaluridae; genus Tanypteryx; species Tanypteryx hageni. Next base: position 39,744,200 of record CM054120.1, read on the forward strand.
ACACATATTGAATGATGTTTCTCTGTTCTTGTGTGTGCCATTTGCTGTGGTCATAAGTTAGAAAAGTCTTTGTATATCTTCTTTATTCAATTCAGACTCACTGCCACTGTCAAAACTGCCATCATTTTTTATGGTATCCTGTTCAATCATGTAGTCCTTTCTATCTTCCAGTCCTGTCTTGCAACATGACTCTTCTCTGACATAATATTTTTCATTGATCCATTTGGTTACCTGTCTCTTGCAATCTTCTGCCAAGGCGTTCATCTCCTGATCTTTCTACTGTTTACCTGTTGAACTTACTTTTGGACTTATGAACATTTCATGTTTTTTCAGAAACTTTTCAGAAATTACTTATGGGCCATGCAAAAATTACACCACCTGAATAATATTATTAGACTATTCCTCATCTTTAGTGACAAAAAATATGATCCTGCAATGCATCATTAGCCTTCAAAAATGGACGATGCATTGCTATATATATACATGTAATCCTGCCATGCACAGATGCACACTAATGTGCTTGAATCATTTGGGACCAAGATTGCCATGTGCAGTACATAGTTGTATTAGCATGGTTTTCAAAAATATCTCTTGAGCGGTGAATGTATACCAATGCCATTGATATTTTATTATCATATGAAGTTTCTATTTTTGTAATGCACTGTACATATTTGTAAAGATTTTAATAGAAATTTCAAATGGATTTTTGTTTTGAACTATGTATTTGGATTTTTTTGTCAGCTGTGGTCTCACATTACTCAATTTGTAAAATTAAGTATAAAATCATTTTGGTGTCAACAATTGCTTGAAGCCAGAAAGCAAGTCCTTTCAGTGCCACTAAATTGTAATTAACCAATTGACACTCCGTGTCTACTCAAACCTTTGTTTATAATGCCTAAATGCCATGCAGATTTTTTATGATTAGGCATTTACTATTGAGACTACATCAATAGTCTGTGGCTTCTGAAATATTGTATGGTCCCATGTAAGTAGTCTTATATAGGCTAAAACTTCTTCGGATGAGCTGTAAAATCATTCTTCATCACATCTTTCTATTTACCTATTTAGTTTTGTTCAAATGATTCAATATATTTATTAATAATATCTGAAAGCAATTAAAAAAGTCTATCTTCCTTATTTAACATGTGAAAGATGGTTAAACTCCATTGGAAATCATGAACGAAGTCAATGTCCCAAATAAAATCATTTTTCAAATAAAATGGCATGGATAACAGGCACACTATTTCATGACAGGTTGGGACATTGCCTGAAATTGAAGGGTACCTGAAAGATAAGAATTTACCATTCAAGGTACTCCTCTTAGACAATGCTCTAAGTCACTCACTTTCAGTGCTCATATGTACTCGCATAGGTATGATGTCCACTCCTACAGCACTCGAAATAAGTATCAGCTTGATACTCCATCATGCAGGTTAGGCAAAATGTTGCATAGCCATAACATTCTAGGCATTAAATTTTATTATAAGCTCCCCCAATGCCTACAGGATGCCCCAATGGCAATATTCAAGTCAGTGCTGGTTTCCTGGCTTCTTAAACAGCCCTTCTATTCACTGAAGGAATTTATTGACATGTCAGTAATAGGTATAAGCCTCACAGAGTACTAATACTAGTGGATATTTATATGGAATTCATGTATTCATGTGAACATTGTTGTATTATATGATTTTTTTATTTGTGTGAAGATATTTTTTATTAATACGTTCTAATTATTTTCTGAAAAGGTCCATTGCTTGTACAGCTTCACGGCCAATGAATAACATTATTATATTATTTTTTTCAATATTTGAGTGCCATCCAAATGTTAAAGTTATGTTCCTACCACCGAATAAAAACTTTACTGAGCAGCCTAAGGACCAAGGGTTCATTGCAACATTTAAGTCTTACTATCTGTAGTAAAGTTTAAATCATATCATTGGTGCCATGGATAATTTTCTAAATAAATTGTATGTAATTGTTAGACTGAATTTACAATTTAATCAGCTATTGAAATTACCAGAGAGCATGGGCTGATGTCAAGTAGGCAAACATGAATGCTTGTTGGATGAAGATATGTCCTGAAACTGTCAAAAAATTTCAAGATTTCCCCAGCATTAAAAGGGAGGTTGAGAAAATTTTTGCCTTTGCAAAATCATTTGGAGGTTAAGGGTTTTATGATATGCAAGGGGAACAGGTAATAAAGCTCATACAGTACAATCAGGAGGAATTATGCAATGAGGATTTGAAAGAATTAATTACCTCTGGTGTAGATATTAGTGAAGAACCAGAAGAAGTAGAAGAGCAGTGAAAATATGATTTAACAAGCCAGGTTGTATCAGAGGTCCTAAAAGCAGCAGTTCCTGGAAGAGAAGATTTTTCAGGAAGACCCTGACTTTCAAAGTGCTATGGAAACTTAGAGAAGTATTGACAATGCTATGACTTACTATGTGCACATCTATAAAAGCGGGAAAAAGGAGAAGCAACCTCAACAGATTTCATCAGGATATCAACTTCAACCTCTTCCCAATTCCTCTCATCTTCTGCCGGCAGCTCTAACAATTAAGAAAGTATCCTCAACAAAAATAAAGCCTGTAATCTCAGTTAAATTATCAGCCATTTTGGTAGGTTTTTGTCATCTAATATTTTTGGACTTGATGCTTTCTTTTACATATACCTATAATACTTTCAAATCGTTTGTATTTAAGAATGAAATTGACTTTCTATGTTTTGGATTGGACTATTAGTGGATATATTTAATTATTTATACATTCTGCTACCTAATTGACATAAAATTTGAGATTTTAGAGTGAAAGTATTACTATTTTTATGATTTTTGGATTTAATGTTCATGGACCTGGAATGTAACCCCATTTTTGCCATTATATATATCAATGCCCTTTGCAGTGCAGAATCACTATACATGACTTTTGGCTGGAACGTAACCACCGGGGGATTACCTGTGCATGAAATAGTATGAAAATATGATGGGTGAAAAATACGTCACCTATGTAAATGTGGAGTCAGTGGTGGATTTTACAAATTTGGGGCCCTAGGCACAACAAAATGCAGGGCCCAAAGCTCAACGGATCATTTTTATAGAAAAAGAATTTATTTTATTATTTGTTTTACAGAAAAAATAGTTAAAAACATTTGTCATGCAAATAAAAAAAACTAACACGAATTCTACCAACATGATTTTGGTTGAACATGATTTTTAAAGTAGGGCTGGTTTTTTGCTAAGATTACTGGCTGTTTTGTTTAACATGATTTCTCCACAACTTTTCTACGATCATGAAAAAGGTCTAGAAAGTGGAAATGGAAACAAACTTGAGCCCTGCTCTTCATTAATTGTGAATGACAATGAATCCATTATTGTAACATTTGATCCAGAGGATGGATTTGACAATTTCTATGAGCCTGATGCAGAAGGCAAGGGATTTCATGTTTTTTAAACTGCAATGTAGAAAAATATTATTCTTGAATGTTTTTAAATTTCATTTGATCATTTTTGTAATTTTCTATAAACCTCATGTTCAGTGGCGGCTCGTAGCTAAAATTAGTGGGGGTGCTACTCCAGAAAATTTTTAGCCTTTGTTTTAAAATTGTGTAAAAGGAAAAAACAACACGCTGAGTAATAAAACACTTCCTTCCACCATCACGCCAGAGCCGGCACTGCGAGAGCAACAGTGCTTTCTCTACCTGGCAGTCCCGCCTTCCTCCCCATCCCCCCTCCTATGTGCGCATGCGCACAACAGCACAACAACACCACGTCGCTGGCACTGTGAAGCGCAGAGTTCCATACAAAGATTTTTGTATCTTTTTCATAAACTGGGGGATGGCTACTGAAGTACTGACATTAAGCTTAAGGAATATATATTGTACTACAAAAATAAAGAAAGAATTAAAGAAAAAAGGACTCATTATATTAAATGTTATCGATAATATCAAGTGGAAATAGGGGTGCTGCAGTTCCGCAGTGCCTATACACGAGCTGCTACTGCTCATGTTATTATCTTTTGAAAAATTATTTCATGTAGTGAAACAAAAATGTTTAATTCTTAGTTATTTGAATTTAAAATTATCATTTTACAAATCTTCTAAATAACGTCTGCTAAGTAAATGATAAGCAGTTGAGCAGCTGATTCAAAATGGCAGTCATCTACATCATAAAATACGCTGGTTTATATTTTATTGGTGGTGGGAGTAAGATACCAATAAAACTTATATCGCTCAAGCAAAAACTAGATTTATGTAAGTGCTATGAGAACAATGAACGAACATGTGATATCGTTCGTCATACCGGTCTTAACAAAGCAATGTTATATGAACCATCCATGTTATCAACATTTCTTTTTTGTCAAAATGAGTTAGATGTATGATATATACATAAACAACTAAAGAACACAAAGCATTAAACAAATCTTAGTCATAATAAAAGAATAAAATTTAAAATATGCCAATCCGGTTAGGATGCTGGAATGCATCCCCCCCATTGACATTATTTCTTATGAGAAATTCATGTCCAACTTATATGATTTCACCTTACATGAAATTTTTTAAGAATGCATCTATCATGTTAGTTGGGGACTGGGTGACTTAGAAGTAGGATAAATGTGAAGATATAACTAGTTATATATTAATTTACAAACATTAGCTAGAAATAAATATTATATTGCTATTTTAAGATGATCAAAAAGAAGTGATTACACAAAAGTTTGAAGAATTACCTTCCAAAACCAAAGTGATAATGCATAGGGAGCCATACGATTTTAAAAGTGTGTTACAGCTTGCTACATGTAGCATCAGTAGCTGCCTCAGTGCCATGTTTAGAGGGAGTAATACTATAAAAGAAAGATATACAAGCTGTACATTGGTTGCCAATGGCATTGTATTGTCAACACAATGTAGTATTGTCTGTTGTTAAGTGCAGGGTCCCTTAAATTCTTAAAGCACAGGGCCTTAAGTGCATGCCTTTTGCATCTAGTGGGAAATCCTCCACTGTGTGCAGTTTTTGTTGATTTTTGAAAAATTAACAAAGACTAATTCTTCAAAAGATTGATTTTAAACCATGAAGGAAATGTCTAAGATATATCTAAGACCACAAATCGATATCCTTAAGAACTTCAATGATAAAGCAATTTTTGCTTCCTGAATCAAAAATAACCAGTGTATACGTATCATGGTTAAACAATAATCACCTATTTAGTCAAGGAACACTTTGATCATATTTACATTAAGTGTGTTAATTGAGGTAAATGCTGCATATATACTTACAATTGTGGACATCATGCGTGAAAAAATATTTTTGCATGGATCTGGATATGCTTTTGTGGCAAATTCTGTAAAAACTGGTCGACCAACATATATAGCCTTCTTGTAAGCATTTGACTGCAGGAACTTCTTAGTGAACTTCACCTATTTTCATTAGATAAGATGAAATAAATCTATTTTAACATTAACTTTCACTGAATCACTAAAGGAATGAAAAAATCCAAGATAATCTAGATAATATAAATAAACTGATTATTCTCATTTTCATTCAATTAAAAAGTTGTAATTTTAAATTTAAAAGAAAAATGAAATGAATTAATAGCCAAAAAATAGGATGTATGATAAAATGAGTTAAAACTAGTAATGACTTTTACAAGAGGATAGTATGATTTTCAAAAATACAAAAATATCATTCGTACCCTGATAATGATTTAATTTTTTTTGTAGTATTCTATTAATGAATAGCAAAGTTTTCTAAAACGATGATTATTTAATGGAAATTTTTAATTAAAACTTACCTTACCATCTTGAATATCAAACTTGTAAAGAATTGCATAGCCATCAAACCAATGGTTCATCACAAAATCACCAGATTTCCCCAAGTCAAATTTTCCTGGCCCCAATCTGATTAAGCATCCCTTTAGCCATTTTGGAATTGTACCTTAAACAGTTATATGCAAAAGTATACAGGACAAAAAATTGGAAAAACTTAATATGAATTTTTTTAAAGTGCTTGTTCTTGAATTAACATGAGTGCTGAAAATAAGTAATTACTCGTAGTATAGCGCAGTGGATTTGTTCCAGAATATTACCGCGCTGTTTGAAAACGCGCTAAACGAAAATCAATTTTTCGTAAGAATGCATGAATTAATGGTAGCATATGTTCCGATTCATAAATTTCCACACACGTACCAGGCTGGAAATGTTATTACGGTCTTAATGAGATGATATACAGTGAAGAAGTTGAGTGGAATCGCGACATACCATCTTATGTGATAATCCCAGGTTAAAAGTCGAAAAATAAATAAATTAGATAATCAAATAGAATATTACTCAAGATTGTTCATTTAACATAACTTTTTTCATTGTTTTGATATTGTAAGGTACTCGATCTAACGACTTTTTAATTTTTTCCTCGTTCTTCCAACCCTTTCGATGTGCAAATCTGCTAGAGGAAATGTTTTACCGGTATATAAACTACATGCCAAATTTCAGCTCTCAAGATAATTATATTTTAATTAATTCATAGATGAACGGGAATAGTAGGTTTTTACGAAATAAAACACTATGAAAACTATGAGCGGTATATTCTGCTTCAAACTGCATTTGTAAACTCTAGTATAAATTTGGGTACATATACATACATAATACCGTGCTAGAAGAAAAGTTTTGCGAAACTGTTCAAATATTTAACAGCATGACGAAAAATATACCATTTCTCAGTTGTTGTGATGCTTTATGGACGTAAGTACCTATCAAAAGCACAAATCCTTGAGTTGACAAGGAGCAAGTTCATTTATAACAAATTACTTTCAGTGATGAACTAGGTTTCCATATTTCGCGATTAATGTATGTTAAACGAGCTTAGCCTCTTTCTATCGCAAGAAACTAACACATTTGTTGTTTCCTTGCTCATTAAAAAAACTCATGAAAGTATCCGTCACTTATGCTTTTTCCTGGAATTACAAAGAAGCAGCGTAGAATTATTTCTGAATTTCATCATAACAGCATCCAGTGTAACGCGCAGCTCGGTTGTATATATGCACCGGAGTAATTTTCGTAAACGAAGTGATTCGCGCAAACAATGAAAACTTTAATGTTAGAGAACACAATGTGCGCAAGTGCCGCGCATTATGAATTACTCACTAACATAAAGAAGTAAAAATTAGCTATAGTTTTCGCCGTGCTAATGGACACAATCAAAATATAATGAAACTCAAATAATATCTGAGGCTAACCTTTCACTCCTGCGTCTACGGGCTCAACCTGCTCCTCTGTTGACCGAAATAATTCACTAACATCTTTCTGCGTCATCTTAGTTGTAACGAGACACCTTCAGTTTTAGATAGATGTAAGAATCCACTCCTATGTCATGGAATATCTTAAAACCCAGACCTAACTGAAGGGCGAACTCTTCGATACCGACTGGATCCAATCTCCTCAGACAAATGTGACCGTAGACCTCAAGACGGGTTCTTAAAAGACTAAGACGGGCCAAGATGAAAGAGCGAGTGGATAGAGAGTTGTACTTAAAAGAGAGGAAGAAAAAGAGATGAGCGGGGAGCGAGTGGTGCTCGAGGCATAAAGAGGAGAGTGATGACCTTAAAGATTTTGAGGCATTGGGCAAGTGTTTGGAGAATTCCCCAGAGGGCGCCAGTGTCTCGTGTGAGGGGCTGAAGCATCATAAGAAAATCTGTTTTTCTAATGTAATGAGGAAGTCGGCTAGAGGGAACCGGTTTGGGAGGGTGAATTGCTAGGGGAAGGGGAAGGGAGCTGTAGCGGTTTATAACGCGCGACCAGTCTTTCGGTTACGAATTGAGGCTTTCGTTCTTCACCGACCGCTACATCTACTTTGTCGAAAACTTTTTGTACCCGTTAAATACATCGACGGACTTTTTCAATGTTAATCAGTTCACCTAGTTTTTCGAGAAGGAGATAAACCTATTAACATGAAATTAATTTCACAATTTTAAGACTAATTTACTCTGTAGACAAACCATTTAAGAAACCGGTGTTCTTTATTTAAATATCATTTACATTAAACTGTAAATGTACTATGACATAGATCAGAAATTGTTTAAATTGTATGTCGTAAATTTTGCCTTACGTACGTAAAATTGATGCTGTCAAAGGATAAAACTTCAAGTAGTAAGCTCTGTATAATGGAGTTTACTCATGACTATTCCAGAGAAAGAATGCAAAACATATTTTTAAAGTTCTCGTGTCGTAGTTTTTTTACATTACAAAATATAGTGAGAAAGAACTGAAGAGAAAATCATTCCATATAACATCATACGAAGTAGGAAATGGGAGGTGAGGAAAAGTTGATGAAAGTGATGTGAAGTTGGAGTAACGGCTAAGAATCTGAATCTGGGAGAAGGTTGGGAAAAGGGAAAGTGCGTGTTTATTTGACAGTTAGAGATGAGGATTTAGGTTTAGTTGAAGACTCCCAAAATGCGTGATGGGGTAGGACAAATAACTTAGAAACTAAAGCAGTTTTTCGAAAGAGACGCAATTAAAATTTTATCCGCACCTATCTTTCGGATTATAACGAAGCCGATTTAAAGAGACCCTTGTGATTAATATTAGAAAGTCGGTGATTGACAAACTGTATGATAATTTCATTAGAACTTCGTTGAAATGTTTTCATGGGGAAGCAACATTTGTGTAATTTTATTCAGCATATGATAAAATAACACCTATGAATCTTAATTTATATACTCCATATATATCACACATTTCATACAGTTTGTCCATAGTTTTTCACAAGAAGCGTGGGGAGTAGCTTTAAAATATTATGTGTGATTAATTGTCATGCACGCAGTAACCATCATAAACATAATGTCTATCCTTAGGGAATGGAGGCTACGATATCATCTCATCACTATAAATTTCATTCCGTCCTTATTTTTATAAACTCACTGTCGTAACCAATGTAGCCATCATCAACATAAGGTCTTGGCTAAGGGAGCGGAGGTTACGATAGCATCACATTAATAGAAATTGTTATCAACTTACTGTCGTAATCAATCTTTAACACGATTTTACAACGACATTCATTGTGCAGCTGAAAGTAAATCTTGATGTAAATTTTTTAGTTTTTTATAAAAGATTTCATTAAATCCCAGTTTTTTCTAAAACTTCTAATTATTTTACTTCGCTTTTTAACCAAGATTTTCACATCGTTAGATAGATAGATACAATTAAATTGTCTTAGGTTTAAGTTCGCGTGTGTTATTTTACCGTGCTTAAAGATAAAATAAATATCACCTGAAAGCACTCCCTAAATTTGAAAATTTTAAGTTTAATATACCTTTTCGCCACCCATCAGTTTTTTCTTATGTAGCAGGACGAATTATTATGCATTTTTCTATATATTATTGATGGCCACTTTTTGATAGCTGCTATCACAATTTTGTGCATATTGAGTTGCGCGATTTTTCGTGATCGTAGTCAGTAAACATCAGAATATTTGGTATTGATCGTGACTTCTAATAAAATTCGCGCAGCTTTCTAAATATTCATAAGCATAAAGAAATACATATTCTGTTTGTAACAAGAGCTTTTTATAGCATCATCTCAACCTAAAGTTGAAGAATTTGCAGATGAATGCTCTTTGAACTGTAATTAAAAATCCTAAGCCATCATTTATGGTCCTCCCACTTCTTATTTTTGTTCAACGTTATTACTTGTTATAGCAGCAGATTCATCACTAAGCGCAAAGGGTCATCGGCCCCCGATTAAGAGCCTCAAAAGCTCTAAATTAAAAATGTTATTATACACATGAGTATACATATAAGTAAACTAACGACTCACAAGCTGTTAACTAAGGACGATTTGTTTTGTCACTTGAAAATCTCGTATATAATTTTGTTATGAACTATTAATTTGAGTATGGCAACAGTAATAGGGGTCCAAATTTGAGGTTGAGCCAAGGGCTAAATCCCCTTTTCAATTTTCATGAATCTACAATAAAAAAATGTCACCGCACTGATTGATGGTTATCGTTTCATAAAAAAACAAAACCTCAAGGATTCAAACTCATTTTCCAGAGCGTTAACGAGACTATAAAATTACCTCTGCGGAAATTACGTTGGCGAAAAACGGGCGCCTTGGCCCGCAAACGGGGAGTAGATGGGACGGGAAGTAGTTCTCAGGCCAATGTGCTAGAGATAAAAGGAGAAAAAAGGGAACACTCGTTCGGGCGAGAGAAAGGGAGAGGGAGAGAAAGTACTTGAGCGCTTCAATGCAGTGTCTTTACGATAGCTAAGGCCAATTCTTGTTTGGTAGAAATGATTTGCGAAGAGATCTTAATAACATCAGCTACTGCCTCTTTGGGAAACGGATTCAGAGAGTCAGTTGAGCTACTTTTGCATGTCTGTCGGGCTGGTTTCACTGTTCCTTCGGTAGCATGATGGATTATACTGATCATTTCGGTGAATAGGTAGATGACGTAGAGGACAGGCGGATACGCTATTTCTCCTTATGCGAAAATGTTCGCTGTAAGTTGTATAAGTCGGAAAGGCGTGGGGACGTTGGAAAATTCCACCTAACGTTGATCAGCTACTTCCTTCCTTTTACTTTGGAGTCGGTATTGAAGCATTAACAGTATTTGTTTTGCCGGAATTCTATAAGACGAATCATGCCCAATCAACCGAAAATATTTGATTTTAAAATGTTTGATTTGTATATATTACTTTCCTTTCATGAGCGGCAGTAGACGTCTCAAAACCACCTTAGAGGTTGGATGTTACCTGAATATTGATGAGCCATATTCTAATATACTTGAAATGGGAATAAAAACTATTTAAGGTAATTCAACCCTTCGTCACTCATCTAGTACACGTGGCGAAGTAATTTTCTTATTCAGTGGCGTTTTAAAAAATTGCTAACAATCTCCGACAAAGCAGTATTTTTGTGGTTATGGTAGAAGGCAAACTAACTAAATAAAATCTGCAGAATATAAGATTCTTTGTTCGATTAAATCCCTTTATTCCAACTGTAAATATCGTCTATGCCAGCGATTCTCGACCTTTTTGATAACACGGCCCACCTAAGCTATAGGCTATAGGCCTACCTAAAATACAAGAATGTTTTCGTCGCCAATCTATTTATCGATAGGTGAAAAATTCTATTCGATATTTTTCACTAAAAGTAGCGGGTTTTATATAACAAACATAAAACTATTTATTTAAATTGTCATTAGCTATTTATAACGATTGATTTTTACAAATTATGTGTAAAATATATATATATATATATATATATATATATATATATATATATATTTGCTATACTTTTGCGACAGTTTTTTATAGTTGTCAACAGATCTTAACTTGTTTCAAATTCTCGAGGCCCACCTCAACTACTTTTGCGGCCTACCGGTTGAGAAACACTGCTGTAGGCATAACATTTGACCGGCGAGATCTAAGCGTTGGGCATTCGTTGAGAGACCTACCAAAAGCAAACATGTTATTAGACTCCTTAGGCGAGAGAATAATTGAGAATAGACGGGGAAAACGTCTGCATTTAAGATGCAACTTAATGAGACACAGCTAAGTTCGAGTGCAACAGTCGCGGTGCTTTCCTTTTACTAATATAGTAAACCCATACGGTTCGCGAGTTTGCAGTTCGCGGTTTTGATGGTTCGCGATTCAATAATTACGAACAAACCTTGCCATTCGCGACACCGACTCTCGAAGGTTCACTAATCGCGATATAATTTGAAAATGTCTTCTCATTGACCGAAGAATCTCCAAAAGATATTTCATTAATTTAGAGTAATATTTTTTTCTGATGAACTCGCATAAATCCCTTTATTAGCGTTTTGTTTTCCTTATTTAAGTGAGAGACTTTGTACAATGCGAATATTTTACTAAACTAAAGTCAAATGATCATGAAAAACACTTCACAAACTCTATAAATATATTTTAATAATGAGGAAAGTATCCTTTCGTATAGACAGCAATACCTTTTTATGAAGAAATTTTTACTTTGGAGCAGTTAATTATTTTATTAAACCACAGTTTGAGTTCATTAATTGATTTGAAATGAATTTCAATAGAACGGTAAAAGTTCTCCGCTTACATTATTTAAAGTGTCCTTCTTAAAATATTTTTAATTATACTTATCTGATAAAAATGAAAGTTTGTCATTCTTTATAGAGAGCCTTATTTACTTATTTAAAAGTGAATTTTAGAATTTTATTATTTTATATATCATGATTACGTTTTATTGATTTTTTTCTTTCTTTGTTGAATGACATCAAAATTTTCAAATGTTTCAAGCTATATGTGTAGTCTATTCCTCGGCAAATGTCAGAAAATAAAATGTAGTCGGCGAGCTCAACTATGGTAACTAGGGTTTGCAATCCTGGGGCCTTGGAATACCGCTAAATGTCGTGGTCCTGGAATCCCGGGATTTTTACAAGGAAAATCCCGGGATTTCAAGATTTTCAAATGTTCACATTTAGTAACCTTTGCTCTGAGACTTTGGCGTACCGCGGGAAGAGAGCCGTGTTATTAGGGGCCACAAATTTGTTTTGGAGGGAGGTTTACACATTTTCCGATACGCCACTGGTCCAGTTCTATAGTGAGATAAAAGGGCGGATTTCAGGAATACATCTGAACCTGAAAGGGAATTTTCATCCGCTGGTATATTAGGTACCAAATTAAGATCGAGAATGAACGATAGTATATTAGATTCACATTTTTTGAGGAATCTACGTTAAAAAAGCATAAATATGTGTAATATAATAGTGTTGACTCTCCGATCAGGGCCGGCTCCAGGGGCGAGCACTTGAGGCACAGGCTCGGGGCGCCGAATTTTAGGGGCGCCAAAATCAAAGCTAGCTGTTGTTAATTCCTGAAAAATCTAATACGCCAGCCCAAAAGGATGCAGAATATGTAAAAACATCACATCAGTAATGAAATGAGTAGCCGGATTTCTATTTTTACTCTTTTCAAGGCAAAATTTCATCCCAATTTTCAGCTTGTTTTCGCATTAAATATTAAAAAATGACCATAATGTCATTTATAGCTAGAAAAACCGTTAGAAAGTAAAAAATTGAACACGAGCAACCTAATGGTACAGATGCAATTGTATCCAGTAGCATTCCGAAACGAATATCGATCTTTTTAGTTATCGCAACGTATGTATCGTTACGAGTGTTTAGGCGAAGCAATTTCTTCTAAAATGGCCAAAATAATCCGATTATAATTATTTCAATATAATAATATACAAAAATTAAAATAATGATTATTAAAAATTCAAATTTTGATACGATAATTGGCAAGCCTTCAGTTATGTAAGGTGTATACCGCTCGGGCAGCGTAAACGCCCCTCACAATCCACAAGACAGAGTATTCCGCACCATGTGTGCAGTGAATGGGTGGTTAAATGTTGATAAAGTAATATATCGCATGCGACAATGCGCTGGGTAATTCTGCGGATAGCCTTGGCGGGAAAACAGAAGATCACAATTTGCTAACTAACTCGGTGACCGGGTACGATCGAATCAGAGCCAACCTAACTAATCTTTGTCGTACCCGAGAACCTCTAGCCTAGGGCGTCCCAACGTGACTATATGACTTTGTCGTATATAATTTACATGCAAATTCATACAATGATTCTACTCGCAGTTTTTTCACCAACCTCTCGGAAGTGGCTCATTGTATCATTTAGATTAAATCGTTATCGTAATGTATCTCCTTGTAGTGAATGATGAACACTTTTAAAAAATTAATAACAAATATATTGGTGATATAATGAATTTTGTAATAGTAATGAAATATGATGATGGAGAGGGGCGCTCGAACAAATTTGGTGCTCGGGGCGACAATATACCTTGAGCAGGTCATGGCTCCGATATAAACTATTATAACAAATGAACTGATTCATTATCATTGTTATTATTAATGTCACAATTACAGCATGCACACCCTATAACCCAAGTTGACATTTATTAGATCGATTAATTTATTGTACATAATACTCACGTCGCATTAAGTTTGTTAGTGAATGGTCGCGATTTCCTGAATAAGGGGTATAATTCAACGAAATAAATATACTTGCTGAACATTATCTGTTCCGAGCTAGTGTTCGGAGTCAAAAACAGCGCATTCACGAAAATTCAGAGAACAAAGAAGAATCCGACATACAAGAAGTGTATTTTTTTAAATTTACATTTGAGTAAAATTCACTCAGAAGGAATTGCATTTATGAACATTTATTAGGTAAAATTGATAAAATGAATTAAAATAAACGTACATTTTTAGGGAATATAAACGCCAGTATTAGTGGCCACTTTTAAGAAATATAAGCGCCGAAAACTACCAAGCCTAATAGATAGATAAATAGGCATGCGTCTTTATTTGGGCGAGATTGAGACTACATAGCCTCTTCTTCCATCTAACTCAATAAGATGTATTAAAATGAGCGTCGATATTCGTCGTCGATTTTTAGAAAAAATGAACGTCGATTTTTAAGAAAAATATACGTAAGAAACTACCATGCTTAGGTATATCCTGTTCAGGTGGTTGGTCCGTAAAGGGGATAATGAGAACCCTTCGTTTAGATATTCAGACTAATTTTTCACCACATCCTTTGCTCTTAACTTATTAGCACGTATTCATTTCATCATCCGTATTTCTGCATTATTTTTAACATTTACATATTATATAATTGGGAATGACCTTCACGGCACACATACAATGATAAAAGGTAAAAAATCTTTTTATATGTTTCATGTTCTCTTCCGCTTTCTTGCAGTTTAACTTATGACAAGGGTCACTTCACCCCCCTTTTCTCGCATACCCGATATATTTATTCACTTTTAATTATTCCTCTTAATCGTCCTCACCGAGGTTTTACTATTTTTTAATTTTTCTTTACCTCGGTTTGTTTTGTATTTTTATTTACGACAAGGGTCACTGCAGTTTTTTTGCATACCCGATCTGTGTGAATGTTGAATGTGTTTGAAGGTCCCTGGCGCGGAGGAGTTTCCCGTAAACCTTGGTTGGCTGACCTGCTGTCCCTGGCGTTGGCCTTAAAAAGCCCCTAAACAGCAGCTGGTGTGTCTGGATGTATGGGTGAGGTTTTTATGTTTTCAAATTTAAATCTTTTAATTTTTTTAATTTTTAAATCTTTTTCTCCCCTTTCCTTACTTTAGTGGAGCACCACAATTTTGTTAGTTTATTACAGCATTTGGAGATTTTTTGGCATTTATCATTTACATATAAGGAAATAATCCGATTATTGGAAGCATGCATTGAGGATTACGGCCTCAAATTCTAGTTGTTACAATGTACTTGCAAGTACGATTCCTTCCTGCATTACCGATTCTAATCAGGAGCGGATCTATATATGAGCTAATTGGGCTGTAGCCCAAGGCCCCGGTAGTCAAAGGTAGTGGTTCCCAACCTGGGAGCCGCGGCACACTGGTGTGCCGTAGCTGATTTTTAGGGGTGCCGCGATAAAACTAGTTTTGTAAATAAATCAACGATTTGGATGTGTTTACAGGTAACCATTCATCTCTAGTAAATTGATTATGATGTGATACCAACAAATGGATACGTCCAAAGGTTTTAATACTCGTTTGTGAAAATATAAAAACATTGCTTGAAGACTGGGGTGGCGCGAAATTCTGTTTATCTTTGAAAGTGTGCCGCACCTACAAATAGGTTGGGAACCACTGGTCTAAGGGTCCCCAAAAGTCACTTTTTTGTTTTTGCGTCTTGCGTACGATATATACAGTTCGAATTTGAAATAAATTATACTGCCTTGAAAATATATTTAACATTGCCTATAACGAATCGTGAAGTGGAAATGTCATTTTCAAAAATGGCTTATATTAAAAAATAATTTAGATCAACAATGTCGAACGAAAGATTAAGTTACTGATGTGTATTATCAACGGAGAGTGATATAACTAAGTCATTAACATACTAAGATATTATAAAAACTATTGTTATTTAATTACAAGAAGAATAATATAATATAAATAAATCGATAATTATATAAATATAGAAATATTATGTTGTATTTTTACAATTTTTCCTATATAGTTCCTATTTTATATTTTATAAATTATACTTGTTTTTATACAAGAAAAACGTGGATGTAATTGAGCATTTCATTGTTTTGTAATAATATACAAAAGAAATATTTACACAATACTCCTTTGTGGTAATTATTGTTATCATCTACTATTATTTATCGTTCTTTTATTATGTTAATGTTTAGGGCCCCAAAAAAATTAGCCCATGGCACCGAAAATCCACCATCCGCCTCTGATTCTAATGATATAAATCAGCAGTCGCGACAAAGCATGTGATGTTTCCTTTTACTGCCAGTATTGCAACATGATAAAGCCTGTGGTTCTGAGGTGGGAGAAATATGGTCGACTGTAACACAATAGCCAATTTGCAAATTCATCTTTCGCAACTCTGAGGGTAAACCGAGTCGTTTACGTAGGGTACCCGCAATGTCAGTGAAAACGTGGCAACCCACTTGAGGACGCGAACACGAGAAGAATTGCGCATCTTTATCAGTTTTTATGGGCAAACAACTTCCATGCGGCTGAAACTCATCATGGACTCATCGATGTGTACGGAAACAACGTCACGAAGCGGCAGTATGTGGCCAGAGGCGATGAAACGTGGGTCCATCGCTTCACTTCCGCAAATTGCATTTCTATTAATTTGGTAATTTTATCATATAAATTACCATGATATGGAAATGAAGCTATTTTTTACATTTTGCTGTAATTGTTGAATACCGATTAATACTCCGTGGAATTATTTTTTTCTTAAGAAATGTTTGAAATCCAAATGAATTATCCAATCTTGCATATGTATAATAGTACATGGCTGCATATATTATTTATTTAAATAAAAAACTCCTGATGAGCCGGTTCGAACTGGTAACCAAGCACATTTTCTAAAGGAACTTTCCTGAATTAAAACCAGAGACTCACAATATTCTCCGCAACTAACCTGAACCGGACCGATATTTCATTAGGTTGTATTCCTTGTACATACATACGCTACAGCACAATTTAGCACAATATATGCTTCTAAGAATCGCTTTTTGCTGCTTCTTATACGCTCTCCTCAAGCGCTATTTTCCAATCAGATAAATTGCTCCAGTTCTGTCATTATTTCATATCCCGTTTGATTTTATTTGTTTACCGAACACTTGTATACTGTTTTTGTAGTTTTTCAACTAAATCTCCTCAAGATTCAATCTTATTGTTCATTAACTTTATAAACGGATCGCATGGGTATATAATTGGATGAATCCATTCCTTTCATAGTAATTTCCATTCCATGGCGTTTCTTGATCCATTCTTCCATTGCGGCATCATCGCATATTTTTAACAGCGCGGGTAACATACTGCATCTATGCAAGAGCCCTCATTAAGTTGTGTGATAGAAGTCTATTTCCTAATACGCTTCTTACAATATTATGAGCCATATGGTATTGGGCCAAGAAGTTAGGAATATTATCCATTTAAACCATAGAAATAGTAAACGGTTTCTATATCCCTTCGCACCGGTTTATTGCTCCTCACCAGAGAACGATACAGTCACATACAGGGTAGCCAATAAGTTTCAATTGGTTATGTGAAGCAATAATGGAAATAAATCAAAGTAAATTTAAAAAAGTTAATAAATATTAACTGATCATTCTTCGTACAAAATACAACCACTTCAATAAATATTTCTGAACTTACTTTTAAAATTTGGCTTTGACTTATAATTTTTGCTTCATCATAACCAATTGGTGCTTGAGGAGCACATTGTAAGCACACACACACACACACACACATAGCGGATATAGGGAACTTAAATTCCTCAATAGATTCTCCTCAGCTCAACCAAACTGCGTGTGTTACGAAATTTATTCTTCGCTTCTCCATGACCTGTGTCTTGCCGCAATTCGAAGCTGTCTGGTGTCAGTCTGTCATTTTACCAGCTGGTTTTAGAGACGTAACTAGGGAAAGAAAGTATTTTGTGATTTTGTTCTTAATTAAAAAATATCATTCGCGTGTGATAAGTGTAGTAAAAATTAGTTAAAACATTTGTTTTCCTATTATTATTTTTTAAAATTTTGTTGTGTCCCTCCAAATATTTTTACCATAATGGTGGCTCCCCACAGTTGGGAGGCTTGTTACGTCCTTGGCTCGTTTTATTTATAAGTTAGTTGTTTTGGCATAGCGAAATTGTAAGCGGCTCACAAGAATGTATATTGTTTAGCTTTATAACTAAAATTCTAAGACTAAACCGAAAATTTATATTTACAGTATTTATGAAAAATTTAAGCGGCTCTTGTTTGTTTTTTTATGTTCTGAATTTTCAGTATTTGCGTTTCCTCTTTTCTGTTTTTTATATGTTTTTCATTTTATTTCATTTCAGTTTTCATGCTTTCAGTACAGTCGGGTTGTAGGACTTTGAGAGGGTTGAATTGGGTGATATTTATAGGTTTACAGGTGAACTGATTATACTAAATAAAATTAAAATTTGGTTTAGTGCTAAAATTACCATTTATAATTTTAGGATTTTGATTAAAATCTGCATATATATTTCCGCAAGTTTGTTTGTGCGCATTATTAGGTGTGCACACCCGAACTATAAAACCTAGAACAGCCAAATTTTGTACGGTTCTTACTTGCATCTAAGTATAGTGAATGGTCAAGGTTTGGTCAACCGGGATTAGTCAGTGCTGCCAATATAGGGGATTAATATTTTTCTATTAGATAACATGTAAAAATTGATTGCTGGGCGTGTAAGCTTTTATTGTTGCAAATTTACATTAGGAACTTAAAATGAAGATACGAACAAAACATTGAAGCATAAAGAATCAACTTTATATTTTTTAAAGACAGAATTAGAATCTAAGCCGATTTAGCGTGAAATTTAACGTTTAATCAAGAAAAAAGATATTTTAATAGGTCTGTAACAATGGAAAATGCTAAATACCATGGCAACGATGTCAACGATTTTAAATGGAAATTGATCTAATATCTCATACTTTACAGTTATAATGCAATCAAAAAAGAGAAAACTTTTTCATCCAACACAAAGAAACTCAAAAGGTAGAGTAGCATCTAGAGCTGCAGAAAATGTGGAAAAGACACAAAATCGACGCGAAGTAAATAGAATGAGTGGCCAATTTTCGGGCACTTTAATCTCCGCTGCAAGTACAAACTCGACTAGCACAGCAATGTGAAAAATGGTTTAAAACATAACCCCGAGCAACGCCGGGAAATTTTGCTTGTTGTTATATAAAGCAGTGGTTCTCAAACTTTCAATTGTCGCGACCACTTTCGAATTGTAAATAGTAAAAATAAGAAACTTTATTGCAAATTTCTTCACTTTATGCAACTGTTAATAACTTTTATCACACCGTATTTCCTAAAATTCCTGATAAAATTTTATTATTCGCGAACACTTGCATCCAAAATAATTTTGCGGCAGAATCACTGGTTAACATTCAATAAAATAAAAACAAAAAAATTTCATTTAAAAAAATTACATTTTCACGTTATGTAGCTCAGTAATATTTTCCTGTTTCTAGATTACAATATTTGTTTTAGATAAAGAATTTACTATTTTTTAAATAGGTAAAATTTGTGACTACGTAAATTTTTATTACATGATATATTAAACACATTGTAAAACATAGTAACTCACTACCGCTGTCGTTGCAATTGACGACCGCGAAGGATTTTGCGCAATCACTTTCGCTTTGGGATTCAGTGTCACATTCCTGGGGAAATTATAAACCTATCATCTGGTGTAATGTCTAAATCAGGAAGGGCAACCTACGGCCTGCGGGCCGTTTACGACTCCCGAGAGCCTTTGAAGAGATCCGCTAAGCCAGGGGTGCGCAAACTTTTCATGCCGCGCCCCAACTTTTGTTCAAAATACAAACTTAGGCCCCCTACCGTGGCTGGCAAGATTTTTATCAAGATTTGGTATTTGGAAGGGGTTTTATGTCGGTGATAATTTTGAGAAATAGTATGTTACAAAAAATGGTATATTTTATTAAAACTGAAAATAACAAAATAATTCAAGATAAATACACAAAATGAACATTCTAATAGGAATAAAATCAAATATCACTAAATTAATGAAATTATACAGCAATATGAATACAAAAATAAATATCACATTTTAAAATAACAATAAGAAAAGCACAAAAAAGAAAAATAACACTTGATTTTTGTATTAATAGATTTAATTCAATGGGATCTGTGGGCTTGTCTCTTACTGGCAATTTCGTCCAGTCTCGGCTTAATTGATCAAATCGCCACTCTCAATTCTGATGGATGGATTTTAAAAATCTACATAGAAAAAGGAATGAACATATCCATACTATTCAACTTCTGCGCGACCAACTGAATCGCCTTCGTATAAGAAACTACTTTGTCCAGAGCATACCGCTATTAACCAATTCCAGAGAAAAACATGCCTCAGCTTTCATTAAGTAACATTCTGATAACGATGCAAATGAATCAACTGTTTGTGTTATCTGTGAACAAGAAAAAAATATAAATTACCACTATAGTGAATTCTGCATAAAAGCATATGAAAAAAGCATGAGCATTATATATATCATTCATAGAATAAAAGTTTCAATAATTGCAGTTTACTTAAGTTCTGAAATTTCACCGATGATTCGTAATACCGTATTAAAGAGTTGTGGTGGGAAAACTGAGATATTATCGCATAGAATAAATACTTGGAGCAAAATTAAAATAAAAATATTATACAACAAACAAGAAAATATATAAGCTTCCATTTCGTAACATTTGTAATGCAAAAGTGTTACCATTTGTTAGTTATTTGAGTTTAAATTTGTACCCGGTATATGGATCGCATGTGATTTTATAAGACGACATAGCACAGCCGATGTATCGGCCGCTTTAGCGTCAAAGAGATAAGAACCTCATACGAAGAGGTTATGTCCTTCAAATCGTCCGAGATGAACATTTTTTGCATTCAAGTTTCTTTGATAAGTGGCTTTCTGCGGATATTAAATACTTAATATTATTAATGTACGAGCAGTTTTGGGTCTTGTCAAAATGTTATGCTTTCGTATTTGTACTTTCTCTTTATTATTATGACTGATTTTTTTCCAAGCTTATTATGCCCCTATTAAGTGTATTTTTATTATTTCATAAATGGCAAAAAAATCTGAATATAAGTAAACATTTTTTGAGTGAGCTAGTTTGTTTCTTGCTTGTGGTTGGCGCAATTTTAAAGTTTCCTCTGTACAAGCTTTATTGTGGACTCACTCACGTGTACTCTCCTCACGGAGTTCCATAGCTGACATATTGGAAATGAATCGTATGCTTTCTCGAGATCCACAAAAATCATATGAATCTCCTTGTCTTTTGCCACCATATTCTCAGTAATCTGTCGTATACTGAATATATTATCGAGGCAGGACTTGCCTGCAATGAAGCCTGCCTGTTCCTCCGACATCCACTGCTCAATACATTTTAGGTTTCCCTATCTTCTAGGACTTGCAATATTTTTTGACTGAGGCCTAATACATTTATATCTTTAATGTTTATAAAAACAAGGAAATGAATGGTTTAAATAGCATGCTGAAATGTATCAACTCAAACAACTACTATAGACATTTGCTGTATATGACTAACGTCGATAGCTCGGTCTGAAACTAATGAGTAATATTTTGCCGTTTGAAGCACGTTTAAAATAATACTTTTAATTGTACATATTTGATTTTTGGAATCAAACTCAACTTTGGATCAATTTTTTTACTCATTAAATTCGTCAAGGACAGTAAATATGCAATTCATTTGAGGATTTCTAAAAATAACCTTTAGGTTCAATAACAATGTTCTCACGAGCATCCAGGGCTGACGTAAATTTTGTAGGACCAGGGGGCGAGCACCACCCTCAAAAATGAAGAATAAAAAAACATTTAAAATGTTCTTAATAATTATTTTGGGCTCTAATATATTCACTATTTAGTAACCGTAGCTGCCTGGTAAGGAAATATCGATTGATACTTCCCTTATTCCTTGAGGCCTAGAAACTCACTCATAGACCTTTAAGCAAAAATGAAATAGAACATATCTACATAAAATTTTGAAACGATCGAATCATCATTCTATTGTATAGTAGGTGGTTCCTTTGCTATTGCGAGTTTAAAACTACGGGTTGAGATTTTTTACCATTTTGCAAAGTCTGTTGAGTCGGGAAATTGTGTTAGCGAGTTAAGTTCCTCTAATACTTCATACGATTTGGAGTGGGGAGAATGAGGCAATCGGATCTGTCTTTATAAGTTGAATCTTTAACATTCCAGAAGTTTCGATGTTACTTTCTTACGCACCAGATGGAATTTTTCATTTACGTAATTTACATTAATCGCAAAGATGTTGACGGGACAAAATCGGTTGTGCAGCATAGTCAGGAACCATCCACGTTATCATCAATAAATTAAAAATACTTGGTTTCGGTTAGGTTCTGGTTCTGGCAAAAAAGTTTGTGTGTAAGTTTCCTTAAAATTGACCACTTTGAAGGGCGTACTTCATTAGATTGTTAATTTTCTCTTTTAGAGGCAGTTATTAATTTTTGCAGATAAATTTTTCCGCTCCTAAAATTTTCCGCCCGTAGGCGGTTGCCAAATAAGGTAGGAACGCGCCTATCTGTAATTAATGTTCTCAATTCTAATATTGATTTTAGAACTCTTAATTAATGAGAAAAATTGTTATATTCTCTTTGTATAGTCGAACAACCGGTTATAGACCGGGATTCAGCTATTCCTTCCGAGTACGCTTTAATGATGTTATTTTACTCTAAAAAATGTAAAAGTATATATATATATATATATTCTTCTGAAGTCCACTTAAGAAATTATTTTAGTTTAATGAAGTCCTAATATGCACATACGCAAAAGAGCAGGGTTACCCCGAATAAAGTAAGCCATTGATTTTTAGCTATCATATTTATTATTGCGATACGTTACCAGTTTCTATGGTGGACTGTACAATTAATTTTAATTTATATGCAGCAATTCAATCTCTATAATACCTATTTCTCTCTAATGTGCTCTATTTCTCTGTGTTGCGGGCTATTTAAAAAAGCAGGGCAACACCCATAGCAATAGCTTCTTTTTCGGGGTTTACACTCATTTTTCACTCTTCTAGAAAATACTATTTAAAATGAAAGTTCATTTTTTTAACAATCGTATCTTTCCACAGGCCTCTTGATGAGATTGGTACGCAATCAATGGAGATTAAAAGGCGTCTTTGCGCAAGGGGCTTAACTGTAGGTAAATAAGACGTGACACGTATTTGCGTCATAACCAATTTAATCTTTCGATTACTTATGCCAGTTTAACTCAAAAGAACAATCAATGACAAGTTTTTATGTTGCGTTAATTAACCTTTTACTTCGTGTCAATTTTGATGTGTGGCGAAATCCAAAATGTCGTCAATGATCTTTTGTTATCCTACGAAAAATTCGTTTTTTCGACTGATTGGAACGATAAGACTTCGCAATTCATGGCTAGCATTCGCAGAAAAACGACGGTTGAGACCTTGGCTTGTAATTGCGATTAAAGTCCATTTCTGATTTTTTACTTTTTATAGAAGGGTTACTTCAGATAGAGTTGCTGAAACCTCGTATCTTTTATAGTTTTTTCGAAACAGCTCAGCAGCGTGAAAAATCCAAGACCACGTGTTACGGATTTAGTTTCCCAGCAAAGTATTAAATTATTATCCTATTTTTTAGAACGTTTTATTACATAAACGAACTTATGTTTTTGCTCTGCCAGTCTGTCTGTGCAATCAATTAAATTAAAATATCGAGTAAACGGTAAGTGATATAGAACTGAAATTTAAGGAGTGTCGTTTATAATGACTATGCGTCAGGAGAGGCCTTCAAAAATTTCAAATTAAGATTCTGAGCAAATGGTTACAGATAGAAAGTTAACATGTTTTACTATTTATGTAACCTTTAATACCACTGCAGAAGATTTTTTTGAAAATTCGGGGAAAGTCAGGAGGACTTTTTTTGGAGAAATGGGCGAGCGTCAGGAGAGCTCTTTTTATTTTCTCATATACGTAGTACAGATCTATGGAAAGCTTATGGCACCTGCGCACAAACACAAATTCAGCATGGAAGAGTCCATTCTCGAAAGCGAGCTACGCGGGGGTGAGTGTATATACGCATGTGGTAATCAGTAGTGGTAATCCATAGCCACCTTCCCCTTAAGCTTTCCCCCTCCACAGCCACATTCCACTACATCACGTGACTCTTCGCGCAGTTAGGTGCCATAAGCTTTCAATAGATCTGTACAAAGCTATATTGAGAAAGTATTGTAATCGTGAAAAAATTCGACTTTGATATTTTGATGGAAATACACGTCTTAGGTGTCCCTGAGTCCGTAAAAGTGGGTTTCGCGATGTCGTCTGTCTGTTCGCGGTTATAGGGCCCAAACGTGTACATAAGATCGATTGATATATCGTATTTTTGCCTACCCTTTTTTGATAAAAATGATATTGCGCAAAAATAAAAGGTGGTTTATTCTTGGCGATTTTTAGAAAAATTTGATTGACTCAAAAATGGCTCCAAGAATTTGATTAAAATCAATCCAATTGTTGAGCCTCATGTTACAAATAATACTGCGTAAGCCTTATGTCTCAAAAAATCACTATATGGCGTCCAGTGACATTACAATGCATACTAAGCCACCTTACCTAAGCCCTATGACGTACACAAAATGTGATTTACTCAAAAATGGCTATAGGATTTTGATTAAAATACATCAAATCGTACAAACTGATGTCACAAATAATACTAAATAAGCCATATGTCACTAGTCTAAAAATCAGTACGTTTCTATTAACTTATTAGTGAAAGGTGATAGATGTGGGAGGTTGATGGTGTCAGTCGCTTTGGTTCTGTTGCTACGCATTATTAACATCATTGGCAGTGAATTGCCAAGCAAACAGAGTTAATTTCGGGGCAAAGAGTGTAGTGAAACCAAACGTATATAAGTATATGAGAAAGTTTGTGCAATGCATGTTGAGCTGTTTATTTACTTATTTAGCATGTTCATATTATAAGTCACTAGATTAGAAACCTAACACAAGTAAGAGTATGAATGTACTTTCTAATATAATTATTGAATAAATTACTTTGACATATAATTATATTATAAATTTATAAATAATTTTGTTTATAACTCCAAATAAACCTCAATAAATAAAACGCGCGTTTTCATATTACTTCAGCAATTGAAGCTCCCATTTTTAGACTGTTTCCAAAGGAAAGTTATGAAACGGTCGTGTTTGTGTGTCCCCCACTAACAGATTTTGCATCAATGGACCGATTTTCATGAGACTTAGTATGAGGCTCGTGCTGCCAGGGGCCGCCTCCGGGCTATATTTTATTTGGCGAAGATTGAAATTCCGGGTTCGATTCCAGTAACGTTTTTTCCCTATTTGTTTTGCATAGGAAGTCATAAATCCATCGTGCAGAGATGTTTTCTATAATACATTAAAATATCTTAAAATTATGTTATCGGAGCGAAGTTTGTACTGTTCTAAGGAAAAAATAATGTATATTTTAATTCTTATAGCCGAATTTCAATATTTGGCCGTATTTTCTTGAATTTCTACTAAAACATAGAGTTTTTGCGTTTTAAATTGCATTTTATCGGATTGTTGCCATGGAGACGATTATTATTGAACTCGGCCTGAGCGTAGACGAATGAACAAATGGTTTTTTTTTGTTGACTACTCTTCCGCAATCGGCAGTTGATCTAGACATATTAGCGTATAAACTAACATTTATTAAATTCGTTTATTTAAAAAAATACACGCAAAATATGTCAAAAATATATATTAAAATTGCTTTTAGTAGTATAAAACCTGATAATGGTCTATTAATATTTTTCCAATTTTTCTCTATCATTGATAAACCATAAATTACGAGTGATATTTATGGTGTGAGAATTCCTTGGAATGTCTAACATATACTGAAATATTTCCTGTCAATATAAGTAATCAATTCGGGACGTCAACTTTGGGAAACCAGACTGCATTAGCCCTGGTTTGGACTTCTTGTTAGTCTTGTTATCGATTATGTTAGTCTCACTAAAAGAAATTATATTGTTTGGAATATTCTTCAGTATGATGAAACGTATTAGATACTTATTTTACCGATTCCTTAAATGCATGCTAGTTCAAAACTTCAACTCACTCCTTTTTGCGGTATTTTTCTGTAATATTCATTCTCTGATAAATACGATTCTATACATTACATTGGCGCCCCCTTCCAATGAGACAGAAATCTACCGCAACATCATTAAATGTTTCTTTACTTTGCAGTGAAACTATGATATATTATAAATTGTAAACACATTAAATGAATTTTTAAAATTCTTTAGTTTCTCGATCCACTCCTGGCCGGTGGCGTAATCCACCTTCTGTGGTTCGATGGAAAGAGGGCCCCTAACGCTTTGAAAAATTATAATTATTTATTACACACCCAACAGAATAAACTCCAAGAATCAATCTCAATAGTTATCGCAAGCATTTGGCGCTTAATGACAGTTGCTTACATCACAAGGAAAAGATATTTGAAAGCATGTGTGGAGTGTAGCCCTGTACGGCTGTGAAACCAGGACAGTGGCAAAGGAAGAGGAAAGGAGGTTGCAGGTCTTCGAAATGTGGTGCTACAGGTGAATGCTGAAGGTAAGTTGGGTCAATAAAGTGACAAACGAAGAGGTTCTGAGAAGAGCAAAGGCAAAAAGAGATTTATTTAAAAGCGTAAAGGAAAGAAAAGTTAGACTGGTTGGATACAAACTAAGGCATGAAGGCCTTCTACATATAATAATAGAAGGAAATATAGAGGGGAAGAGTAAGAAAGGCAGGCCAAGTATGTGATTTATGCACCAGATAAAGAAAAACGTACACTGTGAAAGTTGCGTAGAAATAAAAAGCCTGGCAGAAAGAAGATAAGAATGGATAGCTGCAACAAACCAATCGCAAGATTGAAAGCTCGAGAAGAAGAGACATCGATAAGCTTGTGTTTATGGGCATAGAATGCATTTGTGACTTGGCCATGAAATCGCTTTTCACCATATACTTATCCCAGTCCATAATCCGAGATAAGGCATTTTTATGCGAAATTTTAAAATTGCGCCAGCCACAGGCAAGAAACAAACCAACTCACTCAAAAAATATTTACTAATATTCAGAGTTTTTTGCCATATATGAAATCAAAAAAATACACTTGGTTGGGACCTAATTAGCACGGACAGAAATCAGTCATAAGAATAAAGTGAAAGTGCGAATACGAAAGCATAAAATTTTGACAAGACCCAAAACTGCTCGTACATTAATAATATTAAGTATTTAATATCCGCAGAAAAATACATATCTAAGAAACTCGAACGCAAAAAATGTTCATCTCGGACGATTTGAAGGACATGACCTCTTCGTATGAGGTTCTTATCTCTTTTTCATAGTAGCTTAGCGGACCTCATCAAAGGCTCTCGGGAGCCGTAAACGGCCCGCAGGCCGTAGGTTGCCCTTCTTGATTTAGACATTACACCAGATGATAGGTTCATAATTTCCACAGGAATGTGACACTGAATCCCAAAGCGAAAGTGATTGCGCAAAATCCTTCGCGGTCGTCAATTGGAACGACAGCGGTAGTGAATTATTATGTTTTGCAATGTGTTTAATATCTCATGTAATAAAAATTTACGTAATCACAAATTTTACCTATTTAAAAAATAGTAAATTCTTTATCTAAAACAAATATTGTAATCTAGAAACAGGAAAATATTGCTGAGCTACATAACGTGAAAATGTCATTTTTTGGAAAATTTTGTTTTTGTTTTTATTTTATTAAATTTTAACCAAGGAATCTGCATAAAAATACATTTTTGTAATACACTGTTATGTTTCTCATTCATAAGAATATTTTCAATGTCGTGAAAAAAAATTACAGCTACTGTGATTCTTAGAAATAATACTAAGAATGTCATCAAATTTGTTTGAGCATTTGGGATAAAATATAAAAAATCTGATGTGGCTACCACATGACTTTCTCCACACCTGTAATATTTCTAAAAATTCCAAATAGGTTACATAAAAATAATTATTTTAAGAGATTGAGAGAAAACTTTAGACTACAAAGAACAGAAATAAAGTCTGATAATGGATAAGCCACAAAGCTCCAATAATTAAGAAAGTAAAAAGGACCGTTACTAAGACGTAACTAAGCGTCAATTGTTAACAATAGTCATCAGTAGGTGGCGTGGTGGTGGCAGTTAAAAATATAAGATATCTCTTAAACAATGCATTATATGGGAAAATAGTTTTTACATAGTTTTTAGAAAATTAAATTTCCTACAACGTTTATTCCAGTATATTTTTACATTTATCAAATATTAAAGCAAATATTTCAAAATAACGGATAAGTGACAAGAGTAAACACCCACTTTTGGTTGACCGATGTTTACCAAAAACTAACCAGTTATTGTGACTTTCATACAAATGTTAAATATAAAATTTCGCATTGACCAGATTAATAGTTTTTGAGGTAGAGCACCCACAAAAAAGCTATCGCATACACACACACACAGTCGTCATCAAGATAATGGTCAAAACGTGTTCAGGGGACCTCAAAACGTGTATTTTCGTTGAAATTCGAAGTCGATTTTTTCATGAAAACAATACTTTCCCTTTCAGTACGTATAGAGAAGGTAAAAATAGTCTGATAGCGAAAGGGATTACATATTTTGTTCCATAAAAACCTCGGAGAATAGACAATACAAACTAAAACTTATCTCTTTGTACACCCTTTCTTTGCACAGAATTTATGATTTCATTCAAGCTGAATCACTAAATGAATCAGCGAAGAAATATAAAACGTTGAATTTTACTAAATAAACTAATAAAAGAACTACATAAAAATCACTGAGCTGCACCCTTGTGTGAAATCGTTTTATAGTCGCTTCTCAAAAGAACTGAGGAATGAATGTGATTTTAATATTTCTCAATCCGAGGTTCTTCCCTCGCGAGTCACACAGTGCTCTCTTCCTTTCTTGTTACTATGTTCAGTAAAAACCCTCGCTGTCCGCCTCTGCTTTAGATGCTAGTATATTTAAAAAGATAACCATTAGAGCTACTGAATATCATTCATATTTTGATTACTTTAATTTATTTATAAGCAATCGGATTACATCACGAGGCCAATTACAGCTGATTGATTAACAGTATATAAACAACAATACCAAAGACAGACAACCATGACCAAGGCAGGACTCGAACCCACGACCCTAGGATTGGTAGGATTGGGACCCAGACGCGCTAGCACCCCTCTACCGTGGCCATTTTATTCTATTGGAGTTTATTTTATTTGTATTAATACAGTCAAATTGTTGCATTTACTTTTTACTGGGGAATTTACGATCTACAATTGTACTGAAATTAGTTTATTATATTTCAGTTGGAGGCTGTCGTAGCGTTGTTGAATGGTGAGGACATTGCTGAATATCGAAAGCGCCAACCAGTAGTTTATTATATTCCAGTTTATAAGGAAATTCCATTTTGAGTTTAACATTTTATTTATTTATTTTTATTTATTTCCATGCGGCCCCTAAACAGCCGTAATCGGCCTTTTACAAGGGGCTCATTAACATAATAACAATGACTATCACAAACATCCATGCCCTAAGTGAAGAAAATCCCACCTAGGCGGGATTCGAACCCGCGACCTTCGGATTGGCAGGCGAGGACGTTACCCTGCCACCACTGAGGCCGGTTTTACATAACTTGTTAAAAAATCTGGTTTCCAGCACATGACTTTCTCCATATATAGTGATGGGTATGATTGCTCTCGACAGGAATAATCATAGGATGTTAAACTTGTGAATAATTTTTAAACACTTCGAATAATTTTCACAGCCATAAATACTTTGAATCACTTTTCACATTAATGGGGTCGCTGTATATATTTAAAATAAAATTTGTTTACACAATATGACGCACGGTGGCATTGGCATAATTTTGATCGCAATTAAAGGTACTCTTGGAAGCCTAAGCGTTGCTATCAACGATTAGAAAATTTTATTATAGCAACAGAAATAAAGGTATCACCTAGAGACATACTTAACTAATTCAGACTGATTATAAAAATATCCCATTATGAGTCCTTTTTATGAAAAAAACGTTTCAAATAACAGTTCTAGAAAATGATATTGTTTACAACAGCGTTTCTAGACCTATATTAAAGCAAGACCCACCTAGGCTTTGAGAGTTTATCTGGGACCCACGTATTATCTACAGGGTGTTTCTAAATTATACCAACAAAATGCTTGGGGTTGTAGGGCGGCATGCCCGAAGTGCGAAGCACCCGGTCCCTGTGTCCGGAACAGTTTCCTGTTTGGGCTACGAGGTGAGAAATCTCGTACCTAAGCCCCCAGTGTTAAAGCGCTCTTTGTGATTTGCACGCCACCTGTGATGTGCTGCCTCGGTGCACGGTGAAATGTATTGCTCACTCTGTTTACTTAGTATTGCTTGCAGGCACGAGTGTACGGATTGCGGATGGTGCATTCGATGGCGCGTGTGTTTGGCGAGTTAGAAGAAAAAGAAATTGTAACTTCGGGACGTAACAACATGTTTTATTAATCCACAATTACCGTACTGAGTACGGGACAAGATTCATTAAAGGAGGTGCTTGTATTGGTGACCCCCAACTCGCAAACACAACATGCATCTTCTGAACAATGATTGCTTCGTTCGTTCGAAAATTCCCGCCGTGTGCGGATTGAATCACAAGCAGCCTGGATGCGAGGGAAAAGGTCCGCCTCTTGACCGACTGCATTTTCATACGCGAGGGTCTTGATGTAACCTCAAACAAAAAAATCCAGAGGATTGAGATTTTGGGAGCGAGCTACCCAATATACTGTTTGCCTTAACATCGGGCGCTTATTGTTAGATAGGAGATTTCTCACCTCGTAGCTCGAACAGGAAACTGCTCCGGACACAGGGACCGGGTGTTTCGCACATCGGGCATGCTGCCCCACAAAACCCTTTCATTTTGTCGGTATAATTTAGAAACACTCTGTATATACTAACTTCTTCAAGCAGTAAGTATTAGATACACATGCGTCCACAGAGGGCGCACACTGTACTATCATGTGTTATTTCACTATTCTATCATTAAAAAATGGACAAATTTTCAAAATGAACAATTTATAAATCTTTCCCCGACACACCTCAAATACCTTTGTGGCCCACGGTTGAGAAATACAGGTATACACCATTGATAATAACAAATATTAACATGAATTAGCTTCCAAAGGAGATGTTTGAAAAAACGGAAAAATGATAATAGTATACCTCCACTTCCGGTTGACCAGTTTTAGTCAAAACCTTTTCAGACCTTGAATTACCAATAAAAATATTAAATATATAGTTATATACTGATCTGATTACCAATGTTTGAGCAAGAGAATGCAAAAATTTCTATCACACTGCTAGAAAATTCTGTAGACATTCTTTAATATATATATATATATATATATATATATATATATATATATATATATATATATAGAATTCCTTAAGGAATTCTAAGAAAATTCCTTAAAAAATTTAAACACTTATGAAGGAGCTTCTGTAGAGGTCTGTACAACTCTGTACAAAATTTTTAATGAACAACTATAGAAGGCTTAGCCACTCTGTAAAGAATAATTCTGTAAAACAAATGTAAGCGGAGTTATACAGAATATGAAGTAATAAAAACTGAATTTTGCAATAATAAGTAATAAAATAATTATTTCCTTAAAAATTTACACGTAATTACAACGTTTCAAGGGTGAGGGGAGTTTTTGGTTATAACCACAGCATGTTTACAATTTTCCTGCATCCACTGCCGGCATCTTTTCATCTCCTATATGATAAACTCATTTTGCTAATGGTATTTTAAATAAAATTTTGATTGTAGGTTTAGATAGTAATTCTAAGGCAGCTCGAAATGACTGTTACATAAGTATAGGCGACAGTACAGCAATGGAAGTTTCATGTCTTTAAGACTGCTTGAATAAAAGTTCTTGTACGTTAATTAGACGTAAGTGGATGACATATGTTGCATTCCATAATGTGCCACATATTTTAAATTTGGTATATAGGGAAGATGAATTATCTTCTATTTATGTAGAGAGAAATAATATTAACAAATGTTTATTCCTAGAATACATTGCTTTGTTGTGTGTAACAAAAATTGCAAATCACTTTGAATCTGAGCGATATGTTAGCGAGGTGTGTGTATATCAACTTACTTTTTGTGCATGAGGAAGGGGTTATTTAAAAATAAAGATTACATAAACACAACATGTATGCTGCAATTCATTCATTATACAATATTCCTTAAAAATATTTTTCTTAAAAAATGCGTTTTAAATATTTGCAAAGAATTCTGAAGTGATTTTGTATGTTTTATTTAGTATTCCTTAGAAAGAGAGCTCTTTCTACTTAAAGAACAGCAAATTTCTGTAGAATTCTTAACAATTCCTTACATTCTACAGAATTGTGTGTACAGAATTTTCTAGCAGGGCGCACAGAGATACCATCGAGAAAATAGTGAAAACGTACTCAGGGGCCATTAAAAGGCGTATTTCCGTTGGAATCTCAAATTCTATTTCTCTCACGAATACAATACTTTCTCCTACACTACGTATGAAGAAAGTAAAAAAAACGGTTACTCTGGTTAATAAAAACGTGTCATAAGTGATGCTTTTAAGTTGAGCATCCTCGCACCTCTGCACCAGAGCCCCGCATCCACGGTTTAAAAACCACTGGCTTAGACCATTGGTTCCAAACTTATTTGTCTACGACCCAAAATTTGAAATCACATTCGCCTTGCGACCCAAATGGTACCGGTACCTACTCAGCATCCCAGAAAATCGCCGTAGATTTATTAGCATGATTTTAAATAAAACATTTAGAAAAAACAATTGTAGAGAATCGCTAAATTTATTGCCATTTTATTTTTTTCTGTATAAAGTTGAAGTTTTGAAATGATGCATGAAAAACAAAATGGGATCATTGAATCGAGGGAGTCCTTCGCTGAAAATTTAGGAACGTTTCCAAATTCTTTAGAACAAAAAATGCTGCAAGCAGCAATTTACTTGGAATTAATAAAAATATAAACACCACTGTTTGCTCGGCTGACTGTTAGTGCAAGCTCCTTGTCTTTAGTGGCTTCCATGATGCTGTTGCACCTTCGTGATCAGCTGATCCAGTCTCCGCTTAATATCGACGGAGAGAGCGCAGCGCAGATCATGCCGAGGATCAAGTTTATTTCTTGCCTCTCTTGGTGGTCCTTAACATTTATTCTTGCTAGTATCGAAAATTTACAGTTTTTCACTTTGGGACTGTGGGTCATCCGCGACCCATCATAAGGCCTTTGCGATCCTGGGATTGGGAACCTTTGGCTTATATTAGACAATTAGGGAATATCTTTACACGACTCTTTCGTCTCCTATGACCTCTGCGTTTTTCGAAAAAAAAAAACTTAAGAAACTAACTTGATCCTCCAATAAGCAGATACGAGATTTGGAAAAATATACTTGAGTATGCGATGTCAACATGACATTGTTACACACGTTGTTCTCAGTGATTATTTCCTGTTGCACGAGAGCTTTCCTATCGTCTTTCACACATAAATGGAAGTCCGTCTCTGTTATTCATCATGATTTGCTGCTCAATGGTCTCCTTGTTGAAAGTGGTCCCGTTTGTATTGATCACCGATCGTTACGCAACTGCCTCTGGCAACAATCTAAAAAAAATCTTCTAAACAGTGCCGTACCTAGATAAATTGGCGCCTATGTTAAGATCTAAAAATGCGCTTTAAGGTATGAGCATTAGAATAAATGTATTAATTAGTGATAAGAATTTGATAAATTTTACTTAATTTAATTTCGGCAGTTTATATTATATTTACTAATATAGAAGGCCAGATTATTTCTGTGCTTGTGTATAACGGTTATGACGTAAATTATGACGTCACAAAAAATTTCACTCTCTTAAAACGCGAATAACTCGATCAAATATACAGATATAAACTTAAAATTTGGCAGAGATAATCTATTCAGATATAAATATACTGTGGCAAAGGAAAATTTACGAAAAACGCCCAGGGTTTTACTCCAGGGCGTGATTTGCATTCCATATAAGATAAAACGTAAAAATTGACTTTTTGACGTGCAGGCTTTTCCTCATTAGGAAATTAAAATTGGAAAAAAATAACCAACGACGTTTGGACTTGGACCATTCTAAAGAAAACAATTACTAAGTTTCTTATTCGGTTCATTGTTTATAGGATAAATGATTTTCATATAAATCAATGGAAACAACAATCATTGCGTTATTTACGAGAAAGAATACATAAAAAGCTAAAATATTATTAAAAAAGGTTAAAAATCGCAGTAATGAGCTAAATTAAATATTAATGAAAGAGAAAAGTTATGAAAATGTGAGGAACGTGATGGACGTTTTAATAAACAAACCGAGCATTTAAAAATTATGTAGAGTGATGGATTGGGCGACAGGTTACGGGAGTTCGGTAGAAGAATGGAGGACTTGAGGACGGTTTCGGAAATAGGGAGAGAAAGAGAGGTTATAAGTATCACAAAAATAATAATAAAAGGTTATGTTGTCCGTCCATTGGTCTGAGTGTAAAGTTATTAAAACGCGAATAACTCGATCAAGGATATAGATCGAAAATTGAAATTTGGCAGAAATTTATATAATGAACTAATCAGAATTTGTTTATTTGGGTTGACATGGTAATTTAAGAAATAAATGTTCGTTTGTGACGCTATTTTGAGAAGGGGATATATTTCACTTCGAGTAAAATTTTTACATTTTAATTTAATGAAAGTGTTTATGTGGACTGAAAATTAAAAAATATATACCAAATTGACATTATAGTGTGTTCCAGAGAGTTGAAATAATTTTGAACAGCTATAGTAGTCGAGCGTAATGTTTAGCAAATAAATATTCTTTTTGTAAGAAAGATTTGTATCTACGAATATCACACTGAGAGAGATAGCTTGAGGAGAGAATGAGAAGGAGAATGTGAAGGAGTAAGGGATGAGAACAGGAGGGAGAAAGAGGGAGGATGGGAAGAATTGAGGGTGAAGAATAGAAGGAAGAAAGAGATGGAGAATGGGTAGAAGGAAGAGAGAGAGAAAATAGGAGGGAGAGAAGAGAATGTGATGTACGTTAATTTTAATACATAATCCGCACATACCCGTCATATTTGACGGGCAATTACGCTAGTGTGTGTGTGTGTGTGTATATATATATATATATATATATATATATATATATATATATATATATATATATAAATGGATGGCAGCAAGTTGTTGGGATAGGGAAGCCCAGTGAGCACTCACCGATAAGATGACTTCAATTTGACAAGCTGCCGGGGTGTCGAAGTGAAACACGTAAAAAATACACAAAAACACGGAAGCTTCCGGGGGTGATCCCTTCGGCAGCACAGGAGAGAGGCAACTGATGGCAGTGACACTGGGTGGAGGCATAGTGGTGGAAGGGCAGTGCGGAAAATTCGGGGATTGGAGGATGCGGAGAGGGTATTGGAATGGCCGAAAAGGAGTGAAATGCTAGCGAAGGTTGAGACCAGGGGGAGTGAAGGAGTTTAAAAGATAGATATGTGCAAGCTCCCACTGACGGAGTTAGGGAGCCGAAGTATTACCGGGGAGAGCGCGAATGGTCCTCACCGTGAGGCCATGAATTAAATTTTAGGTTGTGATTGTTCGCATGAACGGCCACAGGCAGCGGTCGTTTAAGAATGACGCTCTTACGGTGGCCGTTCATGCGGATGTTGAGGATGTTGAGGCCAACATAGAAAACGGGACATTGGGTGCATCTCATGAGGTAAATGATATTGCGGGTGGTGCTGTTGGTGGGAGAAGTTATGTGGTAGTTGATGTTAGTTGTGTGTCGGACTGGAAAAGGGATTGTAGGGGAGCTTTATTGGGCATGTGAGACATAGGGTTCTACCGCAGGGGTAAGATCCGGCTTTGTGCAGAGGAGTGGGTGCTGGGGTTTCTTTTTTCCATAAAATGTTTTCCAGATTAGGTGGTCGGCGGAAGGAGAGGTTCGGTGGTCTAAGAAATGAAATCTGATTGGGGGAGGATGTGAGAATGGGGTGGGCGGCTTTTAAGATATTTCACAAAATATCGTGGATTCCGGGAAATAAAGGGTGGTTAGCGTCAGTTGGGGGGGGGGCGGAATCGGTGATGGCGTAGGTGTTGAGGTGGGAGTTTGGGGTGGTGGGTGCGACTGCCCGCTGGATTTGGTCCTGGATCAGATCCGGCGGGTATCCGCGCCGTAGAAATGCATGTTCGAGGGTCGAGCAGTACTCGGGCAGCGAGTCTCTGTCCGAGCAGATTCTCCGCCCCCGGCGGGCTAGTTCGTAGGGCAAGGGTGGGCAAACTGCGGCCCGCGATTCCATTATGAAAGCGAACCGTAATATAAAATAGAGATAATTTCATATTTGTAGCTTAAAATAAATGCCGGAAAACCTTTTCCAGTGATGTTATGGGGATAACATATTATTTATTAATGATTTTCACTAACTGGATCCCTCGCATTGCCTCACATTACTTACTATGTGAACCCAAACGTGGCCCACCGAAGGATTTTCATCAGTTTATGCGGCCCGCCTAAGAAGCTGCAACTGTTAATGCGGCCTGCCACGTAAAACGTTTGCCTACCCCTGGCGTAGGAAATTGAGGTTTTGGTGTGGAGGGGATGGCAGCTGTCGAATTGTAGATATTGGAGGCGGTTGGAGTGCTTGAGTTGTACGCTGGTGTGGATTTTGCTTTCCCGGGTGGAGAGCTCGCCCACCTGAAGTCATCTTATTGGTGAGTGCTTACTGGGCTTCCTTATCCCAACAACTTGTTGCCATACATTTATCCTATTTACCTTTCCTCGTCCGTAAGCATGTGTGTGTATATATATATATATATATATATATATATATATATATATATATATATATATATATAATTCCTTCAACAGGAATCACGCGGTCGCAGGGGTGTTCTTCGACATCTCGAAGGCCTTCGACCGAGTGTGGCACTCTGCACTCCTGTTGAAGATGTTTCGACTCCAGTTTCCGTCTTGGGCTGTGCGACTCATAGAGTCGTACCTGCAGGACAGGACGTTCCGGGTGTTCTGGCTCCAGGTCGGATCGGGACGCGACGCATTTGCGCAGGTGTTCCGCAGGGATCCGTCCTGGGGCCGATGCTCTTTAATATTTTCACCCAAGATCATCCCAGGGATTTTGGCTGGAACACCAGTTTTGCCCTGTACGCAGCCGACGTGGCGCTTCTGTCGCGGTCGTTCCAAAAGCTCAAGGCAGTTGAGTCTTTGCAGTACGCCGTCGACGATCTGGTCACATGGTATCGTCGATGGCGTATTGCGGTTAATCCCAGCAAGAACGCGGCCGTCATCTTCCATCCCGGAAGGGGAGCGCCGCCTGGAGTCGACCTGTCGGTGATGGGGGAGGGAATCCCTTGGAGCCCAGAGGTCAAGTACCTGGGGGTAGTACTGGATCGGAGGCTTTTCTGGAAGCCTCAGGTCGAGAGTGTCCGTCGCAAGGCTTTTGGGGCGTTAACCAGAATCCGTCCGATTCTGCGCCCGGGTGTATTGTCGGCCGACACCAAGGGACGCCTCTACCCGAGCTGCGTGAGGCCCATCATTACCCATGCAGCTCCGATCTAGTCAGGGGTGCCCAAGACCTCCTTACACAGGCTGCAAGTAGTGCAAAACAATGCTCTCCGGATGATACTTGGTAGTGGCAGATACGACCATGTCGACCGGATGCATTTAGACGGGAATGTGGAACCCCTGGACATCCTCGGCAAGAGGGTGTCCAGGGGTTCTACATTCCACTGTCGCCTCACGACGAGGTACAGATGTTGGGCGATATCAGGGCTAGGTGGTGGGACCGCTACAAGCGACCCATCGCTAGTCTTGATTCGCCGGAAGCCCTCCCTCCAAACAAGAGTCCTCGCTTGTAGGGAGGACTATGAGGCCAAAGCCGATAAAGAGCTCGTTTTAAAAAGTTTGTTTCGCATTTACAGCCAAGCAGGTAATGCGACGGCGCCAACCAGCAGGTTGGACTCATGCTATATATATATATATATATATATATATATATATATATATATATATATATATATATATATATATATATATATATAACGCTCTGAGAATCTTAGCTGACTAATATAAAAACACCTGTGACTGTTGAATACCTATATGAATTCTTGTGAGACTTAGGGTTCCATATGGTTTAACTTTATAATCTACCATTGCAGACCTCTGTGAATTATATTCGTTCTATAATTAAAAAAATACTTAGTAAAAACATCCATACCTCCTTCAATGTGATCTGAAATATAAGTCACCAATGCTCTAACGCAAGCGTTTGTGTGTTTCTTAAAGCTAGTGGTTCTATTGAGTAAATTTTTTAAACTCTTAGTTGGTTTTAAATTTGTTTTTGCTCAACTTTGTGCTCTCGCCTTCATGTTTCAGTCGACGTTTACAGTCTATAAGCCATACTTCCTTGAATTAAAAACTTCATATTGAGTAATCAAAATTAGTAACTTTAAATTGTATCACTTGACATTTATGCTAGTGGAACAAATAATTTCTTCACCTACTATAATGTTCGATTTGTAGAAGATGTAACGTATTTGGGAGCAAGCAATGCAACGCCAAAGCCTTCAAGCGCCTGAATCCAAAATTTTATGGTATCCCCTTTTACAGTTACAAAAATAATTTCTTTGGCGACTAATAATAAAACGAAGAATACAATTCGATACTTTATTAATACTTTTTATCAAATGTATTACACAAATAAGTTGATTAGACGAAAAATGTTATATATGTATTTAAATGAAGTAAAATTAACGTTGGTGATTAGCGTCCTTAGGTGCCCGTGTGCGATGCACGCTTTGCTTGCACAGCCCCACGGCACGGCTCCGACAATAGGTAAATAAAGGGACTCCAATGGCTAAATAAAAGGTTGAAGAAAGACATGCTCATTTCGGCTACAAAACAGATGTCTTCAATTGTTATTCACCTAGAGTGCATTCTATTTCAGATTCTACTATCGGTTATTCACCACCGTTGACGGCTGCCTTGTATCCGAAATATAAATTTTCTCAGCCTTTTAGAGCTATATAGTTTATAAATTGTGGTCCAATTAAAACAAACGCACGGTGATTCGTTTGTAAGCAAAGCCAGTTCTACTTTCTTTGCGAAGGTAGCAATGAAATGAGAGATATAGCTGAGAGATGTGGAAAAGTTTTAGGAAACACTTACGTTATGTAAACTATTATTTTTCCTGCGTTACAATGAAAAATAATAACATATTTATTAGAAATATCTATAACATTTGAGTATTAAATTAATAGTTACGTATGGGAAAATGAACTTCTGTCATTTTTATGCGGGAATGTTCAGTGCC
Organism: Tanypteryx hageni; assembly: GCA_028673005.1. NCBI lineage: Eukaryota > Metazoa > Arthropoda > Insecta > Odonata > Petaluridae > Tanypteryx > Tanypteryx hageni. The sequence goes on from CM054120.1 coordinate 39,783,763, forward strand.
TCTTTAAATGTCACCTTCACCATTCATAGTTACGGCATTGCTTCTAAACGACACTTCTTAGAAAAATTTATCAATTTTGCTCACTGTATTGAAGAAAACGTTGGAATGGCACTGTAATATTTATCAAAAGATAAAATTACGTAAAATAAAAAAAACTATACAAAACTCTCTAGATTTTTTTATTTACAACCTAAATTATATTAGAAATAAAAATGTCTATGGTTGAGAGTATTTATTTAAGCATTAAGATTTATTGATACATACGTGTTTCTTGCAGTATATCATCATATTACATAAATTTAGTCTAAACCCAATCTCAACAAATCTATTTTTTTCTTTCATCACGCTATTAGATGATATTTAATGTTAAATAAAAAACGTTATAGTTAGTGAATAATATTTTAAAACGTAGATATAGCGACTCATTTTCAGCGTTACTCCATGCCTCTTGTAGTGTTTCATTACACCGTTAGTAGCAGCACCAACGAAAACACGGTTGCTCTACAGAGTACTCTAGAGGTTGCTGGACTAACTAGTTTCGAAGACTTTCAGCCCCCGATTTAGCGCCACCGTTTTTCCAACACTGACATTTGCGTTAAAGCGAGGGTGAGGATCAATCGAGGAATACGCTTGCTCTGTGGAAATTATGTTCACAACGATATGGGCGGTATGCGTGGGTGGAACTATATAGGGGGGCACTAAATCGGGAATTGACTGTGCTTAATTGTTGTTCAAATTAAAACAATACTTTAATGCGTGAGATTTTCCACATTCGAATCGGTAAATACATTTACGTAGAAATTCATAAAAACTTCACTAGTTAATCAACATCTGAACGTTTTTTCAGCAATGCAAGTAAAAAATTTTAATGGAACTGTTTTATAATTACAGTCAATTACTAGGGTAACCGAGACCGATGATGACAGGAAAATTATTGGATTTGAATGTAAATACGTTTTCAGGACAAAACTGATAGATTGGTTACACAATATTCTTATTAGATGATAGATTTTATGCATGTATTATCTGTTAGATATGTCTTGCATTTACGCATCACTTTTGGGTTAGTGTCAATATTTCTGTCTTTGAAAGGGTTCCGCGAGTGAAAGTGATGAGAATATGAACCTCTGCAATGATAGGTGATTGTATCCCTAAAACCAAATAAGTTTATAAAATATGTATGAGTAATCATGAATTTTTATTTGACAATTCGGTGAAGACTTTTAATGCAAACTGTCTTATGCCATAACAAATGTAGGCAGTGCTGGAGGTAAGCCGTCTCGAGACGCGTTATGTGGCTTTTACATCTTTAAAAAATTAGAGATGTGATTAATTCATAAGTCACCGAATTTTCCCATAAAAATCTTTTCTTTAAGATTAATTCAAGATCAACCTTGTCTTGTAGGAGTTCAATATTAAAACGACAAATTGAATGATTATAAAATGAGATTCATACAGAATATAAAACCGACTACCTAATTCCACCATAAATAATTGAAACATTTGGTCTTGCTAAGCTAGTAGGCCCTCCCTAAGGACTGCATAACCTTACAGAGGTGGGAGGGTTTGTGTACTCTTACGAACCAAAGAGCTATGCCGGCAGGAGATAATTCTCCTGGTAGGACCATCCAAGCTGGAAAGGTCTGAGGGGAAGAGTCAGACTAAGAAGCAGTCTTGGGGGTTTTACATCCTCCTGTGCAAGGGCAGCAGCTTGCACAGTACCTCTGTAGGTGGTGATCATGTGGATCTGAACAGCTACAGATGGGTAATCACTCTGTGAAACTGCGATGAGGAAAGCAAGGGGAAACTACCTCATTATATTTCCCATGATAGGCTGAAAAGCTGAAATACCTCTATGGATCTTTCTGGGGTAAAATATTCCGGAGGTAAAATAGTCCCCCAATCGGATCTCCGGGTGGGGACTACCCTAGGGGATGCACAGAGGAAATGTAAGATTAATAAGAAAGCAAGTAGTGAGAAATTAAAAATAGGCACATGGAATGTTAGGACTATGAATTCAGGAGGTAAACTAGAGAACTTAAAAAGGGAAATGAGAAGGAATAATATAGGTATAGTAGGTCTTAGTGAAGTTCGGTGGGAAGGAGAAGGCAAGATAAATTCAGACGAATTTAAGATTATTTACTCGGGAGGGGAGAAAAAGGAAAGGGGAGTGGGGATTGTAATGGGAAAAGGGATAGCTGAAAGAATTAGTAAGGTAGTGACAGTTAATGACAGATTAATAGCCGTAAAACTTCAGATGGAGCCAGTGGAGATGCTTATAATTCAAGTGTATATGCCAACAATTAATGCTGGTGACGAATAAGTAGATGAAATGTATGAGCAGATTACGGAGACATTGGAGGAGGAGGGAAAAGGAAGGATCACCACCATAGTAATGGGAGATAGGAACAGTGTAGTCGGAGAGGGACAGGAAGATAACATAGTGGGAAAATATGGACTAGGGAAGAGAAATGAAAGAGGGGAGAAACTTGTGGAATTCTGCCATAGAAAAAGACTGATTGTAACTAATACGTGGTTTAAGCATCACCAGCGGAGACTTTACACATGGAGAAGCCCAGGAGACCAGAGACGATACCAGATAGATTACATACTAGTCAAAGAAAGATTTAGAAATAGCATTAAAAATGTGAAAACACTACCAGGGGCAGATATCGATTCTGACCACAACCTGATGGTGGCAAATATACAATGTAGACTGAAGAGCGTTAAGAGAAACATAAGAGTTAACAAGAAATGGAACTTAGAGGAACTCCTTAAAAACAAGGAGGCTATCATGACTGAGCTGGAGGAAAGGTTGGGGGAGAGAGCTGAAGAAAATAGGAAGAATGTAGATGAGGAGTGGAGATACATCCATAGCAACATTAAAGATATAATGGAAAAGAAGGTAGGAAAGGTAACGGGTGAAAGAAACAAAAAACCCTGGATCTCAGCAGCCATGCTGCAAAAAATGGAAGAGCGGAGAAAGTGGAAGAACATAAACACTGAAGAAGGCCAAAGAAAGTACAAGGAGTTAAATAATGCTTTAAGAAGGGAAACAGATAAAGCCAGAGAACAGTGGATAAATGAGAAATGTGAGGAGATTGTCGAATGTGAAAGAATTTGTAGAACAGACCTCATGTATAGCAAAGCAAGGGAACTATTCAAGAAAAAAGCAAGAAAGATAGGATGTAAAGGAATCATGAACAAAAGTGGTACAATAGTATCGGAGCCAGACAATGTAAAGAATGACTGGAAAGAATACATTGAGGTTCTGTATGACAAAGAAGAAAAGCCAAGAAATATTGAATTAATTGAAAAAGAGGATGTGGAAAAAGATCAGCTAGGACCAAGTATTCTCGAGTCTGAAGTTAAAAGAGCAATTGATGACATGAAAAGAAGGAAGGCTGTTGGGAGTGATGACATACCCGTGGACGTTCTTAAGGTTTTGGGGTCTAAAGCAGTTAAGCAACTCACAAAATTTTTTAACCAAGTATATGATACTGGCATATGGCCTGAAGATTTCTTAGATGTTGTGATGGTACCACTGGAGAAAAAGAACAATGCAAACTGTTGTAAGGATTACAGAACTATTAGTTTAATTTCTCATACAGCTAAAATTCTAACCAGAATAATAACCAAAAGAATTGAATGTAAAATAGAAAAGGAGCTGCAAGATAATCAGTTTGGTTTTAGAAGAGGAAGGGGGACTAGAGACGCTATAGGATGTATGAGGATCATGATAGAAAGAGCGCTAGAAGTCAATAAAGATGTATTTTTGTTTTGTAGATTGGGAGAAAGCTTTTGACCGAGTGAAATGGGATAAAATGCTGGGTATTTTAAACAAAATAGGAATAGATTGGAAAGATAAAAGACTGCTTAAAAACCTTTACTTTGATCAAAAGTTTATAGTCAGGGTTGAAGGAGAAGAAACAGAAAGTACTTCAATAGGGAGGGGAGTGAGGCAGGGTTGTCCTATTTCACCAGCGATATTTAATATTTATGCAGAAACAATAACAGAAGAAGCATTGATGGAAGAGAAAGGATTTAAGATAGGAGGTGAAAGTATTACCACCATTAAATACGCAGATGATCAGGGCTTAATAGCAGAAGGCGAGAAAGAGCTTCAGAGGATGACAGACAGACTAGTGGGGGTTGGCCAACAATATGGAATGAAGATCAATGCAGAAAAAACGAAAGTCATGGTGGTTTCAAAGGATCATAAAGAATTAAATATAATGGTAAATGGCCAAAAATTGGAACAAGTAAGTAGTTTCAAATATCTCGGCAGTATTTTAGCGCAGGATGGAAGTAGTACACAGGACATCAGAAGTAGGATTGCAATGGCAAAAGCAGCATTTAACGAGAAGAAGGAGCTTTTCACAAGCAAGAAAATAAATTTAGAAACAAGGAAGAAATTAGCAAAATGCTACATATGGAGCATAGCTCTTTATGGTGCAGAGACATGGACGGTAAGGAGGAAGGAGGAAAAATATTTAGAAAGTTTTGAGATGTGGGTATGGAGAAGAATGATGAAAGTGAAATGGACAGAGAGGAAGAGAAATGAAGAAGTATTAGAAATGGTGGGAGAAGAAAGGATGCTAATAAAAACAATCAGGAAAAGAAAAGCAAATTGGATAGGGCACATATTGAGAAGACAGTGTTTACAAAGGACGATCTTAGAAGGAAAAATTAGTGGAAGAAGAGGAAGAGGGAGAAAAAGAATAGGAATATTAGATAATATAAAGCAGGGATATACTACTTATAGAGGTATAAAAGAGGCTTCTAGGGAGAGAGAGAAATGGAGGCAGCGATTCAGTTAAAACCTGTCTTCGGACAGAAGCATGATGATGATGATGAAGCTAGTAGGAAGAGTTTTTTCTCGATTAGTTCTTACGAAGGCAGAATTTTTTCATTGGAAATACCCATATATGCGAAAGGTTTTTAAATTTAAATTAAAATATAGGAAAATTTAGAAATATTTCTCGCTTAACAATTTATGGATTTTATATTTTGGATTTGAAACGCATCACCCATTTTAATACGCTCGCTCATAGAAAAGCGTGCTTCGAGATACTTTGAAAATATTATCGAATTATTATCCCCTATTTCTCTTATTTATTATTTGTTCGTTATTAGAGAGAATGTTCGTAATAGTAAACCAAATTAATCGCAGGGAAAAATAAAACGCGGATTCAATTAGTTTCGACACATATCGGGTTTAAATCGGTATACGGTGACTGAATAAATGAAATCAACGAAAATGTATGGTAATTATCGCATTAGTAATTCTCTATCATACAAATGTCCTTATAAACCTATAATGAATTACTTTTTTATATCAAATATATTTATGCATTGTTTTAGTTTGTTTTTGCAGTAATTAAGAAGCTTTATTTTTATTTATTTATTTATTTAGAAATAATTTGACATACAGCTTTAAAATGTCGTTTTACAGTGAAATTTAAAAGCAAAAATAAAACATGAATAAATAACATCAAATAATAATATTAGCATATAGTGTCACTTACTTAAAAACTGCGAGGACAGTTTCATGAAAGAGGGAAGTGAGAGGTGAAAAACATCAAGATCAGATGGGAGGGAATTTAATACGGATGGAAGACGGAGGAAAAGAGAACGCTGGATCAATGAAATCCTAGGGGTATTAGTGTGAAGAAGGTGGGATAATCGGGTTGATTTAGAGGGCACATGCAAGTTGAAAAAAGATAATAACTCAGGGCAATTAATATGAGAATTGAAAGTTTTGTGGAGAAAAGTAATATATTGTTTATGATAATTGGTCGAGAGATTGCCAATAACTATTGTGGAGAGAACTGTATGTTTTGTAGCATAACGAAGAGAAGGAACACGTATTCTAATAATTTTTATAAAAAAATTCATAATTTGCTCAAGGGAGCGTAAATTAGTTATGCAGGATGAGGACCAAATTGGTGAGCAATAGAAAATTATGGGAGGTACAATAGAGCAGAAATACATCTTTAAAGCCAATCCCTCAGTTCTGTGTATCTATAAAGAATGCCTTTCTTTTCATCGTGAAAATGTGTTCTGAAAAGTTTAGTTTAGTGTCTGTCAAGACATCTAAACCTCCCTGCAGTGTCACCCTTTTTAAAGTAGTTCAATTCATTTTATAATCCCAGAGAATGGGGAGAGTGACAAAGAGAACACTGCATTTAGGCAAGTTTAGTCGCAATTGCCAAGTGTTACACCAATTAAAAATTAGAGAATTTGCGCTAAAGGAAAAGGTACCTTAAGTTAAATGTGATAGATTGGTACTGGTAATGGCGGCATTAATGGAAAATAATTAACCCCTAAAGTCACGACGTTCATTTTTATGGACATTGGAATATACATATTATTTTGATAACTTTCGACACTATAGCGGATAGAAAATGTATTTAAAAGTGTGTGAAGCATGATCTAAAAATTTGGCGAAGAATTGTTGAAGTATTCAGAATAGATTTGCAATAAAAAAAATATTTGTTCCCTCAGTAAAATTCATGACTAAGTGAAAGAAGTTTTAGAACATCATAATATTAAATTTAAATGAACTTGCTCATGTAATAAAAACTTATTTTGTGAGGCATGTTGCATGATTCACCAACAATTTCTGCAAAAAGTAATTAGCACAAAGACATGAAAAGGAATTTTAATTATGTGTAAAATTTGAGGAGCGATTTCGTAGGGTAATGAATATTTTAAATAGTTTCCGTTTAAAAAAAATCCACTTTTCACATTAAGGTAGTTGGGAAATAATTTAACAAGGCAGAAAAGTGATAAAATTGTATATATAATAAATATTAATTGAGCGATCAAAGTTAATAAGACTGGGAATGCAATCAGCAATCATTTCATAGGTGGCGTCGACCTCATTCACGCATATCTATGCGTATATGTTCGTCGACTCAAGCTAAAAAAAATTGGTATTACCTCCGCTGTGGAATTTTTATCAAGAAGAGCTGACGTCAATCTTACCGAGACGACGTAAAATAAACAATCTTAATTAAGGGCCTTGCTGATAAATGTGGAGCGATTTACGGGAGAGTTTTCAAGTTTCAAAAGAAGTAATCTAGAAAGATTACCTACTGTTTGCCCTTCGCTAATGTTCTGTAGTTGAGATTACAATCTCATTTCTATGAACTTTTCTGTGCGTCATCAATAGCAGATAATTTTTTTATCGCGAATTACTATGTATCTATGGATCTATTTATGAATGGTGTGCATTAAATACGAATATGTAAGAAAAGGTTCTTATTCTTACATTATCGTCAAAAGCAACCCACGGATCTTCTTTGGTTTTTCTCATTTAACATATGTTCAAACACCTTCCCCATTTTAAACGTTTTTCAATGCTGAAGAGTGTAAAATATTTGGTAAGCAAGCACGAAACATGAACTACATAACACGAACGTATAAAACATATTCAGAAATTCCATGATCCTTGTAGCCAATTTCACTCTCTTTAATCGATTTCCTCGTTGCTGAGAACTCGTTACTTAATAAAGTTTTTCAGTCATTTTTGCTGTTATAAAGTACTCGTGGTGATAATGAGTTATGCAGTCGGTGTCCTGGTCCATCTCGATCCACCGGAACACACATTTACACAAACATACCCACTGAAGGAAGGGAGGAAACCCAGAGACGCCATTCATCTCCTCTTATCAGCCTTGGTAAAGGGATGCTATTATATGTTCGTCTTCGTTATTGTTGTTGCACTCATTGTAGAAGGTCGCAAAGTGTTGTTTATGAGCTAGCGAAAGAAAAATAAATAAATAAAATGCTCAATTCAACGTCTATTCCACAGCCAGTACTCGCGAATCCATCTCACAACACTCAAATCCCAATTGGAAAAACCTGAGACTGCCAGGATTTGAACCGAAGCCCACCACGTGGAAGGTCGGCACTAAAGCCGCTCTCCCTATAACGGCCTAACAATACGCTCGTATTTTTTGTTTTTAAAATATCTGCTGTAACGTATTCTCCATTACATTTTCAATAAAACTTTTTTCAAGTTAATTCTTCGTTAATTATTTAGCAATCCTTCTCGTTGATTATTTTGATGGCCTTTGTCAATCTTTGAAATATGATCGCAAAAGGTTATAGGTAATTGTTCTCTACAAATTACTTTTAAATTGGACACAGTTTCTCTCTCTCTCTCTCTCTCTCTCTATATATATATATATATATATATATATATATATATATATATATATATATATATATGTGTGTGTGTGTGTGTGTGTATGTGTGTATGTGTATATATATATATATATATATATATATATATATATAATTCTGCTAGTCCATACATTTTGGGATTTAATCACGAAACTGACCACAACAATGATATTATTGCCAAATTTTAAATCAAACATTCATTATTTGATTCATTAAATATACTTGAAAATCTGAATTTACTCATGCCGCGCCGAAATTACGCCATACTATTCATACCATATTACTTATTTATATATTTGAGTGTTAGAACATTCAGAGAGAAAGACGCACAATTACAGCAAAACACCTTAAAGCCGGAAACTCAAGTTACCAATTATTGTGTCCGCCTTTCACACGTTCTCTGCTTTTCAAGAGTTGTTCTTTTCTAAGAAAAATAATGAAGATAAAAGCAGAAGAATGTCTTTTATAAATTAATAATATTTTGTTAGTTACGAGTAAAATTAAGATATCATGATGGATGAAAGCATATATTTTGGTATTCATGTATTCAACTACATGTGGGTGCATAAATATAAATCATTGATAACGTATACAACAAACATATTCAAATACATTTTTGGTAAGAAAAATCACATATTTATATAAAGAATGAAATTCATAGTTGGGTACAAAATAAAAAATAAATATTAACTTCAAATCAATAAATATTATCTTCATCTGGGTTGTATAAAGAAAGCATTGATTTTAAGTTGCTTAAAAGTTTTCTTAAAATGAAAGGTTTTATGAAATTAAATTTAAAATTTTTAGCCATAGAAAAAAAAATTTCTTCATGTTTACCAATTTTTTCTAAAACTTCCGAACCTCTCAATGCATAAAACTTGGCATCATCAATGACAGATGTACCAATTTCATAATGTGCTCCTCATTTATTTGATAAAGAACTTTTTAAAGAGAATGTCGATTTCTTTTAGCTCAGTGAAAGCATGTCTGTCAACATTGATAGAGTCAGTGGCGCTGAAATTATTGTTTTTATCAAGTGATTCGATCATATTTTGTACCTCTGCAGTGATGTTTTTGTTTACACTGGTTTATTAAGTTTTAAATCTGTCATTTAAAAACTACAGTTTTGATCAGTTATTCGTCGCACACAGTCTATGGCTTCACTGTTTAACATCATTGCGCCCAAAATATTTATTTCTTCACTCAAATCTGAAACTTTTTCTCATAGCTCCATTTTCAGAGATAATTCCTTTAACATAAGTCTCAATCATTTTCATGGGTTGCATAATTGTATTGAATATCTTCCATATTCAACAACTATTACACATTGCCAGATCATCTTGTTTCATAGTTATATTTTAAGTTTGTTGCATCCAACTCAATCTACAATCCCTTCCTTCCCTCCAAGTTGACTTGATTCACATTTTGATGACACATCGGCAGTCAAGGAGCGAGGGAAGAAATTTAAATTGTAAAATCGCAAAATTTAATTACAATTGGCAACATATACTGTTACGGTTGTACTTTTTAATACAAAAGAGAATGATAACCGATATCATACAATTGGATATAAAATTCATACCTAAAAATAAAAACAAACTAGAACTTTTTCAATCTTCCTTTGAGGTTTAAGTTGTCGAGATGCGACCCGACTCTCACAAGTTAAATCATAACGTGTAATCATAATACTACTTTTACACCTAGATATATATTTTAATTTTTAAAGTAAGATATTAGCCCTTTAAGTGAACTTATTCATTGCCCTACTCATTCCTATAATCGGTGAAATTTACAGAATAAAGAACCAGGAAATGCGCTAATTCAAACTGAGTAACATATAATAGGGACTCTCCCTAAGACTTTGAACAGCGCGCATCCTGATAAGTCCTTCGCCAAACGCTGCTGCAATCACGCATTTAACATCTATTCCGAGCATTGTCTGATAACGTGGAGAATGAGAAAACGGTTCAACAAATCAACCTCGATTTACATATACGAGTTGTTGGTGCTTGCATACTGCAAGCGTGAAAAATAAAATCAGCATATACCAAGATCTAAACTCGTAAATAAACCAACGTGAACTCCAAGGCCATAGTATTTGAGCCACGCGGAGGCCATGTGTATCTGTGTGTCTAACGCTGACGTCATCAATGGCACTTTTTAACGCGTTTTTAACAAGCCTCCCGATTAGGTGGAAGGTTGAAATTTCACAAGAATGTTTGATTTAGAAATAAAAATAAAATGAAAAAAATACCAAAAAAGACCCGGGTTCGACTTTGGGGAGCGTATATCCATTTCCCGTAAGATAACACGTAAAAAGCGACTTTTTAACCTTTCATTTCGCCTCTTGGGGGAGGTCGGCAGATGATGTCGCGCAAAGGACGAAATAGACGTCCTCCGACCTTTATGGTAAATGGGGATCATAGAGCGCATTTATTATCGGATCTGGCCGGGGGATAAGAAAGAGCGCAATAAACCGATCATAATATTTTGTCCTTTAGCTTTGGATCCCACGGGTGCTCAATATGTGCCCTTAAGACAGTGGCATCAGCGACACTAGAAAGCTAAGTCCAAATGTAGTGTGGTCGTTTGGTATGTCAAATACAGAATATCTCCACGGCTTTGGATGTTAGGCGGTAAAATACGTTATATTTGAGAGCGGATAACAAAAAATTTGAAAATCATGTCGCATAAATTTCGTAGAAAAAGTAGTGGTGAAAATCAACACTTATCGATGACAATTCATTTTTGTTGAATTTAAAATTTTTTTAAATTCCATGTTTATCGTCATTTATCAAGTTAAATCGAATCCTACCAAGCCTATTTATGAGTAAGAGCAAAGCGTTGATCGTTCGCTTTTCTGAATTCAGTAAATTGGGTTTTTAAATCGTGGTCCACATATAAGAGCAACGACTATCAGAAATTACTTTACGTTTCCAAAACTTAGCCCAAATAGCATAGTGATTCATTTTGCGCTCCAAACTCGAAATATGTTCAACTTAGGCTAGAGTTAATTTGGAAGATCGTGCGGTTAGAAAGTTGGAAGAGAGGACCAATTCCTTTTTTCCACTGCTTCCATTTATGCCATTCCAACTCCACTTATTACAATGAAATATTTTCGAAACCAGAGTTCATGAAACAGTCTTCAAACTGTAGAAGCTTTCTTCGAGGGGAACTAGTTCAAGAAACAACTCTCTGAAATAGGCATATTTTCCAAGTGGGAGGAACTACTAGAAAGTGGGAGGACCTACTAGACACTCTTTTAATATAAAACGAGGTTACTGAATGGATATAACATAAGATAATAAGAGGGCAAGATTGTGAAAGAACTCGTATCTCAATAGGATTACGGGTTCGAGAATTTAAAGGCAGTTTACAGGAAAAATTTTACAAAGTGATCTTGAGAATCATCTCCGGCGGGAAAATTCATTGAAATTGCACTTCCTTACCAGTAATAGCCATCTAATCCTTTGTCGAGAAATATGTGCAATTATCCAGGCAACACTTAACTAACGAAACCTTAAGTTCCGTGCACTTCTGCATCGCCAAAAATATCAATCTGAAATACAAAAGCGGAAAAATTCAAAATGGGAGTGTGAAATGTACTTTTTATGCTAGAAAGCATATGCTCCACTACACGAACTGACAGTGAGAAGTGAAAACTCCTGGTCATGATCTGAAAGCGAATCAGCTTCTTCAACTTACTAGGCAGAGACTTTACCGTTGATTTATCTTGGCAGCCAAAGGTCGCAGACAATTTTTCCCCACTCTTCCCTCCACTGGGAGGAAATGCAAAAACATAGTAGTCTTCGAGCGTACTCACCTCAGAACACCTTTACCTAATTTAGTAACTCTAAAAAAAGCAAAACTGCATTAATTCGCCAATAAAATTATAAAAAACTAAAAGGGTAGAGAGAGACAGAGTCGCAGAAATAAGAATGCTATTTGGTTTAAGGATTACTTGAATTTTCAAGGTGATATCTTAAAAACGGACGTTTTCCACGTAAGTTAAGTACATGGAGATGTTCACTTTCGCCTTTCGACGACAGTGTAGTCACAAGTCTGCCGCTGAAGTGGGAGTGAGCAAGAAGGAATTATGGAGAAGGGCGCCTTTATAATGAGTTTGTGTCTTGGAGCGAGTTATCTTAAAATCAATTGCCTGTGTGCAAAGAGACTTCCGAGAAAGACTTTTGAAATAGGGGATGAAACCACACGCAAATAATTCTCTCATCCTCGGAAATGGAGTATTTGCGATAAAGAGCTCTTTGTTTGAAGAAGCCCATTAAAGAGAGAAAGAACTCGTGATTCGCTCCCGCCCGAATTATACGTCATAAAGAATTCTTACTATTTGTGATGGTTTCATTCAAGCGCAGATATTTCAGCGAAAAAGGAAGAAATTACTCATATGCCATTTAGATTACTCTAGGAAATTAAAAGTTCACACAAATTTTTTGCTCAAAATAAATTAAATGTAAAGCATTTCCTTATAGAGATTTAGTTAATCCTATTCTCTGGTATAGTTGAAAAGGAGGCGCTTCAAGAGCGTTGCAGGAGACAAATGCTCTGCACATAAAAACATAGCTATCATCCTTAAGCTATAGTCGCACAGTTTTATAAAACTAATAAAAATCGATCTAATAATACCTACCAAGAATTTGTCTTTTTTGAGGTCATTAATAATAGTTGATTTTTGTATTAGAGTGACTTGAAGGGCCTTGGTTGATTGTATTCTTCGGATGAGTTTAATGATTATCAGTACTGAATGTCTGAAACATAAAAATCAGAACGGATAAATACTATCATAAAGAAAATGCATAAAATATTTTAATAATATTCCAAATCTTTTATCTAAAAGATGCAATATATAGTTTTATCTACATTTTCTTATAGCGTTTATTTTAGAATATCTGAAAATTTGAATATGTTGGCTGGTAGTAAGAAAAATCAACTGACATTTAGGTATTAGCAAAATCAATGAAATTAATAGAATTTTAAAGTTATTATCCATATTTTAAATGTTAAATAAGTACGTAATAGTTGGTAAGATGAAAAACTTTGAAAATATATTTTTATTTAGAATTCTTTAGTTATGAAGCTTCTAATTATTAAAACATTTGATTGAAATTCTATATAATTCATTTTAAGACCATAGCTCTTTAAATTATGTGATTTATCGAAGTACGATTATAAAATAATCAGTAACAAGATTATAAAAGAGTCATTGTTTTTAATAAGTTTATAGATTGCAGAAAAGCGCATTTGACGTGAGAGCTCAAGTAAGGCAACTATTCGAAAGACATTTGTATTAATTAATTCCAATTGGTTCCTATTCGATTGATGTATTTTATTAGAAAAAATATTTCGTTGTTTATTCAGCCGTTAATTTGATCCCAGAATGACATTTCTGTTTTATGTTGCTAAATAAATACTTATATAAAATTCTCATATATATATTTATAAAACTTTAAAAATGAAAAGGATACTCAAGAAAAGTAAAAAATGGAAATATAACTCTAATAAAATGAAATAGCATAATGAAATAAGAGCTATAATGAGGCCCAGATGATACGAGTTGTAAACATTTGATAATTTTCATGCGGCAAAAAATACAGATACTTAGGGAAAAGTCGAAGAAAATAAAATCTTTATTGCTTCTATGAAAATATCAACATGAAACATATGGGTACTTGAATTGTATTATGTATGTAATGAAAAAGTAAATATTAAATAAAATTAGATCTTCATAAGAAGAAGAAAAAATGATGGATGAAATTAACAATGAAGATAGTAAATTGTGCCTTGCACAAATTATATATATTGTAAATTCAAGATTGTGGAGGAAAGGACGCTATAGAAAAACTGATTTTACCTGTAATCAAAGAAATATCTGTCTATTGAATAGTATTACGATGATGAAGTCCAAAGCGAACTATAACGCATATTTTACTGAAATTATGTTTTAAGTTCTCTTTATGTTTAATAAATTAATATCTAGTGAGATATGCACTCAGAAAATAAAGAAGTTGTCGTTGTAAACACATTAGATTATATAGAATTAAAGGGAGGAAACAACATGTCATTATGTAAGAGTGTGTTTCTATACTGAGCGAACAGTCTTTTTCGAGTGATTAAAGTACAGCTCCCCAATATTTATTATATATAATATACCAATATTAGAATATTTCCTTTGAACAATGTAAAGTTTACGTTATTTTATGATAGATTAAATCGATTCTCTTGCCTAGTCTTTAAATGAAAACAATGACGATTTGCGGGATATAATTTTCCAATTATTATGAATTTATCAAATTGTGTCAAATTTTTAGATTAGTTTTTGTCAGCAGTTATGAGAGCAACAAGGTTCAATCCTTGAGGTGTAACTCAGCGAGGAATATATAATGTATTAAAAGTTTGAATGATTATTAGTTCTAACACGTTACTAGCTGTCCAAATGGCAGGTGGTAACGTTTATCAAAGGTTTACTGTTACTGTAAACGAAATGGAGAATATATACAGAATAACATATAATTCAGAGGCTAAGAAATATATTTAATTTGGAGTCAGAGATTAACAAAATCTTTTAATAAGATAATAAGGAAAACAAGAACAGTTAAGGGAATGTTCAGTGCTTGATTTTCAGAGTTCATGGTAGAATTTCAAGGCTGCCAAAGCAGCCGCCGTGTTCATACGTCCCCAACCATCAAGCACCAAAAATTAGGGGCATTAAGTTGATAGCGTCGTAGCAATAGACTGGAAAACTTTGCATTTTATAATGAGAGCGTACTAAGCAATAAGGGAATAGGTAAATCAAAAATCCCTTGTTAGAATATAATGCTTTGGGGACACGCATTCAGTAGGTCAGTTAAAAAAGTAAAAATGGTTGGGAGAAATGTTGCACGTTGGGCTTTAGGAAACTACAAGAGAGATGAGAGTGTAAGGAAACATAAAGAATAATTAACATGGGGTATAGACGATATGAAGCAATTTGCAAGGTTAGGCGCGATTAACAATGCCTACGTTTATAAACCATAAAAGGAGTTAGGCGTTAAAGGGGAAAGCAGAAATAAAATATGCGTAGGGATCATAAGCATAAAAAGAATCATTAAGAGATAAGGCGTACAGTGGGAATATTAATTTACAAATAGGGTAATATATAATTGAAATATCTACCTCCGGAAGTGATACTCTTCCCGTCTGGGTTCCTTCAGGGATAACGTTTTACAAAATTGTTAATCATATCCTTTGTGTAATAAGTATATTTTATTTTATCCACCTAAGTGTCAGGGAAATTTTTAGTGCTTGATGGCTGGGGACGTAAGAGCGCTGCTTCGGCAGTCATGAAATTCTAATGAATATATTTTAAATTAAACTTAATATAATTTTTATGCAATATAAACCATTTGCCATTTGCGTAGTAATGCTAATTATATGCAGGAGTGAAATTCACTGTTACCCACAGAAATTGGTGGTCCTTAAAATTTAAACGGACAAAGTTTAATCATGATTATGAGTGAAATATGTAAAATTTATGAGCGATGAGTGACCGCATGTAATTTAATTAATATTAAGTAATGAGGGAGATTTTCTTGGAGTTGGGAATTGGAGTTTACATCCAAATGTTATATACGATTTCTAAGATATTATCAACAGTAAAATTAAAAAAAAAATTTAACTTTTAAAAAAGTTATCATCCTCAAGAGTATAGTTGGCTGATGTCTGACGTGTTAGAAAGGAAGTCTCTTAGCATTATTTACTCTAAAACGAATAAATAAACAAAAATATTTTAGGTATACTATTACGAAACCTTAAATGTGATGTCAAATATTTCGCAACTCTTCTTTCGCTCACTCATTTGCTTTCCATTCGCATGATACATTTATTCCTACTTTGTGTCCTTGATGGAATACCTATTTTTCATGAAAAATTTCCACAACAAACTACGCATTTCAGTTTAAACACATAAGAGCCAGACGCTGATAAGATCCTACCGAGTCAAATCGAAGGCGATTCCGACTGGAGATATTATTGCCTTTTAAAGATAAAAATATTATCGTTTTATTCTGATATAATTTCGTATGAAGAGCATCTGTTTTCAGCTTGAAATCTGCCGTGGGATGCTATTTAGAGTTTGATAACATTTGTCAAAGGACTACCGAAGTCAGACATGATGTGAATTAATTGAAAATGTGAAACATGATCGCGGAACCAGATAGCATGGCTGTGACGTCAGAGAGAGTGAGAAAAGAGGTGGAGGGAGCGAAGAGGTGGAGGGAGCAAAGAGGTGAAGGGGGCAGATAGGTGGAGGGAGCAAAGTAGTGGAGGGTGCAAAGAGGTGGAGGGAGCAAAGGGTTGGAGGAATCAAAAAGGTGGAAGGGGCAAAGAGGTAGAGCGAGGGAAGAGGTTGAGGGAGCAAAGTGGTGGAGGGAGCAAAGAGGTTGATGGAGTAAGGAGGTGATGGGGGCACAGAGGTGGAGGGAGCAAAAAGGTGAATGGAGCAAAGAGGTGGAGGGAGCAAAGAGATGGAAGGTGCGAAGAGGTTGATGGAGCAAAAAGGTGGATGGAGCAAAGAGGTGGAGGGAGCAAAGAGATGGAAGGTGCGAAGAGGTTGAGGTAGCTAAGAGGTATAGGGAGCAAAGAGGTAGAAGGAGCAAAGGGGTGGGGGGGAGCAAAGAGGTGATGGGGCAGAGAGGTGGAGGAAGCAAAAAGGTGGATGGAGCAAGGAGGTGGAGGGAGCAAAGAGATGGAGTGGGCAGAGAGGTGGAGGGAGCAAAATGTGGAGGTAGCAAGAAGGTTGAGGGAGCAAAGAGGTGGACGGAGCAAAGTGGTGGAGGGAGCAAAGAGGTGGAAGAAGCGAGTAGGAGGAATGATTGAGCACTGAGCAACGGGAGTTGGAGCGTGGAAGAGAGGATGGGCGACATGTATGGTAGCGAGATTTCTGCTAATCAATGTTTTAATTTTAAAAATCTCCAACTATTTCATACGTGCTTGGATGAAAGATCATGCAACAAAAGACCAGACATATTGACTTAATACTTACGGAGATTTAAATAAATGATCTATTCGAAACATCATTTACTCTCATTATGAAAGCAACTGTAATCACTCGGCTATCTGGAAGTACCGTAGATGTCCGGTTCGATGGTTTTGGAAGTTATAGAGCTATGGGGTTGCCGAGATAATTCGACTCCTGGTGGAGATATTTCTTCGGAGTAATCACGCTCGATCTCTTTTACGTCTCCGGAACTGGACCCCGGAGACCAATTGAGAAGATGCATGGGCGAGGCTGAATGGGACGGAGTTCTCGGTTAAGGGTGAGCGAGGGTAATCAGAGATCACGTTGGTGAAAGAGACTTTTTTCCCTCTCTCTGGCTTAGTCGAGGGAAAGGTGCCAAGTCCACGTGTAGACGGTGTCCGAACCTTTCGTCGCATAATCTGTAATCCGCTGGGAATTTTACTAGTTATAAAGACTCTTTGACGTGTCCATCTTTATTCCTAATAATATTTCAAATAAGAGTTTCATCTCAGTGGTTAATCATTTGTACCGAAGATTTGCTTTCTACAAATAGAATAGAATTTTGTCAATGTTATGAAGATATGTTTTCCCTAATCATAATTATAAAGTCTTTAGAAACCAATAATCAATTAGTATTCCAACAGAATCTTATTAGGCTAATGAGCTTCACCCAGACTTGAATTTCTAAAGATGTTCATTCTGCAGAGATGTGCGGTATTTGAAAATTATATGACAATGTACTCCCGATACAGCCCATGCGACCGGACCAAGACTATCCTGTTTAATAATTATTCCTATTTATACTTATGTTAGTACATGTCAGAGTTGCAACTCTATAACGACTTCCTAAGTTCTTGTATGTTAACAAATCCACTTGGTTCAGATTTGCTCCATTTGGGATAAAAAGATTTCCTTCTATTTTTGTGAAGATAAAATTTCGG
The DNA here is from genome assembly GCA_028673005.1 of Tanypteryx hageni. Taxonomy (NCBI): domain Eukaryota; kingdom Metazoa; phylum Arthropoda; class Insecta; order Odonata; family Petaluridae; genus Tanypteryx; species Tanypteryx hageni. Next base: position 39,801,910 of record CM054120.1, read on the forward strand.
AGTAATAATATTAAGTTATAGCACAGGTCATGATTTATACGATTTTATTTTTATTTTTATATTTTGAGCGGTGATGCCAACAATAGCGGTCAATTAATAGAAAAAGGTCTGTTGCAGAGATTTAGAATTACCTAGTTAATAATTTTGTCAAGAAATTATTGATCAATCTCTATAATAATAGCATTTTAGATTGAAATACTTCTCAGAATCAACGAGAATAAAACACTGATATTTCCTTTATACAAATGAATGAAATATTGACCAGTGTTCACAAGGAACGTATACCTGCTTCAACAGATTTGTAACAATTTTCCATTTTATATTTTCTCAAGGTTCCTATTTCACTTCGCTTTACCTCTCTTTTTCTTCCACTAGCATCTTCCTCCTCTCTTGGTCTCAACTCTCTCCTGCCTTTTTAATTCTTTTCTTCCTTCCATCATTATTTATATTCGTATTTCTGAACATCATGGAACACCAGGTGATTCACAGTCACGAACAGAAATAATCTCTTATTTTTCATTAATTTTTGAAACAACTGTATGCATCCTCAACCAGGATTGGCACTTTCAATAGTGTTGCTCTGATAATGTAGAAGCGGAATGTATGAAAAACTACCATAGACCATTCTCTAGCAAATTATTGAAAAAATTACTATAATATTCTTATAGCAAGCATACATGCTTATAATATGTGTACTTATCGTGGTATGGTGTTACAGATAACTTGCAAATACTTTACACCACCTAAGCTTATGGATGAGGTATCCGAAGGAAAAAGCCTGATTAGATTTCTTGACACATTCATTCTACATCCATTCATCGTCTATCTTTTGCTCATTTCTTCTTTTCGTCTCTTAACTTCCTCGCCAATTCTCTCCTTTTCATGCCTCCCTCTCTCCATTTTCTTCTCTTTCTCCGTCTCTACTTTCTCTTCCAATATGCTGTGAGAATTTCACAGTTTGAAAAAATATTTTCGGTTTCTGACGGAATGCAACGCTCAGCTCACGTGACACTGTAGTGACCACCGACCTAATATTGTATTCTCCTCACTTTTCACAGGTTCTTAACTGTCAAAATTTAAATATTAACTCCTTAACCGTAAGATTTTATCCTTCTTCCATCTTTAGGATTAGTGCTCGTGCGATTGAGTGAATGCATGTGTGAGTGATACCAGGTCCCTTGCGAGGAGTAACAAACCCTAAACCTGTAAGTTTGTATTATTTGTTTCCATTTTCTGGTCTCCCACCTTCCTTTTTCTTGTTTTTTCCCTTTTTCCTTCTTTCTCAGTGTCTCTAAATTCTTGATCATACGGTTAACGAGTTAAATTTATAATTTTAACACCAATTTCACCGTAGTTCCCACCTTTACTTATTTAGGTTCTTCACTGACACTCCGTAATATTCCGTTTAGTATCGAATGCAATAAACATTGTTAGTTGCGAAAGATGAAAATTTGCAAGTTAATGCGGCAGCTACAGAGTTGTACCATAAAAATAATTAAACCTTTAAGGAGTTAAAACTACAGTTTCTCCAGACAGGTGGATATATATATAGCGACCAATAATAATTAGTTAAGAAGTTTTTTAAAACTACTCATATTCATTTATCAATGCGTCTTATTGCGTATGATCGCGAGGAAGCATATAGATAAAATATTTTATTATCGCCCACAACGACCGAATAGTCTTGCCCGTAGGATTAAGGCAGGCTAAGGTTAATTTTTTTCGTATCTCAGTAACTTGCTTGTAGATGGAGAGCATATTTATATATTTATTCAATTGGCGTGAGACTTACGGTATGACGGAAAAAAGATCTATTTAAGGTCATAATGATTTCCTCTTTCCGAAAAGTTTTAAAGGAAATTATCTTCACAAGCCTCTCCGCGGCCATCTTTGAAAGCGCGGGAGAAACATGGGTGACGTAGAAAATGGAAAGAGCAGAAAAGAGGAGAATAGTGCGGGAGGAGAGGGGAAGGGGCTGGAGATAGGAATGAGAGGAGCGAGAAGGCGAAAATATAGACGTGAAGGAAGAGATGTGGAGAGAAAGTGTTGGAGGAAGAGAGAGGAGGCGGAAAGAGGGATGGAGAGAAGGATGGGGAGAAAGAGAAAGATGAGGCGGAGAGAGGGATGGGGAGAGAGAGAAAGAGGAGGCGGAGAGAGGGATGGAGAAAGAGAAAGATGAGGCGGAGAGAGGGATGGGGAGAGAGAGAGAAAGAGGAGGCAGAGAGAGGGATGGGGAGAGAGAGAAAGAGGAGGCGGAGAGAGTGATGGGGAGAGAGAGAAGGGAGGCGGAGAGAGGGATGGGGAGAGAGAGAAAGAGGAGGCGGAGAGAGGGATGGGAAGAAAGAGAGAAAGAGGAGGCAGAGAGAGGGATGGGGAGAGAGAGAGAAAGAGGAGGCGGAGAGAGTGATGGGGAGAGAGAGAAGGGAGGCGGAGAGAGGGATGGGGAGAGAGAGAAAGAGGAGGCGGAGAGAGTGATGGGGAGAGAGAGAAGGGAGGCGGAGAGAGGGATGGGGAGAGAGAGAAAGAGGAGGCGGAGAGAGGGATGGAGAAAGAGAAAGATGAGGCGGAGAGAGGGATGGGGAGAGAGAGAGAAAGAGGAGGCGGAGAGAGGGATGGGGAGAGAGAGAAAGAGGAGGCGGAGAGAGGGATGGAGAAAGAGAAAGATGAGGCGGAGAGAGGGATGGGGAGAGAGAGAGAAAGAGGAGGCAGAGAGAGGGATGGGGAGAGAGAGAAAGAGGAGGCGGAGAGAGTGATGGGGAGAGAGAGAAGGGAGGTGGAGAGAGGGATGGGGAGAGAGAGGAGGCGGAGAGAGGGATGGGAGGATGAAGACGGGAAACGAGGGGAGGGGAAGCTGTAAAATAGGAAGGAAAATGTGGGAACGGCGGTGAGAGAGAGGGAGAAGAGTGGAAGCTTGAATAGTGTGGCAGAAAAAAGGTAAAGTAGTGGTTGGAGAGACAAGGGTTGAATTGGCATGAGAGCGAGAGGAGAGCGAGAGAGAATGCGCGTTGGATGCGGCGAGAGATACCTCGGATTAGATCGCAGAGAGGAAGAAAAGCGAGAGATGCCCTAAGTGTTATTGACGGAGTAGCAACAGTACAGAGAAGATTTAATAGATTTTATTATCGCCCTCACGACGTGGATTAAAGAGGAAACGGAATCGATGAAGCAGCTTTCTAATGTAGACTTTTAGTTCGAGGTAGTTGAGGCGCGGGAAGCGAGCAATGCGGGATGAGCGGCGGCGGGATGAGGTCGGGGAGGGGAGAGGGGATGTACGGGGGAGGGGAGAGAGGGGTGGACGTGGGAGGGGAGAGGGGGTGGACGGGGAGGAGAGAGGGTGGGCGGGGGAGGGGAGAGGGGGGTGGACGGGGAGGGGGGGGGGGTGGACGTGTGCGTTCAAGATGGACGAGAAAGTGTGCGTGGGACGTAAACGGAAAGGGATGCGCGTGGGGCAGTAGATGATGCGGGGGCTGGTGTAGAGGTGGTAGGTGTGGGGGATGTTAGGCGCGGATGGAGGCGGAAGAGGCAAGCCGGAGTGCGGTAGTGCCTTAAACGGAGAAAATGGCATGAAAAATAAGTGCAAACAAAAATCGATGCTTCTCTGTTTCCAGTACTTTGAATTCGCGATCGCCCTAAAATATATCGAGACCCATCGTTTGGGAACCATCTGGGTAGCGTGTTTGGACGTTGGGATTTGGCATCGTCAGGAGAGAGCGTTCGCGGAAAATGGTTGGAAGTGGGAGGTTGGACGAGCGAGAGAGAGATGCGGGGGTGGTGGCAACTGGCGAAGGGGAGCAGCAAGGAGAGAGGGGCGAAGTTAGAGAGCGGTGGATTGCGTACGGGTTGTTTGAGGATGCTAAGAGTCTACTCCTCTGCGGTGTCGCGGTTCCGAGGAATTGTATCTGAGAGAAGATTGAAATTCCAAAGAGATATGAGAAAAGAGAAGTAATTAAAATTTTGGACATTTTTTCGGAAAAAAATGATGATGGCGAGTAATGAAATACTAACGCACTTACCCAAAAGAATACGGTTCTGAATTTTTTACCAATTCATGAGGACGTCTATTTAGAACAAGTAATTTCTAGGCGAGGTTGTTACTATGCAATGACCATGAAATCAAAATAAATGCGCTAATTGTGTTGGGTACATATAATTTTAAATTCAGAAATCTATCGTAATAAGTAAACATTATTATTATGATTCAAATTTCAAGGCATGCAATTTTAAAAATTTCAACAAATTTACTTAATAGAAAGAACTACAAGAATGATATGGGTGGCAAATTTGCTTTATTATATAAATACGGGTTAACAGTATCGTAACTATAGGGTGGTGTGGGTGGCCAAATGCCACTAGCCCAGGAGCCCGGGTGGGGCTTGGGGGGACCCTCGATTAATGTTTCATTGGGGAAGGAGGGCTAATGATAATATTCCGCCACAGGCCCTTCTGCTCCTAGTTATTCCACTGTAGGTTAAGAACTGGGGATTGTTATTTTATATCAAGAAACTGTATAAATATCAATATGAGTCATTTCTCGGGAAAGCGTTATATCGTACTTGTTTGTGATGTAAAAGCAATAAATAAAGAAAACGTGACAATATCATTGCATTTTTGACAAATACTTCAAACGTTTACGTCTCAATGAATTATTATTCTGTGAACAATAATAGATACAACTACATTGCAGGAAAGGTACAAATCTCAAGATACTTGGAATTTGGAGTACATACATACGCTCATAAGTCCATAAATCAGTCATCGAGTAGGCGACTATATTACCGTCAACGAAAACTTGACAACTGAAACAGCAAACAGAGAAAGGGAAGTTAATTTAAGAGATCTTTCACCAGTTGCCAGGAAATTTCATTCTGTTAAATAATAGTCTACCAAAGTCTGGCATCAAGAGAGACGTTATAGAGCAGAAGTTGGAGAAAAGGGCAGAGTGTGAATACGGATATGAAGATCAAAATGCAACCCGCACTAATCTCGGGATAGTTTTATATCCGCACGAATTAAGCCAAAAGAGCTGGATTTAATAAAGGCAGCAAATAGGGATGAAGTATGAAGAAGAGAAACTAAGGAATAGGGGCAGTGCGAAAGGCAGAAAGAGGGTTGAAGAGAGAGGGAGCTGGAATATTGATAACATTTTGAAACTCTAAAAATTAACTGTATCGTCTATCAAGGGATTGCATTATAAATATCTCTATTTAAACAAAAATGTCAATTAATTTTGTATGGGTTTTAATTTTTATGCGCCAGCGTGAGAATACGAGAATTTTGAACGCTTCCTTAAAGAAATTATTTCCTGTTTTCTCAAAGCACAGGATAACAGTCTTTGTGTGTGTATTTTTGACTAATCAACCTCTTGGATTGTTATAACCATAGCTCATTCCACACCGAACATTAGTCTACTCTAAACGAAGAGCACCAAGTGGGCCAACGGATTAACGTACCTTCCGAAGCACGGAACACTGATTTTCGCGGTCACATAGCCATTGATTTGGCAAGGCATGGAGATATACTTTGATATTATAATTAAGGAACTTATGAATTGATGATTTTTGTAGTGTGATATTTAATATTTGTAAGTTTAAATATGGAATTTAAAAGTTCAAATTGATGAAAAATGAACAACAAAAAATGAGTCAAAATGCTCTTTCTTCTTTCGAGAACGCCTTCTAACAGCGCTGTCCGCTGCGGAAACATTCAATCGAAGATTATTCTCCTAATTTAAAACTTCGTAATTTTTGTTTTGAAAACTGTTTGATGGAATTTAATTTAATATTACAATATCTCTATAAGTATATTTTGAAATTTTTCATAAAATGCACATTCGACTTATTGTTTCTCTTTAAAAAAGCGGGGCATTGAATGCATCTCAGGAGGTAAATGATATTGCGGATGGTGCAGTTGGTAGGGGAAGTTTTGGGGTAGGTGATGTTAGTAGTGGGGCTGGAGATGGAACTGCATGATGGGTTTGTTGGGCATGTGAGACATGGGGTTCTACCGCAGGGGTCAGATCCGGATTTGTGCAGAGGAGTGGGTGCTGGGGGTTCTTTTTCCATAAAATTTGGCCAGATTAAGGGGTCGGCAAACGGAGAGGATCGGTGGTCTAGGAAATAGAACTTGATTGGGGGAGGATGTGAGAATAGGGTGGGCGGCTTATAAGATATTTCTCAAAATATCGTGGATTCCGGGGAAAAAAGGGTGGTTAGGGTCAGTTGGGGGGTGGAATCGGTGATGGCGTGGGTATTGAGGTAGGAGTTTGGGGTGGTGGGTGCGACTGCCCGCCCGATTTGGTTCCGCATCAGATCCGGCGGGTATTCGCACCGTAGAAATGCATGTTCGAGGGTGGAGCAGTACTCGGGCAGCGAGTCTCTGTCCGAGCAGATTCTCCGCCCTCGGCGTAGGGAATTAAGGTTTTGGTGTGGAGGGGATGGCAGCTGTCGAAGTGGAGCTATTGAAGGCGGTTGGAGGGCTTGAGGTGCACGGTGGTGTGGATTCTGTTTTCTCGGATGGAGTGATCCACATCCAGGAAGGTGATGTTGGAGGCAGAGGAGTGGTGGGTGAAGGAGAGCGTGAGGTGGGAAGAGACGCATTGTAGAAAGGATTGTAGCAAGTCAGGTCCAGGCGTCCAGAGAAGAAATATGTCGTCAATATACCTCAGCCGTAGGAGTGGTCTGGGGTATGCATCAAGAAAGCGTTCCTCCCATTCATCTAAGAAATTGGCGTAGGAGGGCGCCATGCAAGTGCCCATCGCGGTGCCTTTTATTTGTAGGTAGTGGCGCTCTCCGAAAGAGAAGTTTTTGGAGCATCATCTATTACCTATATATATCGTATGTAGACGCTTCTTACAGAGGAGAATATATATGATATATAGGAAGATAATAATGTTAAGCCCAAACTAAAAAAGCTAGAGAGTTGAAAGTTTCAACTTTTGTAGAGGTAATCAAGAAACTTCCAAAATAAATTAGAAATATTACCTAAGTGGCATGAGGTCGAAGTCAGAAATTCCATAATTTTCGTTTTCCCATAAGAAAAGCATTGCGCCATTTTTGTAAATTAATTTAGGCCACTTACCGATAAGCTGGTTAAATGATATTTTAAGCGCTGCTAGATGGCAGCAATGCCTATTAGGAATTGGTATTGTTTTTGCTTACAGAGTCCTGGGTTCGACTCCAGATGCCCCGGAATAGCTCCCATAAGTTAGCATGGGAAAAAGTTGTTCCAGTGTGTAGACCAATCTATGAGGAATAGGGAGACAACATAATGCTCTATTATAGGATTTTGCTCATAACCAACTATAAAAATCGAAAATTTCAAACTTGTTAATTTTTAGAGGTTTTAAAACCACATTTGTACATTAAAGTTTAATAATTTTTATCCCAGAAAATCTAAGTCGTAGGTACAAGTTTTTGCTAACATTTTGTAGCAAATTCTATATAGAAAAAACTAAAATCTTGAAAAAGTTCAACAAGGCGGAAGCTAAAAACTCGCAAATGTTTAAACAAATTTTTTAGGTTTATGTATTTCCGAACGTGCTACGAAGCTGAAATTTTTTAAAGGTTTAATTTGCAAAAAAAACGAAATTTTGATATTTTAATTTGTTTGGCTGTTAAAAATTCTTAAAGTTTAAACAAATAGGTAAATATTTAGGTACTACGGGGCGAACTAAGGAGCTAAAAATTTCAATTTCCAATAACGAAATATCTCAATGAAATATTAATGTTTTTTCTAGTCGAGATGAAATGCTTGCAGAATTAAGGCAACAACTACTTGTGTATATATATGCCAATGGAAGACGAAAGTATGTGGGATATATGGATGGTAACAAGTTGGAATAAGGAAGACCAGTTAGCACTACACAATAAGATGACTTCAGGCTGACGAGCTGCTGTGGGTGTCGAAACGACATGTAAACCACAAAAAAAACACGGAAGCTTTCGGGGTGATCCCTTCTTCAGCACAGGAGAAAGACAACTCATGGCAGTGACACGGGGTGGAGGCATGGGGTGGAATAGCAGTGTGGAAAATTCGGAGATTGGAAGATGCAGAGGGGGTGGAGGAATGGACGAAAAGGAGTGAAATGCTAGCGAAGGTTGAGGCCAGGGGGAGTGAAGGAGTTTAGGAGATGGATATTCGAAAGCTCCCACTGACGGAGTTGGGGAGCCGAAACATTATCGGGGAGAGGGCGCATGGCTCTCACCGTGAAGCAGTCATTAAATTTTAACTTGTGATCGTTTGCATGAACGGCCACAGGTAGCGGTCGTTTACAAATGACGCTGTTGCGGTGGCCGTTCATGCGGATGTTGAGGGAATGGCTGGTGAGGTCAACATAAAAAGCGGAAAATTGGGCGCATCTCAGAAATAAATGATATTACGGGTCGTGCAATTGGTAGGAAAAGTAATGGGAGAGGTGATGCTAGTTGTGGGGCTGGAAAACGAATTGCAAGGGGGGTTTATATGTCATTCGTTTTTTATGGGCAACAAAAGTTCCATCTGTTGAAACTTATGTTAAGCTAGTGGCAGTGTATGATGCTAATGTGATGAAAATACAGCATATGCGTAAATGGTTCAGGGAGTTTGACAGTGGTCGAGTGAATGTGATGAATGAACAAAGGAGTGGTCGGCCGCCCACGTCTGCTGATCATGTTCAGGACATTGATGCAGCAGTGAAAGCAGACAGACGTGTGAGTATTGCTCAATTGGGAATATGGTTTAATCTTTCACGAGGCACCATTTGGAACGTTGTTCATTAAACTCTCGGCTACAGAAAAATCTGCAGTAGGTGGGTTCCTCATCAACTGACTGACGAACACAAAAAGACCCGCATGGGGTCATCGCAGATGCTTCTTCAGCGTTACGAGGAGCATGGTGAAGCATTATTAAGCAGAATTGTTACAGGAGATGAGACTTGGGTATTCCTCTACACCCCATAGAGTAAGGCTGAATCGATGACCTAGAAGCATCCTCACTCTCCAGCCAAAAATAAGTTCAAGACGGTGCAGAGCCCAAGGAAAGTGATGGCAACTGTTTTCTGGGACGTTCACGGAGTTCTTTGGTTGATTTCACACCTCTTGGTTCAACAATAAATGAAGCTGCTTATCAGGAATCTCTAAAGAAAACGAAGGAGGCTATTCGGCGCAGGAGACCAGGGCTGTTGACCGAAGGAATTATTTTTTTGCACGACAATGCTCGACCTCACACTGCTGCCGCAATCTTGAATCTCTTGAACTCCTGGAGCTGGGAAATTTTTTCACATCCACCATAACAGTCCTGATTTGGCGCCTTCAGATTTCCATCTCTTCCCAAAATTGAAAAAGCACCTCAGAGATCAGCGCTTCCACTCCAAAAATGAAGTCAAAAATGGTTACGTGTCCGGGACGCATTTTTTACCATGAAGGACTTGACAAGCTGATATATCGCTATGATAAGTGTATCAATAGAGTTAGTGACTATGTGGAGAATTAAAGCTAATATGAGACTGCATCTTACCCTCACGAGTTACTCTGTAAGTTGTTTTTGTTTAAATAAAAAAAAGGAACCTTACTTTTTGAATCACCCTAGTATAATGTATATATATATATATATATATATATGTTTATATGTATATATTTTTTTTTATCCTCTTCTGATTGGCCGGCTGTACGTGGTTTTCATTTTCTGTAACATTTTTACAAATCTTCTTGAGTGGTATTTTATTCATTGACGGCATTCCTTAAATTTCTTCTTTACATGCATGGTAGAATTTTATTTTTTACCGTTGTGCATATTTTTAAGTCGAGATTTTAAACTTTTTTCGATGAACAGCTAGCTCATCCACTATATTCCGCACAATCACATCTCAGTTTCTACCTTGAATCTAAAATTATTTGCAAAAGTATTCTATTTTCAGGTTCCTTACATACCCGTCCTCGTGATAAGTTTGGAAATATTTTATGAAATTGAGGGAATATTTTTCATTATAGTCGCTAACGGTTGTTCTGTTTGTATGGTATCACGGAAAAATTATGATACTTGTAATTTTTTTCAATGTTAACTAGAGAAAAAGTATTTCAATAAAAATGAACGATAATTTAAATTAATATAAGTTTCACAACAATACATAATAATCGAGATACTATACAAAGATTAATTTATATACCTTAAATTTTGCGGAATGGAAATTGCATTAACGACTGGGAAGTTAGCCTTTGTAATGAATAAAGTGTTATTTTTTACGATATTTTTTTTCCGTACGAGTGTCAGTCGTTGATATAAAACTCGAAAGAAGATTATATTACCTTTCTAAAGTTGCGGTATAAACGGCCCTTCGCTCATGTTATTCAGTATTGAGTAAATTACCAGTTAATTGGTTTTAAAAGCGTGGTTTTTTTTAGAAAAGCACCTTATCTTCTCCTCTTGGAAATCCCTCATAGCGTGAAATGGAACGAATTGACAAGCACTGGGACGTCATTAAAAATTAATTAAATGATAAAGCGTAACAAATGAGGTTGAAAATTTGTCAGCAGAGGGATTTCATGTGATTCTAGATACAAGATACACGCACACACAGAGGGAGAGCGAGAGAAATAGAGAGATTTTTTAAAAGATTTATTTTGCAATCGGGAAGTATATGGATGATTGCAAACTTTTATTACCACAATTTTAATGCTATTTTACAAATGAAACAATATTTTCTTTCTACATTCATCGATTTCAATAGAATCCTACCAACCTTACTTATAAGGTTAGAGCAAGTGCAAACGTATAGAGGTCTGGAACACATCTCCGCCATTATAATGTAAATATTATGCCCAATATCCTCGATGTTTTCGCGAAACACATCCTTCGCGGATGCCGTTGGTTTAATGTACAGCCAACCCCCACCAAAAGCCACGCACGGCGATTCCTTGCTGCGCAGCGTATTAATATAGTGGTGAAAATGGGATTACGTTCAAGGTCCCTCAATTTTAAATCTAAAAATCATAAGAATACTTCCGCTCTAAAATCTGATGTAATGTCTATTACATTACATAATATACAATTAATTAAATATCTTCACTAACAAATAAGAATAACGTAAAAAGTAAATTCCATTCCTACCTAAAAATAATGTGAAAGTACCGTATATGCAAAAAAAAGCATGAAGTCAAAACATTTTAGAGAATTAAAACCTAGCAAAAAGGTTAACTGAGGTTAAGGGCATTATTTTTGAAGAGGGGACTTTTTTAATTGTTAGAGCTTCACGCAAAAGAGGAAAGGAATCAAACAGAGGCTGAAGTTGATGGTCTCATGAAATCTATCGAATTTGCATCTCCCTTTTCTAGCTTTTATAGATTAGCACATTGTCAATATTGTCAACAGTTGACTCCCAGTCACTGTTGAAACAGGTTTTGCCCCTGACGATGCCCACCTTGTGGGCGAAATGCATTGGGTGTTGTAACCCTCTAATTGTTTGGCTAAAGGAGTACTTTACCTTTATTATTCTCTGCGGATAGTAAGACCTAAATGTTGCAGTGACCCCTCGGTCCATAGACTGGTGAGTGGCAGTTTTATTTGGAGGTAAAAACATAACTTTAACATTTGGATGGCACTCAAATATTGAAAGTGAGTTATTTAGAGCATTGTATAGGAGGAGTACCTTGAGTTATAAATTCTTTCTTTCAGGTACCTTTCAAGTTCAGGCATAAGGTATTTTTCCAACGATTCAATAAATAGGGTGCTTGTTATCCATGACTAATTTGAGCAATAATTTTATCGTAAACATTGGGTTACTTCATTTCAAAATTAGAGGAAAGATTATAAGAACAGTAAAATACGCGAATGATCAAGTATTTCTAGCAAGAAAGGAAGAGGAACTCCAGAAAATGATAAATAGGCTAGTAATAACAGGTAGAAAATATGGTATGGAAATAAATACAGAAAAATCCAAGGTCACTCGAATAACGTGCAAAGAAGTGAATCTGAACATAAGTATTGGAGGAAAGCCTTTACAACAAGTTTAAGACTATAAATGCCTTGGAAGCATCATAACAAGAGAAGCAAAATGTACGGATGCGACCAGGACTAGAATAGGAAAATCAAAGACGGCTTTCAGAAGAAAGAAACACCTACCGTAAATACCCGCGTATAATGCGCACTTTTTTTTCGAAATATTTGAGTTAAAAATTAGAATGCGTGTTATACGAGAGTACATAATTTTCCTATTTTCATTTGACCCCATATTTCAACATTTTCGGCACAGTAATCACTGCCCGGGTATCCTCATAATTTTATTGGTGATTTTTACGAAAAGTAAGATAGATAATAGTTAAAATTTATTAATTAATTCTACAAACACTCATTAATTAGATATGAAAAGAATGAATTCAGCATTTATTCGTTTTAAAAGCCAAGAAATACTTCGTCACTGGACCATTCTTCTTCGATGTTGTTATCGGAATCGGCATCTTACACATGACGTCACCCTACACCGGTGCCCGGCCTGGTAGTGAGGTACTGGTACTACTTACAATGGCAGCTGATGCCTTTGAGTACGCTGGGAGTTAATGCTTCTTGCAGAACTAAATAAAGTTGCCGTTCCCTACCTTTCTCTCAGCATTCATAGGTGATTTATTCTTGATTCATAGAGTCTTTAGTTAATTATGGTTATTTGCTATCGTGTTTACATGCTCCAGAGTGTTCTAATAAGGGTGAAACTAAAGGTTGGGCGAACCCGTCCACCTCAGGCGTGACAAAAACGTATGTAAAAAATAGGATTCTCGTCATTTCTTCATTTTATTAGCTCAAAATATCATATGCCATACTATGAAATTAATATAATTCGATATATTGTGTATATCCTAATATCATCTTGTAAGTAAACATAGAGTATGTAATGATTGAGTTAGCTGACGATCTTTTGGAACGTTATTCGAAAATTTCATGTTGCACCTTCATTGTTACCAATACATAATACCAATAACTCCATCATTGTTTTAGGCCAAGTTACACCATCTACTTTATTCTGGAACGGTAACGCTAAAAAAATCTCTGCGCACTATACGCGGGTATATAGAAAAATCATAGATTATGAGGCTGAAAACCCCCCTGCACATTATACGAGGGTGCGCACTATACGCGGGAATTTACGGTACTTACGGGGAATATAATGAAAGATATCCGCAAGAAGTTTGTAAAGTGCTATGTATTGAGTATAGCTTTGTACGAAGCAGAAACAGTGACGCAAAGAAAAAATGACATCAAATACTTGGAAATCTTTGAAATGTAAACTTGGAGGAGAATGCTGAAGATAAAATGGAAAGATAGGATGAAAAACGATCAAGTGCTACGAAGAGCAGGAGAGAAGCGAATAATTATACTGACTATTAGAAAATGGAAGGCAAACTGGGTTGGACATTACCTGAGGAGAGAGAATTTGATTAAAGACGTGTTAGAAGGAAAACTAGATGGGAAAATGGAAAGAGGTAGGAAACGGTTTCAGCTGATAGACGATTTGAAAGGGAAAGAGGGTTATAAATATATGAAGAGGACAGCGGAAAATAGGAGTTTATGGAGAACCAGGTTTAACGAAAAATAATCTCGGACCTGTCTACGGACAGACTACCTATGATGATGATGATCTATTATAAATAGTTAGTTATAATTTAGACAGAAGTTCGGGATGAAAACAATTCTATAGCTAAAAGAATGAGGTTTCTTGTTTTTAAAGATTAAATTAAAATCGGTGCCGAATTGACGAAGAAATAAGTTTTAATCGGAAAAAAACCAGATGCTCAACTATAAATAACTTCAGCAATCATAGCAACCAGGACAATGCTTTTCAATGGAAATTGGCAATCCGTATTATAATAGCATCGCTTTAATGCTTCTTAATAGGGAAATTCTTATTGTTCAATTAATTTCAATCAAAGATGTATAAATATGATGTCATAATTTTAAAACGCGACATATGTTATTAAATAAAAAGTTACCCCTTTCAATTATCATGGTTGATGGACCGTATATAATATATAATAATAGCTTTAATTTAGAGCTTCTAAAGAGAATCAGAGGATTGCATAAAAATTCAATTGATTTAAAACTACGGCGATAACTTATAACGACGTCACAATCCAAAAACAGGAAATATTAGAGAATTCTGAAAATGAGTAGTCGTGGTGGAGCTGAAATTTGTATGTTATTTAGAGCTTAGTGCAAATTTGAAAATCTCGATGAATATGTTGTTGCAGCCGTTAAAATATTTTAAAATTTAAGCAAATACATATATATTATTTCAATTCTAGATAAGCTTCAATTTTAAAATTTGGCATAGTACCCTACTGTTGAAAAAGTATAATATTTTTAAATTTGATAATTTTAGGGATTGTTTTAATCTATTATTGTTACATAAGGAAACAACAAAAATCGGTGCAAGCGGGGAAATCTTTAGAATTAAAAAAATATTTCCAATGATAAAATATCTCTCTGAAAAATGAATGTTTTTTCAAATGCAAGCATCTTTTACAAGTATGTGTGTGTGCATATTATATATATATATATATATATATATATATATATATATATATATATATATATATATATATATATGGCAACAAGTTGTTGGAATAAGGAAGCCCAGTGAGCACTCACCAATAAGATGACTTCAGGTTGGAGACCTGCTGGGGGTGTCGAAGTGACACACGTAAAACGGACAAATAAACACGAAAGCTTTCGGGGACGGTACATTTGTCAGCACAGGAGAGAGACAACTGATGGCGTTGACAGTGGGTGGAGGCAAGGGGTTGAAAGGGTAGTGCGGAAAAGTCGGGGATTGGAGTATACGGAGGGAGTTGGGGAATGGCCGAAAAAGAATGCAATGCTAGCGAAGGTTGAGACCAGGGGTGAGTGATATGTATAATATATATATATATATATATATATATATATATATATATATATATATATATATATATATATACAGGGCCGGGCCCAGACAGTTTGCCGCCTTAGGCAAGATATAATATGGCGCCCCTTCAATTTTTTTACTGCGCTCTTTTAATTAGACGTCAGTGGAAATATTAGAAAATACGTAATAAAATGTCTTCAATTTTCTTCATTGAGCTCTTTTAATTAGAAGTCAGTTGAAAAAGCAGAAAATACGTAATAAAAATGTATTTATTCATATCGTGTAATTACTTTTAATTAAAATACAAAATCAGGTGCATATTTTATAACAAATCCTTCATGTATTCGGTTTGTCTGTCCGTCCGGCCGTCTGTACGAGCCATATCTCTGGAATCCTGCAACTTAGAGAAACAAAATTTTCAGGATAGATTTTTCTGTGAGCGTTAGACCTCTGCTAAGGATTAACCGGAAAAATAACTGAAATGTACATGCTGCTACGGATGTAGGCAACCAGCAATGCATCGCATCTGTTATTTTTTACTCCGCTAGAAAGACAGCAGTTGGTGAAAATAGCGCCTCATGTAATTTGCTCTTCCATTTCTCCCTCCCTTGTTTTCATAAGATTTTAATTAGAATACATTTAATTTTATCTTAGATTCAAGAAAAATTTGACAAAAACAAAAGGCAAAATTTCCAAGTACGTATATTGTTTTTAGGCTGGTTTCCAAGGGAAACCGCCTTACGAAATGGTCCTGTCTGTATGCATGTATGTGTGTCCCCTATTAACAACTTTTGCATCCATGGACCGATTTTTATGAAACCTGGTAAGATGCTCGTGCTGCCAAGACCCACCTCCAGGTTATATTTTATTTCGCTAAAATTGAAGTCCCGGGTTCAATTCCAGAAACGTTTTTTCCCTAATTGTTTTACATAGGAAGTCTCAAATCCATCGTGAAGGGATTTTTTCTTTCTTACTTTAAAATAGCATAAAATTGTGATATCGGTGCGAGGTTTGAACTGTTCTAAGGGGAAAAGAATGTAGTTTCTAATTCCCATCGCAGAATTTTTGTAATTGATCGTATTTTCTTGAAATTCTACTAAAACAAAGCTTTTTAGTGTTTTAAATCGCATTTTATCAGATTGTCGCCATTGAGACGATTATTACCGATCTCGGCTTGAGCATACACAAATGAAGAAATGGGTAATTTTCTTTTCCGCTCGACTACTCTTCAGCAATTGACTGTTGATCCATACATATTAACGTATAAACGGTAACATTTGTCAAATTTGTTTATTTAAAAACATACATGCAAAATATGTCAGAAAGAGATTTTGACATTGCTTTTAGTATTTTAAACCTGATAATGCTCTATTAATTTGTTTTCCAATTTTTCTCTATCATTGATAAAATATGAATTAAAAATGGTAGTTATGGTATGAAAATTCATTGGAATGACTAACACATGCTGAAACAGTTTCTGTCAATATAAATAATCAATTCGGAACTTCAAGTTCTGGAAACCAGCCAGCATTAGTCCTCGTTCGGACTTCTTGTTTAACTAAGTGCAACAACAGTTAATTCTTCTGAGGTATGCCATGCATACAATGCATCTGGTCTCCCTACACTCATTCCTGATTGTAAATAGCTCTTACTGCTACATAAACAAAATGACCGCTGAAAATGTCTTTTTCATGTAAATGGTTTTAATATTTTGATTATGTGAATTGTGTGAAAATCAAACTTGATAAATTGTTATACCATACATAAATTCAAGTATTTATAGGCCACATAGGCGCTGAACGCTTGAGGAAGATTGTTGAGATATCTGGGGAGAGCTGGATGGTAGTTGAGTGTAAAAATCTATATATTATTAGAGAGATGCCCGTTGACATGAAACGGGATATTTTTTATGAAATTTCGTGAACAGATGCGATGCAAAGATATTATCCAAGT
Organism: Tanypteryx hageni; assembly: GCA_028673005.1. Taxonomy (NCBI): domain Eukaryota; kingdom Metazoa; phylum Arthropoda; class Insecta; order Odonata; family Petaluridae; genus Tanypteryx; species Tanypteryx hageni. Next base: position 39,818,729 of record CM054120.1, read on the forward strand.
CAATGGTACCGAATTACACAAAACCGGCAACAATGCAAATCAATAATGCGTCAAAATCTTGCGTTAAAAACTGATTTGTTGATCGAGTCTACGCGTATTAAAAAACCTATGGCAGGAAAACAAACTTTCTTTCTTTTAGGCATTCGTTTCGTTTCGTTTTGTTTCGAACTCCTACAATGATTCTAGGTAATTTTAATATGCGAATGATTAATGTTCTACATTCAAATGTATTTTTTCTCGTAAATAACGAAACGAATGTTGTTTACATTGTTTGCTTTTAAAATCACTTTCACAGTACAGCTCCGACTCGATGCCCTGAAATGAATACTAATTGGTTCAAGGCCCTTCAGCGCAGTGGTTCTTAAAGTTTCAATTTTCGCGGCCCCCTCGAATATCATCCGGTCCCCTTTGAAATAAAAATAGTAAAAATAAGAAAATTTAATACAATTATCTTCATTATTTATAAATATTAATATTTTTTATAACATCGTATTACCGAAAATTGTCTTATAAAATTTTTTTACGCATACGTAAAAATTTAATTTTTTTAGAATTTAATAACCTTACTTCTAAAATAATTTTTGGCCTTCCTGAGGAGCATCGGCCCATAGTTTCAGAAACACTGCTCAAGCAAACTCAAACAGACGATCCACTGGATGATGTTAGCGCTTGGGGAGACCAAAAGAATCTGAAATGCGAAAATAAAAGCAGTCTGCGGTGTACGAATTTGAAAGGGAAGGTAACGGAAGGTTTATGATCGGACGAGAGGGAGGAGTGTTTGTAGCTTGGGTTAAACCCGAAAGATTTTTCTAAAAAAATCATGTGACATGTGTTTTGTTAATAAATATAACGGAGAGCATAGAATTAGATCAAGATCACTGTTGGTCTTGTTTCTAGTTTTAAAGATGAGTAGGCTCTCCAATGCGCTGATTTGTCGATTATTTATTCAAAATCGTGATTTTTGTCGTGGTCAAACTTTGGCACCCCTTGCGAGAGGCGCCTGAGGCGGTCGCCTCGCCGCCTCACCTATCGACAGGCTCCAAAGCAGGTTTGGATACCACTCTTAACCCCATCCACTCTCGCGCAGCGCAGCCCTGGTGAGAAATCCGCTTCAGTCTGTATGTCTGTAACTATATTTCCCTTATAACTCGAGAATGGCTGAACCGATTTGCACCATTCTTTCACTAATTTGTTCAGCATTATAACGAACAGGTTTTCGTAAAAATACAGAATATACAGCGTGTTTATGGCAAATAACGCAATTCCGAATCGCACCCGGGCAACGCCGGGTCACACAGCTAGTGTGTGTGTGTATATGCCCTGCTCACCTATAGTATTTTACGAGATCAACATCTGTGAGTTGATGCCGATTGGCATTTCTTTAAATGCGCCGGCAATTTGTTCCGAGAACCAGTTTTTGGCCAGTACAGAATCAAGTATGACGGGAAGAATATTGGATGGCATAGCAGATTGGGTGTGGTTGATAGGCGATTTGTGAGGAAGAGAGTGATAGAGAGAGAAAGAATGTGGACGTTGACGGCAGAAAGGGAAATTAGACTATGGAAAAAGGGAAGTGAGAATATGAATTGAGACGAGAGGTGGATGGGGTGGCGTAGATTACCTCAACGATCATCGAAAGACTTGACCGGAATGAACCCATAAATTTGAAGCATCGTACTCGTTTTCGAATTTATCAGGCAGTTATTTACGAGCAGCGGGAATTCGATAGGGCAATTTGATCGCGCGTCATCACCGATGAGCTGGAAGGGTATAAGGTCTCCAAGCACAAGTTTCAGCCGTGTCCCAGGGTGGGTGGGGTTGACCTCGTTGAAAAGGAGACCTATGGGTCCCCAAGATGTCTCGGGTCTTAGTGAAACTTCTGGCAACTCCTAACCAACGGGATATCTGTGAAAAGCTGTATTTAAAGTATTTATTTTATTCGTCTAATGACCTTTGAGCTAAATATATGGCTAAAGTAGTGCTTTATACAAAATGTAGAATGCATATCTTTAAGTTCCTGAAATATGTGGTATATTTTGCGCAAAAAGAATCAACGAATTAGGAAAAATGTCGCCTTCATTTATCCTTGACCCCAACGCATTTATTCGGAAACGCAAATAATCCAGATGTGATTCGCGTAAAGGAAAGGGAACCACATCAGAATTGTGAGTTACTTTCCAGAGGAAAATTTAAAAAATCTCTCAAAACATTTTCAAGCCAAGAAAAACTTCGAGAAGTGTTTAGAATGTTCCCATATATCAAAATCGAGATTTTATGTAACATGTAAGAAAAGAACGAATTAAGAAACAGGGATTTTCCTTCAGTGTTTCATCAAAATAAATGAAGAGGCCTTTGACTTGCACTCATTTCTCCAACTCAGCCGTGAATCTCAAAGCAAATACAGTGGGACTTCCATAAGTCGAACTTTAAGGGAAATAAAAAAATATTCGAATTATAGAAAATTCGACTTATGGAAATACGTTTTTCTCATTTCTATATAGCCCGGTAAAATTAATTAACTTCGAGTTATAGAAAATTTGACTTATGGAAACACGTTTTTCTCATTTCTATTTAGCCCGGTAAAATTAATTCACTTCGACTTATGGAAAATTCGAGTTATAGACGTTCGAGTTATAGAAGTTACACGTACTCCCCATTGATTTTATCTTTGGAGGCCGAAAATAAACGTACCCTTTTTTCGGCTATTCTCCGAATTCGTCTTATTGGGAATAAATGCGAAGATACGATCCATGAATCCACTACGGCAGTCGACTGGATCGGTTTCATTTTCCTTATTAAAATAAATTCGAGAGAGAGGGTGATGAAGAGAAAGAGAGAGAGAGAGTGTCATATGTGACTCCTTGGCGTCGAGTTCGACCAATACAGATGGAAGGAAAAAAGATCTTCCGAGAAAAGACCGCAGTTACGCTAAAAAGCGACCCTAATACACTCTGCCGATATTCAAACACTGCTAGCCATAACGAAACGCAGTCATACGAAGTTTTGAATTCCTTGGCCATGGAAGCCCTTCTAAAACAATAGTTTTGTTGTTGTTAGTCATTATTCTGAAGATGAAGGGCACTTAGTATTTACAAAAAAAATTTAATTTACATTTTTTCTATCGTATTATAAAATTCCGGATTGTGCACCGAATGTAATATTTAACGCTCTAGGGAAGAATGTTTTTGATTTGATTTTAATAAATATGTATTAATCCCCAGTTACATATTTACCAGGAATTTTCAGCTGTGAGTACGTGTAGTCTTATAAATGGATAAGCGAAAATGTCAAAGATTATATTTTTTCTACTTACTTCAGCTCTCTTGCATCACTTCTGAATTAAAGGCTGTGACTTAACGATCACAAAACATGTTATAAAACTTTGTAGAGAGGTTTCTACAGGTAAATGTAAATTATGATAACAAATTATTCCTTGCATCAAGGTTAATAAATTATCGAGAACTCGGTAGGTCCTTTTTCAGGCAAGAATTCGCATACGGCCGTAGATTGCATCAAAAATAGAAATTTATCATACTAAGTTTCATTACTGAGATATTTAAATATATATAATTTATTTTGATACAAAAGTTATGTTCATATCCCTATCATTTTAAAATATGCTAGAGGTTACGGGACTTCAAAAAATGTCCAAAGAGGTGTGTTATCAAAAACAGGTTTAAAACTCCTGATCTAAACATATAACCTTAATAATAATCGCAAGGAATTACAATAAGTACGTCGTCAGGTCAAATTAAATTTAGCAGCGAGTGATAAATCCTTATAAGTAGAGCGTCCATAAAAATGGACGCATATTAGGTCAATTGATTTCTCAAATTATTTTTGAAACCGTTTAAATTAATCAAATCTCTTAGATCATTAGTTTGGGAGAAAAAGCGGTTATTTAGAAAACTAGCTAATTACCCTGGCTTTGTCGCGGGTTCACAGTTTCGAATTTTTCATGCTCATATCATTTGCTAATATTTTCATTCAAACTCAAAGTACTCTCGAGATAAGTGACCGAAATCTTTCAAATACTTAAGTGATTACACACCTCTGTAGGCTCGTTCGTTCACTCACACTTTTAAGTATCAAAAAGCCATGTGCTGGCCACATGAAAATACAAAACTTATATGTTCCCCGACGACAGAGCGACTAAGGCTTCCAAATGAGCCGTCATGTACCTCGGTAGGTTCTTCCGTTCACTCTCAAGTTTAGCTATCGGAAAGTCATTTTATGGCCACAGATAATAACAATTTTGTTTCTATGTTCCAAAGTTTATCCATTTAATATATCATTTAAGTCCAAATCCAAAATTTGGTTGGATATGAAGCTGAAATAGCGGAGCTATAGCCGTTCAAAGAGCATTACATACAGGCAGGTAAACCTGGGGGGTTGAAATTTCGTCCTCAAAACCCAACTATGTTCTTCATTTTGATCATGTTAGTTAGCATGCCAAGTTTGGTGACACTGTAATAAAGCATGTGGATTTGTGTAGCATAACAGATAGAAAGACAGACACTTTCAATTATAGTATAGATAACAAAAATGTTTGACCTTTTGAGGAGATATAATCTTAGTTTAAGATAACGATTTTTCCTAATTTACTGAGCTATCATTTCAATTCTGAGAGATATTTTTTCTGAAATTATCCGAATTTGAGTAATTTTTGGTAGTATCTCACATCACGCCACGATGAAATAACGTGTTGGAGATAGAACAAGGAAAACGGCTGAATCGCGTTATCTAAATGGAATAAAACTGATACTATATAATATTATCTTCTGATTTACTGAGAATGTTTGTAACACTCATAATTGGTGTCAGATCTTTTATTAGAGAAAATTTAATGCGATGTAGGTATCTTTCTTATAATTATATTGTTTAGTTTACCTTTCTTTATTATAAATCACTTATAGAAAATAAATAACGAAGATACTTCAAGTAGGGTGTGATTAACACCGTTGAGAGCCAAAATGTGCAATATATGCACAAGCTCATGATATATCAATTAATAGGTATTTGTGCAACGGTGGAGCTGTATTAATAAATTAGTTGAAATGAATGAGAAAAGTCTACATAATGGAATCACATGATAGAGGAGTAGAAAACAGAATTCCATCTGCGTTTTGCTTACTTTGAGTTTACCGCTTTTGATATAAGAAATATAAGCATTATATCAGACAATTATGCAGTTTAAAGCGAGAATATATTGTACTTTTTCCACTGAATATCAATGTCCAATATTGAATTATTCCCAGAACTAGTTCAACAATTCATATTTAGAAACTTCTGTCATGTTGATTTATGCCATCTGAAGCTTGGAACTAGTAATATATTTAAAATATATTACTAATTACATCATATTTTTACTCGAGTGGAATTTCTTATGGTTCTGCATTGAAGGTTTAGTTTACACTAAAAGAGAGGTACCTGTGTCTGTCATAAACAAGAAAGTGATGCAAATGTGGCAAAAAGTCTCCCTAATTCTGTCGTTATATCACCACTACATGGTATCTTCCAAGGTATAGGTAAAGATCTCTTTTTCTTTATCCTTCTCATTCTTTATCCTTGAAACTACCGTCAGTTACAGTGATTCGTAATGGCAAAAACAATATTAGTGTTTCAAAGTAAATTCCACGCGTTCTAAACCTTTATTCTTTAATCCTGATGAAATTTTATGGAGAAACTTTTAGTCTTTAGTAATATTTGTGAGTTAAACGGAGTAGCAAAATGTCTTGTAGGAAGCATCATAACACCGTCCGAAAATGTTCAAAGGCTTTTTAAACAGAATCCGAAGCAAGTGACCGTCAAAAACGCAATCGCCTATTTATTGCTTTGTTCGGGCACTCGTTCAATACTACTGCATGATCTGGGATCCCTTCGAAGAGAACTTGCTTAGCAATCTTGGAATGGTCCAACGTAGATCGGCTCGATCTGTAACATATGAATAATTTTACATATTTTTAATGTTACAAAAAGGTTTTTCGAGTAATAATGATATTTTATGGGCATTACTGTACCCATTTTCCCACTGATAGGATACAGATCAGTCAAATTTAACGAAAAGCCACTAAATATATACACCCGGTACCGAAATGGAATATAGAAAAATCTAAACCCACCCAAATAAACGAAGGGATGAAAATGATTACCTCGGTAATCCGGGGGGAATAAGAAAGTACGGTGATACAAGCGTTAAAACATGGTTCTGGGAAGCCTCAGCAGGACGTATCCTTGACCCTCTCTCGAAGTATTGAGATGCACATAGAAAATCCCACTTTTGCTTTTGCCTTATTTGGCGTTTAAAAGTGAGGCTTTCAAAAAAGTCTCATATTAAAGCAAAAGGAAAAAATTCTTTCGCTCCCACTTTTTATGCGAACCGAAAAAATGGAACGAAATAAATAACGGTTTTTGGTTTCGGTTCGGTTCCGGATCGATGCCCTGGTATTTTTCTAGCAAAAGGGCATAAAAGAATATTCAACCTTTAATAACTCATTGTTTTCAGCTCAGATTTTTCCTCCAGTGTCAGATTGTTGCATTAGGGCGTTTTACTCTCCGATATATGATAACCATTAATTTTTTGATGAGCAAGTAGACTAGTAATTTACACTAGTAGAATACCCGTTCAAATAACGAAAAGAAAAATAGTTGAATTTTTTTTATTATTTCGAAATCATAATCAACAGTTATATGGCAAAAATGTTTCATATTTTATTTTAAGATTCCTTAACTCAATTATCGAACATTTTGCCTAAAAATAACGAAAGCTTAAAAATAACCGGAGTAATAATTAACCGAGAAAGATTATTGAATTTTCAATTTTTGGAATCAAGCTGCGTTATTACAACGAAGCTAATAATATTTTCATATAAAACTTAATATTGAAAACCAAACACTAACCCCAAAATAAATGAAGCTGTATTTAAATCAGTTTGCCTGAGTTGAGCAGCTTTTATATAATCTTTCATCTACTTAGATTTTTATTTTTTTGGCTAAGTAATTATCTACTTCTTTTCTCAACATATCATGGCATATATATATATATATATATATATATATATATATATGCGTGTGTGTTTGTGTGTTTTTATACTACCGTGGTAAAGGAATTATCAATATAGACGGCAGCATATTCGCAGAATCAAAGAATGTAGCATAGGTATGGGAAGTTTACGTTAAGAAACTATACAACAATAGAAAAATTGGCGAATAAAACTGTAATCTTAGCACGACGTAAAGGAAGACACTTTGTGACCATTTATTGTGGAAAACGATACAGAAGCTGAAGAAACGACCAGCAACAAGCAGCAATGGAACACCGGCAGATGTACTTAAAGTCATGGGATCGGAAGTACTAAAAGTTATTACGAAATGAATTAATGAGGTTTACGACTCTGGAGAGTGGCCTTAGGATTTCCTAGAAGTAACAGTTATCCATCTTATGAAGAAGTCAAAGGCAAGGCGGTGTGATGATTACATAAAGACAATCCTACTATTACACACTTTAAAGATCAACAGGGGTATTCTAATAAAAGTCTAGAGAAAAAGGTCAAAGACATGCTAGAGAAGGATCAGTTCGGATTTAGAAAAGGACCAGGAAGCAGAGATTCTATCGGTGCATTGAGAATCATATCAGAAAGGACAATAGATAATAGATCGCTGAGTATGTTTCGTCGACTGGCCTCCGATTGAGTAAATTGGGTAATGCTGATGAGGATATTAAAGGATACATGTGTACGTTGGGAAGACAGATTAGGAATTTGTACGTGAATCAAGATGTGAAGGTCAGGTGGAAGAATGCTTACACTTGTGGAGTAAATATCGGTAGAGAAGTAGGACAGGTATGTTGCCTATCGCCATTGCTACTCAATATACGTGTATATAAAAAGGATACTGCAAGAAGCGCTAGAAAGCACATAAGAATTAAATACTGGAGGAAAGGTTACAAAACAGTAAAATACGCGCTTGCGCTTGCTTCTAGCGAGAAAAGAAAGGGACTCCAGAAGATGATAAATAGACTAGTAACAATACATGTATAAAATCCGGAATGAAAATATATACAAAAATATCAATAGGTAAAGATGTAAACTTGAATATTAGTATTGGTGGAAAGTCATTAGAACAAGTTTCAGAAGCATCATAACGAGAAAAGCAAAATGTACCAATGAAATAAGGACTAGAATAGTGAAAGCAAAAGCTGCTTTCAGAAGAAAGAAACTCCTACTAATGGGAAATATAAAAGAGAATATTCGGAAGAAGTTGCTAAAATGCTATGTAAGGAGTATAGAAACATGGATGCTAAGAAAAAATGATATAAAATACTTGGATAGCACCAAAATGTGAGCATGGAGATGGATGCTGAAGATAAAATGAACACATAAGATGAAAAACGTTGAAGTACTTAGAAGAATAGGAGAGAAGCGAATGATTTTGCAGATTGAAGGAGGAAGGGGATCTGAATGGGGCATTACCATAGGATACGGAGCATGATTAAAGACGCGTTAGAAGGAAAGCTGGAAGGAAAGGGGAAAGAGGTAGGGATAGGTTTCAGCTGATAGACGACTTGAAAGGGATTGAGAGTTAACAAAACGTGAAGATTTAACCATGAATAATAACGGACCTGTTTACAGACAGAGTACCTATGATGATGATGATATACTACAGAGGAACTATTAAAATCTTTCCAGAATCCTTGAGAGTTAGGGAGCGACTGTTATGAACTTCCCAACCTCCTGGCGGTTAGCTCCTTCGCATTTCAAGCTGGGCTTCTAATGCGGATCTAGTCGGTTTTCACTTTTCTCCTTTTTCTCTTCCTTAGCCCCTTGTACAAAGAGCAGTTCTCTCTCTGTAGCTGATGAAGGAATAATTCCGAAAGCTTCTACGTTTGTGATGTTTCTGTGTTTTAGTGTTCTTTTACGTGTGCCGCTTCGACATCCCCGGGGCCTCGCCAACCTGAAGTCGTCCGATTGGTGAGTGTTCACTGGGTTTCCTCATCCCAACACCTTGTTGCATCCATATATATATATATATATATATATATATATATATATATATATATATATGTATATATTAAATCTCATATCTCTCTCTAATATATATATATATATAACTTATAATCACGTGGAGTATTTTAATTCAATATTTCTATATTCATACTTTGTTAAGTTAAACCCTTCTGTCTGTGGTCACGGGTGAACATTCACGAAATTCTTCTAGCTTTCTATATAATTCAATGCAATGTATATACGTTATTTCATTAAATCTGTAAATATGGGGCTATGTCACCGTAGAGATATATTATTATTATATAATTGCTATACAGATATTGCTTAAATATTACATATATTATATATATTATATATACGAAGCAGAAGACACTAATTAATTTCCGGAAAAAATTGAGATATTTTTCTATAATGGTGAGCCAGGAATCAACCAGTTTCGATGCGGATAGATTGTAGGGTTGCACGGTTATCGCCTGAAAATATTTGCCTACACAGGCTTCAATATCATGCGATGGAGAATGAAGCTGGACTTAGTATAGAATGTAGACGTGGCGGGGGTGAGTTGATGGGATGCTTCGCCGCTGGCCAAGTAAATTGTGTGTGAGTAGAGAATGTATGCAGTGAAAAACTTTGAGGTTACCCTTTCGCCCTCCCCTTCTGTTTGTATAGATATCCTCCACCTTTACCCTTACCCTCAGCTGCTTCATTACATCGAGTGACTCGCTAGAAGGTTTTTCCTTGTAAAAAAATGAAAAACTTTGAGAACCTTCTTTCGAAAAGGAATACTAACGAAAGCTAGAGTAGGGGATGGGTAGGCGAGCTTTTTCGGCTTTTTTCTCATGCGTTCCGCGGTTGTTTCATTGAAATTACTCCTCATCCAAGACCGGGAAAGTTTTGGGTCCACAGTCAAATGCATATATTTCTTATAAAGCGAGGGATGGCGACATTAATTTTCCTCGCGGTCATCCTTGCTTATGGTGGGGACGGAAAAATGATTACAGAGATTGAAGGAATGGTATGGAAGTCGCAATCTAATTATGAGAAAATTGAGCATATTTAAACTTTACCTAGGGATATAAAAGTATAATTTTACCCTTACAAAAACCATCTACAAATTATTAGACTGCGACGTCATATATATGTTATATTATAATAACATGAAGTAAAATATAAAACTTACTTTAGTAGCGACACCACATTGTCTCAGTAAAAGATAAATTTTCGATGGTTTTTAAGAGATTATATGAAATACTATGCTCCTGAAAAAGTTTCGAGATTGATGAAAAAGCGAAATTTTCATCAGCAGAGTCGTGAGAAAATAAAGCGAAAGAAAACTCTAAAAATGACTTTCTATGTCCGAGAAACTTCAAAGTTTGAGGAAGGCGAACAATGACCGTCCTTCGTATCGTCTCCTTCCTCGCACGCACCAGATAAAGAGGCTCTTGAATTCCTTCATAAAAGGGGAAACGGGCGCTCGATAAATAGGATGACGTAGGGCCGTGTACACAGGGAAAGCGACGCCATTCACAGCCTTTTTGTCACTTCATACCCCTTTATGCTCCGATGGAATCCTCTGGGACGAAAATCAGGTGCCGATCCACGCACGGCTACACATTTTCTTGAGGTTTGGTAAACCTTTCACAAACACATCATACCAAGACCTACGGGGATTATTAGGTAACTCATGCCACCAAGAACGAAAGAATTTTGAATAATTAAACACAAAATTTTTGTTGTTCTAAAATGCAGTATGTAACCTTTTTAGTGAAATCTTTCATGGATTATCTCATAATAAGTTGTTTGACCCCAGGAGCATTAGGAAATTGAAGGCTAAAGCATGGTCTCTACAACACCCCCGAGAAATAAATTTCGATAAAATATATTTTGAACTATAATTTCAAAGTATAAAATTGTTTCGTAACATGTTGACATCTTAGTCTTTTAAAAAATAATGCGAAAGGGCCGAAGGTAATCAGTCATTGCATTAACCTATCAAAATAATTCCTTAAACTTAGCCGCTTCGTGTATTACGGCTGTTATAAAAAATTAACATAAATCCTATTTTTTGAAATCTCTTCGCTGGCGGACAAGAAATGACCACATTAAGAGTAGGCTCTTGATTTTTTGGTGGTACTGTTCGATACAATCCATTTGTAACTGTTGCCGATTTGAGCCAAAGAAAACGATTAAAATAATGAAAACGGTTGCAGTGGTCGCGTACACGTTGTTTTAAGCTCCTTAGCCTTACTAGATCTTTTGTTGCAGTTATTTCTGTATTAAGTGTATCATACCTTGAAAATTCCAATAAGATGTCGAAATAAGAAACTGAATAACATCAACTCGTAACTTGTCTAGGTTTAAATTCCAGCATATGGAGAATGCTGATTGCATTAGAGCAGGGATCGACGACCTTTTCTCTACGGCGGGCCGCATTTGTAGCCGCGAATTATTTGGCGGGCCGCGTTTGCGCCTAGAGATTCTGTGATATGATATTAGGGCAAATGAAGTCTAGAAATTTATTTGGGTTAAAAAAGTTAGGAATTATTTTGAGTCTATGGTTTTAATTAGCAATTTTAAAATTATGTGCTAAATTCCACGAATCGCATAAAATACCACCGGGAACCGCATAAAATGCTATCGAGGGCCACGTTAAATGCTACCGAAGGTCGCATACTGACCGAGGGTAGAAATTTCCGAACTATATAATAACAATAAGGAAATATAAGAAACACGAGGGTGTTATTTTCCTCGCATTTGCTTTTTTGCCAGATAATAAGTGCTCCAAATGTTCAATAATTTCGCGTGAAAAGTTCTAAAGATTAAATTTCTCAACGCCATCTCAATCCTTTGAAGACATTTTGGTGAGCTGTTGAAAATATGCGAGGGATGGCGAAGGAAGAGAGTGCGAGGGAGGAGCGCGAGGAAGACATGCGATGAGTTTAGCATTGTTCACTCCACTTCCCTCCAACGAGGCCTCGTTGGAGAAAAGAGGTCTGAAGAATGATGGGAGATTCATTTTGGGAGAAATGAAAAGGATAATTCAGGGACTGGAAATGGAATGTGAGGAGTTTTCGTGGGACAGAGGAGAAAAGGAAAATCCATTTTACGAAATTCGCTGTACCGTCGTTTCTTAAAATTGGCCCTTGAAACGTGCTAGTGCCGCAAAATAGGCGACATAATATCCATAACACGAATGTTTTTTCTGTGTGTTTGTTTGGTATTCTTTGTTTCATTTTAATGCCACTACGAAAGGGCAACAATTTTCGTTTTATTTCTGTTCTATAAAGCATATATAAGTGAAAAAGAATTTTTTGTTGCTCAAGATACTCGGCCTGATGGATTCAATGAATTCGTGGAAAGAATAAAGCGGAACTGGGCTGAGTTAATGCTTGCTCTCATGACATCGTTCACCTGTTTTTAGGGATGTGGACACGCATTGGGTAGATGATTAATGGCTTTCATGCTATGCCGCCGCCTGTACGAAACCGTATGTCATCAGTGAAATTGAGGGCGAACGAAACATTTTTTTCCGAATTGCGGGGACAAAAAGGCGCGACAGATTTACAAAGTAAACTGATTGAAACATTTTAAAGGGAGTGAGTAAAAATGAGAATTTTCCAACAAAATACCATTCGTTTTTTCATACGCTTCATCTGGGTTCAAATAGGTGAATTTAACCATGGATTAATATGTTTAAAAGAAACCACATTATGTTTTTAATTTGCAACATATATGTACAGTAAAAACATTGTAAGTAGATACTTTTAAAATAACGTTGTCATAGTGATCTTCAGTATAGCGGAAAATACATAATACTCGACGAAACATTTTCAAAGACTTACTCTGTGAAGTTCAAAACCATCGCTTTATTAGTCCTGAAACAGCACTGAGTCTGATCTCAGGAACCAGACGTTTCAAATTTGCATTAAGCATTCAAAAATTTATTTGAAATATTTCTTATTGTGCGTTCTAAATTGGAGGGTGACTTAAATGTATTACAATAAAAATGTCTGAATTTCGACCAGATAAATGAGTAGTCTGATGATCGCAGCACAACTGCGTGTGCAACTTTAAGCATGAACGCATATACGTATATCGACAAGTCGAGGCCACAAAGCTCCTTTGAATTGGCTCCCAAATTATTTTATAAATATATTAATAGTAAAAGTTTATAGATGGTAGTATAAAAATATTCTCTTGACCGACATTAGAACACGGGACTTCCATTTGCCGTGCGAATATTCAATAAATGACTAATCTATGCAGACTTACCAGTTTTCGAAATAAATCTAAAATGTGCCTTCATGCATATAATATTATCCATAATTTTGATCGTGTTTGACTGCTTATCTTAATACAAGACTATATTGAATTGTTTGTTGGTTGGTCCGTCACTCAAGAAGGATAACCAGAACAGGGTGGGACGGACGTCCCCGGGATTTTCACAATGTAAACGTAACGTTTTTCACTCCATACGGTCAATTTTTAGCAGAGCAGTACCTACGTTAGATAAAGAAAGGGTGCGTTATGCGTCCGGTTTTTTATCTTTGGTTGTTTTTGGCACAGTTATTTTTGTGCATTAAGTAAACACCAAGAAGAAGCTGAATGAAGAAGTTAGAAAATCAAATTACTCAATCAAACAAAAAATACGGCGGACCCGCTCTCATGTTATTCAATTCACTCTACTGAAATAGAAGTTGGGCTGTTACTTTACAAGGTCATTACACAAAATCCCAGTTCTAAAATAAGTATCAAAAATTGAAAAAAAATATGCTCGGCTACAATGCAGCCGTCTTCAGCGGTGATACACTGAAAGAATATTCAAACAAAATGAGTGTATACATACATGCATACATACATATATACATACATGCATGCACACACACACACACACAAACACACACACACACACACACATACATACATACATACATACATACATACATACATACATACATACATACATGCATACATGCATACATAAATACATAAATACATACACAGCCGTGCCAGGACATTTTGCAGCCTGAGGCAAGATTCAATATGGCTACCTTTTCATATTTTACTAAACTCTTTAAAGTTGACGTCGTTGAAAATGTAGAAAATACGTAATAATAATGTGTTTATACATTTTATATCATATAATTATTTTTATTTATAAAAACAAATTCAGTTGCACTTTTAGCGCTTTACTCATTTAAAATTCTTTTTTGTATTCGGTTTTCTGTCCGTCCGGCCATCTGTTCGTACAAGTAAAATCTCTGGAATCCTAAACCTTAGGGAAACGAAATTTTTGGGACATATTGGTATGCTTTGCCCCGAGTTCACAGTTTCCAATTTTTCATGCTTATTTCACTGACTAATATTTTCATTCAAATTCAAGATACCTACAAGATAAGTGACCGAAATTGCCCCGTAACTGGTATGACCAAATTAAATATAGATTCAAATTTGATATTTTGCTAAGAATATTCAAAATAACTTGTGTAGTTTTACAAAAAAATTGACACGGGCCTCTAATCAGGGTATAATTTGTTTGGTGCTCCCCTCTGCCCTTCTCCCAAAAATCAAACTTCTAGCACCGAGGTCTCTTAAGTAATTGTGCCAAGTTTAAAGTACCTAAGTTTCTTGGTTCTTGAGAAATGCTGTAGGATATGTTTTGTATGCCCCCCCCTCTCACCACCACAAAAATCGAAATTCTGGACCTTAGATGCACATCCTCATGGTCCCATTAGTAATTGTACCAAGTTTTAAGTATTAAGTTTCTTGGGTTTCGAGAAATGCTGTCCACACACCCACACAGATACACGCCGACTTTTATTAATATCGATATAATATGTAGATAAGGCATAAATGTGTTGAATCTTTGACCAGCTGCTGGGGAATACATAATCGAAACATCCATAAAATGTACATGCCCTACAAATGTAGGAACCAGCAATTCACCGCATCGGCGGTTCTTTACTCCGCTGTAAGGTTAGCATTTGATGAAAAAAAGCGTCTTATGTAATTTGCTCTGCAATTCTTCCCTTGCTTGTTTTCATATAGTTTTAATTATAGTACATTTAATTTTATCTTCATTCAACCATGATTTGACAAAGGAAACGCCCAATTACCAAGTACGTATACTCCTGTTTCCTTGTTATAAACCTCAAAGATAAATTTAACTCGAGTATCCTACAAAGTAACAGAAATGAAAAATAAGAACATTTATAAACATACTCTGTGAGCGTTTAGTTTGAAAAAAGTGACAATTACATCCGAATAATCTAAAGAATTCTCCTTCGCTTTCAATGGACAGTGTCAATGAGCTAGGGACAGGAAAATGTATGTATTATAGTTGTTGTCATAAGAATCTTCGCGAGTGCCGTTGTAAACAAGGTACTTTATGCTGTTTGGTATTCACCAACCAACGATGGTCGTAAATAAAACGAGAAATTGAATATTGAAATTGATGTTAATGCTTTTGTTTTAAAGTTACCTTATAAATTGAAAACATAATGTACGTACGTGGAAAGCTTCCTTTTCCTTAACAAGACGCTATAATTGTCATTTAAAACTTTAAATATGTGGAAGTTTTGTTATATGGGAAACCATCGTATTATTTACATCGCTAAAACAACAGGTAAATATAGATACGTTTAATTTAGTTCCATGGATACGCTGTATTTAGCAAGAGAAAGGAAGCGGAAAATTAATGCGACAATAAATAAACATCTAAGGAGAAGGAAGATTATATTAAAGCTGCTCAACTCCGGAAAACTGATTTAAATCCATTTTGATTGATTTTGGGGATAGCGTTTTCAATATTAAGTTTCGTATGAAAATATAATCAGTTTCATTATAATAACGCAATTTGATTGCAAAAATTGAAAATTCATCAATCTTTCTCGGTTAATTATTACTCAGGTTCTTTTTAAGCTTTCGTTATTTTTAACACGAAATGTTCGATATTTGAGTTAAGGAATTTTAAAATTAAAAATTAAACTTTTTTGCCATATAACCGTAAATTATTATTTCAAATCCATTCAAAATTTTAGACTTTTCTTTTCGTTATTTGAACAGGTATTCTACTAGTGTAAATTACTAGTCTAATTACTTATCAAAGACTTTATGGTTATCATATATCGGAGAGTAAAAAAGCACCACAGCTATAATGCAATAATCTGACACTGGAGGAAAAAGCTGAACAAATACCTCATTCAGAGGTATATGGATTGTCACAGTTATCGCGCACCAAGTTTTAGATAGTAAGTAGAGGTAGAACATTTTAATCCTTGGGTAATTAATTCCTTTTTTCCTTGTAAAATGCATTTTCATACTGCCCGACATAGAAATCAGGATACTATGTATTCAGATTTTCTGAGAATTTGCACGTTTTTAAATTGATGCGATTTTCCTTCACCTCAGCGACCAGAATGTTTTCATCGAGTCGAAACTAGCCATCAACAATTACAAATAACCAACTCTCGTTCATTCGACATTAAATTTATTTGTATGTATACTTATTTACCCTCTTAATGCTCTACGATGTCTGGGATTTTCAAATCTTTATGCAATGCTCCACCGTAATTCTGGGAGAGGCATCTCGTAGGTTTTCCTTGGAAGGTAAGACAAAACAAATATTCTGATATTTCCTGCCGGATAAATCTGACTGTAAGTGCTGACACTCACTACTGAGGTTTGCGCTCTTATCTCTTACTTAAGAAATTACGAGTGACAGTGAGTGGTTGTTAAAGTATAAGAATCGATTCATTCTCTCCTCCCGTCTCCTTCAATAACGTCTCTTAAAGGGTTCCCGATACCTGTTAGCATAAGAAGAGGAACGGAAGAATAATTGAGTCATTATTCCTAGGAGAAGAGTATGACAAAATCCCTATACCTATTACGTAATGTCGGACGTAGTGGCGAAAAGCCGGACATTTTCAGCTTTTGACGGACGTCTGGAAACTTTAGTTAAAGGTGACGGGATACATGTAAGCATTTCTCTCGACCTCTCCCAATTTATTTCTTCCTTCCTCTCTCTCTCTCTTTCGATTTCACTATCTCCCTATCCTTTCTCTTCTTCTCTATCTTATTCCATAACTCATTTACTTCCTCTCGTTCGTTTATTATTATATTTTTTAACCTGCTATATTAACATATAATTTTTGATTTTTCACTTTCTAATGTGCAGATATCATTTTATCGTTCATATTGGTCTTTGATGTATCTAGAGTTTTCGCAGGTTTTTTCCATCCTATTCACTTAGTAGGCATTTCCTGCATGGGCTTTTGCTAGGTTGGCCAAGCCAGATACTCACTAGGCTTTTCCCACATATACCTTGTCTTTCTTAGAAGTTTTTCTGAGTATGTACCAATCTAGCTATATCTGTCTGTATTAGTGTTTTATCATCCTAATCGTTTCTGATGTGATTTAATGTATTTTAATATAATGTAACATATCATTGACGAAGGGATAAATGTAACAGTGGACCTTATAGTCTAAATTTCGCCATAATAAACACATATATCCATCAATCTCTCTGTCTCCTTCCTTTCTATTAAAATAGAAAAGCATGCACTTATTTCCGTTTAAACTTAATAAAGAAATAATACTGCAATTGGCTCATATTGTAGACCGGGGTCGGCAAACTTTAACATCATATGAGCTACATGAAAAAATTTGAGATCTCAAGATTGACCACTTTTTCCGATGACGTTTTTTACAATACAGTTATTATTACAATACTTTCATGTGATGCATTACAAAGTAATGAGCTAAAATCGTATTTTATAGTTTTTGTCGTCGTGAACATTCGAAACAGTTTGTAAGTTCACAATGATAGACGTATTTTTTTAATTTCACGATTTTTGTTAAGTCCTGCGCAATCGACCACGATATGCCTCGCGATCGAACGGTTGTCGACCCCTGTTGTAGGCAGTGATTACCCGAAATTCCCTTTTGGCGTCACGTACTTTTGTTAATGAAACTACCAATGCATTTAATATTACCGATACAGTCCCGGAAAAGAGCCGATAATCCTAAAAAGAACTAATAATCGAACGGTAAAGTAAATGTGTTACGTCGATAATTAATATTTCACTCGTATTAAAAAATTCAAAGCAAGCTTTTCTTACGCATATGAGGATAAGGTCAACGATAGTTTTTAACATATTTTTTTGCATGGTGCCAAATGGTTAAACGCGAAAAATAGTCTTAAAATGTAATATTTGAGCGATTTTGTACGAGATTTTCGAGAAAATAAAATTGATCTTCATGCTTTTCTCCGTGTACCTGTGCACATTCCGCATCGTTATATCAATTATTGAGTTAATATTGGACAATGAAAACTTTAAAAGCACCGAATATATGAAATTTGATCGAGAAAAGGTAGTGTCACCTAGCAGGGAACGTCGAAGCAAAGTTTTGTGAAGACAGAGAAAACGTTTAGTGACGCTAAACTATTAAAAAAGGAGAAAGGAAAGATGTATTCAATATTTTTATGAAAAACATGGCGCTATAAATTTCTTTTGCTTATAATAATAACAATAATTTATTTAATACATACAGGTTAACCCCAATTACATGTATTTTAATAGAATTATTAATAACTCTAACATATACAATCACAAACACAAACATCCATGACTAATGTGGGATTTGAACCCGCGACCCTGGAATTGGGAGCCAGACGCGCTAGCCATCCCTCTACCAGGCCCGTCGAAGTTATCATTTTCTAAAATGAGAGAATGTTCATTCCCGAGGTGAGGGATTCGCTGACCACGCGACCAACGGCGGGTTAATACTCAATTCGGTAAATTTAATTTTTCGGCTCTTTGAGGAAATCGACAGATAATAATTTTCAATAGACCAAAAGGCGCCTCACAAAAGCCTTTCATCAAATGGAGAAGGGTAATCGCATGTTGTCGAGGGTAGAATAAGGGTGAAGTCTATCACTTTCTTTTGTCTTGCACCAGTACCATTGGACATCGTGGCGACTCAACGTGAAAAAATAATGGCAGTTCAATTGAGGGATAGAGAAATTATTTTTACAGTTCAGCTCCGATTAAATGCCGTAAAACTAATACTAATTGGTTCAATCCCCTCTAGTAAACTGTTTTTGGAAAAATCGACTGCAGGACACTGTCCACCATAATAAACTCGCAGAGGACGACACACTCCTCTGTTTAATGTTCCTTACTCCAGGGCTGACTTCCACAGATATTCATCCTTCCTTAGAATGCTACGTGAGTTGAGCGACATCATATTCAAACAGGAAGATATAGGTCCCTTCCATGATATGGATTCCGCCTTCATACGCAAGGCCATAAGATTTTACCAAATTCAACGTTAAGAATCTAGTCTAGTTATTGTTGCTTATTTATTTTTTTATCCATGTATACCTTCTTGCACCATTTCATCACTCATTTGTATATCTATTTTTTTGTTAAGCTTGTAAATATGATTGTACTAATACTAAACATCACTGATTACTATTAATTTTTATTATATTATAACTAGACTTTGTAGGATTGGACGTTTATATTTTTTGGAAAATCGACGCTCATTTTCCAGAGAGATTTTCGACGAATATCGACGCTTCAAATTGCTACTTGGTAGAATTCGAAGTTTGTTTTTTTTTTAAATCGACGTTTATTTTCCGAGAGATTTTCAACGAATATCGAAGCTTAAAATTGCTACTTATATAGAGCTGGCAGTTTTCGGACTTTCAATTCAATGATTTAAATTTACTTTTTACATCGAAATTCTACGTAAAATATACGTATACTTTACAATACTGTAAGTATTTATTTGAAATTTTTCTTCGAAAATTGAATCGTTTTGGCTCTACATGTCGGTAAGTCTCTCCAATTCACTTTCAATAATGTAAAAAGTATACTTAAATCGTTAATTTGATTTTATAATAATTAAATCGTAACAATAAACCAAGAAAATTACATTTGAGCTGGCCACGAGAATTCGCGGGCGTTTTTTGGATTTATGTCAAAATGTCCATAAACTAAGTGTACTCTGGGAATTCTATGCAAATTCGCTAATATGCGACAAATTTTTTGATACCGGAATTTCTTTTTATGCGTCTTTGATTCGCTCTTATGCGGTTAGTTGGCCAGTGTAATGCAAATTCAAGAAAGTTTTCTACTACATCACAAGGTGAACATTCAGTCTCTCATACTCTCTCATGCTTTGCGTATTAGCGAAAGAGATGAGAGTGGAGTGGATATCGTAGAGTGTAGATAAGACGGAGATTTCGTGAAATACGGTTTGAACACACTTAAGAAGTTTTGTCTCCTTACCCACGTAACTTGGGTTTGGACAAGACAACCCTCCCGCACTTTAAAGCCGTCACTATTATGACACTCACAACAGCCACCACCTGTGTTCGTCCGGTTTCGTCTATAATTTACAGTGTTAATTGTTTTAAGTTTGTGTTTAGCGCATAAGAAGTCGTTATGAAGCGAAAGAAGAGCGCGTATCCCTATCTTTTACATGTGTGTATATATATATATATATATATATATATATATATATATATATATATAACAACTTACGGAAAAGGAAAGGTAAAATGAATATATGGATGTCAACAAGGTGTTGGGATGAGGAAACCCAGTGAGCACTCACCAATCAGACGACTTCAGGTTGGCGAGGCCCCGGGGATGTCGAAGCGACACACGTAAAATAACACAAAAACACAGAAACATCACAAACGTAAAGCTTTCGGAACTACTCCTTCTTCAGCAACAGAGAGAGAACTGATCTCCTCATCCCAACACCTTGTTGACATCCATATATATATATATATATATATATATATATATATATATATATATATATATATATATATATATATATATATATATATACAGTCAAACTCGTTTATAACGAGCACGGTTGTAACGAGGTCACGGCTATAGTGAGCAAATGCTACCTCCAAGATAAGTTTACGAGTATTTACATACAAATACTTCACGTATATAACGAGCACGCTTCACGGATATATCGAGCAAACTTCGACCACTTCTCACTGTCTCAAACGCGGTGGCGGTCAGCCCCTTCAATCCTCATAGTGACCCAAGATATGTAACCTTGTGTTCTCGAGTCCAGCCTCTACACCCTATCCCTCGGGGAGGTTAAAGACCGCGGCGTTGTTGTTAAAAAATAATCCCTTCGTCCAAACCAAGAATTCCCAACTTGCAGGTACAGTGGCACCCGCGGAGGTCCTTTGTCCTCTCCTCCCAACCCCCAGCTCTTTTACAGCCAGGAGGTTGTGTTTGGAAGGGGGGTAAGGGGCTAAGGGCATGTACAATGGCGCCCGCCCCCGTCGCTCAGCCGAATACACCCAACACCCTTTCCCACGTAAAGATGGGAAATCCCAGATTTAATCCGTCTCCTCATTAACTCTTCCTGGAATTGGTATGCTCGCAGTTTGCAAAGAAAGTTCGTAGCGTTGATCACAAAAATCAGTTGAGATTTTGCCCTTGAACGAGTAACATGTCCGTACATAAAAGGAAGTGTCTGTCTATTCATGAAAAGGTTGATATTATTCGAGAGTTAGAACGTGGTGAAAAAAATGTTGAAGTGTGCAAAAAATTTAATTTATCGTCGTCTACGGTTTCAACCTTATGGAAAAACAAAGAAGCGATTTTATCTGCACTAGAGAACAACTAGAAAACAACAAGAAAATTTAAATGTCACGGTCTGATAGTGACGTCACGACATTAAAATACTTTTCAGTTCGTGGCACTAACCTCTCGTTCAGTTTTATTAACACGTAAAATAAATTCTCGTCATGACAAAAATATTAGGCCATTGTTATAAATTGTATAAAATCCCGTTTTATGCAGTAAAAATCAAATAATTGGACTAATCCGGCACGGACTCGTGTTTTACTTTCAGGAAAAACAATTTTGGTTCTTTTTCCCGTCTTATAATTTAGATCTGGAGTTTGTACCTTAATTACAAGTAATTTAAAAATGCAATTATAAAAAGGCTTGTACGGATTTAAATAGTTTTCTAATGGGACTTGAAAATGAACGTTTTGGGGTGTAAAAGACCCCGTTGTAAGGAAAATTTTTGAAATTTTCGATTTTTCCTGATGGTTTTGGACCAACACCAAGGTTCCCTCCGAATTTCAGCTCTGTAGAATATCTAGAAGGACCCTAGGTTTTATACCATTATATATAATATATCCTCCGTAAGAAGCAGCTAAGTATTATATATATATATATGTGTGTGTGTGTGTGTGTGCGTGTGTGTGTGTGTGTGGATGGCAGCAAGTTGTTGGGATAAGGAAGCCCAGCGAGCACTCACCAATAAAATGACTTAGGTTGGCGAGCTGTTGGGGGTGTCGAAGTGACACACGTAAAACAAACACAAAAACAAAAAACACGGAAGCCTTCGGGGATGATCCCTTCTACAGCATTTCACTCCTTTTCTGCTATTCCCCAACCCCCTCCGTATCCTCCCATCCCCGACTCTTCCGCACTTCCCTTCCACCCCTATGCCTCCAGCCAATGTCACTGCCATAAGTTGTCTCTCTACTGTGCTGACGAAGGGATTATCCCCGAAAGCTTCCTTGTTTTTTGTGTTTGTTTAACGTGTGTCACTTCAACCCCCATAGCAGCTTGCCCGCCTTATATCATCTTATTGGTGAATGTTCACAGGGCTTCCTTATCCCAACAACTTTTTGCCATCCATTTATACCATTTACCTTTCCTATTCCGTAAGCATTTATATATATATATATATATATATATATATATATGTATATATATATATATATACGCCCCCAGCAGCCAGCCAACTTTGTCCTCAACTTGGTACGTGTCCGCTGGGCTTCCTCCAACGCCTTGTTGCCACCCTCATCACTAACTTTTCTATTTCTTAAGTTTATATATATATATATATATATATATATATATATATATATATATGCATGTAATATATATATAATAAACAAGAAATAGCTAGTTAAGAAAAAAGTTCGTTGTACGAACACAAAACGATATTTGTATTGCATTTTCACTCCTAACTAATTTTGCCAAACGTGATTATTTCGGAAACCAACCTATATGCGAAAACATATATTAACAGTTAATTCACGCCTTTTAATAACTGAATCTTGATGATTAAGCCAAATTAGCACCTTGCACATCGGTCACGAGAATATTATTTTTGTTTTACCACACTGAAACTTATTATATTTTTAATCTCAAATATCGTAAGCTGGTAGTTCCAAATCAAAATATTTTTGGTTTCGTTCAATTCTTATCGCGTCGTTGACAAATATACGTATTATATCGAGAATGTAGATAGTAAATTATGATTTATCACTTTAAATTGTATAATTAAAACAAGAAAACGATTAATTTATGAAATCCGAAAAATATGATGTCGCTTTAGCCGAGAAACATCCTTTAAAAAAATAATTTGTGAGTTCAGCGTAAAAGCTTTTAGACATTCGTTGATGCCAATTAAGGAAAAAACATACACGATATAATTATAACAATAATATATTTGACGTCAAAAAATAACTATCTAATACTTTGTATCATTTGATATATTTCCTCACTGTACTACATATTCTATTTATTTAACATAAACTATATAGTGAGAAAAATTACACTATTATTGAGCGCTCGATCAACAGTCTTACCGAAAATCCTGATTAAAATGTATTTTTCCAATCGGCAAAATATTTTACAACAAATATAAAATAAATATTAATATTTAATCCCTCTTCAATGTTTAGTAACGGTTGCTAATTTATGTGCACCTTTTTAAAACCATTATATATAAATTTAAATTTATTATCCTTTAAGAAAATGACTGCCAAAAGATTGGGTTGTGCAAAGAGAGAACGGGTGAAAGTGAATAAAACAAGGTCATTTATAGGGAAAACCCTGGAAATGATCGGGGAACATTTGTTTCCTGTATACACTCCAAGGGGTTGATGAGTGTATAGGGTAGAAAACAAAATACCACCGAAATTTCTTTCTTCCGAACCTTGTTTAACAGGGGTCGTGACATTCCCAGCATTCTCAGATGACCTTATCTGTATAGATAGGCACGTGGATTATCCCGCCATTAAGTCAGCAAATATAATCTCAAAAATCTCAAAAGGGCTAAGAAACACGTGTTCTAAAAACTATCCTAGGGTCTTGCGGTTATTGCTCCTTTGGTTAGTGGTGGCATTCGGCGACGCGTGAGAGGGGAAGGGAAAAACTTGGGAGGGGAACCTTTAAGGGGAAAGTGGACGTCATAGCCATGAGCAGTACCACATTTTGGGTTCGGACTAATAGGTAGGAGAATAGGTCCCGCAACTTTTGCCCACGGCTAAACAGGTTCTCCCCTATTGGCGGTCCCGCCTCAAGGATGGACTCGTCCTTCCGTGAGAGTGCCTTCTGCGCACCGCCACCACTAAACGATCTGGCTGCTACTCGCCCGATGCTTGAAAAAGTCATCGGGTACGAATCCTGCGCGAGTAGGATTTTTCTCAAGGTCACCAGGACCCCTGTTTGCGTAGTTTGAGGAGACCGCGCAAATTCAGCTGTTCCGTCCTTCGGAAGGGACGTTAAGCTGTTGGCTCCCCTGGTGTTCTTCGTAAGAGCAGGCAAATTCCGGCACCGGGTTTCCCTCCTCCCTCCCCGGTTATTCATTGCACTACCTCTGAGATACCCATTTGTGCTGTAAGAGAGGCGAATTGACTGAGCATGCATACATACCACTAAACGAACACACTATACCTGTTTGTCCAGAGTAGAAGCGTGAGCTTTTCAAAAAGACGCATATTTGAATGTAGGAAAATACCCTTCTTTCAGTACCACTGTTAATGTAAGCCCAGAAATGGAACGAAATGATAGGTAGAAAATAATACTGCGAAAAAAGTAAACATAAACGACTTAAATATTATAATTCAGAGTAAGTTTTTGGACGTATACTTTTCCATCTTTTTGGAAAATCGACGCTTATTCATTTTCGTCGATTTTGAAATTTAAAAAAAATCTACGTTTATTAAACGTTTTTCGATTTATATCGAATCCTACGAAACCTAATTATAACACATGTAATTGGAGCTACCTCTACGTATTGAATAAATCATTATTATTATTCTTGACGCGGATTAATTCCGGGTTTTAATGCTTACAGCGGAGCGGGCTCAAGCTGTATGCATAGCTATTGTATATTTATGGTGTATTGTCATTTAAAAATCGCCGGAAATGTGTTAATTGTGATAGATTTCTGTAAATTTCTGTATGTATTTTTGTGTAGTTCTAGAGTTTCAAGACTTTTGAATAGTTTTTTTTGGATCACACCTGTGGACGATATTATAATAGGTACTATAATGACTTTATTTTGTTACCCCATATTTTTAATTTCTTCGGCTAATGATAAATATTTTTGGATTTTTTCATTGTTTTTTCTCTATATTGGATGTGTTCGGTAGTGAAACATCCATTAGGTACGTTATTTTTTCTTATTTTTTATGAGTGTGATGTCCGATCTATTGTGTAGAATCATTCGATAAGTAATTATGTCTCTGTTCCAATAGATTTTTGTTACTATTTTTGAGGAGAGTTTCTGGTTCATATTTATGCCATGGTACTATATTACTTTCTATTAATTTGTGCTTCTTGCATATGGCTTGGTGTATTTGTCGGCATACATTGTCATGTTTTTGTGTATATTCTGTACTTGCTAGGGTTCTACATCCACTTGTAATGTGTTCAATTGTTTCATTTTTTATTTTTCATCTCCTGTATTTATCGTTACTTATTGTTGGATGTTTTATCACAAATTTCATGTAGTTCTTTGTTTTTATGATTTTGTCCTGAATGGCTTTGTGGAAACCTTTGGTTTCAGCAAACAGGCTCCCATTTACAAGCCATTTATTAGATGCTTCTTTGTCTATGGCTGGTTGTGAGAGTTGGTAGAGATGTTTGCAATGGAGTGTTTTGTTTATCCAGAAGTCAATTTTTTGGATTTGTATTTTTATATGATTGCAGATGGTTAGATTCGTCTCTGCCGTAAAAATGGATCGGACGAAGGGGCCAAGTGGAGTGACCGCCACGTTCTCTTGACCATATACCCCTTGATTTCTTCCTTTGGGGACACTTCAAATCAGTTGTTTACTACAGCAGGCCAAGAAGCCTTGAAGAACTTCGGAAGAACTTCCGTGCAGCATGCGCAGAAATTACTCCGCAAACGTTGCTACGTGTACGGAAAAGCTTGAGGGAACGAATCAGAATTTGTGTACGCCAGCATGGATACCAATTTGAAAATTTATTGTAAATGTGCAATAAACACTGCTGCATGAATTTTTTTACTCTTTATTCATTTTTGTTGCAACTTCTATTCACATGGCTGGCTCCTAGCTCCTTCATGTGGACGTAGGAATTTCCGCAGTCACTTAACCATTGATGAGCCTAGAGAGTAGCGGTCTAACGGAAGATTCAGGACCAAAAAGATCAACATTTCTCCCGAAAAATAGCCTATTGCAAACAACTTTGTCTTCTTATTACTTTTAGATATTCTGCAAAATAACAAAGTTGTCCTATGTGGCCGGACTTCAGGGACGCCCTGTGTATATATATACAGTCGAACTCGTTTATAACGAGCACGGTTGTAACGAGGTCACGGCTATAGTGAGCAAATGCTACCTCCAAGGTAAGTTTACGAGTATTTACATACAAATATTTCACGTATATAACGAGCACGCTTCACGGATATATCGAGCAAACTTCGACCACTTCTAACTGTCTCAAACGCGGTGGCGGTCAGCCCCTTCAATCCTCATAGTGACCCAAGATATGTAACCTTGTGTTCTCGAGTCCAGCCTCTACACCCTATCCCTCGGGGAGGTTAAAGACCGCGGCGTTGTTGTTAAAAAATAATCCCTTCGTCCAAACCAAGAATTCCCAACTTGCAGGTACAGTGGCACCCGCGGAGGTCCTTTGTCCTCTCCTCCCAACCCCCAGCTCTTTTACAGCCAGGAGGTTGTGTTTGGAAGGGGGGTAAGGGGCTAAGGGCATGTACAATGGCGCCCGCCCCCGTCGCTCAGCCGAATACACCCAACACCCTTTCCCACGTAAAGATGGGAAATCCCAGATTTAATCCGTCTCCTCATTAACTCTTCCTGGAATTGGTATGCTCGCAGTTTGCAAAGAAAGTTCGTAGCGTTGATCACAAAAATCAGTTGAGATTTTGTCCTTGAACGAGTAACATGTCCGTACATAAAAGGAAGTGTCTGTCTATTCATGAAAAGGTTGATATTATTCGAGAGTTAGAACGTAGTGAAAAAAATGTTGAAGTGTGCAAAAAATTTAATTTATCGTCGTCTACGGTTTCAACCTTATGGAAAAACAAAGAAGCGATTTTATCTGCACTAGAGAACAACTAGAAAACAACAAGAAAATGAGGAAGTGCGACTTGGGTACTGTTGATCAAGCACTTCTGGAGTGGTTTACGAGGCAGAGAAATGCTGGTTTCCCCATCAACGGCCCCATTTTAAAGGTACAGGCAGATAAATTTGCAAAACAGTTAGGACATGAAAACTTCATATGCAATAATGGGTGGCTCGATCGTTTTAAAAATCGGCATAACATTGTTTATGCGAAAGTCAGTGGAGAGGCCCTGTCAGCAGATTCAAAAACGGCAAGTGAATGGGTGAAAAGTGTTTGGGAGGACTGTCGAAAAGGTTACAGAGAAGAAGACATCTACAATGCCGACGAAACTGGACTGTTTTACAACATGATGCCTGATGCAACGTTTAAATTCAAAGGTGACAAATTTGTTGGTGGCAAAAGACCTAAGAATCGTTTAACAGTTTTAATGTGCGCAAACATGAATGGGACTGACAAAAAAAACTTTTTGTTATTGGTAAGTCACAAAAGCCACGTTGTTTCAATAATGTAAAGAAGCTTTCCGTTGAATATGCAGCTAATAAAAAGGCATGGATGACTTCCAATATTTTTCAGCAATATGTAAGTCAGTGGAACAACGAGTTACGGAGGAAAAATAGAAACATTTTACTCCTTGTCGATAACTGTCCTGCGCACCCACATATGCAGGTGTTATCCAATGTAAAACTGGTGTTTATGCCTCCAAATGCGACTTCTATTTTGCAGCCAATGGACATGGGGATAATTAAAAGTTTTAAAGGCCATTTCAAGCGAATTTTTGTTCTACAGTTAAATTAAAGGAGGGAAAGAAGTTTAGATGGCAACGTCTCTGTATTGGATGCAATTCATTTGATGACAGATGCATGGGACAATGTTTCACCTACAACGATCATAAACTGTTTTCGGAAGTCTGGTTTAATATCGGGAGAATTTTCGATTGATAACCATAACGTTGATGAAGTTGATCTACCTCTGTCAGAATGGCTTAAAGAAAATGGAATTGCGAATTTTGACCATGTAAATGACATTGACAATTTTGTTCATGTTGATGATGATTTGATTACCAGTGGAATTCCTACGGAGAGTGAAATAATAGAGACAGTACAAAACAAAGCAGACAGTGATGAAGACATTGTTGAATGTGTCGAAGACACAATCCCGACGAAAACCGTGCCAACTTACTCTCAAGCTCAGGATGCTGTGGAAACATTAAATGATTTTTTTGAAAACATTGACATTTCCGATGGTGTTTTTAGTGCAATAAGTGTAATAAGAGGAAACTTAAGAGACTTCAAAGTGAAATCTATGAAACAGGCTACCATTCAAAGTTATTTTTCTAAAAAGGGGAGTGATTAAGGATGCAGCTGTGAGTAAATTTTATATGTACAAATGTTTATTTTAAATTTTCTAGTTTATTCTCATTTTTATGTTTTTCCATAAATTTACTAAATAAACTTTCTGTTTATATATTCAGTTTTACTTCTTATGTCTTATTTCACCATACGCATGCATGCTTTTGCCTTCACGGATATTAAGTTTAACGGCTATAACGAGCAAAACTAGACGGTCCCGTGGCGCTCGTTATATCCGAGTTTGACTGTATATATATATATATATATATATATATATATATATATATATATATATATATATATATATATATATATATATGGATGTCAACAAGGTGTTGGGATGAGGAAACCCAGTGAGCACTCACCAATCAGACGACTTCAGGTTGGCGAGGCATCGGGGATGTCGGAGCGACACACGTAAAAGAACACTAAAACACAGAAACATCACAAACGTAGAAGCTTTCGGAACTACTCCTTCTTCAGCTACAGAGAGAGAACTGATGGCGGTGACACTGGGTGGAGGCATGGGGGTGGAAGGGTAGGGCGGAAATGTCGAAGATTGGATGATACGGAGGGGGTTGGGGATTGGTAGGGTGTTGGGAGAAGACAGAAAGGGAGTGAAAAGCTATCGAAGGTTGAGGCCAGGGGGAGTGAAGGAGTTTAGGAGATGGATATTCGAAAGCTCCCACTGACGGAGTTGGGGAGCCGAAGCAATGTCGGGGAGAGCGCGAATGACTCTCACTGTGAAGCAGTTGTTAAACTTTAAATTATGTTTGTTCGCATGAACGGCCACCGGCAGCGGTCGTTTGAGAATGACGCTGTTGCGGTGGCCGTTCATGCGGATGTTGAGGGGATTGCTGGTGAGGCCAACATAAAAGGCGGGACATTGGGTGCATCTCAGGAGGTAAATGATATTGCGGGTGGTGCAGTTGGTGGTGGAAGTTATGGGGTAGGTGATGTTGGTTGTGGGACTGGAGAAGGAGTTGCAGGGGGGTTTATTGGGCATGTTAGACATCGGGGTCTACCGCAGGGGTAAGATCCGGCAGGGTGTAAAGGCGTGGGTGCTGGGGGTTCTTTCTTCCATAGAATATTTGCCAGATTAGGGGGACGGCGGAAGGAGAGCATCGGTGGTCTGGGAAATGGAATCTGGTGAGGGGAGGATGAGAGGATAAGGTGGGCGGCTTTCAGGATGTTTTTCAGAATGTCGTGGATGCCGGGGAAATACAGGGTGGTTAGGGTGAGTTGGATGGTGGAATCGGTGGTGGTGGTTTACACTCCCTTTCTCACTTCTCCCAACACCCTACCAATCCCCAACCCCCTCCGTATCCTCCAATCCTCGACCTTTCCGCACTACCCTTCCACCCCCATGCCTCCACCCAGTGTCACCGCCGTCACCATCCTCGGTGCACATCAAAGATTCCAACCGCCTACAATACCTCCACTACACCAGTTGCCACCCACAACACACCAAGAAATATCTCCCTTACTCCCTCTCCTGGCGTGGCTTTAGAATCTGCTCGGATAGCACCTTGCAATCCGATTATTGCGCCTTACTCCTTGAAGCTTTCCTCAATCGAGGCTACCCTGCCGACTTAATCCGCAATGAAATACATCGCGCCATCTCCCCACCTTTCAGACACACACCAAACCTGAACCCACTCACTCAAACAGAAGCCCCCCTGACTCGCACTACAGCCTTTCACCCGGAGCTACACGAAGCCCTTAATAAAATCCTCGCTGCCGCCCATCCAATTCTCCTTAAGACACCCACAACGACGCTACTCTTCCCTAAGCCCCCCACGATATCCTTCCGCCGGCCCAGAAATCTTGGTGACATGCAATGGCGCAAGGAACTCCCCACCGGTCCTCCACCTTCCCCCACAGGGTTCTTCCCTTGTAAAAGACCACGATGCCTCACTTTCCCCATCTTAGATACTTCTTCCTCATTTATCTACCCTGATACAGAAATCTCATATCCAATCTCATCCCGCGGCACTTGTACCTCCAAAAACGTAATATATCATCTCACTCGTACTCAACGCCCAGCGTTCTACGTAGACCTCACAACCACACTCCTTAAATCCACAAGAAAGGCCATAGGAATAGCGTCGCTCTTAGGCGCCCCCTTCCGGTGAACGACCATGCGTTAACCCTCTCCCTACCTTTCAATAGCGACTTCACAGTAAAAACCACCCTTTCAACCTCTTGTTGCTTTTATTTTATTATATTATTTATATTTCCGTATCGTTGTATATATATATATATATATATATATATATATATATATATATATATATATATATATATATATATATATATATATATATATATATATATATATATATATATATACATGTGTGTGCGTGTAGAAGTTGTGGGGAGGCGATGGGGGAGAAAACCAAGCAAAACATAAGTACATTAAATTTAATTTTAAGTTAATATCCCGTCACTTTTGACGGTCATTTACGCTAGCTTTATTAAATATTTCCCAAGTGGGTTTTAGTGACATTGGATACAAAGGCACCGGTCGATTACCCCTTCGAGAAGAATTCCTTTTTTGCGGGGGAGTGTGGAAAGTCCTGAGGAGATTTTAAAGAAATAAGTAATGCTTAATGGAAGGGGTTGAGCGAAAGGGCTTAACCCTTCCTTTGCCGCACCATTTCTTCCTCGGAAAGAGCGCCTGAGGGTCGATGGCATAAAAGTCGCTCTCTAAGAGGAAACGTCCGACGGAATTCCATTCCGAGTAGTAACTCCCCGTCTCATCTTAAACGCTCCGAATTCTTCCCACCGACGCGTATCAGGACGGAGAAGGCCGGAATGTAAAGCAAAGTATACATTAAATGGAGCAAGTGCGCAGAGAGGGAAATTATTCCGGTCAAATAACGTCGTAAGGAGTTTTGATAAAAAGAGGGCATTGAGAGAGTTAGCGTACGGAGGAAAGAACATCGCGAGGCGAAGAGGTATATTCGATTCGAATGACTTTTTATACGCGACGTTTCCCTGGGCTCTTAAGCTTCCGAGCTCAAGGTTTTGAAATGGGTTGGGTTGAAAGGGAGGGGTCGAGGTGAATCCCTTCAGGGGAGATAGTAAGAGTGAGGAAATTAAGGCTGCTCCGCAGGATCGATGTAATGGATGCGGATTTGGAGGCTGAGCGACCGGCACTTGACTCGCGTGGTCCTTGCTCCGCACGGTTCCTCGCACCCTTACCACTCTTCTTCGAGTCTTCCTCCCTTCTCCTCACTCCACCTCCAAAGCCCCTCCCCATCCACCTCCCCTCCTCATCCTCTCCTCATTCCCTCCTCATGCCCCTCCTCATCCCCCTCCTCATCCCCCTCTTCATCCCCCTCCTCATCCCCCTCCTCATCCCCCTCCTCATCCCCCTCCTCATCCCCCTCCTCATCCCCTCCTCATCCCTCTCCTCACCCCCTCTTCGTCCCCCTTCCCCTCCTATTCCCCTCCTCATCCCCCTCCCATTACTCTCCGTCGTCCTCCCTCCCACTCACTCCTCCCTCCCTTTCACTCATCCTCACTCCCCCTTTCCCTCCCTCCCTCTCCCTTCCTCTCATTCACTCCCCTCATACCCCCATTCTCTTCCACTCCTCCCAACTCCCACTCCCCCACTCCCTTCCAATCCTTCCATTCCATTCCACTCATCCCTCTTCCTCTGCTGCGTCTCTTAGTGGGGTTGAGAGCGACTTTTTAGCAAGTGAACACATATAAGTCCCCGTCGTTTTATAACATCAAAATTTTCGTGGCGTATTTATTTTATCCGGAGTGTCGTTTTCGTTGTTTATTTCAGGTTAATGACTAGATTAAACATGGCTAACCTCCTTAAATGTTATTGCGACACTTGTAAATTTTTTTAGTTGTAATATAAATTGAATTTTCGTGAGGGTGATTCAGCGATTTCATTGAGGTCCTTATTTTTGCGAGAATGGACTTAAATGCAAATGGTACCGACCAAATTATCTTCAAGTCTTTCGGTGTATTTTACTAAGTAGGGATTTTGACTGCAACTGCTTTTTCTATTTTAGAAAATTAATTAGTTGAAATGGATTTCATAACAATACGGTCCCCCACGAGACAACAATGTATATATATATATATATATATATATATATATATTCTTGTTTCAATAAAAATTAAGACTCTAATTTCATTTAACTATAGAAATCCGCTTGTCATAGGTTCAAACATAATGTAATCTGAAATCACTTCATTTATCGAAATGATTTAATTTATATTCTGAAATTCTGCATATTAACGACTTCGTTTGGAAGCTAAAAGAAACCAAGAAAATGTAAAAGCAATATCATTTATAATTACAGGCAAAAGTTTCCTGAATAGATTTAAGAAAAGAGTTGAAATTAATACTTTCAAATTTGTAAAATTTATCTTAAATGGATTTATTTTAAATAGTAAATCCAATATTTGTAGTAAAATGTACTAGGTTTCGTTTCATTTTAGACATGGTCACTGAAATTCAGTAGAACTCGAGTGAATCCGATAATCGAAAATTTGGATAATAAGAACAAAGAAAGAACAAATCTTAAGTAAAAAATTAACACAATTTTACTTTTCAATTTAACACAAAGCGAAATTCATTTTCTGTCATAAGTAAAGGTGGGGTAGATGTGTGAACGTTTTCCCCTATCGATCGGTAGGTATAGTACCCTGCATATTTCACGAACTAAATTTTTAGTGACCTTAATATGAGAAAAAGTACGTGGATCATTCGAGTATATAGTATAAGGAATGGGGGCGAGGTAGACCCCTGAGGCGCCTCTCGCAAGGGGCGCTAAAGTTTGCCCGCAATGAAAGTCACTATTTGGAATTAATAGCAACTAATAATCGAAAACTCTAAGCATTCCAGAGCGTACACATCTATAAAACTGGGAACAATGTCAACAGTGATATAGATCCAATTCCACGCTCTCTGATGTATTTCTTAGAAAAATCTTCGAGGCATAACCCAGCTACCAATCCCCATCCCTTCTCGTCCGGCCATAAAGCTTCCGCTCACTACGATTCATATAACATCCCTTTGTAATTCGTTCCTCCCAGACTTATTCTGTTAAGGTTTCTTTTGGTCTGCCCCTGTGCTAACATTTTTCAATGAATCTTCTGCTCGAGAACAGTTCCGCGTTTGCTTGAGGGGATTGAACGAGTTAGTATTTGTTTCAGGGCATCGAACCGGAGCTGAACTGTAAAAGCGATTTCTCTATTCTTCAGTCACACTCCGTTTTTTGAATTTTCCTTTCATTCCAAAGGAGTCGATGCACCTTTCTTATACGTACATTCGACCACATGCAACAACCCATAAAGGCCTTGGGCCTTTTTCCTTTTCCATTTGAATAATGGAGTTCGTATGAGCAATATGAATAATCATCATTAATACAAAAATCTATATGTTACACTAAAATTTATGGAAAAATTAGGATATTTTGCGCTAGAATTATGGCATCACCATACGTGCCTTTAGCAAGTATTTAGATCAATAATCGCGAAATATGCATGCCGCCATTACGCTAATTACTAGAGCTTTGCCCCGGGTTTACAGTTGCGAGTTTTTCATGCTCATTTCTCTCGCTAATATTTTCATTCAAACTCGAGGTTCTCTCAAAATAAGTGATCAATGTTCCCCCTTAAATGGTATGAGCAAATTAAATATAGATTCAAATAGAATATTTTGCTAAGAATATTCAAAATAAGCTGTGAAATTTTACAAAAAAAATACACGGACCTCTAGTCAGGGTATGATTTATATATATTATATATAAAAAAACTTCTGGGACCAAGGTTCACATCCTCAAGGTCTCATTAGTAAGTGTACCAAGTTTTAAGACTCTTAAGTTCCTTGGATTTCGAGATATGCTGTAGAGCTGGGGTCACCAATTGGCGAACCGCGTTCCGCCTCTGGACCGCCAATTATTTCTCACCGTGAGTGAGCTGAACATTAATCAAACATTTGTATGTAAAGTAATTATTTTAGTTGTGCATTTTTGTAAGTTCCCTTAATTTGACACGTGACAATTTAAAAAATCGATCATACGTAATATTGAACGCACTTTTATTCGTTTCATTGAAGTGTGTTCTGAGCAAGTCATACCCTGCAACGGTATCGTCATGCGCACACCGCCTTTGTACTGACTCATACCAGTCTAGCACAGTCTGTTGACATGTGGTGCACTTTATTTCGCTTGAACAAAAAGACAATGTTTTCATCAAAAGAAATCAATCTTTAAAACCATGAAATTGATGGAATAAAGCGATCCGAAGATCATATGCAGACAGGCGAAGCTGCAATGTTGTGAATAATTTTGAAACAATAGTTCAGTGGTAGAATATTCGCCCGGCAAGTGGAAGACCCGGGTTCGATTTCCGGTCATAGTAGACTTTTTTCTCGTTTCAAAATTATTCCTAACTTTACAGCTTTTGC
The DNA here is from genome assembly GCA_028673005.1 of Tanypteryx hageni. Taxonomy (NCBI): domain Eukaryota; kingdom Metazoa; phylum Arthropoda; class Insecta; order Odonata; family Petaluridae; genus Tanypteryx; species Tanypteryx hageni. The sequence continues at coordinate 39,853,929 of CM054120.1, forward strand.
CTGTCTGCATAGCATCTTCGGATCGCTTTATTCCATCAATTTCTTGCTTGGCAATCTCACTATTTGAGAGGGAGGAGTTTTCTTCGATGTATCTCTTCGAGGACATCCGTTGGGGCACTTTGATACTACCTTGGCTAGTTCCGTCCCAATCAAGAAAACATCGGCGTTCAGAAACGAGAAAATTGATCTGCTACGATAGTTCAGTGGTAGAATATCTGCCCGGCAAGTGGAAGACCCGGGTTCGATTCGATTTCTCGTTTCAAAATTATTCTCTTTAAATTCATGGTAAAATACAGAGCAGCATAAATTCAGAACAGAGGCAAAACCGAGTAATTCGAAAAAATGTTTTTAAAAACATTTACCGGTAATTTTCCAAGCAACGTCGAATATAATAGCAATTATAGTATAGTATACAAAAAGTGCCAACATTTAACAAACGATAGTGAATACGCCGTTATCACAGAAACATAATGACCCTTGTTCTACAGCTTGTAAGGAAAAACTGGCGAAAAGCAAGTACAATTATCATGGAGTAGGAATGACAGTTAATAAAATTTATGCGAACCGAAAATGAGAAACGAAATAAATGACGGTTTTCGGTTTTGGTTGGGGCTCGGAATTGTTTATTTTCGGTTCAGGTTTGGATCCACTCGGGCCAAAAATATCGTTTTTTTGGTTTGGGTTTTCGGTTCGGTTCCGGCTCGATGCCCTGGTTTAATATGGCTCTTCATGAATATTTCCCGCGCACACTAAATCGTGGTCCGGATTTCTTGTAGGGACCAGAATTGTATCCTTAAATGCGGGTAATACATTAAATCGAGAATTATTTATCAGGAAAAATATTGTATTATTTACATAGAACGTGGGCTGGGAAAATGAACCTTAAATGCGGCAAAAAGTAAAATGTGGGAAATGGGGATTAGTGTATCTAAAACAGGAATTTGGCGAAGTGTCGTTGAAATGGGACTTAACTTGGATTAAGATTACGCCCTCCATTGACGGAGCGATGGATCCTTCACGAATCATTGAGATGAGGGGTTTGTTAAGATAAATAGGGTCAGAAATAATGAAGAAACTACGGAGTTAGAAATTTATTAGTATCGTACTTAGCGATTGGACACATTTCTATGCACTTCTCTTCGCGTGGAGTCAATATAAAGTCTTAAAAGATGTGGCGATAAACATTAACGAATGAAGATATAAAATGCGAAGCGTTTCCATTGAGAATTGAAGTGAAATCATTTGCGTAATGTTTGTTTGAGTGCCCAGCCAATTCGCCTCTCTTACTGCACAAATGGGTATCTCAGAGGTAGTGCAATGAATAACCGGGGAAGGGATGAGGGAAACCATGTGCCGGCATTTGCCTGCTCTTACGAAGAACACCAGGAGTGCCAACGGCCTAAAGTCCCCTCCGAAGGACGGATCAGCTGAATTTGCGCGGTCTCCTGAAACCACACAAACAGGGGGCCGGGCGACCTTGGAAAAATCCTACTTGCGCAGGATTCGTGCCCGCTGCCATTTGTGTAATTCTTCGTTGCGAGGAACATGAGAATGGAACGGGGCGTCGAAGGAAAATACGATGAACTGAATTAAGGTGACAGGATGTCCTTCTTTTGGAAGGACAGTTCTTCTTTTTCAAACGTTGTACTCCCTAAATTTTGTTGTTCTAGTTCCTCCTTTTGAAACAGTTTTCTGTTTTTGTTCCTCCTTTAGACATGTTAACTAATATCGTGTACTTTTAGTAAGATTGCTGTCTCTGCGCATGCTAGTTAGGTACACTGTACTTCTTGCCGCAAGGTAGACTGAGAGTTCCGTCTGCGAATTGGCATCTTCCAACCTAGGTGCGGTTCTCAGTACGCTAAACTCTCCGGCACGCTGCTTGTTATTGGATTTTTATCAGCTATCTGATCTGGTTTTCTAAGCGATAAAGAACAATTTGTCTTCTAGAATGAATGTTTAATTTTCTACTTCATATTCATGAGTAAATATTTCAATCATTCTACCAATTTCAGTCTCTCAATAAGCTATTTCAACAAATATATATGCATTGAATAACATTTTGCCCAGAAATAATAGTATCTAAGCATTTATAACTGTTTTATTTAGAATAAGCTATATTTTAGTCGGCATTGGTAGATCGAATCCCGCGACAGCATGGATGTTTCTGTTTGTCACGTGTAAGAATGGACTCGATGGTCTAAATCTAGCCATTAAAATATGTCAAGTTATCATTATTATTGATATTTTGCAACACCGAGGCTATTTTTTTGTAAATCTTAAATGATTTTTTACTTGGTTTTGATTTGTCAATGTTGGAATTGAGTTTTATCTCAAATGCCTAGAACATTTGTAATTACTGGGTGAACATGTTGAAAGTTCGTTTTATTCACTTTTGAACTGCTATAATGAAATATGTGTGATAGAAACTATAATAATGTAAATTTTGATAAATATGTTTTGTTACCGTAAAAAAATTATTTCTAAAATAATTTAGTAGTTATCGTTTTATTCTTGCAGTATTTTTAACAATATTGAATGCCGTAGGCCTGATGTAGTGCACTGACTCGTTTACGAATATTATTTTATTAAACTAAATATGAAATAACCCATATATTTAGGTATTTTCATCTTAAAATTTGTCCTTACCCTTTCTTAAAAATTACTGTATTTGTCCTCCCTATTGGTAAAAAACTTGGTCACCTTAATTAAATGACATAGTTGCGATATGTCCTTTGACCCTAATTGTGTATCAGCTTAATTCCGCACGAGGTTAAGGTCGCTCGTTGGTTTCTTTCTAGACTCTTAACGCAATTGTGTCCGATAAATGAAACAGGATAAATCTTTTGCTTTTATTATTTACATACTAAGACTTTACTTAAAGTTGGTAACGCATATCATGACATATCACGAATACGGTCTATTTAGTCATTTATGACCACATCGAAAAAATTATCAAACCTACATGCCATAGCGATCAATGCATGGCGGCAAGGAAACGAAAGAATAGACAAAAAAGGATATAAACACAGTGATCTCCATAAAAACAAAGACCCTAAGATTTTCGATATAGATGTTGAATCGAAAATTAAAGTCGCCAATTGCAACACTATCTCGTAATATGGGGACAGTTAAACGTGAGGATTTACAATCATATAAGCTTTTAAACTTGAAAGTCAAGTAATTAAAGCTGGAAAGATGGGGATGCACAAAAGTTATACCACACAATCTATCACGTTCAACTCTTTAAATCTGTCCCTCAGGCATTGCGGATTATTCGCCGAATATAGTCTTCTAGGACACAACGGGTTCCACGCATTCAACGTAAAAGTAGGGGACAGGAATTCATATCGAACCGGCAGCAGATGCACGAAACAAACCAAGAGGCCTTTATTTCTGCTCTTCTAAAATATCGCACTCATATTGCCGGAACTGTGATTTCCCCTGGAGAGGAAGGCAGAGGAATGAATTGAGGCAGTTTCGGAAAAAGAATGGGAGGATATGTGCCGGGAGATGGAGAAGAGGGAGAAAGGGGGAGACAGAAGTCTGATAAAAGAGTTGAGTGGTGTGGGCGGTTTGAGTTAGGGAGAGGGAAAGAGAGAAGGAAGGGAAAAAACTGCTTAAGAGAAAGGATTCGAGAGCATTATAAAAAGAACGGCTTTCAACTTTTTCGAAGGAAAACTGTCGACCTCTTCTTAAATAAGTTTCAAGTATTGCAAACTTTATCTTAATCATCAATTGTCCGTAAATCGAGTTTAAATCTGAGGAATTATAGGTAACGGCCTATCTATTTCAATATACAGCTTGAAGATTGAATTTCAGCCCCATGTTCTTAAAAATTCAAGTCATTAAAATCGAAGCAGATAGGCGCATCCGAAGGGGAGTTTTCATCAATCGCATCCCCACCCTACCCCTTTGTTGGTCTCCATCCCTTTGAATACTTTCATCTTCTTGGATACCCTCGCCTAGTAATGGGCACAGTTGGTTGTTTTCACAATCGATTGTAAATCGATAGTGAAGAAAAACAATCGTTTTCTCCATCAGTTTTGAAAAAATGTGCTCAAGACTTTAGAAATTATTTTTCTTCCTTTAAAATATTAAAATACCTCATATTATTTTTTAAAAATTTCAACTCACTTGTTAAGATTAATATTATAAAATGAGAACAATAGCATTAAATATCATTCATATCTCCTAAACATCCATCTTAATGAGATAAACGAATAGTATGTTTTTAGCCACTTATAGCTAGATCAAGTCTTGATCAACAAGACTGGAAATGTTTACTCTGTCAGAGTACAAGAGTTTCCAAATGCGTTCTTTGAGATTTCACATTCTTGAAAGTTCTAAATTGTTGTCAAGTTTTTTTAGGCACTTGAATATTAGTTCATGTCATTATGCTTACTCAATGGGGTATTTGTTTACTATATCTAACATTAAAATGTTTTATTACAATCGAGCAGAGAATACTTGGTGAATTTTTGTGTAAATTTTCTGCTCAAGTTGCCAGTATTGGGGGTCCTCACGTCGTCGTCTTTTCCGCTCAACAATCATTGGCTATCTTCCCTCCTGACAGAGCATATGCTCTGGTACTGTTAGTTTATTTCTCTTGGGCATAATCAACAAAAATGTTCATATATTAAACAACAAATTAGCGTCATATGTTTGGACAATTAAGCAAGACAAATGGTTTATTGTTTCCAAGTAAACAATCTTTGTTGCAACCGATCCAAACAAGATTAGCTATAATTTCTTAAATACGTTAATATTTAACCATCAGTTAAGTAATAAAATATGACAATCCAAAACAATACTCATCTATGCTTTCTTGATTTAGACAAAAAAGAATACAATAGTGTACCCAGAATTTAACTATGGAAAGCCCTTCAAGATGTCCAGAAAATATAATAGCATTTATCAAAATATTATTTGATAATTGAAGATTATGCATAAAAGCAGGTGGCGGTATCATGGAGGAGGATTGATATGTCGATGCTCGGTCACCAACACCTTTTAAGATTGATATAAAGTCTTGAAAATGCAGAAATATAGGTGCGGCTATAGGGAATGAAAGGTTGCACTAATTTATATTTGCCGATGATCGGGTGTTGCACAAGATAAATAGGACCTAGAACAAATGATGCAAAAGCTATCTGATAGTTTTGCAGAATGGGGTCTAAGAAGAAACACAACAAAAACCATATACTTGGCAGTTGGAGTGGAATGCCAGTCATATTTCACCGCAGAAGGTTTTAAAAGTAAAACAATCCCTTAAATTTGAAATTTTTAGAATATTACATTTTTTTACATTTTGGGGTATTTTTGCTACATATTTCTGCCAAATCTTAAAGCTATAGCACATCTAAAAATGAAATAACATTTATCTAATTGTTTTAATTTAAAAAAATTAACGGCCGCAATAACAACTTTATGGAGATTTCCAAATGTTCATTTGTGCATTTTAACCTAAAAATTTCAGCTTCCTAGCTTGCCCTGTAGTACCTAAACATTTGCCTATTTTTTTTAAACTTTAAGAATTTTTAAGAGCCAAACAAATTAAAATATCAAATATCTATGATCCTTATTTCTTTATTTTAACAAATTTTAACAAAACAATTTCACCTTCGTAAGACATTCGGAAATACACGAACCTTAAAAATTTGTTTAAACATTTGCGGGTTTTTATCGGCCATATTGTTAAACTTTTTCAAGATTTCCGTTTTTTCTAGTCGGTTTTGCACATAATCCTACCGACGAAAAAAATAGTCTCCCGCTCATCCGGAAGTGCCTAAACATTAGTATCCTCCTATATATATGTTCTATGTTATCTATATAACCCTCCTCTGTAAGGAGAGTCTATATATATTGATATCCTACATCCTATGCATGTAAGAAGCAGCTATTTATCGTGATAATGGACAATTGTTGTTATCTGCCATTTGAATTTGCAAAAGGTATTTCAGATATAGTAATGAAAAATAATAAAAAATATTGAATTTTGGAAAAGGGCGCAAAATGTTTTTCCCTCGCCCTCCACATTTTGAGCTTGGGCCGGGACAGCTAGTATGCACGGTAATATGTTTCAATCGAAATTTTTCTATATTTTTAAATTTAACATTTTATTGCTCTTGTTTTACGTTCAATCTTCTAAACCACAAGTTTTCACCTTGGTCTCCATTTCAACCCTACTTTTCCGCAAGACTTAGCATTCAGGGATTTTATATCCACAGCGATTTCCAAGAATGTAACTACTGAGGGCAGACTTGAACAATCTCTTTGATGACTAAGCTTTTGGTTCCTATCATTTTCGGCATCTGAACTGTGAACATGGTCATCATCGGTTTATTTTCCGTGATTATCTCGTAATTATAAACACTTTGGGATCATTGTTCTTTTCGCTTATCGATGCCTAAATATTATGCCATTTCTTCATTTTCCACTGCAACTCATCAAATATCCTTTTAGTTCACTCGCCTATTTATGATTGTCGACTATTTTATTTGTCACCCGAATCTTGTGGAGATTATGAATACGTCGCTAAATGCTTATTAATCGATGAAGTCAGGGCCAGGTTAAGGTATCAACTAACTAAGCTACAGCTTTCGATCTCGGGATACTAAAGACTGACTCAATTTTAAATTTTATCACAATCGGTTAATAAATAAAATATATACGATAAAAAGAATATTACCTCAATAATGATGAAGTCATTTTCGCTCTTGTATTTAAATTTGGCTCCATTTTTCATGTTTTGAATATGGATCAATAATTATACCAATTTAAATACAATACAAAATCGTATTTGTGCAACACACAAGTACGTTTTTAAACGAATTACTCTAATATACTCTGCATTTAAAATAGGTATTTAAATATCCAGAAAGCTAAAACGTGAGAATTAATAAAGATTTGAATATACGCGGATAGCTTTTGTGAATCATATTCAAGAATGAATAAATAAATCCTGTTGCTCTGAATGAAAGTAAGTTTCCAAGAGAATTTAAATCCAACGAGTCAATCATATTTGACCCAGATCTAAACAATATTTAACTGCTTTATTTAGATATCATAATTTAGTTAACTTAATTCAAATATCTCTGAGACGTGAATCGAATGACGTTCTCCAAACAGAACACCGAAAGACTTCACGAAGAGACATGGCAGCAATAAAAACAAGACACAGGGCATGCCTGGTTTCAAGTGTCAAGCGCAAATATGATGAGCAAGAAGCATCGAGAGAAGCGACGCATGGTTTGCGAAACCGGAAGGGGTGAACCAACGAATAGCTGTAAGGAAATACTATTCCAAAGGAGTCATTCGTCAGTATAATTAATGATGTAAGAGAAATCGCGTCTGAAATATAATAGTTCTTGCATGTGCCAGTGAAATGTGTTTTAATCAATCGAGTCAAAATCCCACTTTCATACATCCGTGAATAATTTTATGGGTGAATATTTATATCAATATCTACATACCTACATAAACTTATGCAACAATAGTTAATAAAATAATAGATGAAAAAGATATTAATATACCAAATGTTGTAGCGTGGAAGAAGAATGTTTTGGAGGCTATGCAAACCTCGGTAGAAATTGATTGGGAGTAATTTATAGGAAATGAAAGATTCTAATTATAAGAAGAACTAATATTTGCTTTATAGTGGGTTGCTCTATTTGGGAGTAATTTTTCAATAGATTATTGCCAACCCCACCATTATAAATGACAGGTTTAATCTTTATATTTATTAAAGTAAGCAGAACTTTTAACATTAATCATGCAGTATTTTACTATTTACCCTAGTTAATAAAATAGGAATTTATATAAGGGTCACTTAAACTGAGAAAGTGTTTATGTAGTTCACCTTTTACTTTAACCAGTACACTGCAAGAAAATGTTTCTCTAAATAAAGATAAAGCATTTTATCGCTATATCCAGAATGTAATGGCATAGTACAAAGTTAGATTTTGCTGGAAGCACCAAATGATATGTTCTTGTTATTTGTGAGAATCAGCAGCCCAAAATGGAATTTCGCTACTACTAAGGCTACGTAAAATTGCGGGTGACGAGCGAACGTAAGCAAAAGAAACAGCAATGAAAATCATTTCTTCAGAACCATACTATATTTCCTTTTCTGTTTCTATCCGTATTTTTATTAATAAAAGTAAATATTTCTCTAAACTAGGAATAAAAAACAAAGAATGAGTTATGGACAAGTATTCCACAGGGAATTATCGAATTCATCTTTGGGCTGAATAAATTCAAGAATAAGCACTTTTAAAATACTAGTCTCGGGTTTTTCCAATAGGCACAATGACAATGGGTTAGTTGGAAAAAGAGACTGCTTAGTCTCAATATCGCCCAATTAAGACGGATATCTATCCATCTATCCAACATGGTCATTAAAAACCATTATGAAGACGTGCTTTTTTATGGTGTGAAGTAATTTTGTATGAGAAATATTTCTCATCCATAAAAAGAGGTTTTGTGATTAAAATTTTGCAAAAACATTGTCGGTCACAAGGCGTGATGGAGCATTAATTTTTACGTTATTTCGCGTTTTAAGTTATCGTTAGCCTTATGTAGAGCAAAGTTGTAGAAAGCTCAAGAAATATTTCAAACAATGGCCTAAGTTGAAAATCATCTAGGTGCAGAACTTCACAGTTATCAAGTGGAAATAGATTTCGATCATAGGTTTCTGAGCGTTAGAAATGTGATGGAAGCAAATCACATCAAGACCGAAGATATTATGATATTGAATGCGAAAGAAATGCTTTTAAATTCCTGAGATTGAGAATAATTAGAATCATCATACAGAGAGAGGAGGAGAAAGAGAATGTGCAAGGTTTTGAATAGGAAAATAAGTTATATTGAGGAGACATTTGAAAATTAATTGGAAAATCACACTCGCCTTTTAGAAACATTAGTACAAGGGAATTTCTTCATATTGTTAGAGTCTTCAAGAACCCACAGATTAATCTCTCTTCTCCACTATTCGTGAAGTTGCCTTTCATCAAGATTTTTCCATGCATTAGCAGGCTGTCATCCTCATCATGCGGCCACCCCATATTTGCATACTCCCAAGCGAACCACCCTCTCCCATCCAAGTAAGTAACCTTTCACTCCAGACTCCCTCTAGCCTTATCCTCCAAGGGTACCCATTAACCCAGCGACGCAACAACGGCCCTCTCCCTCTACACTCTTCCCTCATTCAATCTCCACGCTTTCGAACCCTCCACCATTCTGCTCATTTCCATACTTTTCTCGCTTGCGCATCATCACAAAACCGAACAATTCCTTAATTCCCTCTCACTTCCCTTTCGCCACTCTTCGGCTCTACACAAACCACGAACACAAATAAAAAAGAAGAAAAGAAAAAAATGCAATTAATTTTTTCCTTCGCACCGACTCATAATCCGGATCTTACCCATCGACCCATCCAATGACAAAGCCTCCGTTATGCCTTCCGTAATCAAACGCTGCTCGCTCGCAACTCAAACAATCCCTTAATCCCCTCCCTGATCCTCTTTCTAAAGACAACCCTTTCCGGCCTTCTCTCCCATCTTTTGTCTTTTTTGTCAATGCGACGGCGACGCGTTGAGACAAACGAACACCGATAGAAACCGAATCGATCGACGTTCGGTGCGCTAACTGCTGTTCCGCTGCTTCTCGGTCAGTTTCCTGCGGCTACCCAAACGATTAATAGCAAATGATATAATTATTAACGTTCTATGTATGCTCATCTCCGGAGGAAAGCTTATTTACGACAACCATATTTATAATGATATAAAAAAACGAATGGCAAATTGATAATTTTATAAAATGATCTGTGAGTCTTGGAACCCAATTATAACATTTACAAAATATTTTAGATTATTAATATGCATCCTCGTAGTTCGTTGTAAAACTAGAAATTCGCTAATGGCAAGTACATAAGCCCAAGGACTATATATTTCAATAAGGGGCGGATCCAGAAGCTTCCACATATAGAGTGGAGTGGGTGCTGAAAGACTTTGTTGAGGGACCCTAGCTGCGGCGCCGCATCAAGAGGTTTGGCACAAAAAAGTTCCCATGGGCGGGTCCTAGTATAGAGAGAACACCCACGCCTCCCACGCAACCGCCACTCGGTTTCCATAATGTTGTAAGGGATTAAGAAGAATTATTTAATTTGCAATCCCTTTAAATGAAAGAGAAAGTTTGAGACTTTAAATAATAAACTAGTTAATATGGATGAATCTCCCTTTATAAAGTTCTCTCGCTTACTATTATAACTCATTTTTTCACAAACTGGAAATTTGGAGACGCAATACTAGATTTATTATGATGCCTAGGGCTCAGAAACCATTATTTTCCACTTAATACGGGCTTATGAGATTTACTAAAATTGAGCAGGCTGCTTTCTACGGTTTCTGATGCATAAATTCTGTCGTCCTTCGCAGTGGCGTAGCGGGGGGGGGAGGGGGAGGGGGGAGGGTGCAGTGCTGAGGGGGAGCAAACACAGGGACAAAAATTACAATTCTGTTTGGATTTTATTTGGAGGGCGTCTAGGTTCTGAACGGCATTGATGATTTAATATTCATCATTTAAAATAATAAGATGAATAATAATTAATACGTATAGCTTATGACTCAGCATCCAATCGAAACAAAAATGTTTGGTGGCTTTGGCCCCTACTCCTTAATTTACCGCTCCCCTCGACTTTAGAGTTCAAGCAAGGGGCCAGCATTCGCTTCTTTGACCTTGTCACGTTGGCCACATTGGTACATGTATCCATCTACTTTTAGCAACTTTCACAGTGGTGAGGTATTTATTTCTAATTTGTTTCCGATTGGCAGCTCAACAATTTCAACATTATTTTAACGGTCTGTAAACATTCTTTATGCTATAAAAAGTATGCGATGAAATGTTCTAGGGGTTTCAGCCAGGTGAAAATGGGAACCAGAGAACATTTGATCGCATTAATTCGCCGGGAAAGCAACAGAGCATTCTACTAGAAAATATAACTTAATTTCAATTCAATTACTAATTAACAATGACTAAAATTATGTTGGTAAAAAACTAAAAGACATCTATTCTTTACTCGGTTGTGTTTTAACACTCACAGTTTCAAATTTAATGTCGATGTATGTAACGAATATGAATCTGGTGATAACGCGGATCAGAGAAATTCAGAAAAAAAAATTGTTTGTAACTATTGGTGTTGGTTTTTCAGAGTGAATTTCTCGATAAAAAATGTAGGATAGTTCAATTTTTATATATCATAGCAACGTTTTTATTGTGTGTTTATAACGTCAATGAAACCGTATATTCAGCATACAAAATAATATTGGGATATATGCCAAATGCGTGTGTAATATGCTTTGGATTTCATCCCATCACTCATAATAAAGATATGTATAGCATTTTCGGGCTTTGCCCGATTTTCATGAGATGATTTTTTCAAATTCGGGTTATCTCCGAAAAAAACACGAAAATTTATTTTTTAAATCTCTCACTGTCATAATCAATTGAAATCGTTTTAAAGTAGGGGTTATAATACAGTTTTCGGAAGTTCTTTCTTCAAACTGGGTTGATAAAAGTAATAAAAATCGTCATTCCTCCGTTAACGTTTTCTGGAGAAAGGCATGAATCCATTTAATATATCTATGCGTGCCCCAGATGCTAATGAACACGTCGATTAAATTCGAATTCGCAGTTTATCTATTAGAGCGCCCTAACCTCCAAACAAAGATTTTGATATTGTTACGTTTACGATTGGTGCTGAAATCCAACACATTAAATTAAACAAGCTTGCCTTAACATTGCTATGTATGCCTATGCCTATGTATGCCTATGCATGCCCATTATATGGCTATGATGTTGCGAGTTCATTTTGTTGTTTGAGTCATTTGCGAAATGCGGAATGTAATATTACCTAATATACTCTTCCCGTGCAGATGTTGCTGTGCGTGAATTATAAATGCTAAAATAAAACCTAAAATTTTAAATTAGCTTTTTATTTAAACCCTATTTTACACATATTTTCAAAAAAACAAAACCCGATAATTACCCTCCGAAAAAACTTTATTTTTCACCCGAAAAATCCGTACCCTATTCATACTACTTTTGGCTGGGACTTCAGGGTTGGGGAGGCAGATATTGTAACTTGCCCTGGGGCACAGATAATCCTAGCTACGTCACTGCTCCTTCATCGGGTTTCCGTTCTTTGTTAAATCTCTCAGCATAGGTTGCTTCAGTGTCTCCCGAGGGAAGAGGAACGCTGAACAGAAACAATCAAGATGAGGAAAACAAAACATCTGCGATCGGTTATCCTTTCTATTTTATGTGTCTCACGGAGGCTTTTATAAGTATTTCCCTCTTCCTGCTCTCATTATGCTACTCTCCCCCTCTCTAAACGTTCCCAGCCTTCTCATTTGAAGTCATTAATCTTCTCTCGAGTGACACCTTACAGGTCAATATTACTCCCCGCTTTCGTGGAGGGATATGACTAGGTTTAGGACGGTAACGTCTAGCCATCCAAGTAGCGAGTTTTCATTCCCGAGTTTCTGAAATGCTAATTTAACCATCTCGAGGACAACCTAACTGTACCTCATATATTTATGTATGCATATGTATATATGTGTATATGTATATCTGTATATAAATATATATATGCATACATTCATACATACATACATACATAAACTTATTTACAGTAATACCTCGGTTAATGAATCTTCTGGGAAAGAAGCTGCTTTAAAACGGAGTTGGAACTTTTTTTCGCAAAATCGAAGAAAAAAACAGAAACTTAATGAAAAGCGATTAGAAAGAGTTAAATTTTATTATAACTGACGTCTGACAAATGGCCGAGGATGTAGGTATCGAAAAATTTGATACCTACTTGACATATTGACAGCTACGTATGAAACTAACAGCCCTGCTCTCCGTGTATATCCTGCCATATCGACTCTCACCGTTGCCAATTTGAATGAGTAGGATTTTAATGAGGCTTATTAATTTATTACCTAATTTACTGTACTTTAGACTAATTTGCATAATTTACGTTTTTAGGCACATTTGGTATTAATTTTGTTAGTATTTAATGATATTCCACTGTATACGTTCTTCATTGGAACCCTGAACGGATCCCTATGCATCCTATGATATTTCTAACTGTATTAACGAAGTGACCTCATGGAACGCATCTATTTCGCTAATCGAGGCATTGCTATATATATATATATATATATATATATATATATATATATATATATACACATACATATACACATGTAGTTGGTGCTTGCATTCTACAAGAATTTCGTCTGATCTTGAAAAATTATTTGTTTTAATAAAGATATTTTATAATTTGAAATATTTTTTTAAATCCAAAGATTTCCTCTCTGCACCAATTTTCGTTCTTTCCTTATGGAACAATATTTGATTAAAGCATTACCTAAAATTTGAAATTTTAAGAATATTATAATTGTTCCATTATGGTGCACCAATGTCACACATTTCTGCTAAATTTTAAAGTTATTGCACATATAGAAGTGAAAACATTTTTCTAGTTGTTTAAAATTTTAATATTTTTAACTGCCGAAATAACAGCTTTATGTTGATTATCTAATGTTTATTTCTGTATAAGGACTATGCTCTAAATAACGTATAAATTTCAGCTCCCTAGCTCGCCCCATAGTACCTAAACATTTACCTTTTTTTATTTAAGAATTTTTAACGGCCAAGCAAATTAAAATATCAAAATTTGTTTAATCCCTATTTCGTTTTTTACCAATTCTAGCTATAAAAAAATTCAGCTTCGTATCACATCCGAAAATACATACACCTTAAAAATATGTTTGAACAATTGCGAATTTTTAGCGTTCGCATTGTTGGAAATTTTCCTAATTTACTTTTTTCTATATATAATTTCCTGCAAAATGTTTGCAAAAACTCGTACCTACGGCTTATAGTTTCCAAGATAAAAATTATTAAACTTTAATCCAAAAATGAGGTAAAACAATCCCTAAAAATTAACAATTTTGAAATTTTCGATTTTTATAGTTGATTGTGAGCAAAATCCTATATTACTGCAAAATTTTAGCTCCCTAAACCTCTTAAATTGGTCTACACACAGAAATAACTTTTTCCCATGCTAACTTATGGGAGATTTTCCTAGGAATCTGGAGCCGAACCCGGGACACTGTAAGCAAAAGTAATTCCACATAGATATATCGGCCACTAGCAACTCTGAAAATTCCATTTTTTTAGCTTATGGGCAAGTACTTGAAATTAATTTACAAAAATGGCGCAATGCTTTTCTTATGGGAAAAACCCAAATTTTGGAATTTCTGGTGTCGAACCCATGTCACTTGGATGAGAGATTCCTTTTATTCCGGAGATTTTTCTATGCCCTCTACAAACGCTGCACAAGTCAGCTCTCTAGCTCTAGTAGTTTGAGCTGGACATTAATATAATCCTATATATATATGTTACATCCTCCTCCTCTGTAAGGAACGTCTATATATAATGATATCATTATATATAGACGTTTCTTACAGAGGAGGAGTAACATATAACGTATATATAGGAGGATACTAATGTTTAGGCACTTCCAGAAAAGCGGCACTCGAATTTTTTTTGTCAGTTGGATTATATGCAAAACCGAAGAGAAAAAATCGAATCTTGTAAAAGCCTAACAATGCGGCCGCTAAAAATTCGAAATTGTTTGAAAAATTTTCAAGGTTTATGTATTTCCGAATGTACAACGGAACTGAACTTTTTTATAGCTAGAAGGTAAAAAACGAAATAGGAATTATACAAATATTGATATTTTAATTTGCTTGGCTGTTAAAAATTCTTAAAGTTTAAACAAATAGGTAAATGTTTAGATACTACTGGGCGAGTTAAGGAGCTGAAATTTTAGAGTTATTTAGAGCTTAGTATATGTAAACGAATTAACATTTCAATGTATCCACGAAATTGTTATTGCGGCCGTTAAAAATTATTTAAATTTAAGCATTTAGATAAATGTTATTACACTTCTAAATGTGCTGCAAATTTAAAATTTTGCAGAAATGTGTGGCATTATTAATCCAATGTGGAAAAATTATAATATTCCTAAAATTGCTAAACATTAGTGATTGTTTTACTCAAATATTTTTCTATAAGTGAAAAACGAAAATCGGTCCAAAGGAGAAATATTATGAATAAAGAAATATTTCCCATGATGAAATATGTCTCTGAAAAATTATTTTTTGCAAGATGAGATGAAATGCTAGCATTCTGCGAGCACCTTATACTAGTATAACATAAATATAACACGTACAGGGTGATTCTGAATTACAGGTAATAAATTCGGGAGTTTGTAGGGGGCGATGAGACAAGCATTTTTGCCCATTGAACCTGGGGTCTGCGACGCCAAATGGCGACCCTGCGAGGCGTCAAAGTTCGCGCGCCCTCTGCGCTTCGTCACGACAACCCGCACAGGCAAGCCTTCCGCGCTGGCATACGCATCAGAGTAGCCTTGAACCCCACCACTTCCCCTCCCTTCCCTCTCCACCCGCGCTGGCATATGTATCAGAGTAGCATTGAACTGCATGCTGTCAACATGGAGGGCGATTTCACTTTTGCTGAGCTCGCTGACATTAATTTTGTTTTCGGGGAAGCTGGAGGCAATACAGCGGCAGCAGAGCGGCTAAACTAAGAGAGGTACACGAAAAAACGCCATCCCAGTCTTCGAATGTTTCTTGGTGTGGACCGACGGTTGCGCGAGACGGGTACTTTCAAAGTAAACAGACATGGGGCCGGTGTTGGGCGCAACGTCCGAACACCGAGGTTTGAGGAGGTGGTTTTGGACCGCATTGCCGAGGAGCCATCGACCAGCACTAGTGGAATCACTCATGCCATGCACACCAGTCAAGCCACTGTTTGGAGGATTGTGCATGAACAACAACTTCACCCATACCACCACCAAAAGGTGCAACAATGGGTCCGGCTGACTTCGGTCCGCGGGTGGATTTAGCTAGATGTTTCCTGCAGCGTTGCGTCGAAGAGCCTAACTTCCTCAAGGTCGTTCTGTGGACGGACGAGGCTGCTTTCACACGAGATGGCGTTTTCAACAGCCGGAACAGCCATGTGTGGGATGATGAAAATCCTCACGCCATGGTGGAAGGGCGCCATCAACGAAAATTTTTGGTAAACGTCTGGGCCGGTATCGTTGGGGACCACATCATTGGCCCGTACTTTTTGCCAACACGCTTAAATGGGCAAATTTACCGCCAGTTTTTAGAGAACACATTACCTGTTCTGCTGGAAGATGTGTCTTTGCATTTGCGCTTTCACATGTGGTACCCGCACGATGAAGCCCCTGCATATTTCAGCTTGGAAGCTCCTCGCTACCTTTGGTGACCGATGGAGGGGGTCCAGTGGCGTGGTCACCACGTTCCGCAGACTTGACACCACTTGATTTTTGTCTTTGGGGACATATCAAAAGCATGGTGTACGAGACCTCGGTGAAAACGGAAGATGACATGAGAGCACGCATTCTCGCTGTCTGTGATACCATTCACAACACGCCTGGAATCTTTGAGCGAGTGAGACAATCGATGGTACGTCGTTTGAATCTCTGTAACGAGATGGACGGTCGGCAGTTTTAACAGTTACTGTAAAGTCAATAAAACCAAAAAAACTTTTATGCCACGCAGGGTCGCCACTTGGTGACGCAGACCCCAGGTTCATTGATCGAAAATGCTTGTCTCTTGGCCCCCTACAACTCCCCGAATTTATAAACTGTAATTCCTAATCACCCTGTACATAGGAGGATACAATACCCTCTTTCATATATCTTTGCAGCTGAGAGAGAGAGAGAGAGAGAGCGAAGAGAAGAGCTTTCCAGTACGCAACCTTACGTGAACCAATAGGAATTAAGTAGGCGGAGCCTCCCCCATCGAGAGATCATTCTCTCTCTGGCCTCCGTTGCGCATACATCGAATCTCTGAGTGCTGTGTGGCCATGTGCTAACGCCTTCGTTGTCCGAACAGTCAAGTCGCCCCCATTCCAGTAGCTCTTTCTTTTTCTTCTGAGCTCTCCGCAACGTATTCCAGTTTAGTAGATATGGCAGCGCCGAGTTTGAGTTCTTCAGCGAGGAGACGACTCCTCTCCAGGAGGTGGGGAAATGTCTCTCCACCTTCAAGCAGCGGAAACACACGAGCAGTCCCGAGTACGTACGAAATGTAAGTCGCAAGATAAATGAAATAGACTATAATGTTTAGGCACTTCCATAAAAGCGGCAGTCTCGAAATATTTTTGTCGGTAGGATTGTGTGCAAAACCGACTAGAAAATACGAAAATTTTGAAAACGTTCTACAATGTGGCCACTAAAAATTCGAAATTGTTTAAACAAATTTTAAAGGTTTATGTATTTCCGGAAGTGATACGTTGCTGAAATTTTTTTATAGGTAGAATTTGTATAAAAACGAAATAAGGATCATACAAATTTTGATATTTTATTTTATTGGCAGTTATAAATTCTTAAAATTTAAACAGAAAGGTAAATGTTTAGGTAATACTGGGTGAGTTAGGGTGCTGAAATCTTAAATTTATTTATAGCTTAGTATATGTAAACGAATAAACATTTCAATATATCCACGAAATTGTTATTGCGTCCGTTAAAAATTATTTAAATTTAAATATTTAGATAATGTTATTACACTTCTAAATGTGCTACAAATTTAAAATTTGGCAGAAGTCTGTGGCATTATTAACCCAATGTGGAAAAATTATAATATTCCTAAAATTGCAAAAATTAGTTAATGTTTTACTCTATTATTGTTCCATAAAGAAAAAGGGAAAATCGGTCTGAAAAAATTCATGTTTTTCAAGGTGAGATGAAATGCCTGCAGTATGCAAGTACCTTCTACTAGTGTGTGAATATATATATGTGTGTGTGTGTATATATATGTGTGTGTTTGTGTATGCATATATATATATATATATATATATATATATATATATATATATATATATATATATATTAACTAAAGGAAAAGAAAAGGTAGTGATGAGGGTGGCAACAAGGTGTTGAGGGAAGCCCAGCGGACACTCAGCAAGTTGAGGACCAAGCTGGCAGGCTGCTGGGGGCGTCGAAGAGACACGTAAAACACACGAACACAAAAACACACGCAAGCTTATCGGGCCTAAGCCCTTCTTCAGCGAAAGAGTAACGTAAAGTGACACACTGGGCGGGGAATGACAGGGTGATGTGGGAAGGTTGATGATTGGAGGAGGTGGGGAGTAGGAGGGGTGGATAGCCAATAAAGAGGGAGTATGATGAGGTAGAGTCCGAATAGTTACAAAGTAACAAGGAAACATTGTAAGGGGGCTAATAGGGTTAGCGGAGGTTGAGGCCAGGCGGAGAGAAAGAGTCGAGAAGATGGATATGTGCTAGTTCCCAGTGTCGGAGAAGGGGGGCAGGAGTGTCATAGGGTAAAGCGCGAATAATCCTAACATTGTAGGAACTATTAAAGAGAACATTGTGGGTATTAGCATGTAATGCAACTGGGAGGGGGCGTCTGAGAGAAACGCTATTCCGGTGACCGTTCATTCGGATGTTTAACGGATTGCTGGTGAGGCCTACGTAAAACGCGGGACAAAGGGTGCAGGTAAGGAGGTAAATGACGTTACGGGTGGTGCAGTTGCTTCTGGAGGTGATGGGGTAGGTGATGTTGGTGGAGGGACTCGAGAAAGAAGATGATGGTAGGTGGATAGGGCAAGTGAGGCAGCGAGGTTTTCCGCAGGGGTGGGAACCTATTGCAAGAAGCGTGGTAGAAGTGGGAAGATCCTTCCTCCACAAAATATTTCCCAAATTTGGGGGCCGGCGGAAGGAGAGGAGCGGAGGATTGGCAAAAAGGTTGATAAAGAGGGACTGATGGGAGGAAGAGGTAAGAATTGGGTGGGCAGCATGAAGGATTGTTTTGAGAGCTTCGTGGATACCAGGATGGAAAAGGGTCGTAAGAGTGAGTGGAGGGGTAGATGCAGGAATAGTGGGTGTGTGAGGATGAGATCCAATGTGGGTAGGCGTCATCGCCCTATGGATCTGTTCGCGGACCAAGACTGGAGGGTAACCACGTTTGAGAAGAGCATCCTCGAGGACAGAGTAATACTCTAGAAGGGATGCTCTACATCACAAACGAGAGAGAACTCTCTCTCTCTGTAGCTGAAGAAGGAGTAGTTCCGAAAGCTTTACGTTTGTGATGTTTCTGTGTTTTTGTGTTATTTTACGTGTGTCGCTTCGACATCCCCGGGGCCTCGCCAACCTGAAGTCGTCTGATTGGTGAGTGCTCACTGGGTTTCCTCATCCCAACACCTTGTTGACATCCATATATATATATATATATATATATATATATATATATATATATATATATATATATATATATATAAGTACATACGAGGGCATTTAAATAAATAAGTTGAACACAAGTGTAGCTTCAAGTCAGTTCATTCGAGAAATATGAACGCAAATTACCGATATATTTCTTTCTGCGTCTGGCAAACTTCCTGATTCCATCGGAAAAAAACCTTTTTGGAAAAGAGTGTAGCCAATGATGCACCGTCTATATCGTCTGTTAACTTACGCTCCCTTAGATCAACTTAACGGTGGCCAAAAATGTAAAAATCAAAAAGTGCAAGACCAGGACTGTGTGACGCATGTTGTAGAGTCTCAATTTCAACTCCTTGATGCATTCCAAAGCTGCTTTGTCGACACGGGGTGAGCATTGCCCTGTTACAGGATAGTCGCACCAGGCCTTTTCGACCGAATTTCGAACTTCACAACGCTACAGAGAAGTTTACGTTAGTTAGCACTTGCCACTCTACTCTGGTCATCGTGAAAATGCACCACTGCAGGACCATAAAAGTAAAAAACATAGCTATCACTATCATTCCCAATAGATGGTTAGGTATTGAACTTTTTTGCGGTGGAGAATTATGTGCTTCAATTTCATGATTTTCCTTTTGCTCTCGGGGACAAAATGGCGTATCAACGATTGATCTGCAGTGACAATGCTCTACAGAAACTTGTCTCCTTCAGTGTTGTAGCAATGTAACTACTCATGGCGAATGCGCAAGCGTTGTTCTTTATGGTTCTCGCTCCGCTTCTTTGGCATCAATTTGGCGTACACCTTGCGGGGCAGTAGCTCGTCATTAGCTATGACATGAGCTGTCCGATGGCTAACATTCAATTTATCACAAATTTCATCCAAAGTGAATCGTCGATTCTCCTCAATAAGTTCATTAGCACCTTGCACTGTTTGAGTTATTGCTGCCTCGACCTGTGTAGCAGGTCGACGTTCATACACTTCATCTGTGAGACCGCTTTTAATCAGTTCATACTCCTTGTGCACATTTTTAATCATAAACAACTGTCCCCATATTGTTCAGATATTCAGCGGTAAGTTTCATTTGTTTTAGCTTCTTCTGGTATTAAACATCGAATTATCATTCGCGGTGCAATATAAAAGGGACCGCCATTTTGATAACTGTCAGTGGCAATATTGCCAAATATATCACGGAGAATACGAGCTCAGGCATGCAGTAATGGGGTTACTTACTAATGAGTACATAAAGTATGTCTGTGAAAAAGTAAATTCACCTTAGTTATTGACTTAACCATATATATATATATATATATATATATATATGTAAGTATATATATGCTTACGGAAGAGGAAAGAGAAATGGATGGTAACAAGTTGTTGGGATAAGGAAGTCCACTGAGCACTCACCATTAAGATGACTTCAGGTTGGCGAGCTGCTGGGGGTGTCGAAGTGACACACTTAAACAAACACAAAAACAAAAACACGGAAGGTTTCGGGGGTGATCCCTTCGTCAGCACAGGAGAGAGACAACTGATGGCAGTGACACTGGAAGGAGGCATTGGGGTGGAAGGGTAGTGCGGAAAAGTCGGGGATTGGAGGATACGGAGGGGGTTGGGGCATGGCAGAACAAAAAAGAGATACATTCTCTCAGATACGATGAGCATAAAGAAACCCGGGGTCGGTAAGCTACGGCCCGCGGATCTTATGCGGTCCTCTAGAGCGCTTCATGCGGCCCGCGAAGCTATGTTGAAAAAGTGATATGTGAAATTAACTATAAGAATTTTCATATTTTTTCAATTAATTTATGTCCTCAAAAACATTTGAGGCGAAGTTGTAACGTTAATAAACATTCAGACTTTATTTTCACAAAATCCCAGCGTAACATTTGATGAAAACTCTCATCTGGTCCGCCGAAACCCTCCTGACTTCCAATGCGGTCCTCCGAAGCAATCACAATCGAGGATGTTGCCAGGCATGCAGAGAAGTTTGCCGACCCCTGCTTTAAGCAATAGAAAATGCCCATGAGCAGATGGGCTGAAATCAGGCCTTTTCAGATACGGAGGAATCAACTTAATAATTTGTCTCCTACATTACTTAAGCACGACTGGAAGAAATGAAAACACCTTCTGAAATAATCAAGCCAAGATTTAAACAAAGAGGAAAGATGCACACGTCATGCGTGCACACATGCGAGGCAGTGGCGTTATTGACGATTTATGCAATCATGCCAAAAATGATAAATATTAATGGCTTAGTATAATGTTTTAGAACTGAAGTACTAGTAGTGAGGCCAAGGAAATATCGAAGTTTTGGCTCACCGTCTTATTTCCTAATCAGTTGTAATTAATAAAACAATAAAAAATTACTTAGAACATACCTCACTCTTATAGTAGTAATATAATATTTATGTTCACGTTCATTCTTTTGTCGTAAACTACACCTTTCTTTTCACTTTCAAACGCTGTGTATACGTAAAGATAATAGACGTATTTACGTTCATATCTTCGCCAGAGATAATCCATTTTCCTTCATTTTACAAATGTTGCGTGCGCAAGAAATAAAATTAAACTAATAAGGTATTTACAGCAGATGTTGTTTACTTCAGTTTTAACGAAGATTGTTTTTGTTGACAACAATTAAAAAAACACGAGAAAATTTTTCTAAGTGATTTACGAATTTAAAGTTTTATTTTCTTGAAATCGGCTACTCATTCAATAAAAATGTACCGAAGAAAAGATATGTTATTTGATTAGTTCTACAAATTCCTTTAAATACTTTTTTGATATACGTGATATTGCACGAGATATAAAGAAAAGTTCAATTTTTGTGACCAGTAAAGTGGCACTCCCGATTAGCCCACGTAAACCATTTATATAATTTTCTTAGTTTCTCTGCCTCTATGTTGTAAATACTAAATCTCATCAACATCCGCCTAGTAGTTTCTGAGACGTAACATGCGGATGGACGAATGGACGGACACGACCAGACCATAAAGCGTTCTTTTTTTACTTATTGCTATCAGTTCCAAATTGTAGAAGTTGATGACCGAGAGAAGATTACTGTTGTCATGTCATCACAGTAATAAAATCTCTCTACCATGGTACATGAATACTGATCGACTATGGAAGTAGATTTGGACGGAATATTATTGCATCAACCAAGGTCTATGAAAAGGGCAAAATTCATCACCCGCTCTTTTTAACATGTATAATGACAATATAATTAGAGAATGAAATGCTTATGCATCTAAAGGAATATGACTAGGCTAAGATGTTTATGTAAATGCTCTACGGTTTACAATGGAAGGAATAATGGCTAAAATAATCCAAGAGATTGATTAACCAGAAATTCCATACAAACAAACAAACGAACGGTTTGTAGGTGATAAAAATGTATCATATAATAACAGTAATGATCACCAAAACTACTTGGAAGAATTTGAGTGGATATAGAACAATTATAAGGACAGTGAATAAAACTGCTGTACTGGTAAGTATTTATGGTAGTGAAAACTGGGTCATAACAGTAAAAGATCTGCAACAGTTATAGTTAGCTGAAAAGAAATTCTTCCATAGAATTACAGGGAGCGCATTATTAGGCCATCTTACAAATACTTCCATAAAGCATGATCTAGGAATATTTTCTCTACATCAAGGTTGTACAATCTAAGGTCCGAGAGAAGTATGCCGTCCCCTTGGACTTTTGTTGCAACCCGCTAATTTATGATTTTTAATTGACCCTCGAAACTTATCACCGAAAATTCATATTTTATATCATTTAAAAAATTATCATTTAAAAATGATAATAATGCACAGAGTAGTGAAATGCTAACACTTAAAAAATGTTTAGACTTGATTTTCACTTACACTATATCAAACATATCTAGAAATTTGTTTCTCAACCTTTTTGTGAAATTGATGGAATATAGCGATCCGAAGATCCTATGCAGACAGGCATAAGCTGCAAAGTTGGTAATAATTTTGAAAGGAGAAAAAAGTCTGCTGTGATTGGGAATCGAACCCGGGTCTTCCACTGTGCTGAACTATCGTAGCAGATCAATTTTTTCGTTTATGAACGCGGATGTTTCCTTGGTTGAGACGGAACTACCCAAGCTAGTATCAAAGTGCCCCAACGAATGTCCTCGAAGAGATACATCGCAGAAAACTCCTCCCTCTCAAATGGTGAGATTGCCAAGCAAGAAATTGATGGAATAAAGCGATCCGAGGATCCTATGCAGACAGGCATAAGCTGTAAAGTTGGGATAAATTTTGAAACGTTTTTGATAAAACGGTCCACATAAGCTACAAGAAAGTTTCGGCGGCCAGCCCACCCACCCACTCGCAAGCACACACACGTACGCACACACACACACACACTTATGTATATCAATAGGTGACTTCATAGATAGGATAAATTTTTCTAAAAATTGCGGTTTATTTGAAAAACAAAGAAAATTTTTAAATTTTTTTAGTTATTTATGACATAGAATGGTTATGGATCTCGCCCATTTGTTTCACCTTTTTTCAATGTTACAACACTAGGACCAAAATATAAAATGTAGGATCTTAAGATATTTTGTGTTCATGCAAATAATTCAAGAGCGGTCAGTTCGATTACGACAAATCTTTCCCAGATACTCAGAGCTTCCCATTACGGGATACAAACGTGTCATATGCATGGTGGTAAAAGTAAGGCTTACGTTCTTGGAGGAATTTTGGAGACACAAAGGTACCATTTTTAACTAAAATAAAACATTATCAGGCAGCGCATAATTATACCAAAGTAGGATAAAGAACATGGAATAAATAAAATTAATATTCATAAAAACACTCACCTGGGATTATTCTGAAGCTTGTTTTTGAGGTTTTTTTGCGGGTCAGGAGTGGCTCCGAGGTGGCACATAAACGTCGTTTGTGAAAAGAAAACGGGAAAATCCATAAATCCCAATAGTGTTATAGTCTACCATTAATATTATGTATATAGGAAAAATTACGCATAGCCATATTTCGCTTTGTTATGGATCGCAGTTTTCAGGAACGAATCTTCGACATATAGGGGAGTATTAGTTAAAATGGACGAACGTTCTCACCAGTAGATGTTTTCACCCTAGCATTTCTAACTCCTCGTTACTGCTCAATAACATACCGACATGATTCCAGTGATGTCACTGGGTAAATATACGGACTAGATTCTTCCGTGCCTATAACAGTGAGGTAGATTTTTGTACCGCAGCTCAGACAACTCTGTTCCAAAAATCCCAACACGATGAAAAAGAATGTTTTCCCATCTTTGACTAAGAGTAGTTTAAATGTTTTCTACTTCACGCATTGCAGTGGAATTGATTTCTCGTACACCAATTCGTCACTGGAGTTTATAAAGTTCATAGTTACAACGACTGATTTAATTTCAATGTTATGTTTAGTTTAATCAAAAATACTCGTTTTAATTGCTATTAATTAATACTATAAATGGATACTAAGGACTAAATGTTGTTTACGC
The DNA here is from genome assembly GCA_028673005.1 of Tanypteryx hageni. Classification (NCBI taxonomy): domain Eukaryota; kingdom Metazoa; phylum Arthropoda; class Insecta; order Odonata; family Petaluridae; genus Tanypteryx; species Tanypteryx hageni. Next base: position 39,878,781 of record CM054120.1, read on the forward strand.
TTTAGATGAGGTTCGCATACCTCGCATAACCTCTCGCAAACCATCCGAGTTTTCGGTCCCACCCACGCCCCGACATTAACCCGCCTTCCTCGCCCACACCCCTGCCTCTCCCCCTTTCGTCCACCGTCTCATCCCACTCCTTCCCCTCCTGCTTCACACTCACCGGAGGCGGCAAACCTCAACCGACCGCCTGCTTCGCTTTAGCCCTTAGGGAAGAGGCTGGAGGTGGTGGGGGGGTGCGAAACTCGCCTTGCGCAGTCAGACCATTTCGTTGGGGACATCGCGTATGGAGAGTGGGGGAAGAGCCCCATCCTCGCAATAAAGGCGCCGGCGTCGAGACGCTCATCATTCGCACAGTTTTCAGCCGTCTAGTTCACATCATCGAAGCTAAGGTGTCCGCTCTGGCATATTCTTCTATTACATATTCCGTACGCAGTACTGGGGAAGTGCTTCCCTCGAGGAGGTACAGAGGCGCTGCCAGTGCCATGGCTTCCAATTATATTCGGTGGGCTGGAGCCGCTGCACTCTTGCTATTTACCATCTCACAAGTAAGTGGAAAATGGCTTTCTAAAAACACGTGTAGGAACTGGCGAAGCGGTAGGCCCACATATGTATACCCTCACTATAAGTGACATCGTCATATAACCATTGTCCAAATCGGCGATATAAACTTGTTGAAAAGTTCTTTTAGGTCATATTTTCACAGTTATATTCGCAATAAGCAAGAAAGCTATCTGATAGTTGAATTTCATATTTTTTGTCAATGGAATGTTTAGCAGTCGAAGGAAGTAGCATTCAAATGACGCTATTTGGTTTGCATTTGAATGATACTTTAAAACTGATTAAAACAAGAGGCTCTGTAATTTTTTATCTGAAAGCCAGGCAATAAATATTTAATGAGAGAGACAGTTCAGTGCTAGAAACATAGTCTTATCGTAAAAGAATGTACGAGGTAAAGATGAAAATGAGATGGAACCGTATACTAGGGTGGCCAACCGTCCAAGATTTGGAGGGTCAGTCCTACTTTTCATCACTCCTGAGCGTTCCAACTTTTGTTCTGCTTCTTGAAAAATCATGATTTATATCATTAGTCGCACCAAGTTTTCTATTACCTCTATCCAGTGGCAGATTTGGAACTTTCCCGACCCTAGACCAAATTATTTTTCCGCCCCCTTTTTGGGTATTTTTTCTAAAATAATCGCTCGAGTATATAATTTGTCTATCCTACCGTCCGTCTGAGGATCATAATAGTTAAATCCATCAAAAGTCTTAGTAATAATATTTTTTTTATTCCCGCCCTGAAATCCTGTTTTTATTGCCGCCCCGAAATCTCGATGCCCCTAGACTATTGCCTAGTTTGGCCTTTTTCAAATCCGTTACTACCTCTATCTAAGGCTGATCCATCAATAAATGCACGTCACTGTGTTATGTCCCTCATTATAGTAGGTATATATGTGTTTGAAAATGTTTCTCATTAGCCTCCGGGAAATTTGGTCACTTTATCGTAAACACGAATATACTTTCTGAAGCGGTTAGTAATGAGTAGTTGTTAGGAGAGTCATATGAGTGATTTTCCATGGTTTAATTCTTAAATAAGTTTTTAAATGTGTAGATTTAAATGTTATTGAAGAAACGGCTTTTTTACGTTTCCGGTAATTTGGAAAAAAATCTCAATTTCTTTAAGACGTTTGCTGTACATAGCAGGGAGTAGATAATACCCAGAATAAAAATAAACAAAATTTGTATTTTCATTATGAGCAGCGGATTTTATAGTTTAAGTTTCAAACAAATGATTATAAAATTAATATCATCGCATAAGAAGCAGTGCATCCTGGATATTATAGCAATATTCTCTCAAAAAACGGCTGCTTTGTATAACTCGGAAAAGACATGGACTGCTAAATCTTAGTATCAGGGGACTTTGAAGGGCAAAACGTACGAAGAAAATGAAGGGAAACTTTCTATGAAGTCTTATCCATAGACAAAAATTCAAAATAATTATTCTCCTGAGACACAACGATTTACCTCTCTGAACTATTATGTTGCTATTCCTTTATTTTAAGTTGGTTAAAAACTGTTCTATGAAAGTTAATACGAAAATATGGATTTAATCCGCTATGAGAATTACGTTTCATTTTACGGATATTGTGTAGGAATGAGATTGCTTTTTTGAGAAACAAACAGGGAAGGCTGAGTAATCGTATAAATAATCAAGAACGTTGTGCTCAGTACTTTTAGAATTTTTTAATAATTAAGGTGGTTGAAACTCTTATTATGTTTTGAAAAGAAAATAACTAACGATTTTGGATTGTATATGACCATTCCAAAGCGAACTCTTACAATTAAGATTCAAGACTTTCGGTCCATATTTGGAATAGTTTCATATAATGCCCCCGAATACCAGAATGCAGGTTCCGATCGAGAAAACCGAAGTTAAGACTGATTGACGGTTTTCGATTGGTGCCAAACTATATCAAAATTGCAACAAGATAATTAAATAACTCGTTCTTCATCTATACACAAGAATTAATTCGGCTGAGAATATAATATCCTAAATACGATTATAAGGATAGAATAAAAAATTAAAGGAAGGTATAGTTTTGCTTGGATCGATTTTACAATGGCTTACATCAGATTACCTTTCAAATACAATAACTAGAAAAGCAATAATACTCTCTATACTTATTATATATATTATTATCTATATTATTATTATTATGTATATTTATTATATACATGGGTAACACCTAAATTGATTAAATGCAGAAATGGGTATGATAAATACTTATTAGATCGTCTTCTAACATATTTTCCATCAATTTTCCGGAATGCGTAAAATATCTTTTAAATATATAAATATAACGACGACCATCTTCTTAATTAATTAATGAGGTGATTAATATTACAGATTTTCCATGTCAGTTAATATTATTCATCCAGGTAAATATTTTACAAGTTTTTCCCAAGTATCAACCTTCCACGTCCGGAATTTAATTTCCCGCGTCGCCGGATGTAATTCTCCACATTTAAAGGTTTTCGTATTTATATTTGAAATATTAAAAACATATCTCAAACGATGGGTTAAAATTTATTCAAACAAATATACTGCGTCAGGCTGCGATCCCATATGGTGTCCCAAGGCCGTGACCGGCAGTTATGGCTGACGCAGATTCGAGCGTTAAATGTTAATTATTATAATTTGCCACATATGGTGTAATCCATGCGCTGATTAACTTAATAAAGATTTTATTAATATGTTTTATTTTCTTTAATAATTCAACGAGCGTGTATGAGTTACTCGTAAGACCAAGCGATTAGGGTATAAAGGGCGGCGCCCATAGCGGCTCGGTGCGACATTACGGGAGAGGCGAGGAAGGGTCGGAGAATGATATCGTGAGAGAGAAAGAGATTTCTAGAAAAGAAAGGAGTAAGAGAGGAAGACGAAGTGTAATGTGACACGTGAAGAAGCCATGTTACAAAGAAGAGAGAGGAATAGTAGAAAGGAATCTCCAGAAGAAATTGTTTCCAAGAGTAGACTCATTTGTTCTCTTACAAGTATTATTTAGGACGTGAAAGCAAATAAAAGTGAAGGACAGGCTTCATTGAATGTAAGATAATAAGATGCCTTTTAGGTTCGCTGCTTAGAATGCGTGGAAGGGGAACCAGCTGCCTGCCACTCGAAAGATACGTGACGGGAGCATCGCTCCTGCCAAACGGAACGCCTGAGACGTTTTCGGTGTGCCTTTTTAGTCGACAAGGGTTTTTCGCAGCAGACTCGTTCAGTTTGAAATGGAAGCGGTCTACTGGAAGAAATCCGTTTCTTTTCGCGTAAAAGGATAGGGATCCAGCGATATTTTAAACGATAATGAAACTACTGCTGCCAAGCAAAAGCTTGCATATGAGAAGAGGAGCTTGCGAAAAATAAAGAACGTCTTCCTGTGTTGGTATGTTGCATTTGTCTAGCATATTGATACCTGGAGCCTGGCATAAATACTATATTTAGCAACGTTGTTGTTTTTCCGAATTTGACCGCTGACGACTTCATATTTTCTAAATAAGTCAGGACTCGGTAGTAAATGAAGTGTTTCGATTTTTTACTTCATGTAAATAATTATTACCGTGAACTTTTATTGCACGAAGATCAAATTAACATCATAGTAGGAACATAATCAGTGACCGATAATGATTTAAAATTCTCTTCATATATGTATATATATATATATATATATATATATATATATATACATTTCTAGAAATTAAAGAATTTAGATTTTACTATGCCGCACTTAAAAACTTTTATAATGATATTCATAAATATACTTCAAATTATGAACCCCATCAGCACATCAATTTCACCGGACGTAATCTGAAATAATAGCATTAGTAATAATTGGCTTCTTACTGTAGTGTAATATATATTTTTAATTTGACTTGATTAAGAATATAAGAAAATCAATAGGTTGCAATTTAAATCTGTCCAGATACTCTTATTACTCTCAGCATACCCTGCGATCGCCAATAGTAAAATATTCTCTTTTTAAGTCGATAAGGCATATTTCTGAAAAATATCATGGGAACAAGCTGTAATATTTAAACTGAATTACTCTTGCGATGGTAAAATATGAAACAGAAAAGGCTTTCAAGTAGTCAAATGGTACGTGAAATAATAACTGATGGGTGGTCGTATAACAGAAAACTAGATGTCAGACGTGAATGTTTTTAATTTTTCTCGCTTTAGGGCGTAGCTGCATATATTTCAATACAAAGGCATGTTGATAGCTACTAACTCAGTTAATTTACCTTTACATAAATAATGAGCAATTACTGTATATTAAATATTACTTACCGTTCCCATACAGTGTTGCTATATTGTGTTAATCTTTAATACCATTTTTCGCGGTTATTATGCGCCGGGGGAAGATTTTGCAAAGAATATTTTCGTTTTAATTGTCGTCAGGGATTCCCGTTCTGGGATTATTTTCCGCGAATTTCTGGACATTATTTATACATATTATAGCCATAAGGAAATTTTCAGGGAGGGATTAAAAGCCGATCCGAGTATTGGATACAATAATTAACAATAGTCATTAAATTAAATTATTAAATAATTGCTTCAACTATGAATCCTGAAAGTTACTGGGTGACAAATTTGAATATCTAAAAACAAAAAAATATCAAACAAAAAATATTAAAATCCATCTAAATATATTTCAATTTTTACCAATATCTGAAAAAATGAATTTCATGTATTCGCAGGTTACTGTTGTAGCCGGTCTCCAGAGTGATACGAGCACTCCCACAACGTATACTGATTCCACCGCTTCATCGAGCCTTTTACATGGAAAAGAAAAAAGATCAGTTTCGATTCTAGCCAGGAATGGAGACTTGCCCTATTACCGAAAAGAATGGAACAAGAAACTTCACCCTGGATTCCGCGGCATGAACCTTGAAAACAAAGATGATACGTTAGTTGCTACCAAACGCTATGTCGGGGCTCTGGCCCGAGGTGGAGGATTCCCAGTAGTAAATGGTAAGAGAACCTCAAGCCAATACAATTCTATCAGCGATGTTTGGCCAGAGGATGCCTTGCTGGAAGAATACCTGGTGGAAGAGTTGGGTCAAAAACTCCTCCAGCGCGAGCAGGCAGCCGAGAGGGAGAACTTGGACGTGGCGACAGAAGGAGGCATCGAAGAAGACCCTGAAGCTTTGGAGGAATTTTCCGAGAAGAGAGGAGGCGTTGGTTCGCTGGCCAGAGGCGGCTATATTCCCTCCGAAGGAAGATACGCGACTGGAAAGAGAAGCTTGGAAGCGTTAGCGAGGAGTGGGGAAATACTTTCGATCGGTCGAGGGTCTAACTCTGACAGGGAAGGAACAAAGGGAGGGAATAAACGGGGAATCGGTTCCATTCTCCGAAACGGTGGAATATCAACCATTGGAAAGATCCCAGTTTATAACGTTGGCCCTCCAAGCAATGGAAAACGAGGAATTGAGTCGCTTGCTAGAAATTATGCCATGCCATCCATGATAAGTCCAGAATATGCGAAAAAATATGACATGATTGACAATGAAGATGATGACATTAGCTCTAGCCAATCGGCGGACCCATATTACGTAGAATCTGCGATGGTTGACGATAATGGGGATGCCCCTGGGATGATTACACAGGGAGAATTGTTTAAACGGCATTTAGGATCATTCGCTCGAAATTACGGATTAAGATTGAGCAGCAAACGAAACATTGGTTCAATAATCAGGAATAACGGATATTACCATGGGAAGAGAAACGAAGAATATGACGAAGACTATTCGGCTGACGAGAAAAGGCATATTGCTTCTTTACTGAGAAATCAAGGAAATTATATTCCAGGTAAAAGGGAGTCCGAAGAAAAATACGCTTCTGGCGCCGACAAACGTCACTTGGGATCAATACTGAATGATAAAAATGCATTCATCACAGGAAAAAGATACCTTGGATCTATTTATCGGCAGGGTCTTCTGGGAGATCGGCAAGAGAAGAAAGAAAATTTAGAAGAAATACAAGACGATGGCCAGTTTGTAAGAGGAGATTACACGGTCGGGAAGAGGAGTATTGCTGCGGACCAGTTTGGTACAATGAAGAGTGATATTTCGTTAGATCAGCAGGACGGTGTTAACGAATCTAACGGTACTGCTGAGGATGAGCTGAAGAAAGCAGACTCGCCCACCGCTAGCGGATCATCGGAAAAGTTGGCCTTTGAGAAGCAGAGGGATAGTTTGGAAGGGCAAGAGAAGAGAAGGAACGAACATTATAATCACCGTCAGCGTAGGTCCTTAGCAGTTCCATATGGCACTTCCGATGAATATCCAATGCCAGTATTGCAGAATACGGACTTTCTTGACTGGGAAACTACTGACGAAGATGAAACCACAGGTTCCCCTGAAAAGAGGTTTATGGGTAAGTAAATTTAACTAATATATTTCTATTTTAGGTACTTTTGGTTATCAAAAATTTTAGTCTTAGATCAACAACTAAGAAGTCTCCCAAATAGCGTAGATTACTCCACTCAAAAATTTATTCGTAGATGTTGTTTGATTTGTAGAGAGGAATCCTGGAATGCTGCATGGGAGTAGTGGGTAGCGTAAAATATAAGCATGATCAATTCAACCATGAGGAATTCTCTTATGACATCAACAGAGGATGAATGCGGTTGAGTGTGTCCTGTCATTTTATTTGACCACGGCGTATTTTTCATCCAACATATGATATTCAATTTGCTGCATCCAAATACAATGGAAAAAAAATTCCAAGATGTTACCTTCCAAGTAAAATTAGCTAATTTTTTCAGAGAAGCATGATATTCCCTATGCACGCTCGATCAACAGTTATTACGCCACATCCAATGGCTCAAGCCCCCTAAGCGATACATCCACTAGCTCCATCTAAAAGGTAGGGCGTGGTTGGCCCTTAAAAACCCACCAAGTCCTCAAATCTCCCACAACGCCTCGCCTATTCCGACACGCCCTTCCTGTCACACCACGCCTCGCTCCGTCGCTCGGATGCCTCTGCAGGGTCGCTGGCACGCTGGGGTTGGTTCCCTCGGCAGTTTCGGCGCGGTGCATCACGAGACGATGGAGATGGAGCAGCAGTGATGAGGTGGCCGATCCCTGCCACGTACCAGCTCCATAAGCGGCACATCGGGGCCCTGGCGAGACTCGGCTGGCTTCCGGCCATCCGGAGCCAGCGGCGCTACTCTCGCGGTTTGGGAAAGAGATCGGCGGAAGAGGATGGTGGAAGAAGGTCAGGATCAGAAATAGGGTTGATAGAGGGAACAGAGTTACAAGGCAAGACAACCACAACATCGCCACTTAACTGCTGAAAAACAACGCCAACAACTTAATAACCGTACCAGACCACTACTGAATACATCATACTTCATACCACGCCTTATTAACTAATATAAAAGGAAATGCATTAAACTGAAAAATAAAATTATTTTATTTTCTGTGAAATGAGAAATTGGACGGATTTATATGCATATGTGACAAAATATCATGCGTAAGTTACAGAATAAATAATACAATATCTAAGATATATATCAATAATCGAGATTTCAACGCTCTTACGTAATAAGAAACTACACTTAATCCTTGCATACAGTATTGATGCGATACTATTAAATTATATAATGCAATATTTTACATTTAATTCGAGGAATTGATTATTTAATGAAAATTTTACCTACACATTTATGAAACGTAAATATATTATAGTAAAAGCTTTAAATTTGATATGTAATGTTAAAAGAATATAAAATTTCCATGTAAACACATTTCATTCTAGATGAAATTCTTACAGCCGATTCTTACAAGATTATAGTATGTATCTAGGTAAATCGCTCTCATCACAAAACGTTTCCTTGGTCGCATTTGGAGTCACAGAACAGTCCACTCACCATTTTAATGTATTTACTGCAATATTATTGTGTTGATGATGTTCTGACGGAAACTCCCCGGTGGCCGGACTTGATGATTGCTACTTTTGAGAAAGTACTTTACGATGAATATTTTATGAAGTTTATATAATTCATGTCAGAGACGTCTTTCGTGTTTCCTGTAAGTGTATAATAAATTATAGAGAACGTAGTATTCCATCCCTGAGATATTTATTAGAAAAGCTTGTTCATAGCAATTAATGTTAACAATGTACTCTGGGTAGTTAACTATGTTTCAAATAACCACTGGGATTGCGTATATGTATGAGCACGTCAAAATTCTAAGAAAGCAGAGAACGATTCTATGGAACGCAATTGTCAAGTTTTTGGGAGAGATTATACCATGACTCTGTCTAATGAATGAGATATTTAAGCAGAGGAAATATAAAGGTAATGGATTTTAATTTTGCTAGATGCAGTTATTTATGCAAAGGAAAAGTGAGTGTTTCCCGATTATACAACAGATTTAGGAAGAGGTGCGGCGACCCACGTCATAATATCATTTCCTGCAGCTTTCCCGATAAGCCTCTTTCCCACAATATGGTATGTGCATTCAACTATTTAGTTTTTTCAGTTTTCTTTAATTCCGCTTCAAACAATAAAATAGAAAAATCAATCCAGATATTATTACTCCGTAGTCAGTAGAGCGGAATTTTTTTTCAAGTTCAATGTAGAATGCAGAGAGAATACGGAAGATCATCCCATATACGAATCTACGATTAAAGTGGCGGCATTATAACCGGGGAGTATTGAACATCCTCTATTATAATTGCATCAATCAATTTGCTTTCACTAAAATTTGGATATATATACACGATGGAAAGTGTGAATTTTGATTTTATGCGCCTGAAGGCGTATGGTAGACTAGGAAATTTGATGGAAAGCAGGAGAAAAAATTCTACAGGAATCAAAGCCACGTATTTCATTTGCCGGGTGGGTATTATAAAACCGGAAATAGAGGACACAGGTTCTATTCCCGGGAATACCAGATTTTTTTCTGCAGCTTTCAATCAAGTACTTATAGATTTATATTTTGGAATATTTTTAAAGTTCAATGGTTAAATTATCCAGACTGGAGAAATACATTAATTTTCCGTTCATTGACATTGATCATGGGGGAACTATTTACTTTGGAAGATTGCTACGCAAACATAAATTATTATTAAGAGTTCAATGGAATGCAAATCGAAAGAGAGGTTGACAGTATCGAAATGTTCACCAGTATCTTATCTGTTTATGGGGCTTGCAGTCAAATCCACCGTTCATCTCAGAGTGGCTTGTACCATAGAATCCGATCTGTTCCATACCTTTTTCTACTATCACCTTAAACATTTCTGCCAATGTTGGGTTGTTAAAACAAGAAATGAACGATATAATATCTACAAATGATTTTAAATTAGTCATTAATATTTATCTTTATAAAGTGATGTATTCTGTTCACAAGCTTGCAAAAAACCGAAAAGGGGAGAAGTTTTACTTATTTTGTACCATAAACGCAAAAAATCTCAATTAATAAAATTTTTACTGAGCACAAGGAGGAGAAAATTCCTCTAAAAATAAAAGATTACACGCAATTAAATGAACACTGACGTTGAGGGGATCTTCTTGAAAGTACTGGCAGAGACAAACAATGAAAGAAATACTGCGCAGAATTCGGTGATATTTTCACGGCTAGGACAGAACAGAATTGGTATGAAGATGCGCAGACGGGAATTAATGCTTTTATCGGTTAATAGTGAGTCGCAGTTTTTCAGGCTGATGTCATATATAATAGCAAAATTCCTTTGCTATGAACCGAATTAGAGGAGAGCCGAAGAGCTGCTATATTGCATAATCGCTATTTTTGTGTTTAAGAGAGGTGCTCTTGTGCTGCTCATTCTTTAGAAATCCTCTTTTCCCGATTTAACCGTTCTATTTGCCTTGGAAATTTACACTTCTCTCACGAACCCATCAAACTGTTTCTAATTTTTATTATGGATTTCCATGTGTGTACATCTTTCTAACAGATTTTCGGAGAATGAATTGTTTCCCATCTACACTTGCTACCAAATTCCATTAACTTCCTTTGAAAAAGAAATGCTTTTTATCAAACTTCGTACTTAGAAATCGAAAATCCTGTTCCATACGTGTGGATTTACCAGATAAAAAGTCTCACATAATTTTAAGATTGTATCTCATTTCTTTCTACTTCTAAATTATAAATTTTGTTGTTATATATATTTTTTCACTTTTCATGTTCTTCTCCAGTCATGTACTGCCACTTTAAATAATTAAGAAAAGTTCTGTGCCACTTTATGGCTCTTATTTAATATTTAATGAAATCGGGAATAATAAGAACACACTTTCATAATATTATTGATAAATTTTATTGCACTCCTCTTGCCAAAAAAGCAGGGTGAATCGAAGAAGATTATGTGATTAGAAATAGTGACATGAAAAATGTCACGGTTTTACGATCTAGCATATTTTTCAAAATAATTTCTTATGGCCACTACAATCTATATAATATGATATTTCATTAAATAAGTCAGTGGTACCCAAAATGTTTTGCTGAAAGGCCACTTCGATACTCATCGCGAGCCACATGCATTCCAAAATAAAGTTTGAGAATAATGTAAAGAAATTTAGCTTTTGTAAGTTGATTTGTTTTGAATTTGTTTATCCATAATAAGAATAAGGATGTAAAGACTAAATATATTGTTTTATTGTCCTTTTTTCATTTTACGTTACATTATGTCCTTTAATTATTTGACTCATTGCGGGTCGAATGAAAATAACCCGTGGGCCGGATGTGGCCTTCGGGCCGTCGTTTGGGGGCCATTGATATGGGCCATAGCTTAAAATTTCGTATGTTTTTAATTATTATGAACAAGAATGTGAACGTCATGCAATCTGTCATTGCGCTTCACATTGGGAAAGGGCTAGCTTTACATGAAATTCAGGCCATTGGTGAGCTTCAAGTCAATTGACTAATATCATCTCATTTTATTCTCTTAAATCGTGTTAAGGGAGGATACCGAATATGGGACGCAGTCGACCGAGAACAGGTTCCCATTCCCAATCGCCTACACGCCGGAGGCCCCGATATCACTGATCGGTGACTCCGAATTGGAGTGGCCACGGGCGGAGATAATTCGTGTGGAGGGCAAGGCGGGGGTGGAGTCGGACGAAGATCCTAGGATCGGAGAGGAAGATGAAGACGATGTTCCCGATGTGCTAACCGAGAAACGCTACCTTCTACTACCTGCCATTGACCACCTTCTCCTGAGAAAACTCTACCCTAGGCAAATGCTCCCGCTGCTAGTCTAGTTGAATTCTACTTTAAATATTCAAATGGTGTTGACAGATATCACTGTAGAATTTCTGAGGTGATTCAAATCCTATGACTGCATTCTTCGGGCTGCATGTATATACAAGCTTTTCCGAAATGAAAAATTATATACCGACTGTTTAATTTCCCAGTGATGCACGTGAATTGCGTTGGAATGAAGCAAATTTAAGAAAATATTAAATAATTCAAAGAAAAGAATCAAAATTCATTCTGGAGACAATAATATCGTGAACTGAATCAATGAAAACGCTTCCATAGAAAGTTATGTGCCCCTAAAGTAAAACATTGAAAAAATAATGTCGTTGGGTGATCGTTGACAATAACTATGCACTATAACTATGTCGCAAATTGGTAGCGTATATTTTAAAATATAAGAATTTTGAATTTCAATTATTTTTTCTAATAAAAGCTTCCCCATCAAGTGTAAATCGGATTTAAATAAGAAATGGGACTTCTTCCTTCTGTATCAGACAAAATATATTAACTATCATTTCATTTTTTTTTCTACTACAAGGTGTACAATCAACCAGTTATTGCGTAGACGACTGTATGTTTTTGGAAATTATAAATGCAATATTAATAATTTGTTTGAATGAGAAAAAGTTAGTAAAAGGGAAATATCGTAATATTTAAAATTCCATAAAATAGAGAATACATAAATGTAATTAATGGTATGCCAATAAATGAAATATAAAATAATTTTGTTGTCTCATCATTTCTGAAAAATCCAAAAATGAAATGTGAATGGAAAACTACATTCGGAAGCATGATATTTAGCAAGGAGTTTTAATTACTATGACTGATGGGAGTTTAATTTTTCTGAAGAAATTAATGATAAGAGGAACAGAATATTGTGTGAAAAGCTTGTTAGCCATATTTCATCAGCAGGAGCAAATTATCTCGAGTTTTAATGATTCAGTATTATCTCGTGAAGATAGATATAAAATGCAGGCAAATCTTGCGTTTTAAGAGAGGGAGTATTTTCAGAGGGAAACAGTATATTGATTTTCTTTGCTGAAGGAAAAAAAGACGTTCGTTGTTTGACATATTTCAAAACGTAAACCTATTTATTTGCAGATTCAACAAGATGGACTCCATGAAATTAAGCTATCAAAATTACGGGAATAAAAATTTAATAAAAGTTAAAGGAATAAAATGCTGTTATAGTAAATGTATGGGGAAAAAATGAAGTGTGAACGAGTTTATACCCAGCGATTTAATATCTTATGAAATAAGTTCAGTACTTAAAAATACTCTATGAAACGTTGATGGATACAAAAACAAAACCGATAAATTGATTTATATAATAATTGAAATAACACTATAGAAGCCAACATCTCAGTAAATAACGGGAATGTTTTTTAAACGGGAAAAATTCTGTTAAGAAATGGAATAGAATCCGAGTCTTCCACTTGCCGGGCGTTCCTCAGGATAAGAAAAACACCCGCATTCAGAAACGGAAGAATTAATCTGGCACGAAAGTTAAGTGGTAGAATATCCCCAAGTGTAAGACCCGGGTTCTTAAAAATGTATGAACATCTAGGCACTCAGCAAAATGAAATAGTCCGTCTTCTGTAACCTACGAAACTTGTTTATTCTTGCGTTGCCGTCATGATATCTTTGTGCGTTTTACCAGAAATTTATTTTTAAAATTTTATTACAAAATGATTGCTGCCGCACATGGACGCACAAACACTCTTATAGACAAGTAAATAAATGATATAGTTGTTATGCTATAAAAATAGATTCGAATGCACTTCAATATTCTGTTAACAAAAACTGATCAGCTTTAGTTCGTCTTGCATATTACCGACGATATATAAATTCAGGGCTGGCTTTAGAGGAGGGCAAAGCATGAGGTCGCTCGTGGCAGCGTCTTCAGTGATAATTCACTGAAAATAGATCTTTTAGAATTACCCTGAAGCGGCTGCTTTGTAGCCGAAATGCGCATATGGTTTTTAAACCTTGTTGTGAAAATTGGAAAAACCTGGGGCAAGTATATTTTTAAAATGCTTGTTCTTGAATAATAGGCAAGTAATAATCAAACGACCTTTAGAACAGTTGGGAATAATTTTGAAACGAGAAAAATCCTGCTATGACCGAGAATCAAACCCGGGTTTTTGACTTGCCGGGCGGATATTCTATCACTTAACTATCGTACAAGATTAATTCTAACGTATCTAAACGCTGATGTTTTCTTGGTTGAGTCCGGGCTAACAAAGTTAGTATCACCCAGCCACAATTGACTTTCTCCAAGAGATACGTCAAAGAAAACCCCTCCCTTTCAAATGGTGATATTTCCAAGCTTTAAATTCATGGAATGAAATGATCATAAGATCCTATGCAGACAGGCATAAGCTGTAAAGTTGGGAATCATTTTAATAATCCGCCTTTGGAGGGATTTAATAGTAAACCAATTCAATGTTTACGAGTGCGTTTGTGTTTGGTCCATATAATGGATCCGTGAATTGAGCACTTGCTCATATTTCCTCGGCGTCATAACAGTGATAATAGTTAACTATGACATGTCCTACATGTTTTTAACATTTCAATGTAATTTAATCAAAAGTCGTATTAGCGCAGGAAGTTTAAGTCTCTCGAATATATGTCCTTAATTTTCTAACAGTGCATTAACGGAAAATCGCAACTAGAGCTAACAAAATGGTAATTGATAAAAAGTGCTCAAGTCGTGAGCCCATTAAATGTTGCTAGACTAAGAAAAGGCAGCGACATTGTGATGGGGAGGTATTTAATTGTCTGGATCGAATTCGTAGGAAAAAATAACTTGTCTGTTGTTTTGATGATAGTACAAGAAAATGCTAGATCACAAATTAAAGACTATGAGAAAGAGAAACACCTGAAGTAAAAATACTAATTAAAGTCTATTTTTAAATAAGATAAAAATTATTTTAATTAATAAAAATGCCTTGCAGTAGCATTCTGAACCAAAAGTTAAAAATATATAACATTTTAAAATCGTTTATATGCATACACAATGCTCGATAACTAACGAAGATAAGGGAGGTTTCAAAGACAAGCTATGAAAACCATGAAAGTCTATGGTGAAATGTAAATGTGATAACAATAAAACTATGACATTTCAATAGACCTAAGAACTTGATGCGAGCACCTTTCCTCGAATACTCACATTCGTAGATGAATTATAACAGTCTTATGCAACATAAGGAAAAGGCACTCAAGAGAGTGCATCACCATAAGAGTAAATTACTCCGTCGCTTGATGATCTATTCACGGTGACGAAATGTTGAACGTTAACTACGAATATGCAGGCCTGTTATTCTGAATATCCTATATATAAAGAGGCCCTCTATCATAGAGACTCTTATTCGCTATAGGAGTTTATAATAGAATTTCATCTTGTGTTGCTCCAAAAATGCAGTCGACTGTGTGTATCATGGCTTTTGCTTTGGTAGGTTTTTAAGATATTATCAATAAAACATTCATAATAATCTCTCAAATGTTTAACTTTTTAATTTTTTTCATTCAAACAGGTCATGTTAGCTAATCTTAGCTCAGCGAGGTAAGAATTTCTCTCCTTTTTTGGTCATTTTAAAGGGACGAATTACCTGTTTCTTTGTCAGTGAAAGCTAAACCCAGTTTCGTTCTCAAATATTTTCTTACGGTTCTACTTAATAAAACCAGTGAGGGATATTTAATTATCAAAAGAAAGGCAGTTTTTCACTTTATAATTTTCACTTGGTTTGGGTTCTGCATCGCGACTTTGTGTAACGTAGTGGGAAAAAAAACAAAACTTTCATGGCAGAGATATAGAATATTTTCATCCAAAATTATGAGATTTCGTTAAAAAGGAGCATCCAACTGGTTGTGTTTATTACTTTCACAGTACTATATCCGTGAATTTAATGGAAAAATATTTCAATACTTGAAGATCAATGTCATATAGCTATCCTATTCATGGGTCAATACCGATATTAATTTTCAAATTTAAATAAAATTCATTGATGATTCATGCGAAAACTGCAAAGTATCGGATGAAATAAACGCAAGAATAGATAATGTATAATTTTGTACGCATTCTATTAAGAGAATATAGGGGTTAGAGTAACTTAGTATGAAAATAAAATTTTCACTCTAAAGACTTTTTTCAACGATTCACAGAAACTTTGGAACTTACATTTTTTCAGATCAGATATGAAGTTGCTTTCTGAAACAGGTTTGTTTTGCGTAAAGGAAGGGCTTAATTCTCATCCTGAAGACTGCACTCAATTCATCGTTTGCTCCAGAAATATTGAAGGTGGTTTTAATGGAGCCATTTACAAATGCTCAGATGGCGAAGCATTTGATGAAAAAACCCTCACGTGTGTCGATGCCGATGAGGTAAGCCGTAACATACAATATTTTAAACAAATTTTTGACTCGAGAAAAAAAGAAAAGTATACGATGAGAATTTTTCTAACCTTTATTTGTCGTCTGTATTTTTTCTCTAAATTATTTACCTCCAATATGTAATCATAAAATTCGCACGGATAAAATGATTTTAAATTATTCCCATTTTCGCTAAAAAGCAGCCGTCGTTAACAATCATCGATCGATGATTCTACTAGAGTTACCAATATTTATGTGGTTCAGATGATAAATTTAGAGGCAAATGTCTACATTCTATAATAATTCAAGAGGTTGATTAGCCAGACATACACACACACACACACACACACACACACTAAATCTCTATATAGGAAAATCGCAAAGGTTTCACACGCAAAATCTGTGTATTTTAAACTCTTATTTTCACGTACCAAACCATAAATAATTCTTTAATCGCCCATGTTATAGAATCCATATAATAAAGGGTGTCCCAAAAGTCCTTGTGCAGTTTTAAATTTTAATAACTTAAGATGTATAAATGTTACAAACTTACGATAAACAACATTTGAAAGCTTAATTATTGAAGCTTTAAAACAGTGTAGGCTTTATTCTTAAACTTCAACATAACCGCCATCATCTGTGATACATCGTTCAAACCGATTTTCGAACTCTGAATATATTCCTCAGCTGCTGCTCAGTGATTGCACGATTTGCATTTGTAATCCTAACCCTAAGTTCATCTAATAAACGAGGTTTTGATGAATATACAACTGTTTTGACGTGACTCCACAAAAAAAGTCCAATGGCGTTCCATCAGGTGACCGAGGTGGCCAAGCAAGAGGCCGCCCTCCTCTACCGATCCACCTGTCTGAGAAAGTGTTATTCAGAAACTGCCACACATGCAAAGCATAATGGTAGGGTGCCCCATCTTGCTAAAAGATGGTGTTATTTAAAAGATTTAACCTCTCTAGTTCAGGGATGAAGAAAATCTGCAACATTGCAAGGTAAGATTCACCATTACTGTTGACTCTTCAAAAAAGAAAGGACCGATAATGCAAGACTCCCTGAGGGCACACCAAAATTTGACCTTTGTGGAGTCTCTTTCATGTTACCAGACTTCCTGAGGCTTTTCTGTACCACAAATCCGGCAATTGTGGCGGTTAACTTTGCCACTAACATGAAAAGTTGCCTCATCAGAAAAGTTCAACTTGTCAAGAATCTCATGGGAATTTTCAATTTTTGAATTAATCTGTTGACAGAAATCCAACCTTGAATGGTAGTCTTTTTCTTGTAACATTTGAAGTACTTGAATCTTGTAATCATGTCTATGGAGTTTCCCAATTAGAATTCTGTGCACTGTTGTTTTTGGAATGTTCAGTTCAGCAGATGCACGGTGCACTGATTTTTGTGGGCTCTGTTGGAATGCTCTCTCAATATCGGTCACAGTCTCCTCGCTGATTCGACGCCTCCCTGATCTGGGTTTGTCATGAACTGAACCGGTTTCCTTGAACTTTTTCATCCAACGGTTTATGGAATTTCTGTGCGGAGCATCCTTTCCATAATGGGAATTGAATTTTCCTCTATTTGCTGATATGGACTTTAATTCCGCCAACCATAGCACACATTTCACATTTTCTTCTACTCTTGCCATTGTCAATAGAATAATAAATCTGAAAATAAAAATAAATTATTTGTTCGAAATTAAAAAGACTAATGCATAAAAACCTTCAATAATAAAGTTTTCAAATGTTGTTTATTGTACGTTTGCAACATTTATACATCTTAAGTTATTAAAATTTAAAACTGCACAAGAACTTTTGGGACACCCCTGGAATTTTTGTCTGCGTTTCTGGACATATATATAATTTACTAATATAAAAGTCCAGATATTTCTTTCTGTGCTTCTGTATCTCTGTGGATAACGGTGATGATGTAAGTTATGACGTGATTATAGAAAAACTATTTCGACTGACTCGAACGCTATTTTGATAAACTTTACTAGTAGGTAGAAAATTTAAATTTGGTATGAATGTTTGATTCTTATAGTAAAAGCCATTTACGAAAAAAATCCTCAAAAAAGATCAACGTTAAACTCCAGTAGATAATTTATATTTCCCATAAGATAGACGTAAAAATCGATTTTTCGACTTACAGGCTTTCACTCTTTTGCAAATCAAAATTAGAAATAATTGACCGACGATCTTCGGACTTGGATCTTTTAAAGGAAAATAAATAAAGTTTCTTATTCTTATCCTCACATTTTGTCTACCCTACAGAATCACTCAAGTTCTACGTTTAAATCATATTTATTGGAAATTTTTAAGCATGTTGCCTTGCCGACCGTGTCATTGTTAATCCTCGAGATTTTATTGTCGTCTCAATCCTAATACTATATGCGTAAGGAAAACGTGCTTTGAATGTTTTAATACGTGAGAGAGAGGGAGAGAGAGGAAGAAAGAAAGGAGAGAGATGGGGGAGAGAGAGAGGGAGTGAGTGAGAGAGGAGAGAGAGGGAGTGGGACAGAGAAGGTGGGAGAGGGAGGGATACAGAGAAAAAGGGAGAGATAGATAGATAATGGTCTTTATTAGAGCGAGATTGAGACAATGAATTCTATTTTTCCAGAGCAGTTGATAGGGGGAGAATGCAAGGGAGAAAGATGGGAGAGAGGAGGAGAGAAAGGAAGGAAGAATGGAAAGTGCCTTAACTATAATACTTAATTCACGCATACCCGTCATATTTGACGGGCAATTACGCTAGTTGCTAATAATTAAAATGGCCCTTTCACTTCTTAATATGTGATGATTGATAAATATGTAGTGTAAACGTTCAGACTACCGCACTTAATTAATTCCTATACCTATCGGATGTCTCATTAATGATTTTTGCAACATTTCATTTCAATGAATGGTTGATTTAAAATTTCATAAAATATATAAATATAATTTTTGTGTTCGTAAAAATTAATATAATATAATATAATATAATATAATATAATATAATATAATATAATATAATATAATATAATATAATATAATATAATATAATATAATATAATATAATATAATATAATATAATATAATATAATATAATATAATATAATATAATATAATATAATATAATATAATATAATATAATATAATATAATATAATATAATATAATATAATATAATATAATATAATATAATATAATATAATATAATATAATATAATATAATATAATATAATATAATATAATATAATATAATATAATATAATATAATATAATATAATATAATATAATATAATATAATATAATTAATATTACTCTTTCAGCTGTTTATATTAATGGGAAAATATAAATTTCAGAGGAAACAAAATATTTTTCCGCTCATATGTATCTACCGAATCAATTTACGACATTAAGAAAATAATACGAATGAATGACTGAATCGGAAATTTTTATTTCATAAACAGGAACCAGGATGCAGACGGAGATTTGCTCGTCAAGCCAGCGCCGTCAAGCCAAAGACGACTACAACAACGACCACAGCTGAACCTCCAGTCGATTGCCACAATAAACCAATACTGTGCAGAGATTGTAACACGCTCAGTATCTGTATCGAAAAGAACAACACCTTCGAGCACCTGACAGATATCCCATGCACCGAAAACGACCAAATGGCTTATTGCGACGAAGCAATAGCTGCTTGCACGAGTAAAATTCCACCAACATGTCCTTCAAATTTTCTCTGCACGGGAATAGGGTAAGAGGAAAAGAAAGTTGATCAAAATTATCTCATATTGTTTATCCGAGTAAGCGGGTTTTTGATTGCATTCGTCCATTTCATACGGTTCCGATATCATTAATAAGTTATTAACTAGCAAGATTTTTATATCATCACCATAATCGGCCTTTTTCTTTTTGATAAACGAAGGCATCTGCATGTTTTCCCTTTTTACTGCCTCCCTCGCCCAAAATGGCCCTATGAACTTCACAATATCTCTTCCTTCTTCTTCATCTAAAGGCTAAGCCTTGTCGCTGCAACCATGAACTCCTGTCCTCTGCCATTCTCTTCAACATCTCGTATTTCTCAACTCCCATCACTGACTCCACGTCATCTAGGTATTTCTTTCTTGGTTTGGTTTCTCTTTCCAATCTTAATCTTCTTCTCGGTCTCTTGATGTATCTTGAAATTCATTTTATGATACTACATGCCCAAAGCTGTTCATTTTTCTTACAATTGACCAATCCACTAAAGCATAATTGCTATTCTAATTACGTCGATGACCCCCAGTCTTCTGTCTTACCCAGTCATGTCTATAGTGTTCTCTTCGGGCGATCCATAGAATGCATCTCTACAGGCTCTCATTCGTTGACTGTAATCACAGAACTATTCCAGCATCCATGGTTTATGCATCGTATTTGTTGGTCAAAACGGCCAGAAAACACCGATATCCTATTGAGAGAGACCGATTCACTCGATGAAATCATCAATTATTCCCAGAAAACGATCCATCTGTTGTGATGAACTGATGCAGATAAAAATACCTAGAGTCTTCCTTGAGTTCTTCTCCATTGATATATATCTTCTCAAAATTTGTGAAGTTGTGGTATACAACCTTTGTTTAATTGGACTCACTCATGACCACCATTAGGTCGCAGATGCCCTTCTCATACAGTTATCCAATTCCTAGAAAGAAATATTTTACTTCCTCAACTTAGTATTTTTGTGTCAGTGTATGGATCTGAATGGCTATTACAATTCATAACCTTTATTTAATATATGTGCTATTACAGCTGCTCAATATGTAGAATGGAATTTCTCCCTTCAGGATGTTACTTTTCCATTTTTGTTAACAATAAATTCAAGTTCTCCAATCTGTCCTGTTTCAGTTCCCAGTTTATGAAAAAGACGCACACTCTTCAGTTCTAAGAGACCTTCGCCTTTCATTCTTACCTCACGAAGCCTCCGGGGATACTTCGCACCATCTGTCTTCATGCCTTGTTCCTGATCTGAGCCACTGTAAGGGACATTGAAGCCTCCGGAGAAGGAGGGATGTTTTTCTAAGTTGTACTTCACGATAGATTCATCTTATGGAAATTGGCCACAAAACACCACGCCCGCTGAGAAAGCGGGTTGGTGAGTATTTTTATTAATTAAGAGGTTTAGGAATTTCAGAAGATGCGATTGTGCTTTGCCTTTTAGCTTCCGTTTGAACCCTTTCGCCATTTTGAGGCGGTTTGTACATACAGTAAGAAGCCGACTTTGGGCCACCTTTTGTCCACCCCTGATATTGGCACTAAACTGAGATGGTAATATGCTTGCTATATATAATCATAAGATGGAAGTTTCGTTGACAAAAATTCATGGGCGGTATGCGGGGGTGTCATTTTATTGGAGGGCGCTAAATTGAGGTCTGACTCTAATCGCATATACACCCATACCCCGCCTTGCGTACGTTCTTAAAAATCACGACGCAAATCGAAATCCAATTTTCTATAAGAAAACATTGAAATATCAAAGATAGGTACTGGCACTACAATTTTCAAGAAAGAATATTTTAAGAAATTGTAAATTAATCCTAATTTGCCCTTTCAATTATGAAATAAAAGAATGAATTTAAATAAATAGAAAAAAAACTTTATTTTTCAACATATAAATATAAAAGAACAAATTACATGAAAATTTTATGAGGAACTAATTTGCTCAGACTCTGAATCTGTAGACTTTAAGGTTGAGACTCCTTCCTATTATTTTAGCTTCAAATATTTATCTAAAGTCTGCTGGACACCTTTTTTGGCCATGTAAATTTCCTTGTAGCAACAGATATCATTCGCTATCGCCAGTGCTACTTTTCAACTTCCTTCCTTATCAGGATCGTCATTTGTAAAAATCTCAATAGCTTCGTCGATCAAACTCAGGACTTTGGAAATTCGTTTTAAAGTTAAAGTTGGTTGCATAGGAATTTCTTCCGAACTGTATTGCTCGTTAGCTGATTGTAAATCCAGTTGCATTAACTCTTCGTTGCTCATTTCTTGATTGTGGGAGGCAAAAAGTTCATCTGTAAATGTTTGGGGAATCCTCAAACATACCTAGAGTTACCACCCGTTTGGTTTTCGCCCGAACAGTTCGGTTATGAAATTATTTGTTTGTTGTTCGTACTGAACACAGAAATGTTCGGTAAAATTAATCAAACTAGTTTTTATAAAATTTTCACTTATTACATTTCAAAAGTTAGCATTTTGATTATTACCTGAATCGACTGTTCAAATTGAGTAACAATATCATGGTATTTAGTCAGTGTTTGGTAATGACACCAGAAAAAGGTGGTGAACCTAAACATACCACAACGACGCAAATGCGGAATTTTACGACTTAAAGCAAAATTTTGGTTTTAATTGTTCAACGACACAACTTCGTTAAAGACGCAAAGCGGAGTCTGGGTATATATATATATATATATATATATATATATATATATATATTGTAAAAAATGTCTTATGCCACAGATCGAGAATTTTCTAATTTGTAGACCCCACGCTGGGTGCCAATTGCAACAAGTCAATCTCGGTTAGTAATTATGCCTGAGGCAAGTCGGGGTAGGCCGAGAAGCAAGGAAAAATTGCAATAGTTGCGACAGATCTCAATAAAAATCAGAACGCTTTAATTAGGGTAGTCAGGATCTCAGACAGTAACACGAGATATAAATCAGTAACAGAAGGGATAATGGTGCCGTTTAAGCAATCCTTCAGAAATTACAATAACCAAAGATCATCAAATACGAAATGACTCTATGATGCACAAACGGCCCCCAAAATTAGCAATAACCCTCCAAAATGAGCAACTATTATAGGAAATGCAACCACACAATTTATCAATTGGACTATTGCACTACAGATTGGTTGAGATTTATTTATTTTGACACACGGTTCAACCAATATACAAAGGAATTTTATTTATTCTTTTAGGAGTAACTCCTTTGAGGGAATTAATCCCCCTAACATGTGTCAGCCGTACCTGACATTTGTAATATAAATGATCAAGTTTAGACATGGGCGAAGTATAATTTAAAGGCAATATAGTCACCAACAGCAATCTGTCTCCGTAGACACCTGACACACAGAAGTAGTCGCACAACGTCTCCGAAAGCAGCGTCTCTCGCCGAGCTCTTCTCCTGAAAAACCATACGAATCCATCCATCAAATCCAACCGATGGGTCTCTTCTCTCCCTCCGGTTTCCACGGCGCCAGTCGTTGATACCGGTTTGTGGACCCCGCGGAACCTCCTGGGCGGTCTTTGCTCTCCCTCTTGATCCTCTTCCTGTCGGTTCCCTGGCGGTAGTCCCCAGTCCTCTTGCCCTCCGAGGCTCCTCTGACTCCCTTTTCAAGCACTTCTTTCTTTCCCCTTCTTTCATTGGTTCTTTCAATCACGCGACCATCATTCCACTTATTCGGAAGCCTCGGGAACTAACCGTTTAACGTTAGTCCCTTATTGGTCGTTCACTCCCGCGGACACTTGAACCGAGCGTCTTCCCACACATATAGCATAAACCTATTACACACTTAATTTTTATTTACAATTATATTAAGTGAGGAAGACATTAAAATTTCCATTATAATATATATAAATCATAATGCAAGCTTATATATATAGCACTTTACAATCCAGTGAAGGATGTAGGCCTTCCCCTTACACCTCAAGTTTTCCTATCCGCTGCCTCCTTCCTCCAAATTGACCATTAGAACTTCACTAGCTCTCTGTCCCATCTGTCTTTTTGTCTTATTTCGGTCTTTTGATGTTACTTGGGATGCATTCCATTATACTCAACACTGATCATTTCTTCTTGTAATATAGCCAGACCACTGGCATTAAGTGCTTTTACTCTCCTAATTAGGTCACAGACTCCCGTCATCATTCTTAATCTACGTTTCCATGCAAGCGGTATAGGCAGCGCGGACGGTGAAGAAACGACAGGCAGAGCACATTTGTCATACAATCTTCATTTTTAGAACTGGGATATATTATTTTCAAGTCTTTTTTTGTATTCGTGCCATAAGCACTCCATGCCATATGCCATCTTCACACTTCGGTTGAACTCTCCAAGAAGTGATCCGTCCATAGTGATGAGTTGACCAAAATAAACATACCTTATAATTTTCTTTGAGTACTGCTCCGTTGATAGATATCTTTTCAAGATTTGTGAAGGAGGTTTTCATGGCCTTTGTTTTATTAAAATTCACTTTCAACCCAGCTTTTTGGCTTGCCGGCTCTAGCTCCTCAGTTCTTCTACGGAGCTCTTCTGGGCATCCAGCAAAGTGTGTGATGTCATCAGCAACTCAGACTCAGATGTTTTCCATTTATTTTATACTTTTATCTTCCCGTCTAGCGTTTTGAGTACCGCATCTTCTATAAATAATTTAGAAGACATGTTATCTTCTTGCCGCACTACCTTTTCGCTCTAAAAGGCGCTTGTTTCTTCAGCCAGCTTGACGGGCAATGTCGCGTTTTTATAGATATTCTTCATTAATGTAATGTTTGTTTCTGTTTCTTCTGTGAATTTAGCATTGGCGAAGTTCGAATTGAGTTGAATGCTTTCTCGTAGTCGAAGAAGCACATACAGGGGCAATTCATACTCATTAATCCGACTGATTATCTCTCTGACGACTTGAATGAGGTCCATCGTATTATATCCTCTGCGAAATTCAGTTTGTTCTCTGGGTTGTGTGGCATCAAAAAGCTTTTGAAGGCGCGTAGTGAAAATCTTTGTGAATACTTTGTAGAATCCCGGGAGCAGGCTGTTTGGCCGATAGTTATTCAAATCTTGCTTACAGCCTTTCTTGTGAAAAAGGATGATGATTGCGTGGTTCCACGACTCTGGAATATTCCTCTTTCTTAAGCAAGACGTGAAGATCTTGCAGAGGTTCTTCTTCATACGGTTACCTCTTGCCTTGAATATTTCTGCAGTGATGCCATCAATTCCAGATGCTTCTCCATTCAGCAAGATTATATGTGTGCGTGTGTGTGTGAGAGAGTGCGTCTGTGCGCTTAAATATGCTCATAACGTGATACCGATTTAATACTAAAAATATTTTAGATATATGTTAATCATTTGTTATTAACAGGTATTTTCCTGATCCTTCCGATTGCACCAAGTACCAGATTTGCCACCCAGAAAATGATAAAATAATTGCTGCAACGCAGTATTGCGGTACTAATCAAGTATATTCTACTTCAATGAAAATGTGTGTTGTTAAAAGGAGTGTAAGCGACTGCCATAAAGTAACATGTCCATCTGGAAATATGAAAACTCTTCCATTCCCTGGAGATGCGTCTTATTACGTCATCTGTATTAATGGAAAACCAGATTTTGTATTTTACTGCGGGGAGAGCAAGCAGTACAACTCAGTCAAAAATACTTGTGAGGTAAGCAAATAAATAAATATTTTTATTATTGTAAACTTATTATAAATTATAGTAATGCAATTTATTATTTTGGGAATTTTTGGATGGGGTTCAGTACATTTTATTCATATATATATGAATATACCACCCTCATCACTACCTTTTCATTTCCTTAAGTTAATATATATATATATATATATATATATATATATATATATATATATATATAATATGTGATAATTAATCCTGTGACCTTGAAAGAAGGGGAGACACGTTTAAAAAGTTGACCACCACACTAGCAATGCTCCAGAGGTGATATCGTACATATAGTTTATTCTTTCCATTTGCTTGGCGAAAATGTTTCATAAATTCTTTAATTAGAAATTACCTGAAACAAATGATGTCCAGCTAACGAGAAGGGAACCTAGGAGTGTTAATCTTTACAAATAATTTCATTGTTAATGATCCCCACAAAAAGTTTCTAAACGGCCATGTATTAAACAATTCCTTGTTTGATTGGGATAAATGGCAGATTATAAAAACAGCCAATGAATTCCAATATTACTCATCGGAAAACCATTGTCACATTTCCATTATAAGCCGACATCAACAGGAGTTTAGCATAATTTTGACATTTTGGTTCAGCTACAAGGTTACAATGCAAGGGAAAAATGCAAAACTAAAAATTCATTTTTAAACATTTTTATTGATTTCCAATTTTCTTTTTAGGTAATTTAAAATATTTTTTAAATGACGAAAGTTTTTTTTCTCAATTTATATAGTTCATGTTTTTTGTAGAATTTCATATGAAATTATATTTTTATCGTCATTATCATGCCTTCCGAAATTATATAGGGTTCCTTATATGATCTGCAACCTCGTTCGCTAGCTTTCTCGATATTAATACTTTTTTTATCAGCTTAAGCCTAGCCTAGCCTGCGTTTTTCTAATGATGCCCATTTCAAATTATCTATCTGCGACGTGATGCTCTGTTTATTGCCAAAATTTTTCTTCATAAATCTAGCTGCCCTGCGCTGCACTCTTCCTATCTCCCTTCTAGCATGGATCCCATGCAGCCGATAAATATTCTTCCTGCAGTCTTACATAAATAATGAATCACAGGCGACATCGTTGACGTGACTCAGCCACTACGGCTTTAAATTGGGTTGATTAACAAGTTTTGGTTCATAGACAGATATTGTGCTTTATTTTAGTCTCATACTCTATGACAAAATTTTATTTTTTGGTGGATTGGTACAGCATATGTTTACAAAAGTCTTCAGTATCTAGAATAATGTGATAGCACTTCGCCACATACAGATGTGTGTTTGAGGATGGAGTTTAGCTCACGCATGTCTACATACACCGAAGCACAATTGAAATTTTTGTTACATATTTGAATGACTTTATACAAATGCATTTTTTCTTATTCATCACTACCATATTCATCTTTTATCTATAAGTCTGCCTGACAGCTAAATATTTTATCCATTAGCCTATTTAGATGTATAAAAGTGAAATTCGTCGATATTTGATAAAATCTTATACTTGTTTTTTTTTAAAGGTTGTATGCAAAGAGGCTGGCCGCATGCCTGATACCGATGACTGCAGGAAATACTACGAGTGCACACCGAACAGGATCGGGGGCACATTTACTCTAACCTCTCACACCTGTCCATCCGGAACAGTATACGACAATACGTACCAATTTTGTATCGCAGGCTCCACATGCAAGTAGGGAAGTTGTGATGGTGACTAAATGACTAAACAACGGGGAGAAATAACATGTTCTAGTTGCTCTAAATCAGATAAATCTACCAACGTCAATATCCTTTTTCTTTGATATATATTGCGAAAATCCGCAATAAATCAATCTAAGGCAATGTTAGTTATTCTGATGAATGAATTAATAAATAAGTTAGACGTATGAATCCTTAATTAATGATTTTTTGATCTGTTAAAACTGAATCTTCTGGTTAAATAGTTAAAATATTTTTATTGTGATGGTGAATTCCAACAACAGTAATGTATATAGATTTATTTATATAATAGTTAAATTCTTCTTCATGAGAAATGCATATTTGTAAAAAGATTATATTTAGCAAACTTATTAATCAAAGAAACATTTATATTCACAAATTTACCTGACAGCCGATAACGAAATAAAAACCTCGGCATAACTAAAAATTCTATTCATTTATAAAACGTTCTGCTATCCTCGATAGAAAATCTTCATAATAACTTACTAGTTTCCAGACAGGAGGGTGGAAGAAGGGATACTATCTCGCCCTCGCTTTCTGATCTATATTTCTGAATAACTTTCAATCTAGGGTTTAATCGACGCTTTTCTAGCGATGCCCAATTATAATTCCTTAAAAATGACGTAAATCTATGCAAAGGGTCGTAAATTTCTTTCACGTATCTTGCTACCCTGCGCACTCTTTCCAACTCGAGTGTCCGCCCTCTCTCATTTAGATCCCATGAACAGTGAAATTTGCGGAACATACATTTTTCTACATACTACTGAAAGTACGCTATGATGAAAATACCAACTAAATTCAGAGAAGGATAGAAAAAAATTAAAAACAGTATCAACCTCTAATCAGATATTTAGTTTTGCTCCATTAAAAAAATAATCTGGAATTTTTACATATTTTATCCATCTAAAAATAATTTAATGTCTCTGTCGATTCACCATCTCTAGAAATAAATATTTTTAATTTTATTCATGCAATAAAATTCTTCGAATGAGATCATTGGTTCTAACTCAACCTCCTCCTCAGTGTCACTTCTCATTTCGACGGTGACATACTGCGGGCTTTTGCCTACAGCATTGGACCTATAACTGAGACGTCACCTGTTCGAAAAGCTTCCTTAATCCTTTCATGATCTCCTAAACTTAGACACGTCCGATCGGACATATCGCTGATCTCTCATGATGCTTCTCGGCCATTTTCTGACCCTTGAATAATTTTGACACTGTGGTTGGCTCAGTTCTTAATTTTGTCTCTATGGCTGCTTGTTTTTTGCGCAATCAACTTCCGTTACTATTTCCATTTTTTCACTCAATGAAAACTTAACGTTGGTGCGCGTATTAATTAAAACCATTCATGTGAATAAGTATGGGTTCATTCTCTACAGTGTTAAAAAATTCACTTTAAAACAAATTACTACTGCTGGCGAGTTTAAGTCACTGGGTGCACTATTTAAAAAATAAGTAAAGTTCAACTCTTGTGTTACGGGGTGAAGCAAACAAATAATCGTCTAAGAAGAGAAAGTGAAGCATCTACGCCAGATAATTTCCAAAAACTTCATAAGGGAATATCCTAGCTTTTTTACGAAATTTGAGTTGGTTAGACACATAAGGAGTTTTTTTGGAAAAGAAGAGGAGAAAAATTGAGGGAGAAAGAGTGAGAGAATTAGCGGAAAATTCCTTACCGTCTGCATTTTGCTCGAAGAATCTCAGCGGGTTTCAGCAATTGTCCATTACCAACTTTTGTAAGAGTGATTGTACAACTACTGACAAAATTCCCAGAAATATCGATTTTATGACAATTTAATTATGGCATTTCTACTCATTTGTCAGTTCGGAAAATCAAGGAATTCGGATCTTGGAGGAGCAGATCTTGAACCAAAGACCCGCCCGTCTTTTCCATTCATGCAGATTATTTTGGATACATTCAGGGTACTGAGCATATTATTTTGTCCTCTTTCCGTGGTATTGAATGGAGGGAAAAATGTATTTGTCCGTTTGATGGCACTTAGGACTAAAATTTTAGGATATACAGAATGGAGTGAAACCCATAGAGTGGGGAATCCCTCTTTACCCTACCCTTTTAATGAATTTTTTTATTGCACCTCGGCATAGTGTCATCGCATTCGTTTCGGTGCTTCATATACGAGAATGTAAATGTAATACACTGAAGAATGGTATCTTAAATCATTCCATCAGGTCTGTGAGTTTTAGGCCTGCCAATGCATAATTGGTGCGTCATTGGTGAGCGCAATGCAAATTCATTTCGATAAAAAATGGGAGTTTAATTTGTTGACACAATATGAAAAGCGCAATTAATTTATTGTTTATTTAGAATTGTGAAATTAATATTTTTTATAAATTTAAAAATATATAATTACACGAGATAAAGTAGTTTATTCAATCATTAAATTAATAATTTTAACTTTCTATTTATAATCATTTGCTCAGAATATTACTTTGAGAAATTTGAAGGCAAGAGATAGGTCCAAGAGGAAGTCCTTTGGGGCTGTTTGATACTTGCTTGACTAGCCGGGACTCGGGTTCTATTCCAGGTCGTAGCAGACTTTTTCTCGTTTCAAAAATATTACCAACAGCTTTTGTTTGTCTGCAGACCATCTTCAGATTGCTTTATTCCATCAATTTTTGGCAATCTCAACATTTGAGAGGCAGGAGTTTTCTTCGGTGTATCTCTTCAAGGACACCAGTTGGGGCTGGTTGATACTAGCTTGACTAGCTCAGCCCCAACCAAGAAAACATTTGCGTTCAGCTACCACGATACTGCAGTGGATAGAATATCCGCCCGGCTAAGCGGAAGATCCGTGTCTGATTCCCGGTCATAGTTGAATCTTTGCTCGTTTCAAAAATATTCCCTAGATATCTCCTGTTTATAAATTTGTAATTCACACTTTTAGAATAATTTCTCTCATTACGTTATTCATAGTCCGCAATGGGGCAATTTTCCGCGGCCGCGAATAACTGGCCGCCAGTCCATATAGCCTCCAAGATAAATTTCCGCTGAGTGAGCTCGCCGCAAATCATGAAATTTTATTATTATATACCACTTACATCACACCTAGCAATTTTGTGCTTTTCGTACCATAAAACAGAAGTAAATTCAAATTAAGTAAAGTAAAATTCTCACTTGTAAAATTCATTCATTCATTCGTGTTCTGTCTTGCGACAGGTCCTACCAATTAATTAATTAATTGGTTTTGACTAGGGAATATACATACACGGTGCGGTGGTTTCCCGTTGCCTTCCACACCGGACTCACACACAGAAGGGAGGACGGAAACCCGGTGCCGGCATTTGCCTGCTCTTACGAAGAACACCAGTGGGGCCAACGGCTTAACGTCCCTTCCGAAGGACGGAACAGCTGAATTTGCGCGGTCTCCTCAAACCACGCAAACAGGGGGCCGGGTGACCTTGAGAAAAAATCCTACTCGCGCAGGATTCGTACCCGATGACTTTTTCAAGCATCGGGCGAGTAGCAGCCAGCATCCTAACCACTACA
This sequence comes from Tanypteryx hageni, assembly GCA_028673005.1. Classification (NCBI taxonomy): domain Eukaryota; kingdom Metazoa; phylum Arthropoda; class Insecta; order Odonata; family Petaluridae; genus Tanypteryx; species Tanypteryx hageni. Next base: position 39,909,583 of record CM054120.1, read on the forward strand.
CCACCGGCACCCCATTGTAAAATATAAACTATTATATTAGTAGTGAGAAACCCACGGCCAGCGAGCCGCATGCGGCCCCCGGGGGGCGTTTTATGCGGCCCGCAAAACTATGAATAAAAAGTTATCCGTAAAATTTACCACAAATTTTTATAGTATACATTCAAATTACGACAATAAAACACTTGAGATTGAAATGTTAGCCATAAAACTTAATTTAGACTTGATCTTTACTGCTACGACACTTCAGAATATCTAGTTAACGTCCGATTCAAAGTTTAACCCGGGCCTCCGAAGTGCTGCCAACTTGCAATGCGGCCCGCCAAGAAATTCGCAAACATCTATGTGGCGCGCTATATAGAAAAGTTTGCTCATCACTGTATTATATTATACAGCATGCCAATTTAATGATGGCCCCATATAAAATTTTCTTTATTAATACAACTAGAGGTTAGTGTATGGCATGTTTTTTATTTGCCCAATTTATTTAAATAAAAATGTTTGATTATGGATAAAACCTAAAAAGGTTATAAGGATATATTTCAGTAAATTTAATGTGACCATAAACCGGTATCACTCCTATGACGAGCATCCTTAGAATGGTAACAGTTAGGCTTGGTAGGTTTCGATTTAAATCGTAAAATGTCAATAAACGTCGATTTTTTAAACATTTCAAAATCTACGAAAATGAATAGTCGTCGATAAGAGTCCATATTCCAACAAGATGGAAAAGTATACGCCTAAAAACCTTTTCTGAACTATAATATTAAAGTCGTTTCTGTTTACTTTTTTCGCAACATTAATTTCTACCTACGATTTCGTTACATTTCTGGGCTTGCATTACCAGCGGGACTGAAAGAAAGGTATTTTCTTACACTCAAATATGCGTCTTTTTGTAAAGCTCACGCTTCAATTCTGGACAATCAGGTAATCGCAAGGTCCTAGGGTAGTTTTGAGAACACGTGTTTCTTAGACCTTTGAGGTTTTTGTGATTATATTTTCCGACATAATGGTGGGATATTCTACGAGCCTCTCTATAGAGATAAGGTCATGGAAATGTGCTGCTGATTGTATTAACAGTTTAATTCGTGACTACCCGTCATTTTTTGCGGGCAACAACTCTAGTGTAGTATCTCTCTATCTACTGAAAATATTTTCTACCCCCTCTTACTCTGGAGGGGAAGAGCTGGTAGACGTAGTGTTGGGAGCAGAGACTTGGCTTTCGGTTGACATCAATTATAATGTGATTTTCCCACCGGATTACGTGATGTATTGAAAAAATAGGAGGGAAATAGTCGGAAATGGAGTTTTCTTCGCCGTTAAAAACAGTATATTTAGCCAGCTAGAGGAATTTTTCTCACGCGAAATAATTTGTTTTTTACTCCTTTTACAGTCCCCACGACTCAGAAGTCGAAAATGTTAGAGAGGTTAGTTGCGCATTATAGATGATTACCGGAAGAAAAGGTGATTTAATATTTATTCTTGGAGGAGATTTTAATCTTCCATCCATTGATTGGGATTTGTTTGTTTGTATGGTATATCTGGCAAATCAACCTCTTAGATTATCATAGCCATTACTCCTGTACCGAACACACAAGGGAGGAGGGAAACCCGGTGCCGGCATTAGCTTACTCTTTACGAAGAGCACCAAGGGAGCCAACTGCTTAACGTTCTCTCAGAAGGACACACAAGTAGGGGACTTGACGATCACAGGTTGAAAAATCCGACCTCCGCTTCGTGGAAGGCCAACGCTCTAACCACTCCACCTACGCCCCCCCCCCCCCCTATTGATTGGGAATCCGGAACTTATGTTAGTGGTGGGAAAGATAGAGAAGCTACTCGGGAATTAATTGAAGCATTTATCCTAAACTCTCTGGAACAAATCGTTAATGAACCGCACGATACGACAACATCGGCAACGAAAACCTACTAGATTTGCTAGTAACGACCCACCCGCTATTCACTAGAAGCCTATATACCGACGATGGTATTGGTGACCTCAAATTGTAATTAACATATGTACATAAATTCTCATTGTTTCAAATATTCGGACATTACGATAACCTACGAATCTGGTCGAACTTAAAATTTCTAGCGTAACAATTAAAATCGTTTCGAATGAACACGATTTTTAAAATATTATAACAATCGGGCCATTCTTATCTAAAGCAACTAATGCTAGACACCTATTAATATAACAGAAACGTACAATAAGCACTCAGGGATATCAAGGATGCGGGAAATTGATACGAATTAGAATTCTTACATACATGGTTTTCTATAAATGTTTTTATGAAATATTAGAAAAAGATATTTATTTAAGTTATTTTATGGTAAAAATAATGTGATATTCAAAATTAAAATTTAATAAAAATGTACATTTTATAAATATTAATATCCATATTCTTTAGTTAAATGAATTTTTTAGCAATATAGGATTATTACACAGATTATTAAAAAAGTCCTCGCAAGATCTAATGTTAAATTTTATTAATGGTAGTTTTGATTGTAGTTTCATTGTAGTTTTTCTGATGTCAACACTTTATTCACTAAACAAAACCACACTTTTGGTTGGCCCATTTGTCCCTCGTAAGCATTGGAAATATTGCACAATTTTGGGCAAAGTTTTGGTAAGAGACGCCTTTTAATTGAAAATGACAGAATCTCTACTGCACACATAATAACTCTTCCCAGGGTTTTTTCATTCCATGTTTTTATTTTATCTTGGGTTGCATAACTTCTTAGGTAAGATATTTCACCAATGCAATTATTTTCTTTTATGGAATTGTTTGTAATGTTTATAATAACAAATTCCAAAATCTCTTGGATAACTTGCCACGACGGAGTTTTTTTTAAGATCGATCCAGCTGAAATTTTCTCGAACATTAAATTGATCGGTGTGCATTTTTAAATACTATATACCACCCGTGGGCGACCGGTCGCCCTTTAGGAGGGGCAATGTCGCCCGCAGATGCATCTGGGCATTTAATGTACTATATACCTAAGGAGAAAGCGTTCTTAAGATAATATCTGCCGGCAGGATTTTCCACGGAAAACTCAATACAGAGAGAGAAGGTCATGTATACGTCTCTCTGCTTATTCCCGGAACTCTCTTCAACGAAATTTGGGAGAAGAGAGCTTCAGCGATTGTTTGATGTTAATCGTCCCCGTGTCTACCCCATGGGATGTTTTTAAAGATTTTTCACTATCCCTCGGGTTTTCCCTTGATTTTGGGGATACGATTCCATAAGCTTTCTCTCCTCCGTGTGAATCGAATCTTATATTCTGGCAGTCGTTCTCTGAAACTTGACGAGGAAAGATCACACCGGTTTCGTGGTTTTGGCGGTATTTTGCCCTGCCCTTTGTGAGAGGTTAGTAAATTTCATTTTTATGTATATTGCGTTAAAAATGAGCGTATGTGTATCTTAACAATCTTCACTTAAAATTGAAGGCGAATTAAGAATTAATACAAATTTGTTATTTATAGTAAAACATTTCGGTGATTGTATAAACACTCAGCAGCTGAGGAAAGGCCATAAATCGAGTGATGATTAATTAAGTCTAAATTTTTCTCTGTATACATATTTATTTATTCTTTGATTTCGAGAGGATATTTAGCAAAGCGATTGTTTTAATATAGAGGTTGTCTTTACTCCTGCAGTTATTTTAAGCCTTGGCTTAACTTTGCTTTTACTTACTCATATACGTATATTGAGAAAGTATTGTTATCGTGAAAAATTCGACTTCGATATTTTGATGGAAATACACGTTTTAGGTGTCCCTTAGTCCATAAAAGTGGTTTTCGCCATCTCGTCTGTCTGTCCGTCTGTCTGTCTGTCTGTCGACTGTACGCCGATATAGGGCCCATACTCTTACATGAAATCAAATGATATTTCGTATTTGTGCAATATATCATATTTTGCAGAAACTTGTTTTCATAAAAATGATATTGCACAAACATTAAGGATATTTTATTCTTGGCGATTTTTAGATAACATTTATTTACTCAAAAATGGCTACAGAGAATTTGATTAAAATCAATCCAATTGTAGAGCCTGATGTCACAAAAAATTCTATATAAGCCATATATCTCTTGAAATCACTATATGGCGTCCAGTGGCATTCAAATGTATGCTAAGCTGCCTTACTCATGCCCTATGACATCACGCCTCCGCCGCGATCCCCTAAAAATCTTATTATAGCCTAAAAGATTAAACTGAATCGAATGATATCTCATATTTGTGGATAATATAATTCATAATAGACACTCTGAAGAGATGAAGATATTGCGTAACAATTAAAGGGTATTTTTTCTTGTATATTTTAAAACAAAATTCCATTTACTCAAAAATGGCTATAAGGATTTTTATTAAAATCCATCCAATCGTACAGCCTGATGTCACAAATAATACTTACTAAGTCATATGCCCCAAAAAATTATTAATATTGACTAGTGATATTAAAATATACATTAAACTACGGTTAACTTTGATTTATAAGCGTTTGTCTTTTATAAATGCACACAGTCGACCAAACATATAAGAGAAAGTTTGTGCAATGCGCCATTTATTTCATCTTATGTTGAAAATTCTGTTGTGTCCAAAAATAAATTCTTTGGTACGAGACGGATAACGAATGCACCCATATACATAGTTTCATAAAGTTGAAGTCGCTATTGACTAAACCTGGTAGAGTAATACCCCGATTTACGTTGCCCCCCTTTGCGTTGACTCGAATTTATGTAGTCAATCATTTGATACCTCTGTACCGATTTGTGTTCATTTGCTTCGAAGTTACGTCTTCGTCCAAGATGTAATCGAAACAAGTCGGAAAAATCTCAGATTTTTCAATTTTCAGCTTTCTGAATCATGTAATGAATTACTATAATTAATAAATAAAAATTTTTAAAACATCTAAACAAAAATAAATACAGTTACGAATTACAAATGAATCGGTTGGAAGTCGGTAACCGAAAATGTTGGATTTGAAAATTCCCGGTTGATACGTAATCTCTTATTGTTCCTCCAAAAGATTTGTTGTGGCGTTCGATAGTTCTGTATATTGTGAAATTTTCAAGAAATATTCTGAACTAATGACAATCCTAACGAGTTGTAGGATAGAAAAATGGAACTTTTATCGAGCATCGGAAAAGGCAAAAAGTTTTTATAATGACTTAACTGAGAATGTGAGAATGAATCCTCCCGATAACTCAGCCAAAAATCAGATTTAAATTGACAAATATTTTTTTGAATCCCATCTTCTGAATGGGTATATATACTTTTAATTTTATTAAAACGTTTTATTACGTCTTCTGACCGTTTTAATTGCATTATAGTTGGCGCCTTCATTTTAACTGTCTGTTTGTTTGAATGCCCAGCCAATTCGCCTCTCTTACTGCACAAATGGGTATCTTAGGGGTAGTGCAATGAATAACCGGGGAGGGAGGAGGGAAACCCGGTGCCGGCATTTGCCTGCTCTTACGACGAACACCAGGGGGGCCAACGGCTTAACGTCCCTTCCGAAAGACGGAACAGCTGAATTTGCGCGGTCTCCTCAATCCACACAAACAGGGGGCCGGGCGGCCTTGGAAAAATCCTACTTGCGCAGGATTCGTGCCCGCTGCCTTTTCAACCAGCAGGCGAGTAGCAGCCAGCGTCCTAACCACTACACCACCGTATTTGAACTTTTTAATAGTTAAATTGTTTTGATGACTTGCACTCACCGCCCCTTGTTGCATTGTTTCTTATGGTAAACTCGTTTTGATCTAGGTTGATTTGATTAACGTCGTAATTTTCAGGTACGTGTCCTCGACATAAATCGGCGTATTACTGTACAGTGTTTATTAACCTGAAAATCGTTAAGTCAAGCTTATATTATTTGGTCACGATGCTTGTAAAATTGCAGTTTTATGTTGTGCGATTAAAGCAAAATCAAGCGCGGCTATTTTGATTCAGAAATGCATGGTAAGTTTATACATAGGTACAATCGAAATTTCCATCTGGCTTGCCAAAGAAGTGGTTAATTTTTTCTTATTAGATTAGATGGTTGGTTTTTAAACATAATGGTAATATGGAACTCTTTATAATAAAAGCATTATCGTTATTTGGTATATTTAAATTGTGGATTTAACATCGTCTATTCACGATCATGTATGATTATTTCTTTTGTCGTAATTTGCTGCAATTGGAAGTCTTTACATTGCATCTTTTTCTTATTAAAGTTAAATCCTTCATAAAGATGAACATTGAATTGCCAAAAAAAGAATACTTATTAGTATAATTATGAGAGGAAAGACGAATTCTTGTTCATCATGGTAAAAGATAAATGTACGTGCTTAATTTGTCACGCAAATGTTGCAAAACCTAAAAGAGATAAGGTTGAGGGACATTTTAATACAGTTCATAGAAATGTTTCTGTGATTTTTCTTCTAAATCTGAAATTAGGAAAATGAAAGTGCCAGAACTTGTTTCTAACTTACAGAAGTAACAATCATTGTTCAAAGCACCCACTGTTAAGTCTATAGCCGTTAATGTTCCTTCTTTCCGTATGTCTCACATTATTGCTAAACACAAAAAGCTATTGAAGATAGTGAAGTGATTTGAGCGGCTTTTATTGAAGCTAGTGACTCATTATTTGACAGCTACAGTAATAAGAGTGCAATAACGGAAACTATTAGAGATTTACAATTATCTAGAAATACCGTTACTCGAAGGATTGAGACAATGACAAACGATACCACAAAGATGCTTCAGGAATTGTCCACTTGTGAATATTTTCCCCTGAAAATTGATGAAATCGATAATGTTGACACAGCACAAATGTGTATTTGCGTGCGAATGGTTTTCAAAGATTATAGCACTAAAGAGGAATTTTTAAATTAGTTCCATTGGAGGGAATAACTCAATTACTCAATATTTAGAACTTTTCTAGAATACGCACATTCAGAATATAGTGATTTACAGATAATTTTCTGAAGTTCGCTGACTAAGTAAAGGTTTCTGGAGTTTATAACAGAAATTAAAAGTTTTTTAATGAAAGGAGAGATGTCTATAAAGAACTTGATGATGTTGATTGGCTTTTGGATTTGGCTTTTCTAACAGACATTACGATTTTATTGAAAAAATTAAATTTGGAGCTCAAAGGAAAAAATAAAAACGTGGCCGAAATGATAAGTTTTGTGAAAAGCTTTAAAACTAAGTTACAGGTCATAATTTCTCAATTAAAAAAGAATAATGTAAAATATTTGAAATGTTTAACAAAATAAATTATTAACCAGGGAGTAAGTGACAATTTACTATCAATGAAATCAGAAATGTATGTTTATGTGTTAGGAAAATTAGAAACAGAATTTGAGGAACATTATCTAGATTTTAGAGAGCTGGAACCCGCTGTTGCATTTTGTTTAAATCCTTGTTACATACTCGATATTGAATGTATTTTAAGCAAAATAAAAGATATGTTCAACATAGATGAGATTGATCAGGAAGATGAAATCATTATGTTGCAAAATAATATAGAGTTGAAAGCAAGGTATAACGATTCAAGCTTTTGGAAACTTATTTCATATGTCAAGTTTTCGAATATAAATAATATTACATTAATTTTGAAAGCTTATTTCCATTCCACTTATACGTGGATCGATATTTTCTAATATGAACTTAATTAAATCAAAAACTAGAAATGCACTCAGTAATGAACATCTCGAAGATTGCTTACGACTCTCTGTTTCGTATTACAACCCCAATTACCAATCATGAGCTAAAGATATGCAGTGCAAACGTGCCCATAATCGCGGAAATCAAGATAAAATTTAAATTAATTAATTAGTTATATATTTTGTTAAATTTAAAAAATGTTAGATAATAAATGAATTTTACGCTAAATTTGTAGTATAATTCATTCTTGCGATCCCATTTTATATATTGAAAAAATAAGTAGCTCGCAAGACAATTACTAGGTTGAAAGTATCCATGATATGAAAAAGTTTGAGCCACCATCCTCTAAGCTGTTTTTATAGAAATTCTGAATGTGACAAATAAACCAATTCCTCTTTATATGGCCATTTTCTTCTAAATTTGCCAGATCATACTCATGTGTATTGGAATAAATTTATTTTCCAACTGTAGCAATTATTTTTAAGTCAGCAATGTGTTCTACAACATCAAAACTAGTCTCTCTATCTCCTTCAATTTTCTTTGTTGTATCACAGAATAATAATGCTTAATGATGGACAAATTTTAGCCACAGTTCCGAATATTCATTAGTAAAGAAATTTCTTAGTATCGCTTGAAAAATTTTTGAGATAAAAAGTAAGATATTATGGGCAAAAAAACTTATAAAATGATTTCAATGCAAAGCAGAAATGCCTACCACCTGGTATTACTAAAGCCCAAAATCTTTTGGTAATCTATTTCCGATGATCCACAGAACACCATTAATTTCTCGCTACGTACTGTATAAATATAAAAATAAGTATGTATGTATCTTTATGACAATACTTTCAATATCAACAGGTAACGAATCTGTAGCTGATTGCATGCTATAATGCACAATATGAGCAGCACAGCCCACACCAATAAGACTTTGTTGTATACTCTCATTATGTTAGCAAAAATATTGTTAGTACCCTTTCTTCAAACTCCACCGAAATCCTTATTAGCAATATCTGCAAAAAGCATAAGCTTTGTCTTTTAAGATTTTTTGTCAAATATATTAATTATCTAGTTAAGAATTATTACAGATGTCTCACCGGAAGATTTAAAATTTTCAAAAGTTTTATTTGTATACCAGCTTTCTTCAAAATATCGAAATAATGTTTGGAAAATTTTAATATTATGTTGATTTATTGCGGCTGGAAAAATTGAGATGTAAAGGACACTTTCGAATTTATTGTAAAACTGAAGTTGAGTATGGGGAGATAATATATTTATTATTTCTTCACATTTTCGTTTTGTCACATGCAAACATTTTATTTATCATCTTTTAGATAGATTTTGATGTGCATTATATTTTAACTAAAACTGTGATTATGAGCAACACTGTGTAAGGAAAACTAGCGCTCGAATTTTGCTAGTTCCTCATCTTTATTGCCAAATTTTTCATCCCGAAAATAATCACTTAATCTAGAAGATGATGCGGTCAAATCCAATGCCGTCTGTGTTTGTCTGAGGCAACATGTCTTGTAATATCATTCTTTCCCCCATGGGAAATAGAACATACACAATTCCATTTATTACATCGAACAACATACATAGTGTTTACTTTTTTAAAAGGAAAATTTCTTTTCCAACTCTTTTCTAAATATACATTTCCTACCTTTTGGCGGCATTACGTAATGAAAAGAGCGTTTTAATGAGAACGTTCCTAAAACGAGAAAAAATATAATATGAGAAGGGTTTTAAATTCGAATAAAGGTTTTAAAAAGAAAATGATTGTTAAAATGAGAAGGGACTAATGTTATTCTTACTTACAAGTAGCTCGCTTGTCTTGGATAGTGTCTCCGGTGGTGGTTCAATTTCTCACTAGAAAAAATTTTATTCACTTTCTTAAAAATTCACCACTTAAATAGAACGAATTCCAATGACATATATGGGTACGTGTAGCGCATGCGGGATATCAAAAGCAACTCACTTAAGCTCAGCAACGATGATTTGGCATTTAAGTCAGGTAAGTTTGGCGGGATATTTTACCGTTACCAGGAGATCGATACCAAGAGTTTTGAACTTCGAAAGAATAGTGGCATCACTGAGTCTGGACCAGTAATTCTCAAACGGTGGGTCGTGACCCCCTAAGTGGCTCGCAAGCACTATTCGCTAAGGCAAGTGATTTTATTTTGGTTTTAAGAATTTTAAGAGAAGTTAACACTACACAATGTGTTTTAGAATTCCGTGACATATGAGGTTAGGCGGAAGAGTGGCTCAACAGGGCCTCGCCAATAAAAGGTCATATCAATCAATCAATTGAAAATGTTAGGTAATATACTTTTCTCCTTGCGCGACTCCCCATGAGGTTGTGACCACAGTTTGTGGGCGTTAGAATTAGAATATATTTCTTAATAACACTAGAACTGCCGCATTATTATTTAACTCGAGAACCGAATGTACCATTATTTAACGTAAATAAGAGGCACGTAGCGAGGGTTATTGGAAAATGTGAGAAAAAATGATGTTTGATTGATTAATTAAATGTGATTAATAATTAAGTATTGGAAGTCATTACTGGTTTTATGGATGGAATCATTCACTTTATTCCACATGTAAAAATTGACACGCCAAATGATCCAGTAATTCCTTTTAACATGTATTACAAACAATTCGCGATCAAACTTGCTTATGCCATGGCAATAAATAAATCGCAAGGCCAAACCTTAGCCAAAGTTGATCTTTTTACGCCTGAACCTTGATTTACACATGGAAATATGTGGGATGTTCAAGAATTCGAACACAAAATTGTTTACAAAAAAATTTGAAAATTAAATAACAACGAAGAATTGAAATAGGCTTCCCTTTATGCGGCAAGGCGCAGTAACGGTGATTGCCATAATCTCCTACAAGAGATGAGATTAATCTACAGGGAGTCGTTTTTAAATTACTATACAAAGTTGCAGAAATGTCTGACACCCTACTTAGTAGAAGTAGTGACGCGAGATTCCATATCACTAGCTGAACGTTTAAGTGTTCCGTTAAGGTAAGATCCAAATTAACAAATGTTGGTGGAAATGAAATATCATAATTTAATATGTCAAAGTAAAATGTTTTTGGATTGCTCATGTATTAAATACAGCAGCGGGTGATAGCATGACCAGTTTATCATATCAATATCGATTGGGAAAAACTACGGTGCTCAATATAATAAAGGAGACAGTTGTGTCATGTTTTGAAAGTCCATTGTCCACGCCAAGAAATTTCTGCCTTCATATGTTTGTACTTCGCATGGTTTGCATCACGACCATCTTGTATTTCCGCGCGCGATGAGCGGCCCATGCGTGCCACCGCGTCTTCCGCCCGAGTGGTAAGAATCGTTACTTTTGATTAAAGGTTATCCGCCGCGCCGCTCCTGCCGCGTACATGAAAACGCAGCAGTAGGCGCCTGTTGCGGATCCCATATTAATATATATTCATACTGTGCATAGTCATTCAGAAACCGAAATTTCTTAATGGCGTTGTAGAAGTTGTAAACTACTTCATGGTCTCTTGACGAGGGTTAATATGAAAATTATAAACTAAGGTGACATCCGTGTAAAATATTCCTTAAAACAATTGCTTCAAAGTAATACACCTTCAAGTCAGACACGTAGAGATAAATATAAAACAAAAACAACATGATGAACTAGATTATATCTTAATGCTTCCGAAAAGTAATTGAAAAATAAGTCGATATAAAATGTGATATCTTAGAAAGAGGAATTTTGGACTTTTCTTGAAAGATAAAAAGTTTTATTAGGGATAGTCATATCGGGAAGATTATAATGAACAACGTAGGGGTGTAAAGTCTAAATGATACTAAAAAATGACTTCTTTCAGTTAGTGTTAGTGTTCGCACACTCACAAACACACACACACACACGCATGTGCAGAAAAATATAAAGTTGGGATTTGAGTAGATTATCTGCAGACCCAACGAAGGCAACTCGTGACACGTTAACATGGATAGAAGAACGAGTTTCCTATACATCATTTTGCAGGCACTTCTGGTAAATTTCATATATTATAAAAATATATTGACTGCTTAATAGAAAGATATCATACCAATTATTACTTTTGCTGTACCGTCGTTTTTAGGTAATTCAAGGTGCCAGCGCATTCATAAGGTTAGTAAGTGTTGAAGAAAATGAGTGAGAAAACATTTATTTCGCCTAAAACATCAAACTCTTGTTATTTATTCATTTATTACCGACGATAGCCCAGAAAGGTTGACACGAGGAGAAGGATGTGTCCAAGAAGGTGTAAACCCTCATCCTTATGACTGTCACAAATACGCGATCTGTATGAGAGACGCCTCTGGAGATTTCCTGGCAGACTACTACCTCTGCCCAGATTCTGAAGCGTTCTCTGACACCGAAGGCACCTGCGTCCCAGAAAACAAGGTCAGATGACTATTTAAAGCTCTTCCTCAATAAACTTGCGTATAGCTCAAAGTTGTCCTCAGTAGTTGGAAAATTAAAAACACTACGCTAGAAATTTGAAGACTACTGCTGGACATATCATACGTAAAAGAATTTCAGTTATTGAACACAAATTTTGTGGTGAATTGAAAGATGGCGTGTTTCTATATCTGAGGCGAGTAAACGTGTTATGCGTATTTAACGGATACAGTGACAATAATCGCCCAATGATAGGGGTGTGAAGTGCATTAAAAGCATTATATCCACCATAGAACTATTAAAATTCAACGATCGGATAAAATATCTAAACGAAATAGGACTTATCATAGACGCTTGATGCCGTCAAATAGTACTTAATAAGTGGATTTCGGATGCGTATCAGAAATTAGTGTGTCTTTAAATCGAAATTAATTACGTTAAAAAGAATCGTAAGGTGAATTTCACGATCGAGAATATAGATGACGATGTACCCATGAATACTAATTGGGATAGAAAGAAAATACCAGAAATTAATAGAATATTTGAAGTGAATTAAGCGAAAGAGAAATGTTTATTAAGGATTTAAGAAACTACACAAAAAGTAATACACAACTCATGATGCAATATCCAGGATGAGGGCGACGACTGCATACGGGTGGGAGTTTCGTCGAAGTCAATCATATTTATACATTCATACATACATATATACATTTAAAATAATAGATACTAGTCTTGACAGGAAAACAAATTTTAACACGGCATCTTGTGCACCAATATTAAACCATACATCTCGTTGTAAAAGAAATATATTCGACTGAAACGCATATTTCTAAATATATCAAAATTTCGGAGAAGTAATTATGGATGCTACACACAACTATTAAAATTCCAATTTAAGCGATTCTCATATGCGGATTAGATAAATAATAATAAAATAAATAATAATAAATAGGCAAAGAAAACATTAAACTGAGGAAGTCTAAATAAAATTTCATCTCGCAACGGTACTTGGGAAAAGTTTTAAGTGTTTTTTAGACAAACAGATTAGCATTACTTTTATTATATTAACCTAAAATTCAATTATTTAGTTTAAAATTCACGGTGAAAACAGTGCTTGCGCCACATTTTTCGTTATTATTTTCATTTGATTATGAGTTTCAAGTAACCTCTCAGCGGATTCTGACGAAAATTACGATCAGTTCACCTGACGCGTTAGCTGGACTGACGTATTACTCAGTTTAGAATTGAATGTCAAAAGTATCATAAGTCGCGAATGGTGAAAATTTGAAAATATTAAAATTTCGGAGAGTTAATTATCGATGCTACAGACATCATTTAATATTCCGGTTCAAAAGATTCTACAATGCGGAATTGGAGAAATGTTTTGCTAAATAGCCAATGGAGAACATCAATGAAAACATAATGTCTAATGAAACTGCCATGTTGTATCAGCATTTAGAAAAGTGTTTCATTAGAAAACATTTTCGTTTTTTAATTATTCAACCTAAAATACATCTATTAAGTTTCGAATACATGGAGGAATACTATGTGTACGTGCTTTTTTAAATCACTTATAAGTAGTTAGCATTGGAGCAAAGGGATTTTGTTTTATATAGGCTTGGTAGGATTCGATTTAAATCGGTAAAAGTCGATAAACATCGAATCCGTAGAATTTTCAAATCGACGAAAACGAATTGTCGTCTATATGCGTCGACATTTCAATACTAAATCTTTTATGAAATTATTCCTAGGGATTTTTAAATTTCCTTTGTCACAATCAAATTTAATATATTTTAGCGCCATGCGTCCAAAACAATAGAGAATTCGGCATTTTTTTATGCTAGACAGCCACACTTTATTCGGTATTCCATACCAAAAAATTTGATCGATTTATTGCACTCGGTCTTTAATCTCGACCACATCTGATAATCCTTAGGCTCCTTTGGTTGCTTAAACCATCTGTCTTGAACATTGAGTACCAGTAACCCTGGTGGTACGTGAAGACTTTCCGAGGGGTACTCGTTCGTTGACCCAATCGTGCTATCTGCTATGGAAACATTTATTGCAAACCGCCCTCGCAACCGAAATATTTCCTACCGCTGATATGGGTATCCCCATGTGGTTAATCCCTTTTCTTGGAAAGGCAGTAGATGGTAACCGAACAAATAAAGGGCGTTGGAACAATGCAGTAGTGCTGGCCTAGACCGTGCAAATTCATCGCTCCGTTCTTCGGAAGGGACGTTAAGCCGTTGGCCCCCTTGGTGTTCTTCGTTAAGAGTAGGCTAATGCCGGCACCATGTTTCTCTTCTCCCTTTTTATCCAGCTATTCATGGCACTACCTCTTAGATACCCATAGCGCGTAAGCAAGAGGTGATTCAGCTGGAAACATACATTAGTATGTGACCTTTGAAGATGAAATAATGCTGGCCTATGAGGTCTATACCGCCGGTTGTTCCTTCGCTATAAATTCTTCTCGAGGGCTGATGCCCCATGGAGTTTTTTATCTTTAGGAAAAATAAGTCTTCTTCTAACTTCCGAAAAAATTTTTTCCAAAGGACTTGTTTGGTAAACGAAAACCGGGAATCTAGAGGCCATCCATGATCCACATTTCTTTCCCATAGGATTTCCGTCTCCTTCCGTCAGTATTTCATTTCAAGTTGTTGTAGATAGATTTTCAATTCAAGTTTTCCTGTTTCGGACTCAGCATTTATTATCTTCAGGCACACATTTTTTCAAAAAATTATGTGTATATATATATATATATATATATATATATATATATATATATATATATATATATAACAACTTACGGAAAAGGAAAGGTAAAATGAATATATGGATGTCAACAAGGTGTTGGGATGAGGAAACCCAGTGAGCACTCACCAATCAGACGACTTCAGGTTGGCGAGGCTCCGGGGATGTCGAAGCGACACACGTAAAATAACACAAAAACACAGAAACATCACAAACGTAAAGCTTTCGGAACTACTCCTTCTTCAGCTACATATATATATATATATATATATATACATAATTTTTTGAAAAAATGTGTGCCTACATAAAACAATTAACACTAAATGATACTCGCAAAAAAAGAAACAGTGGGGCACAAGTTGTGGCTGTTGTGAGTGGCATAATAGCTGAGGTTTAAAGTGCTGGAAGGTTGTCTTGGCCCAACGCAAGTTCCGCGGACAAAGACACGAAACTTCTCGTTTGTTCAAAATGTATCACACGAAATCTCCGTCTCATCTCCACTCTACGATATCAAATCCACTCTCATCTCTCTTACTTTAATACTAATACACACAGCATAAGAGATAATGAGAGATGATTTAGGCTTGTGGTTTAGTGGAGGATTTTATTTCATTTGTATTTCACTGACCGCGTAAGCGCATAAGAGCGAATCAGAGACCCATAAAAGGAAATTCCAGTAGCAATAAGTTCGCCGCATAATAGCGAATTCGCATAAAGCGAACCCGCAAAAAGAGAGTATAACACGATCACGAATTTAGGACGTTATACCGGAAATAATTTGCTAAAATTTATTATTATAGTTTCGAAAGCTACATTTATAGCAGCTAGTTGTTGTGATTTATATACATCATGTATTCACATTTTTTGGAAAGGTAAATGAAAAAAATAATTGGGAATTAATAAATATATATTTTTTTAATTTCAAAAATATATCATAGTATTTCTACTTGACATTGAGAAAAACGACAAATATTTCGTGTATAATAAGTGTCGTTGTATATATTCTCAATTAATTTTATTCAATATGGGATAATTCATTGCAGTGTATGTGTTATGGCGACAATAAAATCAACGACTAAATGTATTTCTAGTTCAAAAAACTTTTACCTACTTTTATAGCGAAAAAATTGTTAAGTTTTCACTTATCCGCCCGTCCGTCTGTAGGCAAGATTCTGAAAAGATTTTCAATTAAGACTCACAGGTTAGTGAAAAATACCTACTCCATTTTGTTGTTATGGCTCTAAGTGGCGTGACTTAAGTGATATAAATATTATTATGACCTTTTTATTCTACCTTTTGGTAAATGTAGATTATCCGGGAATGAAGAAAATATTTAAATGAACATAAGATACAGTTTCACGTGTTTTTCGCTAGTGATGCGCCCCTCGGGGTTCGGCTACGGTGGCAAATTCCCCTCTCGCCTACCCGTTGCTAAGAATATCGCTTGTTCGTCTCGTTTATTATAAGCTATTATAAAACGATCAAGTGAAATATATTAATTTTGATAAATATCATCGTTGTATTATTTATTTAAACGCAGTAATATGATTTATTTTCCGGAATGTTCTGTCATCAGTAGTTTTCTAACATTTCTTAGAAATCTTAATGCAACTATTAGGTAATTACATAAATTTTTCCTGAAAGTTTGCTATTTTTACGGGAAGTAAATAGTAAGTTAAATATACACACTTACTGATCCAGATAAAATTCAAACTTATGTTTTTATGTGATTTACACAAAGCATTGAATGTTGACATTAAAAATTTAAATTGTATGAAGTCAAGGGCATTAAACTCTTGTCTTTTTAAAATGAAGTGTAAGGAGATGAGAGAAATGCATACCCTATTGTTATTTCAGTCTGAAGTGCGATGTTTGTCACGGGGAAGAGTTTAACACGCCTATTTGAAATGAGAAATGAAGTCAGACATTTTCTAACAGAAATGAAATCTGATTTGTTAGTTTGGTTTGATAGAGAGGAGTGGATTTGCCAATTGGGTTATATGACGAATAACTTCCATAACTTGAATGACCTAAATCTTCAGCTCCAAGAATTTGACAAAAATATATTTATAGCACATGACAGGACAAAAGCATTCTATCAGAAAATATTGTGTTGAGAAAATGTGTTGAAGTTGGTAATATTGCAAGGGGCCAAGGGGGTGCCGGTGGTGTAGTGGTTAGGACGCTGACTGCTACACGCCTGCTGCTCGAAAGGGCAGTGGGTACAAATCCTGCGAAAGTAGGATTTTCTCCAAGGTCGCCGGGCCCCCTGTTTGTGTGGTATGAGGGGACTACGCAAATTCAGACATTCATCCTTCGGAAGGGACGTTAAGCCGTTGGCCCCCATAGTGCTCTTCGTTAAAAGTAGGCTAATGCCGGCACCGGGTTTCCCTCGTATCTTGTGATTGTGTTCGGTGTGAAAGGAGCTATTGCTATGATAATCCAAGAGGTTGATTAGCCAAAAATACACACACACACTCATCGCTCGAAAAAAATTGTCACGAGACAAATTGGAAGCCGAGTCATCCATGACTGGTGTACGGCTGGGGGAGACACTTTTTTACAGCATCATTTTCCTTTATACTTCTATAATACCAGAATGAAACACAATTCTCTTCGGAATTTACGCAAGTCAAGATATATTGGATAGAGTATCGCAGGGGGTAACTCCCAACCCAGCAAGTGTATCCCCCTGCTGTACACCAATCATGGTCTCGCATTCCAATTTGTCTCACGACGAATTTGTCCATAAATGAAATTACGCACGCTGAGTTTCCCGTGCGATGTAATATTGGGCGACGAGTATGTCGTGTGAAAGAATGACGCACGACGAATTGACTGCGTATTATTGACGGTATACCAGTTCGTACTCGAATTTAAAAAGAACCTCGATTTTGTAAAGAAAAACTTCTTAGAATAGGGTAAATATGGTATTTTCCAGAAATTGAAAAAATAGACAGCTGGATGAAAAATTCCTTCACAAGTCAAGAATTTTATAATACTGTACTTCCAATGAAATTGAAAGAAGATCTAATTGAATTGTATGCTGACATAACATTAAAAGTAACATTTGATAATAATTCGCTCTGTGATTTTTGGCGTATAGTTGAAAAGGATTTTAATAGTTTGAGTGACATTGTTATTAAGAAACTCCTTCCATTTCCATCCATCTACTAGTGCGAACAAGGTTTCTCGGCACATACCTCAATTAAAACAAAAAACAGAAATAGAATCTATGCTGAGCCATGTCTTATTCTATCAATGAGCAACATTCATCCACGCATACAGAAGCTAATTTATAAATAAAAAAGAGCCTCAACCATTTCATTCAAAGGTAAAAAATTGTAATCTTATAGCTATATTTAATTTATATTAAATATTTTAATAAAAAGATAGTTTAAGATAACAAAGTGAAACTATGCATTATTATTGCACAAAATACAAATATAATAAACATATAATATATTTTATTTAAGGTTTACATTGCTGAAGTTAACAATTCTGTTAAGTTGTTTTCGTGTGTGTGTGTGTAAAAAAAACAGAACTTAACAGAAGTGTTAACTTCAAAATGTATCAGGGGGTACGCAGACGAAAAAGGTTGAAGACGATATGATCAGCTTCCATACTCAATTTACTCAAAAGTGTTCTGACTTTTGCCAACAATCTCCAAGATGCAAAAAGAAAAATTTTCCTAAACTGAATTAATACTGATCGCCAAATATCCGTATAGCACGTCTCGAAAGTATTACGTAATACTCCCCGCTTGACAAAACCCACGCTATCATAACTCATTTCGTGGTTGGTTAGGATAAAACTCTACTACTACGATTATATTTTTGGAGGCCTGCCTTATAGTATTTTCAAAAACATTCATAAAAGTCATATTTTTGGTAGCTATAGCCACAGCTGATTCTCCGAGTGACAGAGTCCCATGATTATTTTTCTTGCAATGCTGTAGCATCGTTCAATGTTCGTAGTCTGGATTTTTTTGTACACTCATCATCGTATTTCACTCAGCAAGATGAGATTTATTCTGCAAAATATTCATATATGTATTTGGCTGGGCATTATATTAACGTCACATTAAGTTTGTTATTGAATGGTCACGATTTCTTGGATAAGGGACGCGATTTAACGAGTAAAATTTACTTGTGATTTATTCCGAAAAATTAGCCGTACCGGGGGCAACAACAACACATTCACCAAAGATTAGAGAAAAACAGAATAACCGGTATGCGAGAACAATCGTTTCAATATACATAGTTTTTGTAAAATTTAATTGGAAGAATATGATTTTTGTAATTGTTATTGATAAAAATCGATAACATGTATTAAAATAAACGTTGATATTCATCCTCGATTTTTAGGAAAAATAAACGTCGATTTTAATCATCTTATTTTAAAAAGCCTTGTTATATGTAACCTCCTAGAGTTTTCTAAGGGAAAATTACTTTCAGTTCACCTGAAACGGTAGTAGGAGCGACGTAATATCGGGTTTAGAATGCAGTAAGAATAATTACACCGGAAAGGTAAAAAGTTGAAAATTTATGCTGCGCATAAAGTGCAGTAATCTACAGATATGGAAACCGTATATAATGTTTTCTATATCATTTATCTTGTATTTTGTGCTTTATCCAGATTCAACGCTGTCTCTACGAAGGAGCCGATATCGATGAGTGTGGTGGAAAGCAAATCAACTGTGCGAACTGTTCTGTTCTAGTTTTTTGCAAGGACGTAAGCGGAAATTTTATAGTTTTTGATTCATATAACTGTTCTAGTGAGGACAAATATTGCGACTCCAAGAAATATACATGCACGGATGAACAACCTCCGGAATGTATTCCTCATTCTGATTGCACAAGTGAAGGGTAAGAAATAATCCTGTGACACGTAATGATTAAAGTGCTGTATAACCTTAAATATCTGTCTTTAACGTAACAATTGTTTTACTGGTATAATTAATTCATAACACATTATGATTATGTATTTCATCTATAATTTGGTTTTCATTGTTTTGTTTTAGTCAGATGTAATGCGAAGCATGTTGAATGGTATTATTAGGGCTATTTTCATGTTGAAAATTTGAATTAATTTCAGGGTGTTCCCGGATATAAAAAATTGCTCCATATATTATGAGTGCAAAACAGATGATAATGAATTGACGTCAATAACTCACGTGTGCGATCATGGGTACGTATTCACTGCCAACAATGATAGCGGTGCTGATCTACAACCAGACGATACACATTGCAAAAAGAGATTGAAACCTACCGACTGTGTAACAGTTAAATGCCCACCTGGTGAGCTCGTTACTGTACCATATCCCGGAGACGATCGATATTACATTGTCTGCATGCCTGATGGCACAAACATTGTATTCATCTGTAATAGTGGGGAAATATTCGACGAAGACTTAGGACATTGCACGGTAAGATAGACTAGAATAATCTTATATTCGTGAAATTTTTAAAAGTAATATTAACCCTTAAGTGGACGCGCTCCCAATCTTTACATAACTGTTGGCGCGGCGTACTGAGTATGCCAGCTCAATGAATGGACATCCAATGCAACTCAAACCGTTGAAAATAATCTATTAACAATAAAAAATAAAACTGATGAAAGCAATAAAGTTTAATCTAAGTTATAAAACAAGAAAATTGATAAAAAATTTCAATCAACTCAAACTTGTAGAGAATAAAATTCCCTACAAGAAAGGTTGTTTGCATTTTTTTGCTGCTGCGATGGTGTAGCAGAAAATGAGCGTTGTTTGCGGAATGACCGGTCAAATTAGACTTTTTTGACGGTTAGGGAAAACTATTTATAAAGTTTTGAAACTTGGCACATTTGTTTGCTACGGCAACCTAACTAACATCAAAAGTTGACATGCCTATCATGTACGCGTCGGCCGCTATGGTGCCAAAATTGCCCCGGAGCACTACCCGCGACTGGCCTTTCGCGAATAACTCGGAAACGGTCAAATCTACGGCGAAACTGTATGCAAACAAATATATAGAAAATAACATTTCCTACAAGAAAGGTCCTATAAAGTTTTTTTGTTACTGCGATGGTATAGCAGAAAATGCGCGTTTTTGCGGAACGCAGGCCGCGCGCTGTCTTAAAATCAAGTGTTGTGAGCTCGTTTCCACACCATCAGCTGTGCTAGAGCTCCAGACGCGTTTTTTATAGTGGTATCTCCTTTACGCACTAATCCACTGTTTATTTCATACAATAAACATAAGTAATAACGAGCCCACAACACTTGATTTTAGACAGCGCGCGGCCTGCAAAAAACGCTCATTTTCTGCTATAACATCGCAGTAGCAAAAAAACTGCAAAGGACTTTTCTTGTAGTCAATTTTATTCTCTACAAGTTTGTTTGTGGACAGTTTCGCCGTAGATTCGACCATTTCCGAGTTATTCGCGAAATGCCAGACGCGGGTCCTGCCCCGGCAGCCATTTTGGCACCTTAGCGGCCGACTCGTATCTATGATGTATGATATTATCCAGAAATATGATAAATCATTCGATTTAGTTTAACCTTCTCGACTGTAGAATGATTTTGAGTGGATCGCAGCGAAGGCGTGACGTCATAAGTCTTAGGTAAGGTAGTTTAGCGTACATTTTAATGTCACTGGACGCCATATAGTGATTTTAAGAGATATATGGCTTAAGTTGTATTATTTGTGACATCTGTTTCTACAACTAGATTGATTTTAATTAAATAAAATTTTTCTAAAAATATACAAGAATAAATTACCCTTTATTTTTGTGCAATATCATTTTTTTGAACAAAAAGGGTCTGCAAAAGATGATATATTGCACAAATACGAGGTGTCATTCGATTTTATGTACGCGTTTGGGCCCTTGAACAGCGAGCAGACCAACAGACAGACCGACAGACGGCATGGCGAAAACCACTTTTATGGATTCAGAGACACCTAAAATATGTATTCCCAACAAAATCTCTGTCGAATTTTTTCACGATTACGATACTTTCTCAGTATTCTACATATATGAGAAAGTAAAGAACTGCTAATGGCCATCTTTGAGTTCTCCTTGATACAGAATAGGTTGAACAGTCAACTGCATCAACCCCCGCTTTAGTGCAATTATAATCCAAAATAATATCCGGTGTCATTGATTGTTCATCAACAGCATTATCGAAATACATAGTTGAAAGTAATATGACGGATTTATTTTCCTTTGGGACGTAAGATATATTGTCATATTGTCTTGGAAACCAAATATCGACGAATTGACAGCCCTGTTTTTATTGGGAACGAACTCTGCGTGCAACTCCCTTTTATTCTCCTTGGCGGTTCCCAAGAATGTAATATTTTGTTCTAAATGTTTCATAGCAAGAGGGTAGCTCGAGTACCAATTGCCACAAGTCAGATTCCTGTTGGATCCCTTGAGATGATCGATAATCCGGAGGACAATTTTCGTTGGTGTATTTTCTACTAGAAATTGTCCTTCTGTCTGTTTGCCGTAGTATACTTCCAAATTGCAATTAAAAAACGTTTTTGCATCGACAAGTGCAAAAACCTTTGCCCCATATTTGGCGGGCTTGTATGGGATATACTGTATAAAGCTAGCGCGGCCACTAAATGGTTCTAGCTTTTCATCAATGGTCAAGAATTCACTCGGTGAATACACGTTCTCACAGTTCTGTACAAACTTTCTCTGATGAATCTAATAGCGGCTAATTTATCGCTCTGCTGGCGTACTTTCCGCGTACTCTTATCATCGAATCGTACATAGTTAAGTAAAAACAGAAATCTCTTTTTTTTCTGTACCGTTCCCATCATCAGTCCATAGCTCACTGAAATTCGTATGGTTGACTTTTTTCTCTCCAGCAAGATACAGAAGACAATGAAAGATATTTCTGATTTTGTTGTAGGTTTTAGATCTCGATGTTTACTATATTTTTATGATATTTTATGATCACTATACATATTGGCACACAATACAGTTTCATCGATTATTTTACAATCTACAATTTTATAAAATGCATCTATCTCACACGAATGGTTTGAGCTGATTGCTTCGGATCTGGCAAGATTTTTTTCAAAATGTTTACTCGAGGTGTTTTGGCAAACATATTCCTCCTATGAGTCTTGTACCATTTAGTGTTCCTATCTTTGTCTATGAAGAAATTTTCATCACTGGCGTCTGAACATTCTTCCGCGACGCCATTTTGTTCAGTATCACTGCTGATGAGATAACGTGAAATCTTCCACGTCGGAATCCGAACAGTCGGAGGAATACACAACTTCTTCTTACACAAATTCTTCTAAAGTTGCTCATATTTCTGTAGAAGTAGCAAGTTTACGAGTCATATAGAAAATTTTAAATCTTTTACATAAAATCGGTAAATAGGTTACTCATAAAAATAATTAAAGCTAGGTACATTTTACTTGCATAACTGGGCGCGAGACGTACGGAGCACAGCTGGTATGATATAGGCATCACTATGAAACTACATCTGGCAGAGGAAACAAAAGCCTGACTCACCACTGACCTTGAGATGATGGTAGTAAGTTAAAATCTGTTTCTTCTGTTCGTGCGGCTGGGACTCGAAGAATTCCATTCGCTTTCGGGTTATTTCGTCTTGGCTACGACGCTATGTTGCCAAGTTTCTAATTTCGCTCAGTTCATCGGTAGCTGCTGACGAGTAAAGTTCTATGCTCCAACAGATCCGGATGAAGAACGTTCAGGCTTTCCGCCGTCGGCGAAATACGATTGGAAAGTGTGAGCAATCGTGTCAACAGCGGTCGTCAAGAAATTTTTAGCGGCGAGGGAAATTTACGACCTCATATTGGCTTGTATTTTCTTCCCCTCACCACACTGCTCTAACTGTAGACATGCCTCACCTGCAGGAAATGCTGGAATGGACTATAGATAGGACAAATAAAAAACGGAAGGGAAAGGAAAAGAAATTGCGTCACTTTAAAATCATTTGGCGTACTGAGTACGCCAACACGTCCACTTAAGGTTTTAAAATGGTTTATTTTAACACAGAATTCTCCACAATTAGAGATATGTCGGATTAATTTAAAATGGAAATGAAATATAATTACATTAATTTCTATATATATTGTTTTTTGTGCACGGGCGTATGGTATGGATAAAGAAATTATTTATTAATGTTAACTTGATCTCTTTTCGCGTTATTCCCGTTTCGCTAAAGCTATATCTCGAAATTTATGCATATGACTTCGGTCATCTCTTGGAGTTATTCTAAAATGAAAAATATTATTCAATAAATATTTTTCTCATATACACATCAATTATTCATAAAATTTTTAATTTCCACAAATATTATCTTTCGCAGGAAAATCTAACAACTACCACCGGAAACGATGAGTAAAGGTTAACATCTAACAACAGCCCTGGCGAGAAATTCCGCTAGAAAGCCGTTGATTTGCAGCGTTGGAACTCTTATTCTTGTACAAAATCTTGATGGAATAAAAATCATTTGCATTTTATAAATTACAAACATGACTCTTGTAAAGTTTTAAATTCTCATATAAATCTATTTTGCCTTACATTTCACCGAATAAAAAACATTGTCCTTACCTTATTTAGTTTTATTCTCCCTTCTGTTGAATCGTATTTGAGCTGGGTTGATGAAAAGATAGCGGCGTTGTGATCCTGCAAATGCATTGTTTCTTTGAACATTATATGTATGTATATATATATATATATAGCAGTTTAATTAGATTTCGAAAGATTAATGTTTTCATAAATTTTCTTCCTTGAATATTTAACAAGATGTTTATCAAATTCCGCTTTGTAAATCCGATCGAAATTGATATTGTAATTGATTCGTTTATCCTCCGTAATTACCTTGTAGAAATTCCATAAGGTGATATATTTTGAAGTTGGTTATAAAATTGTGTATGCTACCTAATTATTCAATTTTTTATCACGAGAATAATATTTCTTATTATAATCGATTCAAAATAAAGTATCACGTCTCTCCAGCTATACATAAAGGCAATCGTATTCATACATACATTTCAAATAATATATAGTATTACTGACAAGAACTAATGTTAAAACCATCCTTGGGCATCAATGCTACTTCATAAAATTGTATTGTAAAAGAATTACATTCCACCAAATTACATACTTCAATATATATCATCATATAAAATTTCGGAGAAGTAATCTTTGATGCTACATCTACATCTACAAGTTACCCTGCAATTCACCTAGTTGGTGGGTGGCAGGTGGTGCAATGCACCAAATCCTACCTAAAGATTGTCTAACGCAATTCGAAATTTCCTATTGTGATCTCGTATTGTCCTCGGAAAGAACGAGCCTAGATACCGCTCCGTCCTACAATCGATCTCACATATTTTATCGTCTCGGTCATTTCTACCTATGTAAGTTGGTGCCACAATTATTCCCACTACCTCCTCTTTTAGACATTCCGACCTATATTTCTCCAGAAGTTTCAACCTTGAGTCCAATCTACGGTCCTCCAGTGATACCAAGTTCAAATCGCTCAATAAAGAGGTGACGCTTTCCTTATGTTCGTACTTTTGTTTTACAAATCTGGCTGCTCTGCGCTGTACTCTTTGTAGTTGAATTATGTGTCCCTTCTCGTACGGATCCCATATACTCGCTGCGTATTCCACTTGCGGTCTTACCAGTGATAAGTAGCATATTTCACGTACTTTCTCTGTAGTGTTTCGTACTATTCTACCTATGAATGCCAGTTTCTTGTTGGCCGCGCCTATAACTCGACGAATGTGCAAGTATTCTTCTCTCCGCATCGCAACAAATCGTCCACGAACAGGCCGAGCTGCGTTTCGCATGATCTATCTCTCCAAAATCCGTGTTGGCATCCGCTAAGCAATGAATGACTATCTAAATAGCGCATTACAGAGCTAAAGACTATGTGCTCAAGTATCTTGCACGATAATGAAGTTAAGGATATCGGCCTATAATTTTCGGGGTTCTCTCTGTCGCCACCCTTATGGATGGGCGTAACTTATGCCATCTTCCAATCTTTAGGATCTACTCCTTCCCTAATGGATTTCTCGATTCTGCATTCCAGAATTAAATTAATGTCTGGTTAAACAGCCAAAGAAGAGAATCTATGAAAATATAAAACTGCGGAAATCTAAGTAAAAATCCATGTCGCAACTGCGCCTAGGAATAGTTTTAAGTGTTTTGTTAGAAAACAGATTCGTTTATTGTTTCAATTTTACTCCAGAAAACTGTGAATGGGCCATATTTATCGTTTTTTAATTTGGCCACCTTAAGAGTAAAGGAATAGTTCTGAAAATAACCTCCCTGCGATTTCTGGTGAAAAATTACGTTCAGCTCTCTTGACGCGGCAGCGGGAGCGACGTAATACTCTATTTTGAACCGAATATAATAAGAATTATTAGTCTCGTGATGAAAAAATTGAATATTTATGTAGCATGTACAATTTTATAACCTACTTCTAAATATATCATCATATGGAATTTCGGCAAGGTAAATAAGGATGATAAACGAATGAATTACAATATCAATTTTGATCGGATTTACAATGCGGAATTTGATAAACATCTTGTTAAATATTCAAGGAAGAAAATTTATGAAAAAATTAAACTCTCGAAAATTAATTAAACCGCCATATATATGTATGTGTGTGTGTGCCTATAGTACTTTGAAAATAAGGATAAGCATGTATGTTTATGTATTTGAATGTATATGGAATAGATGATCATGTGAACGCCAGCAACAAGATGCTAAAGGGCACCAGCTTACAAGTCTTCGCGGCTTTGCCGAATCAAACTGAAATGCAAGTGGTTGGGCAGTGGTTGGTTATTCCCAAGGTTGTGGTAACTTCGACGGGGTTCCCACCAGTATTCAGTTGTCGCCATCATCCTGGATATGACATTGCGAGTGGTGTATAAGTTTTAATGTAGTATCTTAAATCTTAAATTAACATTTCTTTATCACAATTAATCCACTTCAAATGTCTTTTGTACATAATTACTCAATGTCTGTATGTCTTTCTGTCTGCCCATCCGTCTGTCGGTCTCCCTTTTTATCTCTTGAACAGTTTGTCATAGGGAAATGCTGTAAACGCCATTTTGTTTCTGCCGACTAGGAAACTTATGGAAAAATAGTTTCGTTTAAGTAAGTGGTCCAGCCATGTGTCATTGCCTTCGACACTCCACTACGGAAGGAGAACCCTCAATAAGTCATTCATAAAAGGAATATCATTCCTAATAACTTTAAATTATTCCGGCAGTTTTTTATTTTTTTTAAATAAAAAACGCTGAGAAACAGCTCACGAAAATGCAACGTTTAATGTTTTAACTGATATGATTAGGTGATAAAATTAACGAATAATTGCGATTAAAACGCTGGCTATAATGCAGGAGAAATGGGCAGCTGCGTGCATCATAAGCGTTACATTTAGAAAAGACACCACAGCATAGAGGACTGAATTTTAGTGGGGATGAAAGGAGGAAGAGAGAGAGAGAGAGATATCTTTGGCTTCGATTAGAAAGCGGGTGTGAATTTTTCAAATAAGATTTTGGAAAAAACATCTCCTTATAATGGGGAAAATACGGTAATTTTTATTCCTTTTCGACGGAACGAACTAATGGAATATGATATATTATAATTTAAAGACCCAAAAATACTACGTTGTCGCAGCCTTTGTTACATTGGATCGCAAATTGCGATGCGAAAATGTTCAAAGAAACAATGCATTTGCAGGATCACAACGCCGCTGTCTTTTCATCAACCCAGCTCAAATACGATTCAACAGAAGTGAGAATAAAACTAAGTAAGGTAAGGACAATGATTTTTATTCGATGAAATGTAAGGCAAAATAGATTTTATGAGAACTTAAAACTTTACAAGAGTCATGTTTCTAATTTATTAAAATGTAAATGTTTATTATTCCATCAATATTTTGTACAAGAATTAGAGTTCCAACGCGGCAAATCAACAGCCTTCCAGCAGAGTTTCTCGCGAATACTGTTGTTGGATATCCATTAACCAGAAGGTGGATTTACTGCGAAAGATAATAGTTGTGGAAATTAAAAATTTTATGAATAATTGATGTATATATGATAAAAATATTTTAATGAATATTATTTTTCATTTTAGAATAACTCCAAGAGATGACCGAAGTCATATGCATAAATTGCGAGATATAGCTTTAGCGAAACGGGAATAACGCGAAAAGAGATCAAGTTAACATTAATAAATAATTTCTTTATCCACACCATACGCCCGTGCACAAAAAACACAATATATATCGAAATTAACGTAATCATTTTCTTTTCCATTTCAAATTAATCCGACATATCTCTAATTGTGGAGAATTCTGTGTTAAAATAAACCCTTTTTAATATTACTTTTATAATATCACGAACATAAGATTTTTCTCGTCTATCTTACCGTGCAATGTCCTAAGTCTTCGTCGAATATTTTCTCATTCTCACAAATGAATACATAGTATTTGCCATCAGGATTGCAGACAATGTAATATCGATTGTCTCCGGGATATTTTATAGTGGCGAGCTCACCAGCTGGACATTTAGTTGTATAGCAGAGACTTGGCTTCTTCCTTTTTATGCAATGTGCATCGTCTGTTTGTTGATCAGCACCGTTTTCACTGGTAGTGAATACGTACCCATAATCGCACACGTGAGTTTTGGATTCCATTTTACCAGAAATTATTTTGCACTCATAATATATGGAGCAATTTTTTATGTTCGGGAACACCCTGAAATGAAATTTAAATTCCAGCATGAAATTTGCCCTACTACTACCATTCAACATGCTTCGCATTACAACTGACTAAAGAAAAACAATGAAATCCAAATTATAGATGAAATACATAATCATAATGTGTTATGAATTAATTATACCAGTAAAACAATTGTTACGTTAAAGACAGATATTTAAGGTTATACAGCACTTTAATCATTACGTGTCACAGGATTATTTCTTACCCTTCACTTGTGCAATCAGAATGAGGAATACATTCCGGAGGTTGTTCATCCGTGCACGTGATTTTCTGTGAGTCGCAAAATTTGCCGTCTTTAGTACAATCATATGAACCAATAACGACATATTCTCCGTTTAAATTTTGGCAATAAACCAGAGTAGAACAGTTCGCACAGTTGATTTGCTTTCCACCACACTCATCGATATCGGCTCCTTCGTAGAGACAGCGTTGAATCTGGATAAAGCACAAAATACAAGATAAATGATATGGAAAACATTATATAGGGTTTCCATATCTGTAGGTTACTACACTGCATGTGCATCATAAATTTTCAACTTTTCACCTGTTGTGGCTTATTATTCTTTTTTGAAATTCGCCGATTAAAATCGACGGTTATTTTAACTAAAAATCGAGGACGAATATACACGTTTATTTTAATACATTTAATCTATTTTTATCGATAAAATTGACAAATTCAGATTCTACCAATTAAACTTTACTAAAACTTTATATATTAAAACATAACTTCTCGCATGCCAGATATTTTGTTGCTCTCTAGACTTGGATGAATGTGTTGTTGCTTGATCCGGAACAGCTAATATTTCGGAATAAATCACAAGTAAATTTTACTCGTTAAATCGCGTCCCTTATCCAAGAAATCGTGACCATTCAATAACAAACTTAATGTGACGTTAATATAATGCCCAGCCAAATACATATATGAATATTTTGCAGAATAAATCTCATCTTGCTGAGTGAAATACGATGATGAGTGTACAAAAAAATCCAGACTACGAACATTGAACGATGCTACAGCATTGCAAGAAAAATAATCATGGGACTCTGTCACTCGGAGAATCAGCTGTGGCTATAGCTACCAAAAATATGACTTTTATGAATGTTTTTGAAAATACTATAAGGCAGGCCTCCAAAAATATAATCGTAGTAGTAGAGTTTTATCCTAACCAACCACGAAATGAGTTATGATCGAGTGGGTTTCGTCAAGCAGGGAGTAGGATTTTGTTATACTTTCGAGACGTGCTATACGGATATTTGGCGATCAGTATTACTTCAGTTTGGAAAAAAATTTCTTTTTGTATCTTGTAGGTTATCGGCAGAAGTCATAAATTTTTTAGTAAATTTTATATGGAAGCTGATCATATCGTGTGAGCGACCAAAGGCGCCTAAGGATTATCATATGTGGTCGAGATTAAAGACGGAGAGCAATAAGTCAAACATATTTTTTTTCTGTACCTTTATCAGCTCAGTATGAATCGTCAAGACATAAGGGATCTTAGGAAAGGTATGAAATGCCGAATAAAGTGTGGCTGTCTAGTATGAAAAAATGCTTGTTTCTCTCATGTTTTGGGCGCTTGGCGCTAAAATATATTAAATTTGATTGTGATAAAGGAAATTTAAAAATCCCTAGGAATAATTTCATAAAAGATTTAGTGTTGAAATATCGACAATTTGTTTTTGTCAATTTTGAAAATTCTACAGATTCGATGTTTATCGAATTTATCGATTTAAATCGAATCCTACCAAGCCTACATAAAACAGAATTCCTTTGATCCAAGGTTGACTACTCATAAGTGATTTAAAGAAGCACGTACGCATAGTGTTCCTCCATGTATTTGAAACATAATTGGTGAATTTTAGGTTGAATAATTAAAAAACCGAAAATGTTTTCTAATGAAACACTTTTATAAATGCTGATACAACATGGCAGTTTCATTAGACTTCTATAGTTTTATGTTTCCATTAATGTTCTCCATTGGCTATTTAACAAAACATTTCTCCAATTCCGCATTGCAGAATCTTTTGAACCGGAATATTAAATGATGTCTGTAGCATCGATAATTAACTCTCCGAAATTTTAATACTTTCAAATTTTCACCATTCGCGACTTATGATACTTTTGACATTCGATTCTAAACTGAGTAATACGTCAGTCCAGCTACCGCGTCAGGTGAACTGATCGTAATTTTTCGTCAGAATCCGCTGAGAGGTTACTTGAAACTCATAATCAAATGAAAATAATAACGAAAAAAGTGGTGCAAACAGTTTTCACCGTGAATTTTAAAATTAATAATTTAATTTTAGGTTAATATAATAAAAGTAATGTTAATCTGTTTCTCTAACAAAACACTTAAAACTTTTCCTAAGCACCGTTGCGACATGGAATTTTATTTAGACTTCCTCAGTTTTATTTATTATATATTAAAAAATACATTGCAATTAGGGCATCCGGCCAGGTGGCAAAAGAAACATAATATGTCTACAAAAATAATGATATTTACTCTCACAATTTAAAAAAATATACTTTCTCTAATATCTTTAATATTAAAATTCAATTTTGCACCTGAAGTGCGGATTTTCGGAGTTCATGGAAGGCCTTCACGGCTACCGTAGCGGTCATGGGGCCCACGAAGTCCCTACCGTACTTCACCCTTCCAAGCAATCCCCTACTTTTCCAGCACTTAGGTACAATTACAGTCATGAATATATAGATTACTATTATTCCTCTTCCAAGTTCGTCTAACTTTTACCCTGCATATATGCATTAATTTTATGCTTTAAATTTTTTGCGTCCTTAGGTAATGGTTTCAAGAGCACTTCAGGTAAACTGTTCCACTCACTGATTCCTCTGTTTAGAAAAGAATACTTTGCTGTATTAGTTTTCTGCGGCCTAAGTTTAATTTTAAATTCGTGGCTATTTTTACCTAAAAAATTCGGAACCTGCATTCTACTTCGTAAGTCTTCCCGAGCTTAATTATTAGTATATGCCTGGTAAATTCCGCCTAATCTGTTAATTTTTCTGCTACTTTCTAATGATTCCAAATCTAGAATTTTAAACATTTCTGTTACGCTGTCTTGCTTTTTAAACCTACCTAGTAGATATCTTGCAGTTTTCCTCTGAACTTTCTCTATATTCCTTTTTTGTACTTTCTCATGCGGATCCCATACATTCGTCGCGTACTCTAATATTGGTCTGACTATTGTTCTGTACGCATTTTCCTTTGCAGCCCTACTACTTCCTTTAAGATTACGCATCACGTAATGTAAGCTTTTATATGCTTTTCCTATGATATTATCAATATGCCTATCCCACCCTAGGTCTTTTGCTACATGGACGCCTAAGTGCTTGCAGCAATCAAATTTTGGTATCATTTCGCCATGTAGCTTGTATCTGCGCTCGCTTATTAATCTTTTGTTTGAGAACGTGACATGCTTGCTTTTATTTATATTTACGCTGATTTTATTTGTTCAAATCCAAGATTCTAAAGTATCGATATCCTCTTGTAGAATTTCTCGGTCATCCTCACTTTTTATTTGCCTATACATTATACTGTCATCCGCGAATAAACGTATTCTTGAATTAATGTTATTCGGCAAATCACTGATATAAATAAGAAATAGTAACGGGCCTATGGCACTTCCTTGGGGCACCCCTGATGTGATATTTACAAAATCCAACAGACTCGCTCCCACTCTAACCCTCTGAGACCGGCCAATAAGGAAATTTTTAATCCTTGAGATGACTCTCTTATCAATGTTTAGGTTATATAACTTAGCTAAAAGAATGCCGTGAGAAACAGTGCCAAATGATTTGCAAAATCTATTACAATTCCATCCACTTCTTTCCCTTTATCAATCGTGTCTATGTAAAGTTTCCTCTTTGCCTATTTATTATTATTTATTCAATCAGCGTTTGAGAATCGCTTAAATTGGAATTTCATTAGTTGTGTGTTGCAACTATAATTACTTCTCCGAAATTTTGATAAATTTAGAAATATGCGTTTCAGTCAAATATATTTCTTTTACAACGAGATTTATGGTTTAATATTGGTGCACAAGATACCGTGTTAAAATTTGTTTTCCTGTCAAGACTAGTATCTCTTATTTTAAATGTATATATGTATGTATGAATGTATGAATATGATAGCCTTCGACGGAGCTCCCACCCGTATGCAGTCGTGGCCCTCATCCTGGATATGACATCATGAGTTGTGTATTACTTTTTGTGTAGTTTCTTAAATCCTTAATAAACATTTCTCTTTCGCAATTAATTCACTTCAAATATTCTATTAATTTCTGGTATTTTCTTTCTATCCCAATTAGTATTCATGGGTACATCGTCATCTATATTCTCGATCGTGAAATTCACCTTACGATTCTTTTTAACGTAATTAATTTCGATTTAAAGACGCTCTAATTTCTGATACGCATCCGAAATCCACTTATTAAGTACTATTTGACGGCATCAAGCGTCTATGATAAGTCCTATTTCGTTTAGATATTTTATCCGATCGTTGAATTTTAATAATTCTATGGTGGATATAATGCCTTTTAATGCACTTCACACCCCTATCATTGGGCGATTATTGTCACTGTATCCGTTAAATACGCATAACACGTTTACTCGCCTCAGATATAGAAACACGCCATCTTTCAATTCACCACAAAATTTGTGTTCAATAACTGAAATTCTTTTATGTAAAATATGTCCAGCAGTAGTCTTCAAATTTCTAGCGTAGTGTTTTTAATTTTCCAACTACTGAGGACAACTGTGAGCTATACGCACGTTTATCGAGGAAGAGCTTTAAATAGTCATCTGACCTTGTTTTCTGGGACGCAGGTGCCTTCGGTGTCAGAGAACGCTTCAGAATTGGGGCAGAGGTAGTGGTCTGCCAGGAAATCTCCAGAGGCGTCTCTCATACAGATCATGTATTTGTGACAGTCATAAGGATGTGGGTTTACACCTTCTTGGACACATCCTTCTCCTCGTGTCGACCTCTCTGGGCTATCGTCGGTAATAAATGAGCAAATAACAAGAGTTTGATGTTTTAGGCGAAATAAATGTTTTCTCACACATTTTCTTCAACGCTCACTAACCTTATGAATGCGCTGGCACCATAAATCACCTTAAAAGAATATGTTGTAAAAGTTAGTTATATTATATTACATGGTTTTAATAATTGTTTAATATATAAAACATTTACCACTAGAGATAATAATAGGATATTCTGGAATTCCATTTTTGTTTCAGCGCAGAGGAAGACTCTCACGCTATATGGTCTCGCTCATGAGTGATTTGCTTTTTATATACTTAGATTAACACGCAAACTCTCAATCACTGCATGAGTCACAAATGACAGGTTTATTTCTTTCGTCATCATTATTGCTCTTCCTCTATATACTCCGATTACACTTGCTCCTTCATTACGAAACTATAATGCAGCCGCCAATATCTTATCGATAAGCAATTTATTATCTTTGCTTTTTGATTACAATCTTTATGTGAAACAGTAATCTACGTTCAGCGAAGTGAATCTTTTTTTGGTTATATAATTTTTCCTTACCGTATTTATGACTGTCCAGTTGTTGTTTTTGATTTAGATTGATTTAATTTAAATTGTGCAAAACATTTCTATAACTAACTCATACAATTTATGAAATAGACCTGATTATAAATGCTTCTCATACTGAATGGAAATTGTATAAAAGAAATGCGTTTCGCATTGTGAAGCATAAATATTGTTATTTAGAGCGAACGAAACATATGTAAAACTCTAAAAGTGATCCCAAATAAGGTTACATATATTGTGACTGCAATTCCTTCAAACTCCTTTTTTATCTCCATCTCTTAGGCTGATTCGGTAGATATTCATTAGTGTTGGTTCGGTAGGTATAATATAAAAATTTTCATAATTACCCGGAAATAGCAGTTTACTTCTCTAAATATGTCACGGGGATCTCATGACATAGCTAAGATAATAATAACCGCTTTAGTGTTCACATTAAGTCCTCACTTAACACGATAAATGCTTTCCTAGATGGTATCGTGTTAAGCTAAAACGTGCTAAATGAAAAT
The DNA here is from genome assembly GCA_028673005.1 of Tanypteryx hageni. Taxonomy (NCBI): domain Eukaryota; kingdom Metazoa; phylum Arthropoda; class Insecta; order Odonata; family Petaluridae; genus Tanypteryx; species Tanypteryx hageni. The sequence goes on from CM054120.1 coordinate 39,944,266, forward strand.
GTATTTCCCATAAGAAATAATGTAAAACGGGGGTTAGTGTGTGCGAGGATGCAAGAAAGAGGAATAAGTGAGAAATCACGCGTCCAAGTTGAGCATTAATACCATATTTTATTTTTATTCTGTGTTAAATACTATGTTTTAAAAATTACGGATGCAAATGGAGTAAATTTCACTTATATAATACGAATAGCTTCTTAGTCGTCATAGTTTAGTTATTTAGTTCTAGGATAATTTTTCGAAAGAGTTTTCGAATGATCAATTTTTCTAAAGAAAAAATTTTCTAAAATCAATTTATCAGTGTTTTAACTGAAAATATTTATGGAAAACAGAAAGTTTTTCGAAAATGAGACTATCGATAAACACGCATTCGAATTTTAGATATATTTGCTATAATCGATAAAAATAAAAAACATGAATTATTTAAACATATTAAAATCTTCAGTTTTAGTTATATCATATATATCCCAGTAGTTGGAAGTTCATATCCGGAGCAGAGCCTGAGCGAGGTTCGCATGGAACAGTATACAATTGACCAGGAACCACCTCGACAGCGGAAAAAATATCGAGATAGTGCTGAAAGGTTTAGGCGAGTTGATGAAGGCTGGGCTCTAAATATAAACATTTGTGATTACTTGCGTGCTATTGCACATAACGTTGGTTATTAACCCTAGGTGTTGAACTCTTATAATGGAGTGAAAATTTGTTTATTATTTTATTTTGTTGTGTCCCTCATGTTTAATTATAATAATCACTTTGTGGAATCTTAGTTGATAGTAAAAAGTTTTCAAACGTTTGAAATTAAAAAGCATTTAAGCAAATATTTATGTAATTATTTTTGGTATAAAACTTACTATTTTTCTTAAACATTTTACCGTTTTTCTCACATATTTTATTTAAAACAATGAGAAATTGAATTTGTAAAAACTCGTGAAATTTCGGAAAATATTTAAATAAGACTCGTCAAATTTCGAAAAATTAGTCTTTTGAAAAATTTATCGCTCGAAAAACTCGTTTTCGAAAAACTTGCTTTCGAAATACTTGTTTTCGAAGAATTCGCTTTCGAAAAACTTTTCGGCTACTAATTATTTGGGGGTCGATAGTGGAAGCTGGGATTGTGCGTAACCTGGTCTGAGATTTCCACCAGTGTTGCCATCTCAGATTTCTAAATGGCGCTAGATCCAACCTCAAAAGGCACTACATTGGGTTAAAATTATAGGAAATGGCGCTAAAAAGCATTAGATCTATGGAAGGAGGTAAAGCGCAGGAACTGGTAAACAACCTCATACGTGATGGGAGGCTTAAGAAGGTAAGGGATGGAAGGGATACAAATACCGAAGGTTGATAATATAAAATATCTTGGAATACACATTACGAAAGATTTAGCATGGGGTCTTCAGGCAGAATGTATAGTTTCAAAGGGTTTCAAGGCACTTTACTTTGTTATGAGAAATTTAAAACATAGTAGTAGGAAAGCTAAAGAATTAGCATACAAAACAATAGTAAGGCCTATATTGAAATATTCTTCAGGAGTCTGGGATCCTCATGACAGAATACATATTAATAAATTGGAAAAGGTTCAGCGAAAGGCAGCTAGGTTTGTTATGGGTCGTTTTGGAAGAGAGGATAGTGTAACAGATATGTTAAAGGAGCTTGGATGGGAAACTCTAGAAAAGAGGAGGAAAGTGAAAAGGTTAGTTTGTTTCTATCGAATGTATACCGGTAAACCGGCCTGGAAAGAACTAAAACTTAAGATTAAAACCCCGACATTTAAAGGTAAATATGATCACTCGTGTAAAGTTCGTACAAACGTTCGAAGAAAAGATGTTGGTAAATATTAATTTTTTAATAGAACAGCATTGGACTGGAATGAATTACCTGAAGAACTTCTTATGCCCTTTCCTCAAACCGAGAAAGCATTTAAAAGTAAAATTGTTAAAAACTTTAGTATTTAATATTTAATGAGTATTTGTAGGTCAGTATTTTATTTAGTTTTTTATAGGACTTGCGCCACCAAGCGGCGTTAATTATTGTAAATAAACATAGTAGGGTTATAATTTAACCACAATACTACAAATAACTATCTAATGTCAAATTATGGTCGAATTTGTTTTTTTATATTCATGAAGAAGATTATTTACTTATTCTCAATTTTTGTAGTTTTATGTCATCATCATCATCATGCTTCTGTCCGAAGACAGGTTTTAACTGAATCGCTGCCTCCATTTCTCTCTCTCCCTAGAAGCCTCTTTTATACCTCTATAAGTATTATATCCCTGCTTTATATTATCTAATATTCGTATTCTTTTTCTCCCTCTTCCTCTTCGCCTACTAATTTTTCCTTCTAAGATCGTCCTTTGTAAACACTGTCTTCTCAATATGTGCCCTATCCAATTTGCTTTTCTTTTCATGATTGTTTTTATTAGCATCCTTTCTTCTCCCACCATTTCTAATACTTCTTCATTTCTCTTCCTCTCTGTCCATTTCACTTTCATCATTCTCCTCCATACCCACATCTCAAAACTTTCTAAATATTTTTCCTCCTTTCTCCTTATCGTCCACGTCTCTGCACCATAAAGAGCTATGCTCCATATGTAGCATTTTGCTAATTTCTTCCTTGTTTCTAAATTTATTTGCTGTGACGGGAGTTCCTGTGACTTGAAGTTAAGAAGTAGTGTATAGTGTATAGGAAATGGTATCAAAAAGCTTATATTTTTGTATTAAGTAAACCCAATTTTTATTATGTAATTTGGGTATTTTGCATTGAGTTGTGATGGGGACCCGTTGCCACCGGGACCTGCTCCCAATTGTAGCGTTTATGTGAATAATAATAATAATAATAGGTAGAGAAATCCCTCTGTTTACATGTTTGTTCTTATTTATGCTGCCTACGTACATCAGTAAATATTCTAAACTTTTGTAGCGGCGTTAAACGAACACAAAACCAGCTGGAAATAGTGCTAAAGAGTTTTCATTTGCATTTTAATATTTCTTTTTTAAACTACTTACAATCATTTCAGGCAATCAGGATTTGAAATGAAATAAGTTTAAGAAAACGAATCTAAATTTCTCTGCCATGTATTGTCGGATATATGCATCTAGTCAATCCTAAAATTAATTTTTTTATTTTTTTTTACATTTCTCGCAATAAAAATACTTAATACAAAAGCATCGATGCATGGAAGGGAAAACAGGGATACCATACGGCGTCGAAGACCAAAAAACACAAAACAAAAACTACTAAAAAACTCAAAATGCTACTTTTATAAAATATTGTTTAATAAAGGCATGGTTAAGAAATCTAAAAGCAATAAAAATGATAATAAAGGTAGCTGACTAACAATTTATCGTGAATATAGGGGCAACACTGTTTGAATGATGTTCTTGGCTACTGAAATGCACAGACCAAGAAATTTAAATACATTTTATGCCTTATATTTAAAGCAGAAAATATAATTTTATACTACTGGTAAACAAGAATTTTAAAAAATTATTATGCGTAAAAATGAATATATGGTAATTATGAAAAATCTGAAATCCAGTCATCTTCACCACTGCTATAGCTGCATGCTGTTTGCTCTTGTGCGATTCTCGAATTTACTGGTTCTGTCTAACTTTCATAAGCATCGCTTGTGCCGATTTTACTTAAAACGCTTTTTGGCAGTGCATAGTTGTGACAGCACTTTCTATGATGCGGCAAACATATTTAATAACTGAAATTGAAATCAGTACCGAGTTTCATCCTGTTACGTAACTTTGATTTTAAAATATTCACGTGACTGAACAAGCGTTCTACATCAGCATTGGGATGAGGTAATGAAAGCACTGTTAATGCTAATTGAGAGATATCTTTAAAGGGGTGGCATCTCTGTAATTCCACCCTAAATCCTCAATGTATTGGAGGTTTCGCTCCAATTAACAAGATGAAATTTTTCCATTAGAAATCAATGCGTGTGACCTTTTCTGCATCGTAGAGAAACAATTCTGCCAGAGCCAGGATATCTTGTTTTACTGGCTTCAGACACTCATGCACACTTAAAGATGACATTAACTGTAAGGTAGACACATTTTCTGGTAAACATTGACGAAGTTGTTTTATGAATTCAACATGAAACTTTGTACAGCTAGCACGCATCTGTTCCTTCACTTTATCTGAAAGTATACATTCAGATATTTTCTTTTCAAACTCAAAGTCCAAGTTTGGGTTCAAATTACTTTCAATTGCATTATTTTAGTGATTTCTCTTCCTGAAATAATTATATTTGAAGGCATAGAATCAATTAAATGTACCAAGTCATTCAGCAACTTTGTAGGTTCATGCAATTCAGCTTTAAAATTCTTATTCAACATTTTAACTTCTTCGGCAATAGTTTTCAAGAATAAAAGAAATAATAAAATATTTTCCTCTATAAGCATTTAACACAATCGTTCAACTGTGTAACAGCGCTCAGTTGAATTAACAAGTTCAAAATGACTCTTAAGTTAAAACTATTGCTGCAGAATTCTCACAACTGCAACCTATATTGATATCCATCTTGTCTGACTTAACTGAACAAATTTCAAAGGAGCCATTTAATCGTAAATTTTAGAACAAAGTTTTCTATATCTAACCTGTCGAATAGGTGAATGAGAGAACCAATTGTGTTTCATTAATAAGAAAACCTAGGTTTCGTGGTAGACATGTGAAGTTGCATGCTGTAGTGAGTGGCACACAAACTTAATCAAAAGCAACCCGCATTTTAGGACAGGGAACCATTAAAGGGTCACATCGCATAGAATTTTAAAATCCCATTAGGGGCCGTAGAATTTCAGTGTACGTTCGCGATATTGCTACGCCGCTTTTCTTATTTATTTGGTGTCCTTCTGGACTAGTTTCTAAAATAAAAAACCTGGCAAGAGAACATCGTTAATATAATAGACATTAAGGTTTTTATTCTAATTTTGGGACTCAGCATAGCATTTTAAACAAAACGACTGTAATATCGTCAACAGGCTAAAAAATGCGAGTTAAAGTTTTGCATCAAATAATTAAATTACTGTCGCCTTGTTTTTATTTATTTATGGTAAGCATTCACGCTACTAATTCAATCTACGGAATATTATCCGTTTTTTTATTGAAACTTATTCTTCAATAAAGCACGAAATCAAAATTGAAATTTAAACAACCAAAATGACGTAGGAAATATCGTCAACAGACTCAATGTTCACGTTATATTAACGAAAATTAAATTTGTCATTGTTAAAAAGTTGTGTTTTTTCGTATTAAAAACTGTTTTTCGACAAATTCGGAGGTTAGTTGAAATTTTACTGCCACAAAATTTAACTTTTTTTATTTTGTCTATATAAATGTTTAAGTTCCGAGTACTTTTCTTGGTTATATCTAATTTTAAAAGGCAATTTTATAATACCCGAAACTAATTCCAATGATTTTCTTATGGAGGACAGTTGCGTCGGAAAATCCCTTAAAAAGAAAAGTGTTTTATATTTCTAGTTGAAATAAGTATCACTGAAGAAAAATGCTTTTGGCTTTTTGACAGTGCATAGATGACTAAAATAGTTCAGGCACCGGTCGAGATATAAGATTTCAAAAAGGCTACTTCAACCTCTTTCTGAATTATGGATTTCAACAAAGTAATAGTTGATTATTTCATTTAGCGGTGAATAATTGCTTGACGTGGGGAAGCGTTGGTCCATAAGGCATGGAAATCCGCGAAATTGTTTACTCCTTCCCCTCTCTTCTCTCATTTTTTAAATAACCCAGTTCAAGGTTATCTTTAATTTTCGAGAAACAGCTCGGAGTCGATATTTCGTTCTCCCTTCCACGGTGCGTAAGTACGATGCCGGAATCTCATTGACGCATACTATCGCTATAGAAATATATATATATAATAGATCATCGAATATCCGACAATCGATTACCCGACTTCTAACATTACTCGGCTGTCCTGGCCGATCCGTCGAAAGTTGTGAGTAATTCGGCGCTCACCGGAGAATCGCATTAAAGGCAGTATCAGTCCGGCGATGACGCGCCGCGTGGTGCCAAAACGTTTCGGGACGATCGCGAGTAGTGCAGTAGTATCTGGGTTACACGTAACCCAGTTATACATAATACAAATATTCCCCCGATCTACGCGAAAGATGCGTTCATGGAAATCTTCGTGTAAAGCGAAAAAGCGTGAATCGAAAATATTCTTCCCATTAAAAATAATGATATAGACGTTGTTCACTTTCCTGAGCAGATGTGTTCTACCTAGAAACGTCTTTAAAGTTGATTTAATGAGCATTTTAACCCCTCAAGCGTGTACGACGGCATATAGCGTCCTGTGCAGCGTCCACTTTTACAATTCCTTAATTTTTTGTGCTTTGGTTTTCTGCCATAAATCACGCTTCGAAGCTCCTTCGAAGAGTGAACCATCCTATACAAATAGATTCTCTTCGCCCATCTTAATGAATATTTTTGCGAGGGCTTTCTCCCGTGCTATTGTTGACGGCTAACAGTGCGTCACTTTCTATTAGAAAACACTTCTTCAGGACAAGAAAGAATGGGTCTAAGTGCGTTGTTTGGTCATAGAGGGGAATAAGAAAAGAGATATTTTACCCCCGTATGAACTCCCGGGAAACCCTGCTCCGCCCTGCTCCGTCGCACGATGCAATGGATGGTATCATTGCACAAACGATAAACGAGCAAGAATCTAGGAAATATTTAATAAGTAATAAAACTATGAATAGCACATACTGTGCGCATAACGAATCGCGTTTGTTTGTTTGTTTGAGTGCCCAGTCAATTCGCATCTCTTGCAGCACAATTGGGTATCTCAGAGGTAGTGCAATGAATAACCGGGGAGGGAGGAGGGAAACCCGGTGCCGGTATTTGCCTGCTCTTACGAAGAACACCAGGGGGGGCAACAGCTTAACATCCCTTCCGAAGGACGGAACAGCTGAATACGAATCGCGTTAATGCGAATACGCGACGAGTATATCGACAAACGTTCGTAAAAATAAGATCGCGTACATACGAAAACGCATAAACCGAACACGCGTAAATCTAGGCATTCCGTACTCTTTTGTTATCCCCGGCGAAACGCTATGCAAAACCATACCTACGTATACTGACTTGTACGTTTTTAAACAGTCCATGCATTATTTATAACATTTTTTACTGTAAAAAACTTGAAAACGCTAACAACATATACAGAAAACACTAAAACACAATGTTGTAAAAGAATGTTCAAAATTAAGCTGTAAAAACGTTGATGTGACTATCCGGCGTTTTTGATTACTCGGCAGACCCCTTCCCAATGATCTACTGTATATATCAGGGGTGGCCAAACCAATTTGCCCATGGAGCCGCATACGATGATTTTTTTAGAAGTTCGAGAGCCGCATGACACATTCTGCGCTCATATATTTACGAAGAGGTAAAACAACCTGTATCCGATATATATATATATATATGTGTGTGTGTGTGTGTGTGTGTGTGTGTGTGTAACAGCTTACGGAAAAGGAAAGGTAAAATGGATATATGGATGTCAACAAGGTGTTGGGATGAGGAAACCCAGTGAACACTCACCAATCGGACGACTTCAGGTTGGCGAGGCCCCGGGGATGTCGAAGCGACACACGTAAAAGAACACTAAAACACAGAAACAGTTCTCTCTCTGTAGCTGATGAAGGAATAATTCCGAAAGCTCCTACGTTTGTGATGTTTCTGTGTTTTAGTGTCCTTTTACGTGTGTCGCTTCGACATCCCCGGGGCCTCGCCAACCTGAAGTCGTCCCATTGGTGAGTGTTCACTGGGTTTCCTCATCCTAACACCTTGTTTCCATCCATATATATATATATATATATATATATATATATATATATATATATATATATATATATATATATATATATATATATTACTCTCTCTCCATCGCTGAGGAATGGCTTAAGCCCGAAATGTTATCGTGTTTTTCGTGTTTAACGTATATATAATCATCATCAGTCCTTTTCAATCCATTGACGGATTTGCACAGACGGACAGACAGAGAAAATAAGCGTAATTATGAAATAAAACGCGCTAAAATGCATTACATGCAGACATACGTTATAAAATTTGTCTGCATATGAATAAAGTACATACAAGTGTTCATGGAAGATAAAATCGAGCAATTATAAATAATAAATCCACTGCTAAAGGGAATTTGATTTTGTTACAGGTTCTGAGGACAATCTTCATTTATACCATTGAAGTATCCGTATTTATAATCTTTAGTGAAGATTCTTTTTACACTTTTTGAGTTGTTTTACAACATATTCCGTTCTGTAGTCTTTAAAAGTTATTGTACCATCTATTATCTATAACCTATTATATAGCGTTATTTCATTGCAAATATATTCATTTAGTTTACTTTTTTTACTACTTGGAGCAATTTTCAGGTGGAAAGTCCCTTGTTTTCATGTCTGTAAATATACTGGCGTTTCAAGTTATTATGTCAGAATGTTATGTTACATTATAATTATTGATTTCAATTCAAAATAAAAATTCAAATAAATAAACATATACAATCAATGTGGCAATTCGAAGGATATTGGTTAGTTATAAGAAATTATAAGATCAAGCTGTCCTAAACGCTTTTGAATGATTATTTAGTACGTATATTTTTTACCTAACCATCCCATTAACTTAAGTATTTATGCAGGTATTTTATTACTGCCTTTAGATTGACTATCCTTCATTTTACCCTCATACGGTCCTCGGGTGATTTTACACCCAATTCTGATTTTTACATGCAGTATTTTTTTAAATTTAGAAGTTATTCCACTCAGATTTAGCGTATTTGTTAAAATTATAAAGCTACACAACACATCCTTTTGCTTAAAAAACACTTGTAAAATAAACAAATTATTTAACAAATTACATGAATGACCTTCGAGTGAAATTTCACCCATGCCTTCACCTGTCTTTATAGGGTCTAACGTGTTTGAACATGTCACATGGTGGCGCTTTAGCACTCTATTGTCTCTACTGTAATTGGTCGATATATATTACAACTGTTACGCAATAATTCAAATCAGTTGACGTGCAGATTTGAAGCGGTCAGGTTGTGTTGTGATATTTTTGGAAGATCTCTATAAAAAGGTTAGACAGCGACGGGAAAATACGCATACTACTAAATATACTATAATATTTTTTATTTCCTATATATATATATATATATATATATATATATATATATATATATATACTTATGTGTTTTATTTTCCAACAGTTAACTAAATTGTCGACAATGGTAGATGAAATGCAGAGTGACGAGGAGCCCATGGATTCAGCTTCTAATTCGGAAGATGTCAGTGCATAATGATGAAACAAGAGGAGGATAATAGTGAAAATAGTGATAACGCTAATGTTGATATGGAAAATACCGTATTACGTCAGCAATTTACATATTTGTCAAAGGATCAAACTGCTCCGTGGACTATAGTAATTCCCAACACACATGGAAGGACACAGGCCGAGAATGTAATATCAGAACGAGTTGGAATAACACGCTACGCAGCTTCACGCATTACAAATATCATCGATGCTTTTGAATTGAGCTTTATCAAAACTATGCAAAAATTAGTTGTCGATATAACCAATTTGGAAGGTGACCGAGTATTTGGCGATAATTGGAGAAACTTCAATGATGTCACAATCCGGGCATGTATTGGAATTTTGATTATGCTTGGAGTTTTTCGATCTTATGTTGAATCAATTGACAACTTAAGGGATGAGAGAATAGGCAGACCGATTTTTCGAGCCACTATGTCCAAAAAATGTTTATGAATATAACTCAAGTTATTCGCTTTGATGATAAAAGCGACAGGCAAGAACGAGTTCGAGACAAATTTGCGCCAATTCGAAATTTATGGGATATGTGGGTTCACAATATTCCCATTCTTTACACACCATATGAAAATGTAACTGTTGATTAACAGCTTGTGGGTTTTCGGGGCAGATGTCCTGTAAGACAGTATATACCTTCAAAACCTGCTAAATACGGAATAAAAATTTGGACTCTATGTGATAGTAAGACAAGTTTTCCTTGGAACATGCAAGTGTATACTGGTAAGCTACCCGATGCTCCGCCTGAAAGGAATCAGGGTCAGAGAGTTTGTGCTCGATTTAGTGAAGGATTAGAAAGGTCGCAATATGACTTCTGACAATTTCTTCACAACATACAAGCTTGCAATGGAGCTTTTCAAAATAAAAACACTATTGTTGGAACTGTTAGTTCTAACAAAACTTTCTACAGTCAATAACTAAGAAAGAGATTCGACAGCGTTCAGTTTTCTCAAGTACTTTTTATTTTTATGACAATGTAGCGCTTGTGCAGTACGTACCAAAAAATAGAAAACTGTTAACGTTATGAGTACTCTAAATCACGACAAAACTATTTCACATGATGAAAAAAATGCTGCCTGTAATTTTCAACTTTTATAATAAAATCAAACCTGGTGTTGATATATTAGACAAACAAGTTGGAACGTACACAGTAAAAAGAAAAACGAGTCGTGGGCTGTTCGCAATATTTTGTAATATGATTGACGTTTCAGGTGTAAATGCGTATGTACTATGGTTAGAAATTGTCCCAAATTGGAATAAAAACAAATTGTTTAGAAGACGCTTGTTCCTCGAACAGCTAGGGAATCAATTCGTAAATGAAGAAATACTAAGGAGATCCAAATTGCCCAGAGGCAACTCCTCAGTTTTGTTTGTCAACAATATACGAGATGCTGCTGGTACATCTCAGTCCTTGCCTGATCCATCCGAATGTGTGCCGGAACCGAAAAAAAGGAAAATATCTAAAGGTGCTCGATGACAAATATGTAAAGGAAAGGATAGAAAGGCATACTCCATGTGTGAAAAATGTGAAAAATATTTGTGGTGAACATAAAAATGCAATATATGTTTGTGAAAATTGCAAGTAATATCAAATAAAATTTTAAATAAAATATAAATTATAATAACAAAAGTTTTATTTATACTGAAAATTATTTTTCCCATGCTAAATATATATGGGTGAAATTTCACCCATAAGGATCTCATGTGTTATTATTTTTTAGGATAGTATGAGGGTTAAATAATAATTTGTTTTCTGATCCAATGTTGAATTCTTCCATGCCATTCCATTTTTCCGCTATATATTTTAACCCTGCAGGGTTGTACACTGGGGCACCTTGTTAATTCGGTAGCGAATAGCTCGATGTATTGAATAATCAAAAGTTGACAAAATTCCTTCGCCAACAAAATTAGTTATCCTGTGTTTTTAATGTACTATTTCAACGTGTTGCTGATTTTTATTTCGAACATAATATTTCGTTCAACGATATTATTAAACTCTCGTTTAGTCCATTACTCTATAGTATACAGGGGATCTCGGTTTTTGAGGATTATCGAGGTTTTACCGACAGATTACGAAAGCTTGGTACATTATATTTATTTTGAAATATCGTCGCATCTCCGTGACTCTCTCAACAGTTTATCGGATTTCATCCAAGATACATCTTTGCCTTTACGAAAAGCACATTACTCTTAATTTAATTTGTACCCTGATGGGTCGTTCGGAACAATGAAAGGTTAGAACTAAACCTCTGTTAAGGGAATTTACGGGATTTAAATCTGTTTTTTATTCCATTGTGATCAACCATTAGTATTTTGTTCTCATTGTTTGAACAGACAATGAAGCCAGTGCTGAAATTTCATAATCAGGATTTGCTTAGGAAAATATTGCCTTTGGAAATGTTCTTAAAATCCAAATTATATGAAAAAGAGCAAAATACCAGCACTTTGTGAAGTTCCATTTTTCGATCTGCGAATTGTGCCTTTTAAAGAGCACAAGGATGCATGTGACACGAGCACTCGGAGGATAACTAGAGGTAGAGAACAAAAGTAAACAAATTCGAAAAACTCCCGCAAATGTATGTTTTACGAAAACGCAATATGAACATCCGCTCTCGATGATGCCGTAGTGCGAGACGTGGGGCAAGGGCTTCGCCCGCACTGCTCTTCCGCCGCCCAATAGTAAAGAAATCTCTCGGAGTCAGTCGGTCTCGCATCGTGGTCCTAGCAAGCGTCCGAATGCCGTTCAACGATTTATTGCTTATAGCTACGGGCTTTATGTAGTTTTCAGTGAATATTTACATGTAGGTGTTTAATTTTGTCCTAATATAATGATAGCGTAAAAATGTCATTCTTAGCATAGTGAATAAGAAAGAGAAAAATTGAAATATCTAAGCCAGCAGTTTGCAGACTCAACATCTGGGACCCCCTCTTTAGAAAGCCGACCTTTTTGCGGACCTACATTTACGGCAACCAGCCTTATCGCGGGGCCCTTAGCCCTATTTTTTACTAATAATGTAAAACGTAATATTAAAATCAGAATATTATAAATACTTATTTTATTTATGCAATAGTAATGTTAATTATAAACATCCAGACATTAAAAATAAAAATAAAATTTAAACATCCCGTCTTAGCGACCCCGTTTTGGAACCACTGAGCTAAGCAATTAACGATCACTGCCAACATGTACAAAAACTTAGGATGACATAGAAGCATAGGCAACAGAAACAAGAAAATGCGAAAACAGCTCCATCCTGCAGTCGCGAATTTTTCACCGAAATACACTCACATCCCAATAACTTTAAGACTGTCGCCCGAACGCGCTATCGGATTAATCGAGCCTGTTTGACAGGAAATTACTAATTTTATTACCATGAGTATCGCATGAACGAAGTTTCCTTGCGCAGATGCATTTCCAGAAATCTGGAACGGAGATGTTATCGGATTTCTCGATTTCTCCTTTTTCGAATTAGCTATATTTTCTCACCTGTGGCACTTTTTTATGCCATTAGCCCACGTAAACTCATGCTTAGGATCACCGGCGTTGAAGGGTAGCAATAAGTTTGGTTGATTTTTTAAAATGTGTATTTAAATATTCTATAAATCATTGGAGAAAATCCAAGACTATTGCAGGTTTGACAGGTATTAAAAAACTCTGGCTTTATTTTTCCTTTTTTTTGGAAAACATAAAAGTCAACTGACTGCAGAGGACAATAAAAATAGAAAACTTATAGGCTTTTTTGTAATCTTCCATAAGTATTAGCACGAAAATTCCCAATCTAATACTAGCCGGTGTTTTGAATCCCATATATGAGGAGTATATCTCTATATTCTTCCTATTTCTCAGCTACATCTATTCGTTGAGTAACTATTTCCTGACATCGTTGTTCTTTGTCCACAGAAATAATTCGCCTTCTTCGAGTTATTTCATTTTGGCTTATATCACTCCACATCTTTCTAACTTTCCCATCATTGCATTTACTCACAATATTCATTTTCCAGATAAACCTTTGTCACTCATTAATTCGTAGTTGATTCATATTAACGTTATCCATCATCTTCACTATTTACGTTTTCGCATTTTCTCCTTTCATCTATTTTTCCCGAATCGAATGACTCGATCGTATATCTTGTGCGGCATAGTTTTTCTTACTTTCTTGTGTATACTTACATCGAACTTCCGCTGTTTCAGAAGTTGTTAGGTTGTTTTCCAACATCGCTTCCTGCTTCGAGTTATGTATATTTACATGTGGCAGCCCGCCATTTTTGTGGGCCTAATTTATCACTAATTTTTCTTATTATAATTTTTTGCAAATGCCTCTTAGATTTTTAATTAGCTTTTAGGTTCATTTGCATCGCCATCACTGCTACTTAGTTTATAAAGGAAAACATGAGGCATTGCTATAATTTTATTCGTCTAGGCATACTAATTTCAGCGGAATGTCGAGGGCCCACCCTCGTTTAGACTTCTCGCTGGAAGGAGGGAGAGGATGTGGGCAGCCAGCAGCAGGGTAATGCTAGACTCCGCCCCCAAGGTGAGTAACACAACTTCTCCGTCGACCAATGGTGGAGCTAGGACGTGAGGATCAAAAGAAGCCGGTTGCTGGAGGTGTCGGAGCGGAGGCGGAGGATGCAAAGAAAGGCAATGGTATGGGAGAGGTGGTTAGGGAAGGGAAGGAACCGGACTCTGGAGAACTCAGTCGAAGGCAAGACGGCGCGGAACGCGGTCTAGGGTTATCATCTTAAGAAAGCGGGCGCCTTGGTTCTCTACGACCTCTTTCTTGGTCCCAGACGGCTCTACTCTTCGTTTGGTTTTGCTTAGAAAGAATAAGCCTCTAAGGAGGCTCTGCGGCCGAGAATCAACCCAGTGCACTCTTCGAATCCGTCTTCAAGGCAATCGAAGAATTGATTCATCTCATCACTTTAGTGTATCATTTTACGTACTCGGGGTTGAAGACCTATGGATTAGGCGGAACCTGGCGTGCGCATATGTTACATTTTCAGAATTTGTGTTTTGGATTTTTTTGAGATCTCCGAAGAGAATTATCGAGATTTTTTAATACACTGTGACGTATCCTCTTGTTGGACTGAAATCCATAAGGTTCGTCACGGAAGGGAAGACTGCAAGGTGATTGAGTTTAATGGCAGTATCAACTCTCAACATGGCTCCGTACTTTACCGGATACCCTTTTCAAGGTAAACTTTAGTAATATACATAATATGTGTTAGTGACATTACTATGCTCTGAGTTTTGAAGGTTTTGTCTGGGAACTTTAACGTCCGAATGTAAAAGATCCTCATCATTATGTGCTACCCTTTCTAACTAATTTTATAGGAAAACAGCGTTCTAACACGGTTCTCAGAAAATCTAATTTGTGCATTATTGGCAGGAAAACTTAATGTCGAAAGTTAGCTTCAACGATTTGAACCTTATCGTAACCTTACTTCCGTCTGTATTAATTATTTGACATTTGCGACGAGGATTTTTGATGGAATGATGTGGTCTTAAGATCCTCTACCGGCAGGCATAGGCTGTAAGGTTGGGAGTATTCCCAACACGAGATTTTGTTTAGAAAAGGTATAAAACTCTTTCAACTGAATGTGGTTTTTGGTACTGCCAACGGAATACAAAAGATTGAGATAATTCCGTTACCAGAATGTATTGAATTAAATAAACATTGAAACATTTCATGGAGAATATGACTGCCTTGCGCAAAATGTTACGCAGATGAAAGCATTTGTTGTATTAACAAATACAGGAGCAGGAAAAATGCCAAACTGCTCAATATTAAATTGGTTACTTAATTTACTTATTTCACAAATGTACAAATCGCTATCTTTGCTTCAATTAAAGATGTTGTCATTTCTATTTGTATCATATTAGTAATCCGACGTGCTTTTCATGTGACAAGATAATACTAGAACGAGTTTTTAGGGCAATGTTTAATGCCATTACATAGAATTTTTTGGTAAAAATAATTCCGTAATACGTTCAAAACTACCTCGTTTTATCGAACTTCTATACCTGTACTTACATAATAAATACCATTGCGGCTTAGCAAAGTGCTTTTTTGAGACCTTCGAACGTATAACTGAACATATGTATTCAATATTGAACGATTGAATATTAAATAAAAATTTCTTTGGTGATCATCCCTTTATCACGGTCATTAACCAGAAACGACGTCCTCATCAAAGAACTATGTATGAATATGAATATAAAAGCAATCCAAGGTTACTATCATAATTATTTCCATCCCTGGAAGGAAATCGTAAAACCAAAAGTTGAATAAACGAAATAAACCAAATAGTGGTGGATACCACCAATTTACGGACACAACTGTGAAGAAACTAACGACAGTGCGAAATGTTTCTCAGGGCAGGGACGCGTCAATCAGCTGGGCGGCGTGTTCATCAACGGCCGACCGCTCCCCAACCACATCCGACTGAAGATCGTGGAGTTGGCGGCGGCCGGCGTCCGTCCGTGCGTTATATCCCGCCAACTACGCGTGTCTCACGGCTGCGTCTCCAAGATCCTCAACCGATACCAAGAGACGGGATCCATCCGTCCGGGCGTCATCGGAGGAAGTAAGCCACGCGTCGCGACGCCCGGGATTGAGAGGCGTATTGAGGAGTACAAGAGGGACCACCCGGGGATATTCAGTTGGGAAATACGCGAGAGGCTGATTAAGGTAAGATTCTCCGATATTTAGATTAAAACTGAAGATCCACAATAACTGTCGCAGGCTTAATCGTGCAAGGATGATGCTATGTATCGAAACTCGGGTCGAGTTCTTTATTATGAATGTTTGTGGTATAGTACTATATGTCATTTTTGTGATTTTTTAAGATGGAATACCACTAAGTAAAGGCCAATAGAGTGAAGTTTAAGATAATCATAATTTTGAAATTATTTATATTATATTCAGGTTTAGAGAATTTTATTCAATAAAATTTATAGTGTGATTAAATGGAGTTCCAGCAACAATTTTTACGGATTCCCTTAAGATTGCTATAATTTATCTTTAATCCATCAAACAATATCTTATTCGATATTTTAATTACAAACGATATTTTTATTAAAATATTAATTATAATAGTATATATGGATGAAGTGAGAGAACATTTTCAACCGGAATAAGTGGATGTTGTCAGGGAATCTTTCCTTTGTGGAATATTTAGCGAAGACATTTTTCTTTTAAACCTATTAAAGGTAAATCTTGATCCAATTCAGGCTGCGCGACCGTTCCCACGATCAGAAAACCTCTGTCTCTGCATCACTCTCTCGATCTTTCTCTCGAATTCATAAACGTATAAGGCATGTGTCGGACGCCTCCTAATAAAATTTAAATTTAAAATGAATAAGGATAAGTGTCGCATGAAGTTCACGTAGGATATTATTTAAAATAAACCCACATTTATTCAGGGAACTTATAGCTAATTCTGGATGAAAAAATTCATGGGCATACACAAAAAATGTTAGATTAAATATGTTACAAGTGTGCACGATTCTATAATATTTCTTCGATTCGGATAATTTAAGTATTTCATATTTCAAGCACAATTTCATTCCAGTAAGTATTTATTGATTGATTTCTAAGAATGAAAGAAGAATGTGTTTCATATTCCAATAATACCTTCCGATATTTTCTCCTACTTTGATACTTTTCGATTTTGATTTTATAATACAATTATATTTTATATTTAAGAAAATATGTATTTTAACGTTGGACAAACCAATTGCAAGACATTATGAATTTATGTCGTCCGTCAGTACTAATGCAGCAATTTTCTTGTTTATGTGGTGACTTTAATAAAAAAACCTTATTTTGCTTCGATGACAGCAATTGTACCGTCATATTTACACTTGTACTTAGCATAGTGGTGCGTTTTAATGGAGCAAAATTTAGCCAATGGAGGTAGTATTTTCTATGTATACACAAACCGCCGACCACGCTACAAAATGCTATGATTGTCTTTCTGCAGGAAGGAATATGTGATAAGAGCAGCGCGCCGTCCGTAAGCTCCATTAGCCGCCTACTTCGCGGTGGTGGCGCCACCAATAGGCGCGAAGATGGATCAGACCCTCACACGAACCACTCAATTGACGGAATCCTCGGTAAGTACCAATAAAAATCATCAAAATCATTCGTCCTATACGATAATCATGCAGGAGGAAATAGCTCTGAAGTTTGTCTTAATGATTTTCATTGATAAAACCTTGTAATTTGTAGGTAAATTTATAAGACTTCATCTAAAATGACATTAAATACGGTCATTTTTCAATTTGCCTGGTTAGGAAACTATAATGCATATATCTCGCAATTAAAGAATAAAGGCGGGACTAATGGAGATACGCAAAATTAACCGCTAAGTATTTCCTTGGGGTTTATCATTTAAGTGATTAATTAACAACTGTATGGACATATAAAAAGATATTGATAGCTTAATAAAATGTAAGCGCAAATGGAAATTGTTTTCTAATTTATCTAAGGGTAAGGTAATTGCGTTTTCACCGAAGAAGAAAATGACTACGCTAAATAATAACTAGGCT
This sequence comes from Tanypteryx hageni, assembly GCA_028673005.1. Classification (NCBI taxonomy): domain Eukaryota; kingdom Metazoa; phylum Arthropoda; class Insecta; order Odonata; family Petaluridae; genus Tanypteryx; species Tanypteryx hageni. The sequence continues at coordinate 39,962,187 of CM054120.1, forward strand.
TGGCAGGATACGATATAAATCGATAAATGTCGAAAAACATCGAATTCATAAAATTTTCAAAATCGACGAAAACGAATTGTCGTCGATAAGTGTCGATATTTCAATACTAAATTTTCTATGGAATTATTTGTAGGGGTTTTTAAATTTCCTTTACCACAATCAAATTTAATATATTTTAGCGCCAAGCGTCCAAAACAAAAGAGAAATTCGGTATTTGTCACACTACGCAGCAACATTTCATTCGGTATTCTATACCCTTTCCAAGAATCCTTATGTCTATCCATACTGAGCTGATATGGGTACGGGACAACACAATATGATCAATTTATTGCACTCTGTTTATAATCTCGACCATATCTGATAATCTTTAGGCCCCTTGGTCGCTTATACGATATGATCAGCCTCCATACTCAATTTACTCAAAAGTCTTATGATTTCTGCCGACAACCTCCAAGATACAAAAAGAAAAATTTTCCCAAACTGATCGCCAAATATCCGTATAGCAGGTCACAAAAGTATAACTAAATCCTACTCCCCGCTTGACAAAATCCACTCACTCATAACTCATTTCGTGGTTGGTTAGGATAAATCTCTACTACTACGAGTATATTTTTGGAGTCCTGCCTTATAGTATTTTCAAAAACAATCATAAAAGTCATATTTTTGGTAGCTATAGCCACAGCTGATTCTCCGAGTGACAGAGACCCATGCTTATTTTCTTGCAATGCTGTAGCATCGTTCGATTTGGATTTTTTTGTACACCCATCATCGTATTTCACTCAACAAGATGAGATTTATCCTTCAAAATATTCATATATGTATTTGGCTGGGCATTATATTAACGTCACATTAATTTTGTTATTGAATGGTCACGATTTCTTGGATAAGAGGCGCGATTTAACAAGTAAAATTTACTTGTTATTTATTCTGAAATATTAGCTATACCGAATCAAGCAACAACACATTCACCAAATTTTAGAGAGCATCAAAATATCTGGCATGCGAGATGTCTTGTTTTAATATATAAAGTATTAGTAAAATTTAATTGGAAGAATTCAATTTCTGTAATATTTATTGAAAAAATCGATAAAATGTATTAAAATAAACGTTGATATTCGTCCTCCATTTTTATCATAAATAAACTATATTAGTGGTTGCAATTTAAGAAATGTAAACGTCGAAAATTACACAACCTAATAAAATGCATTAAAATAAACGTCGATATTGTTGTAATCCTCTTGTAAATCAACTACTTATAACCAGGAGAGAGTCGAATAATAAATTCGCTAATGTTCATAGTAATATTAGTAATAATAATATTCCTCTCTACGAATTATATTGTATGCTTCTCCTTATTATCAATGTGGTTAACGGTTGTGCAAAATTTCTTAGAGAAAACACTCATTACAAGTGAATTATTTATGAATATCGTAAAGTTCATTCACTATAATATACACTCGATTAACGAGATTAAATGTTATCACTCTCATTACTTGAAAAAATTTCCAGGTTTGTTATGTAATATATTTCCCTTTTTATTTTTATATTTGTTAAAACTAAAATTGAAGTAAAAACTCCATTAAGCTCATTTTAATAACTCAATTACTAGTAATTAATAACCTGTACCAAAGAATTATTTTACACATTTCATGACTTACACGGTTACGTAATAACTATTTTCAAGAAAAACATCAAATTAAAAAATCGGGGTTCTTACGTACCACAAAAGTGAGGTCTGATCTCGTGGAATCGATTCATTGGTGAGGCAATCGACCGAACATGACTTTGGGAAAACAGTGAGTATCATATAGCCTCAAATTTTGTACTCTGAAGTCATTGTTGGATTCTGCTAGAGTAAATATTTACGAAAAATACATCTTGTCTTCAAACTTGAATGGGTTCTTTGATGTGAGAATTTGAAGGTTCAGCGAATGGAATGAACTCACAAGGCGTTTTTAGGTAGACTCGAGGGCATCCTCTATTTCTTTTGACGCACGAGGCACCCTTAACTCCAGCCCGTCATTCTTTTGTAAGCGACCGCAAGCGCAAGCAAAGGAGCCGACTCCACAATTCAGGTTACAATTGCTGCGTTTTCCAGCGCGCATCATATCCACAATCTGACTCGGAGAAATAGAGGTTGATAAATGTAAGGAGATAGACTTCTTTAGACTTCTTAATATCACGTAAATGATAATCATGCGTCAAATTTCATTCTGAAACTTACTAACCTGTTGGACATTTTTATATAAACACTTTTAAAGGCTTTTAAGCAATAAGAGACGTAATTATATCATTAATGTTACATCGAGGTCAAGATGGTATTTTATATTTCACTAAATGTCATAAAATATAAAATAAAATGGTCCTATAATAACTCTTATTGAGTAGAATAAGAATCCGTCTACATTTGGACGTACTGCACTCATTGTAACTGTTTGGTGCCGTATTGGGCGCATCGTTCACTTTTTTGAATCGATAAAATCGACTGAGGAGAGTGATTACTTGCGTGACCACTAAAATTTTTTGATCTGACGTCACACCAAGTTAATCATAAAATTTTTCCTTCATTCAACTTTAAGTTACATGCGTCTTATTTGTCCGTTCGAAAAATTCGCCCACGTCGAATTTTGAAGAAAAATAACGAATTCCTGTAGCGTGCAGGAGACGTCAGAAAATCGAGGAGAGTTAAATATTAATGACTCAATGGCATCTACATGTAGAGCACTCGGATTCAGCTGCCGAAGTGCGGCTTAGTCTATTCAGCCGAGGGAGTTCATGCGAAGGCGTGAAAATCCATCTCCTCCACTCCCTATATACGTACCCTTCCTTGCCCTGTCCCACTCCCCTCCCACCAATTTCTCCTCTCACTCTTCCGAGCCATCTTCCGCGCCTCGCTTCCATTTCCTCCCCACACGACAAAGACCTCCCGAGCAGTAAGTTTATCCACGAGGATAAAGAGTTCAGGAAATAGAGAGGTTGAGATATGAGTCTCTTCTAAGATCCTTTGATATCGAAATACCATTCTGCTCACTAAATCCCAATCCCAATATTTCATAAAATTCTATTATCCCGCTTCTTTGGTGATTGTTTAAATTTTGAGCCACGAAAACTTCCGTCACAGGCGGCGAGTGGTTGGTCGTGGGAGTGAACAGTTAATGGCGGAATAAAGGAATAGCGAAATAGATCTTTGAGTGCAAAACGATGGAGCGGTTATAGTCTGCCGAGATCTCTTTTCCCTAAAGAGTGGGTGCGGATAAATTAACGTTGATCGGGGACCTTCTCAGTACAATTATTCTTCATCGATTCATTCAAAAGTTTCCGAATTATGCTCTAAATGAGGAGGGTATTATTTAACTCGCATTTCATTCAAAAAATCGGAATACTCTCCGAAGGAGAACAAATGTGAAATCTTTAATTGTATACGGTCGACCGTTGGGAAAGCAATTATTTCATGAAATTATTGCAAATATTAAAATGTTACATTATAAATACTTTATATTCATCATTACACACCTGGGCTTCCATAGCACGGGTTATTAATCACGGGTTCGCTACAAAACAACGCGGATTATGGTCTTCCTTAACGACTTGGGATATGGGTTTCCAGATTGCTGAGCGAGGAAGAGACGCGTTATAAGGCCCGCTCTACTTTGTTTATAGGCTTAGAAAAACAATAACAACACCTCTCACGGGAAAAACTATGCAGCATAACGGTCTTCCGTCCTCTTTGGTCTAAAGGCACCGAAAAAACTAACTAGAGCAGTGGTTCCCAACCTCGGGTCGCGACCCAAATCAGGGTCGCGAGAGGTCTTCAGTAGGGTCGCGGAGGGTCATCAGAGGAAAACTTTCTCGATAGTCAGTTTGTAACTATAATTATTAGAACACTGCATTTATCAGTGAAGGGATATGCTAGCAGCCGATGCAAGTCACCCTGGCCGTTCGAAGCTTTTACCAATTATTATGTGCAAAAATGGATTGGGAAAAGCGAGAATACCAGAGCGACCGATTAATTTCCCTCCGTACACCCGATAACATGGGTTTCACTCTATATTGATACCCTTTTCTCAAAAATGGTCATGACCAAGACCGATCAAAATTGCGGTGCAGTAGCGTTACAATAGCAGTTTACTGCTTTTTCTCCAGTTCATCTATATTGTATTTTCGCTCAATTAGAAGTACGGGTCGCGAGGTCCTATTATTGGTCAGTCTCGGGTCGTAGGATAAAAAGGTTGGGAACCAATGAACTAGAGGCTGAAACAGCTCGTTGTGTTATAAAATGAGCAGGAATATGAGCCAATTGTTTATGGTGGGTCTGGGGTGAGGATAATTAATCTCATAATGAAATTGAATTTATTTCTCCTCGTTTATAACAATGCAGGCTTTGAAATAGCTTGGAAGTTCAATCGTGGTTTTCTCGGTGATCGGTTTATTCGCGATCTTGAATCTCTTAAATTTTCCTTTCGTTTTTTTAATGTCCGTGCGTTCATTTCTTACTTTACTTTACTTCGGTGGATTTCTTTTAAAAATAATGTCTACCTTCATGAAAAATCCAGGAATGCACTGACTCTATAATCAAAGTTTAACATTATTCAACAATTAGCTGAGGTAGAGACTACTGCGTTGCTTGATTGTTTATATTACGTGAACAGATTAAGCATCTCCGCATAAAAATAGAAGGCTGAAAAAATTTGATCTATAGCTCAGTCACGCTTGAGGGTTGTGGCACGCAACCAATCTTTCGTTACGTAAAGCTGGGTTCTCATAACACGGGTTCACAATACACGGCACTTTTTCAGAACGCATCCCTGCGTTGTAGGAGGGGTGTATTTGATTCAGTCACGTTTCGTATGCTTTACGTTAATATAACTAATAAAATATATAAAAATATGCATAAATTTCATTCATAATATGTATCGATAAAATTATTACCAGCCTAAGAATAACATTTTTTCGTGTTGTCTAAAAATATAACCTTAACTATGGAAAATTTGGGTTTATTGAAGCATGAACATAACTCTAGTAAGGCCAATAACTGACGTGTTAACGCAAAATACGAGTTAAGTTCGACATGTATGAAGTTCTCAAATAGACACTCCTGCAATTCTTTCTTATTATCAGAAGTTCTGTTCAGTGAAACTGCAATATTATATTATATGTGTATAATATAGTATATTTTACCTGCTCGAATGATTTCATAACTGGTATAACTTTTCCAATTTAGTTAAACTTTCTATATCTTGAAGCTCGTTTAAAATTATGTGGGGTTAACGGCGGAAAGTTTCGTTACCTTGCATGAACTAATATATTACCCAAAAGAATCACTTAAGTGAGCTAAATGCGCTGGCATCAATGGTTACATAAAAAAACCGTTTAAAGAAGAAAATGGGATTTAAGTTTTTTGTCGCAACGAGACTGTCTAAATTAAAACACGTATACACGTATGTATCAAAATATACTAGTACTGAAAGCTGCTGATATCTCATTATACAATAACATACTGCGCATAACCTAAATGATTCGGCAAACTTTCAATCTATAACCAACGTTAAGGGATATGATGTTTCGTCAACTTGTTATTCCAGTGACGCCATTATTACGAAATCGACAGAATTCCTCCGTTTAATTAAAGCAAAAGATACTATAATTTAGCGATTTTATTTTTATGGCGGCAGGCAGTTTTCTAAACAAGGCAGGAAAGCATAAAATGTAAGATCACTTCCATAACCTTTGTTTCTCTCGTTAATGTCCTACCCCGTAGCCGCGAGTCGTAAAAAATTTAAAATCCTTTTGCGCGGGGATGAGAAACATCGCAACCAATATCTTTCAAAACCTTAATTGGTTGTCAAGGTAACCAGAAAGCCTTTTCATCCGAAAAGGGTTAAATCCCGGAAGACACGACTCCTTACAAGCGAATCCAAACTTTTATAGTCCATCTAACACTAAATCATGCTTCCTCTTGTAAACGTTTTTCTGGAAGAAAAAAATCTGATACCTACGGTTTACCTAGTGTAGTGATGAGGAAACTTCGTCGCAGACGCTCACTTCCAGCATCGTTTTAAGAGACTCCGTGGACGCTGAAAGGCTAACCGGGAACCGGATCGAAAAACTTTTCAAACCAGCGTTCGGGGACAGACGACTTAAAAGAATTTTTGTGGCACGCAAATCCCTTGAAGAATAAGAAAGTAACGATTCGAGTCAACGAGATGTGTCTCGTTGAAATTTATATCGACGTAACCGTTTCTCAGCCGTGAAAAAAGATAAACATATTTAGTGCCGTAATAATAAGAATACTAATTAGGAGAATATTTTAAAGTTTAAAGGACAAGTTGAGCATGTGAATCGGTTGTTTCCATTTCTAAGACGATCTTGTTCATCATACCTAAGCGGGTGTGAATATGATCATTTATTATATTGAACTCTGAGCATCCCGTTTTAGCTATATAGTACTTATTAACCTGCCTTAGGTGAGTGATAGTACTAATGTACTATCTCGCAAATGGCAAAGAAAAATACATAATTGGATTTAAAACAAATTACTGATTAAAGCTGAAACTTTGCTTAATGTGATATTTATTCACGTAACATCTCAAACAAGTACTAATATCTCAAATATACATTTCCTTATAATATAGAAGAGAACATGTAATGTGAAAACAAAATTAATCGTTTGCTCTAAATTTCGCGATTGAATTTTGGCTCTGGAAAAATAGTAGGGTTGATTCAATAACATATGTTACCGCAAGCAAGGCTCGAGCTGACTTTTTTACGCAATTCCTTGTGAGATCAACAAAACCAAATTACGGAATGCGGTACATAAATATTAGGCTAATGTGTTCTTCGGCCGTAGACTTACTGACCTCAGTGGATTTGTATGTGCCTTAAAGAGCATGCGACTTGTGAACGAGCCAAAAAAAACTATCGTAAATTCCATCAGTTTGTTTAAGAAAATGAATTCGGTCTAACTTGATTGAACGTCCGAGAGTCAGTCAGAAAGTAAGTTTACATTCTGTATTCTTTAAAAAGATCCATTGGAACTCTGATATACACTAATGAAAATTATTGTAGGAAGCCGTTTCGATTAAGTCATCCACCGTAGGATGAGCATTTGTATCCCCTCTGAATAGGACTCAATGTCCTGTAGTTGCAACCATCGCCTGAATGCTGCATTTAAGTTCTCATTAGTTTGAAATCAGTGGCTTTCACAGATGAATTTTCAGTCCTGGAAATAGATGAAAATCGCTTGGCTTGGGTGTTGTGCTTTTTCATGACATTGCGCGACCTCACGATCCTTCAAAAACAATTACTTCGACTGTTCATAATGTAGATCTTGGAACACTCTGCTCACAGTTCAAACTTCGCAGTAAGCGATCATCCACTCTTTCCAGTACCGAGAAGTCAATTCGGAGTAACCAACGATTCCAAATTGGGAAGTTTTTATAATTTATCCTCGGTTATTTCTCATTAATATCTCGAAAATCGCACCTATAAAAGACTTCAAAACGGTTAAATATTGAGTAAATCTTGCATTTTGTCAGCAATGATAATGCTTATTAAATTGGTGGAGAGAGTGCAACTTGAAATTCCCCGTGATGGCTTTTACTCTTCTGTTCAATAGTTCTTACGAACGAACCCCTAATATTTGCGAGATATATAAGCGAGTAAAGGTATCGAGATCTAATGACTGAAGAATAATTTTCTACTTTCCTAAAACGATGAAGCGTGGTATTAACCTAGTTTCACTCGGAATTCATACCGGTGCTCTTTCTACAAGAAGCCAAATGTCAAACTTCAGTGTATGAAAATATTTTATATGTTCCAGCTTGATTTTATTAATATTTAACATTTAGGCCCATGAATTAGGCAGAAAAAAAGTTGAAAGCATAATTAACATTAACATTAGTTAAACAGGAAGTGGTGAATTAAATGTTCACCCGATTACTATATTAGAGGTCCATTAACATCAAATATAAATATGTATCATTCTATCAATAGAGAACAGCAAATATTTTCGTTCTTAAATAAAAAATAATATGCTTTCTCTTAAATTCACTTCCGAATAAAATATTAGAGAATGAAAATACTCTACATTGTTTTAGTGGACTCAGAATTTGAATGAAATCAAATGAATTATAATGTTATCCATAACATCCAAAAACATAAGGCACTTTCAGCTACACAGTAAATGTAGAATAGCAATTTAACGACTCTTGATTTGCTCTTTGTATATTTTTAATAAATGCCATAATTGATATAAAATTTACATATTACACCCTTACCTTTTGGTACTCCAAACGCAATGAATGAAAATAACATTGTGAAAAATTCCATAGTAATTCTTGTGTAATTTTTTACAAATTTATTTTCGTTATTTGCGTTTATCGTAATTGAATGATATAAAATTCTACCGGTTATGTTGCAGCAACTTTGCGTATTACCCAATTTTTCCTTCTAATGATGACAGTGTCCTCTTCAGGAACCAGCAGTAACGAGGACTCAGATACGGAGAGTGAACCTGGAATCCCTTTGAAACGGAAGCAGAGGAGGAGTCGGACAACTTTCTCAGCGGAACAGCTTGAGGCGTTAGAGAAGGCCTTCGAGAGGACCCAGTACCCTGATGTATACACGAGGGAAGAGCTTGCGCAAAAGTAAGTAAAGAAATTGAATATCCCCTTCTATGAGAATACTCTTCCGTCTCAGAACAGAACGTGTATTGGTTTCAGAAAGGAAATCAAATTGGCACGCATTGAGCGTAATACAAGTCACCTTGTTAATCACTGAGAATGCAGTACTTTATAGAATTGTAGAATTGCTTTTCAGTGATGTATAATCATTTTGATCCCTCCCGTACAATTTTTTAGGACGGTGAGCTAACGTCACATGATATGTAGTAATATAGTATTTAATACACAAAGTATATCTGCAGCATGATGACGAAAATTTACGCAGATGCAATTTCCAATTTCTATAAAATTTCTTTGGCATGAAAATACACTAAATAAAGCTGTATTTGGCCATTGCTACAATTCTATAATAAAAACTTCATCTTATTCAAGTTCCAAAAAGAGAGCGATATAGAATTTTACATTTGAGAAAAACCAACCATTGTGGTTACTATATAGTTTTAATCGCGGTTTAAAATTCATGCTAATTGTGAATGCGTAGAATGTGCTCTTATTATTTCGAAGAGACATAAATTCACGCAATCTAACGATTAAGATTTTTTTTCCTTTATAGGACTAAGTTAACAGAGGCCAGGGTACAAGTGTGGTTCAGCAACCGACGCGCACGACTCCGTAAGCAGCTAAATAGTCAACAGTTGAGCGCATTTAACTCCGTCTCAACTCTTCATCAGTCGGCTGTAGCTGCAGCTACGGTTGCATTTCAATCGACGACGCAACAACCGCCTCAACCATCCCAATATTCTTCCACAGCATCAGCAGAAACAGCTTCTGCAGCCGTCAATTTCCAAGCTGCTGCTGCACATGGTAGGGAATTATGGCGAAGCCATCCTTTTCAAATAGCTGTGTAGTTGAGTCTTTTAACAGTTCTTAGTGCCACAACTATAATTTTTCCATGTCACAAACATGCACATTGAAGAGAGATGAGACCCACAATTATTAAAATAGTATTATTCTTCGATAACTAAAGTTATGGAACTATAAGTAGTGTTTTAGGATATAATTTTCCGTTTTCCACAGTTAATTCGATTGCAGGAGCTAAAGAATATCTCCATGTAAACAAATGTTTTCTATAAGTTTCTGAGTTACTCTTATTAGTCTATTAGAGAAATTTAAAAACATTTATAAGAGAGTTACGTCTATGCATATGCGTATGATGTTTATATTTGTTTATTTGAGAAAGAAATCCTTTATATTGTATGATATACGTCCAAGCACTTTATTTCTCTTGTATTGAGCCGAAGGACGACATACCGACAATTTTGTAATATATGAGCTCAGAGGTCAGAAATACATAAATTACAAAGCATTAATCGAATGTCCAAACAAATAATTATGTTATTACGATGCTGTTTTGGTAAGCGAACAGAATTGTCAAGTCCGGTTTTCGTCGGGCGATACTTGGGATTTTGAACACTTTAAGGGTGAGAAGGTTTCTAATTCAGGATATAACGTTTGTCGTTTCATCCGTGTAATGGGCCAAAAAATATCTAGCTAAATACACGATTTTGCAACTGAACTGCCAATCCCAAACTTCAAAAACCAGCCGCTTAATTTATTGAGGTTCCTTCAATGACATTTATTATTCTCTCAACTTCCGAAAGCATTCAACTTTTACTATTTAGCTCGGTTATTTTCATTATCATCTATAGCAAGGTCTAAAACATATTATGTACTATGGCAAAGAATTAAAATGGCGACTTGCGTCGTAGTTCACATCCGCTCTGGAAACAATGGCAATCTGTATTCACTAAGCTAAATTACGCTTCTAAGCCTTCGAATTAGGCATTTTCTAAAAATATCCGCCAAATGGACAATCGTTTTAGCAAACCGGTCCTGAAGCCGAGTTGTATATTTGCCCTCGGTTAAGCATTTTTTAAATAGTTTCCATTAGGGCCGAAGTTATTACGCGGCGTTTTGCAGGGCGTGGCTGCGAGCGGGTATCCACACTTGGATTCCATTACTTTCGTTGAAAACGTCTCTATGAAACTCCCACTTTGATGGGTGGGGCCACATCCTCTCCCATTTGCCCACCGTCAACCAATGGCGGTGAAGTTTTCAATTCAATTCGCGTCGTTTTCATCGGACCGGTTTTCATTCCAACTCATGTAGAGCGATGGTTCAAGTTCCGGGGTGAGGGATAGAAGAAGGATGCAACGCGGCGCTCTTCACTGAACGCACTACGTTGGAGCTGCATTGATATGCTGATCAAAGAAGCTCAGAGGTAGCAGTTGTTATTTCTTGACGCGGAGGTGACATGAGTACAAAAAAGAAGCGGAAAGGCAATGTGGATTGTTTCTGTTAGTGTATATGTTTAGGCGTCTCGTTACAGCTCCGTCTGTGGCTGGGCAAAAGAAAGACACAAATTAATCCTGGTCTTTATTGATTTAAGAGGTTTTCACAATTTCGCACGTAAAAAAAGAAACGTATTGAAAGACAAAAATTTTTAAATGGTTCCTATGAAATGAAACCATGATTTGCCGCTGTTTATGATTTAATGTATGTTATGTAAATGCAAATTGAGACAGTTGGAATTATGAATAAAGAAACGACTTTCTATAAAAAAGCTTTCAATGCCAATAAAGCTTTATTACGCTCGAAAAGTAGATCAACACTTTGTAAAATAATTCCATTTTATTAATAAAGTGGAATTATTTTACTAATTGTGTTTCTCACCTTTTCATTTATAATGGAGTTCCACAAAGTAAAGGCTTCATCCATCGATTTAATACACTCTCCTAAAACGATTGCTTCCTAAATGACTGTTAATAAGAGAATATTTAACTCAGTAGCGAAAACAAAATGTTCTGAATATGAAAGTTAATCGTCCCATTTTCACTCATAACTTTTCATATTCAGTATTTGCCGTCAGTTCTTCATTCAATCTGTAAAGCTTAGTAATTTCACGCGAGCGCCATCCGTACTCTCGTCTATATTCGGCGAGAATATTTGTTTTCCGTCCCTAATTCGCCGCAGTTCGGCTCAATAAGACGAACGAAGATATACTCGTGCCCCTAAATTAACCCTGGTCGTTCCTTCCTTAGCCGCCGGCCATGCATCCGCTTGGGTTCCTGCGCACCCCACGCACCATCACCACCCGCAGCCTCCCTCTGTGGCACCAGCCGCATCCTCCGCCGCATACGACGCTCCTCCAGCCTCCCTCAGCTACAATGCTTATGCGGCCGCTGCTGCCGCGGCAGCTGCTGCAGCCGCTGCCGCCGTCGCCGACCCGGGAAACGGCGGCGCCGCTAATTCCCAACTCGGCGCTTACCACCACGCGCATCACCACCACCAGCAACCGATGGTCGTGGCGGGCGTTGGAGGTCAGACGCAGGGAATAACCCAGGCCATGGGACAGTCGATGGTACAGGGTTCTTCCCAAGGGTCGGCGTGGGGTCGACCCGGATCGAATAAAGCGACGGCTAGCGGCCCGCCATCCGCCGACGGCTGGGGCGGCGCTCTCGCAGATAACTACGGGTAAGCATTAATCGGATGAATTAAGGTCGAATGGCCTGAGATTCTAGTGATTTCGGATCTTTACATAGATACAAATGAATTTATAAGCGTGTGAATCACAGTTATGCTATCATCGGCTCTCATAAAACTACCACCTAAACAAATGATTTCATTGGTTTCAAACTGTGAAGTTTGTGTATTCAAGCGGTGGTTTTCAAAGGCTACGTGCGCGCGCACGATTTACTTTATAAATTATATAAGTAAACAGTTTTATTACTGGGTTGATGGAACACCACGTCATGTCATCTTCGGATCAGTGCTTAATCGTTTACGCGATTAATTATTAATTTTTTGGCCAATTTTATTCGATTCTTATCATAATATTGACTCCTTATTCCTATTCTATTGATTCCGCCTGGAAAGGTTTCATATATGATTGCGAACCTCATGCAGGTTTAATTAAGCTTTGCGGGATCAGATGAGGAGGATTCTTTTAATGTTCCTTTCAGTGAGCGTAAAGTACCATATAATCCAATCAATAAAATCGATAATAGGTATTGATTTTAATACCGATATGCAACCGGACTTGTGAAATGTCTATTTAAAACTAAGGCAATTTTCCAATAAAAAATTATTTTCGAAAACTATCAATTACTATTAAAATGGAAATATTTTACATTAAATGTTGTAATTTTTTCTTTGCACTTAGCATAATCTTTTTTTCAAAGAAATTATTTTACATTAAATTCGAAAATTTTGACTGTAGAATACTCTAGAACGCATCAATAGATGGAATAGCCATATAAAAATGCCTTCCTGAAAACCATCGTAAATAAGATAGGGCGGCTGAGTTTGGTTTCTGGATTTTTCATTTACTATTCCTTCAATTTCCTGCAATTGTACATCACAACTCTCTTTTACATTTCCTGACAGCGGTCTCTTCAGCGGCCCTTACGGACCTGGAGGCGGCGGTACGGCGTTGGCTCCACCGGCAGCTTCTCATCACCCACACCACTCCCACAACCATCACCACCACTCCCACCACGCCCACCACCCACACCACCATTCCAATCACCACCCACATTCTCCCGCGGAGGCCAAGTCGGGATACCCTTACTTTGGAAGTCAACTTGCGGGAAGCGTAGACTCCGGATTCATGTGCAGCCGAGTCCACTAAACCTCGTGACATCGAAGATACTTCTTTCTGACAGTCTCCAATGGCGAGGAAAGCGAAAGAGGGAAAAATGATTTGAAAATGTGATTTTCTTGCCTCCAATGAGCGACTATGGAAATGTACTACGGGTTGTCGGCGAGTCATTAGGGAGTGCATTTGAGCAGTGCAATAGGACGCTCTGAAGAGCTGCGCTGGAAGTGCTAGTAGGGGAAGTTAAGAATGCCATATTCGACTCGTTTGGAACAAAAACTAACCCTTTCAACGTCCTATACAGCTGAGCTTTGTAATTTAAATCATTCAATATATTGGTGCTTCATAATACATAAAGGACTAAATACGTAAGCTACGTGTAATTGATTTTCTATCTATTGACTGTACTAATTTATTAATGTAGTTTTCCTGGAGTATTGCGAAGCCAAACTTTTTCTTGGATGTGAAATAGAAAGTGATAATTTTCGATTCATATCCACACCGAAGTGAAAATTACAATGGGAAGAAACATGTTTAAATTTTCTCTCGCAGCGGCAAACATTCTGCCCGCGCGATATATCTTGCTCATACTTAAACCATATCCGCTGTAAATCGATTCGTTTCTTTTGGACACATGTTTTACGTTTACTTGGTCTCTGTAAAATATTGATTATATTCCGGACATTTATAATACTAAAACGACGATAAAATTAAAATGGTAGTGCTACCGAATTCGTGAATAACTACGCCTTAGGATATAATGTACTCTCTAGTGCTAGTGATTAATTGTCAGTGCATTTTCTTCACGCTGCCATAATAATCGTCACCGAAATTTTGATCACTATGATTGCATCTGTGAACGTATTTAAACTTGAAAGACGCCGGAATAAATTACTTTAAGATGCATTGCTCCAAATTGATATGCCGAAAAAGTGCACCAATGTTTAACCCTTTTTCAGTGTAAATGCAATTAAAAGTTTTTGTTATGAATCTTATTTATTAATTATATTTTAAGTGTTTTCATGCCAATTGTTTCCTACTACAGTTTTGGTAACTAATGTAATATACTTGTACACACGCAGATATATATATATATATATATATATATATATATATATATATATATAACAACTTACTACTTGTCATCTATATATATATATATATATATATATATATATATATATATATATATATATATATATATATAACAATAATTCTTTCGTTTAAGTTATTTTGATCTGAGAGTCACATAAAAAATGTTAAAGCAAAAGAAAAAATAAATTGAATAAGACAACATCCTGTGTGATTATTGAAATGTTTGAAGCACATATGTAAGTAGTAGTAATATTCATTCTCCGTTTGTTTGTGTGTATTTCTGGCTAATCAGCCTCTTGGATTATTGTTGCCGTAGCTCCGTAAACACTCAAAACACACACAAGGGAGGAGAGTAACCCGATGCCGGCATTAGCCTACTCTTAACGAAGAGCATAAAGAGGACCAACTGCTTAAGGTCCCTTCTGAAGGACTGAGCGCTGACTTGCGCGGTCTCTTCAAAGAACACAAGCAGGGAGGGGACGGTACGATCCCAGGTTGAAAAATCCTGGCCCCTGCCGGATTCGAATCTGGGACTGCTGTGTGGAAGACCAATCACTTCGCCACCGCCACCTCATTCATTTAATCTCCGTTCATATGGTTATGCGGTGGGTAAAATGCATAAATGTTTTCTTGGACAAAAGACATACATCCGACGGGTAGTCGCCATTGGATTTATGAATGTCAATGAAGAAATAAGTTACCAGTTTAGAGTTGAAAGCAAAAATAATAACTGAAAATTCTACTTAACATTTAAATATAACGAAATCGTTTTTTATGGGATGCGAACATAACATTTTATAAATTCTAACTTTTAAAGTGACCATATTACGTCCTATTTCAGGGACGAACTCATGGAGAGGTCGATGAAAGATTTAACGCAATACGAATGAGTTATGTAAGTTTAAATATCTTAAAGAGCTATATCAATTTTTTAAGCTCCTTTAAATGTACTCCCAAGATTACCAATATCCGATATCTTTAAGCAAATATCTTGGAAAGTAAAGTAGAGCTTTGGTTTTTCGAGAGTAACCTCGGAACCCCAACTATGGATTTTCAATAAAACATTTTTCCATTAAAACTTTCAGCTCTCTAAGCGGCGGAGTCCTCGTTGACCGACGATTCGCAATTTCTTATGTGGACTGTATTTTAAATCGAAATTTCGCCTTTGAATTCTCCGAAATTTATTCTTTTCGTTCTTAAACAGAACTTAGTGAATTTTGATTTTATTTGGGATGTCTTCTTTTTGGGCTGGAAATTATATTGACGGATGATGCGCGTAATTTATTTCCCTAATGCGTCCGATGGTGGAGGAATTATTCATTCCATGTAAATTAATTGTTTGAAATTCCCTACTTTTTAATTATTATCAACTGATTTAGTCTTTAATACAAATTTGGGGTATAGGTATGTTTCCATTTTTAGGAAAATGTTGAAGTACCCGTATCAAATCATAATCCAGCATAAATTTCATTTTGCGAGAGCAATGTATTAATTAAATTAATTTATCAATTGCCCATGGGTGACATATATATAAAAATTGATGGAGGAAAACTGAGTATTTGCCTCACAAAACTAGGTTTGCTGGTTTGGCACGAAATTATACGCATGTCATTGCGAGAATACGGAAGCGTTGGGTGTGGCTAGCGCACTCCGCCAGTAATGTAGAAGTATTTTATTATATACACTTGAACCTATCTAATCCGTAACTCTATAATCCAAGAACTCCCGTAATTCGAAACAAAAGCATGATAAATACTAGTTAGTAAATACTCCATGACCTTCAACATTAGCTGTCTTTGATGATTAAAACAATATTATTGCACTTTACTCATTCGAATTTTTTAGTTTTAATATTCATCATCATAGGTAGTATGCCCGTAGACAGGTCCGTGATTATATATGGTTAAACCTGATTCTCCATATACACCTATTTTCCGCTGTCCTCTCATATCTTGATAACACTCTTTCCCTTTCAAATCGTCTATCAGCTGAAAACTTTCCCTGCCTCTTTCCCTTTTTCCATCTAGTTTTCCTTCTAACACATCTTTAATCATACTCTCTCTCCTCAGGTAATGTCCAACCCAGTTAGCCTTCCTCTTTCTGATAGTCTGTATAATCATTCGCTTCTCTCCTACTCTTCGTAGCACTTCAACGTTTTTCATCCTGTCTGTCCATTTTATCTTCTGCATTCTCCTCCAAGTCCACATTTCAAAGCTTGTATTTGATGTCATTTTTCCTTAGCGTCCATGTTTCTGCCCCATACAAAGCTATACTCCATACATAGCATTTTATTAAAAGTTTTAATATTATACGTACTGTATTAATGTGGCATTCGTTCCTATCTAATAAACAGTCAGTTGAGCGAGGATATTTAGCGAAATGAGGGAAACAATATTGTACATTTACTCAATAATCTATGAACCCTAAATAAAATCTATAAGAAAAACATGGATGTCCTATAATTAATCGAATCAAGCGTGACTTCGTGGAAGTAGGTAATATTATTCATCTTAAACACATACTTAGTACTTTTCCACAAAAAATTGTGGAAAAGTGCTGTGTATTTAATATAAATGGATATCCTAATTATAAAATTTTGTCATGGGGTCGCTATGTAATAAAAAAATTACGGGTCTGGCATGTCGTTATAATATTTACACTTGTATATGTTGTGCGCAAATTAAAAATTGTTGCAGAAAAAAATTGAAACTAAGATCATTAAAGGGTTCCATAATCGTCCGTAAAACGAAAAACTAACCAAATATCTTTAAAAAGTATTTCTGAAATGGAGAATATCGTCTGAATGAATTATTAACCAATGAAAACATTAAGAATTATTACATCTGCTCCTAAAAGGTCAAATTCTTATTAACAATATAGAAATCAAACTTATAATTCAAAATGGGACTAATATATGATTTGGGTAACTTATGTAGCTATAAAACGGTAGAATAAACAAAATGCGTACTACAGGAAAATGTTGTGGTATGATAATACAAATGCCCACTCAAAG
The DNA here is from genome assembly GCA_028673005.1 of Tanypteryx hageni. NCBI lineage: Eukaryota > Metazoa > Arthropoda > Insecta > Odonata > Petaluridae > Tanypteryx > Tanypteryx hageni. Next base: position 39,979,573 of record CM054120.1, read on the forward strand.
AATTTACTCCTCCTCCTATTCATTCCTACCAAATATGTATCACTCATATGTATTCAAACTTTAAATTGGTATTTGGAAACATCGATATAAATCAATAAACCTTCCATTATTATTTTATTAATTTCATGAATTGGCTATAGGTTTTTAGGACAATGAAAGCATGCAATAAGAGAGTTTGTTTTGGACTGGGACAATAATAACTGTATTTTTGTGTCCGTTCAATTGGGTTTGGATCACATAAAAAGGGTGAGATTAACCAGTTAATTACTGTGGCAGTGGTAGTTTAAGTGCAGAAGAGATGTAGTCTAGGGGACTGTAGGACTAGTCTGAAATTAGGTTACTAAGGTCAGTTTATTACGTTTCCATTTTTACTGTCATGTGTTATAATGGCGAGGGCCTCACGGTTCGTATATATTTGCTAGCGTTGTTTATCTATTCCTTTTTGAGGTGTTCAGTTCTTTGTTTTGTTTTTAGTTAATAGTTTCAATTTGATCTAAAAGTGGCAGTAATTTACAAAAATAGGCTCAACTACCTCATGCAGAAAATGAAAAAATGAAATGAAAAACTTCAGGAAGTATGTACGTTAAACTTGGCTATAGGCTTAATATTTCATTTTTCAGCTCTTCATTTCTAGCCAATGTAAAATCAAAGGATAGCAGCGATAATAGTCACACAAAATAAAGACTATGTTAAAAGGCTTACTGATGGCAGTAATTATACATATCCCTGACAGTGACAGCAGCTCCTCTCACTAAGTCAGTATTTTCATTTTTCTATAGAAATATTATTGAGTTAAAATATAATAAATAAAACGTAAAAATAAAATACAATCGAATTTAGCATAAGCACTACGTTTGATACTTGGGTAATTGCCCAATTACCACCATCCCGGTCTTCATCAACAGGTTACAGACGATGGTGTGAAGACTTCACTATATTTCGTTATTATCAATAACAATTATGCATGCCACATTAGTTCCGTGATTGAAGTTAACAATTTTTTATCTGTTGTCTGGCAATAAAATAACATTACCAATGCGATTGTACGTATATGAAAATAATTCGGGAGAGATACCACATTTGGTGTTTTCGTAATTTTAGCTATCAGTCGTACCGTAGTAGTGCATAGTCACACAAAAAAACAAAAAGTAATCAGTTGTGTCACGTGTTTCTTATGTTTCGTGAGAAAATTCCTCTTAAAAGTGAGTACAACTCGTTTAAATCATTGGATCTATAGGATAAATCCGGTAAAGATGTTCCACAGAAGAAAATAAATTTATCAAAAATCGACTGAAGTTTAATTTCATCAATATAGCATTAAAACATTCTTAGTGCATTTTTAAATAGTGAAAAATACTCGCAACTGATTACTTATCTTAGAAGATTGTCGAAAAAGGAAAATGAACCACAGGTTTTGGCTGCATCTTGCGGTGTTACGGGAGAGATCCCACACCTGATGGGGAAAGGTGCCGCGGGATAAAATACCTCAATTATTTTTTATATATGGATAACAAATATGCATTTACAGTTCACGACCGAAACAGAATACTTTTTTTGTTAATTAAGAAGAAAAATAAAAAAGTGTATTACACATAATACTATTTTTTAATGACTAAAAAATTTTCCTGCGCGTATATAACAAGATCATACCTCTCGACGTATGTTAATAAAATTAGGCATTTAAGATTGATATCAGTGCAGAAGACGAAATATCGGAAATAAAATTTGAAATTTAAATTCTATTAATCTAAGATAGAACTTATAGTTTGGCCTTCAGAGAAAATCGCAATAGAGTGAGATAATGTATAATTTCTGTCATTTCGCTCTATTACCTTCCGCTTTGCGGAAATACAAAAATAGACAATTCGACAGTGTATCTGTCTGATCTCATATGTAGCCTTTTGCCACTATACGGTCATATATTACTAGGTATACTTTTTTGGTATAAATCCTATTCAATTCCTTTATTTAAACCTCCAAAAATTTCATTATTGTGCCCAAGTAGCATATCAATTTAAAAGAAAATTAATATTCTGGTTGGAAAATTCTTCAAGAAGTAATATGGTGCATCTATCAGAAATATATTTAATTATTTTGCCAATAAACAAATAGTTGAAGGCATATCTTAGGAATGTACGACTGTTTGGAGCGTTTAATATTGAGAAATTGACATAAGTTCATGTGCACCGACTCCCAAGTGCGCACATACACGCACGCACCTGTCTCCTCTTACTTATAATTGTTTCGGTATGAACGCATCATCGGCCGATTTTTATAAATTAACAGCCTTTTTGCAGATTACAACAGAGTGATGTGAATTATAACATCTTGGTATCGACTCTTTCTTTGGGGAGAATTTTCCTCTATATCGGAGCTCTTATCCGCTTCCTGTTCTAAAAATCTTCTCTTCGCCTTCACGTCAATATCCCAAGCCTGTTTTACCCTCTAGAACTCTCACAGATGGTCCTTTACGTGATGCCATCCATGCACATTTCATTCTTTTTCCAAATATTGCATAATCCTTCCTTCCGTTTTTATTAAATTTCTCTCAAATTTTAGCAGATACAGTGAAACTTCTATAACTCGAACTTCAAGGCAAGACAAACAATATTGGAGTTATAGAAAATTCAATTTACGGAAATACATTTTTCTCATTTATATTTTTGTAGAACTGACATATTAAAATGAGCTAGATATTCTGGTTATTTAATAAATCGCACTAAATCTTTCAAAAATTCCCAAAGACATTTAAGCAAATTAATATTTATATATTCATTTTTCAAATTGCAATACTGCACTGCTTCGTTTCTTTCAATAATTTCAGCGTGTATCACAACACACTTTCCGCGTTCACGTATTTGTTGTAAGTAGCTTCAAAATTAACAAGTTTTTTAAAGTTGGACCATTCGATTTCGGACAGCAGACTATCATCTTCCTTTTCACATTCTTCTATCCCCATTCTCCTTTATATATTCTAGCCTTTTTAAAAAGTTTTAAATTGTACCTGAGGTGATTTAGTGCTAGGTTTTGTCTACCTCCATAATAGTCTAGAAATGTTTTGCCAATTCTTCCCAACATTTCCACAACTGTTCTGCGATAATGATGCCCTGTATCGATTTCCATTCAGTAAGGTGGGCTTTATCTTAGAACGATTTATATCATCTTGACACAAACCGGAGACATACGAAAAAACTTGTGTAAACCGTAACATTTACAATGCAACAAATCCGGGACCTTTATGCGTCCCGAAAAACATTTTTGGAGTACTGAAAACCGAGAAAAGTCAGCCTACGTAAAGCAAACTTAAAAATCTTATGGATAGTCAAAATCTCGTATATATGGGGGAAGGCGAATTTACCAGAAACTTCAACTCAGAGATAAAAATTTAATCGGGAAATGTTATTAATAGAAAATTCGGATTATAGAAAATAAACATCACGAAAAACAGGGATTTTGGCCGGTAAAATGAATTCACTTCTGCTATGGAAAGTTACTTCCTCTTTAATTTTCGTCTCTGTCCAAGTACTTTCTCTTTTCTACTTTACAATCACAATTAGTAAATCTATGCACGTCAACTCAAAAACCCATCTATCAGACCCACGCAAAATATTATTTTACACTTTACCAATAGTTTTTCGTGATGTCTCTTCCTTTAAGCTCTTACTAAATTTCTCATATGTCAATGTTTCTTTTTAAATTTTTAAATCTAAACGTAATACTTTTCACTTATGCCACCTTCTGCTGGAAGACATGATAAATTTTTGAGGTGAGGACTTTTTCGAACTCTTATTCTTCTTCTTTCCGCAGCTTCTAAACCTCGTTTTCTATGATTTTTTTATAATTATTGATGCAAAATGTGAAAGCATAACATTTCAGGTAAATTGCTCTAATATGTATACAATATTTAAAAAAGATATGATTTCTATTAGTGGGAAGTCTTCAGCGATCCCATGATGAGAATAGTAAGTTATGACGATTTTAAGTTCAATACGAATGGTATTAACTTATTTTCTAATTCTTTGCAGTTTACCTTAATTAATTAAGTGAAAGAATAGGAAAGCCGACCACCTTAGGTAGTTGGAATCGTAAATATAAAATCCCGCCATCAAGGCAGCAATGAAATATGGAGTTTTTCGTTTCACGCGTAAACGTCTTCAAGGTAAGTTGTAAAAAATACTAAGATAATATATTAGATGTAAACTTATGAAAATAGCGTAATTAACCCTTTGCAGGAGAAGTCAGGGATAGCCATTTGGGTGATTCACAGTGGGCGCTTTGTGAACCCTCTGACTTTCCAGGAAATCTTAAAATCCTTACATTAGACTTCAACAACAAAATAAGGATCGAAAATTAATGTTATCCACTTTCCTAGATTGACTTAGTTTTCAGGGTTATTTCGTAAATGAAATAGGAGAGAAAATACATTTCATTTCTGAATGTGAATTTTAATGTGTACGTTTGTGAAATTGTAAAAAGTACTTTGTATTTTAACTTTTTATCGCTATGTTGTTTCTATCTGACATTATGGCCAACTTGTAACCTATTTTTTATTCTAATAATAATCCAATCAAAATATTTCTTCATTGTTTAACTTTTAACATTTTAATACTATTTCAGATTTCACAACTGTAGATATGGTTATATAAAAGCGTAAACAAAGTAAAAGTAATATTTATTAAACACCAGTTAAAGCATAAATATGTCGATATTATTAGGAACTTTGGAGCTAAATTAAATTAATAGTTATTTAATTTCTGTGTACTTTATCCAATAGCCAAATGATTTGCAAACTTTTCTTGCTAGGCAGCTTAATATTAAGGCTATGTCTATGTCTTAAACAAGACTTCATAGGCACTTACTTTTAAAATCACTTTGTTTGCCTCTAACAAAAATTTCTCATTTTTATGTCATTGTAATTAACTTTTTGATACATCTTTAAATTAAGAATATACAATATGTTTGGCCGATAATTGTATGAACGTCATTTATACATGTAACTTCGGTATGGAGGAAGGAAAATGACATGGACATTCAATCAAAGAGGAAGGAGATTTTCACATTATAATTATCTTTTCATGAAGGAATTAATTCTAAGTTTTCGGGATTAATTGATATTTAAGAACCATGAGAGTTTTAGTAAGACCTACATAAATGCTGGTGTTAAACTTAAAATATTTATTATGTCAAGAGAAAAATTTCAACTTTTGAGAGAAACCCATTGAGGCACTTACTCATGCACTATTTGCAGTTTTCTGTAAATATAAAATTTATTAAAATACTAATGAATAAGAAGGGGATTTTATCATTAGTGTTCTCAAAATGAAGGGGATGAAGTTTATATAGCAAAGAGAAATATATATATTTTTATCACAAAATAACATGTAATACGCGAGAATGAATAGCAAACTTTACAATGGAGCAAATAAGTCAAAAATTTAAACACGATGAGTAATTAGTATTTGATATCTCAGTTTTGTATTGTAATAACCAATTAGCTTCAGTTGTTTGAATTCTCTAAATCGAATTTTACTAAGTGTCCTAAAAACAGATGGTTTACAAACAAAAAAATGTCCTCAGGAAATTGAGTAACTTAAATACTTCAAAATTTGTTGAAAATTATTTACAATGAATGTAGTCTTTTATCTTGATCGATGGGAAGTTCGGATTTTTAGTTGAAAAAATTGGAACACACCGCAAACATACCCGCAAAGAAAAATTTAAAATTCGCTTGTGTCATCTAATTCAAAGTTTGAGGCGTGACTCCGTGGAACGGATTCATGGCAAAACGAATAAAAATAAAAAGCTAACTAAAGTGGAATTTCGACGTAGCTATTTTTCTGTTTCCTCTCGTGTCATCACCACTTCACGTAATAAGCATGGCGGTAGATCCATATAAGTCTTTAAGTCTCGATTAGGAAAACATCGAAAATTTTAATTTCACGGATTAAGATTTTCTTGTTTTCACAAATTCCTATCGGCATACAGAGAGAACTAAATGTGATCGTTATGGGCTTTAAATGTCAAAGAAACTCATAGTAATACATCTTGAGCAAAAGCATCGTTGTGCGCCTTACCGTTAAAAATCGGCAAAGAGAAATCCACGCTCTTTCTTCATCTCCTGTGGTTTAACATTCCCTTTTACGCTTCCCCTCCAACTGCAGCCTCCTCTCCTTATTACCGCTTCGACCTCCTCACTCCTACACCCGTATTTCCGCCAAAGGATCGGTCGGAATACGTTCCCTCTCCGTGAGCATTAACATACAGCTGCCCTGCGAAACCTCTCCGTAATGTGCATGAAGTCTAATTGAAAAGCCACGAGTACGGTCCCCCGTATCTACGGCGCTCTTCCGTCCCAGTAAAGAATGGTAGGAGGAGACTGGGGCAGCTGCGGGCCTAACGCCATACGTCAAGGCAACGGACGGTGCTTCCTAAAATCCCCACTGTCCATCAAAAGCATCGATGGTAGTTCTGCACTAAGTTACCATGACGAGGCGAACAATTCAGGATAACTTTCATAGCGCACGGGATCGCCGCTACGACGCCCGTACCGGGGTCTTTTTCCGGAAGCCCTGGGAGTAGGGTCGAGGTGGCAGAGGCAGCATCCGCCCAAAAGGGTACGGCGATTGTTGGCGAGATGCGGGGGTGCAGAGGGTCCGGCGGGTGGGGGGAGGGATCGAGAGGTGGTTAGCGGGGCGGCAAAGGCGAGGTGGGGGAGAGTTAACCGTGGGACGGGTCACAGAGGAGCAGGCGGCCGAAGGAGGGAGTTGCGAAAGAGAACGGCGATAGGAGGAGAAAGAAGAGGGGCGGAGGGAAAGCAGGTAGTGTGGCAGGAGGGAAGAGGGGCATAGGGGATGAGGAGCGATTCCTCTCCACAAATTCGGCTATGTGGATGAGTCCCCAGTCTAAGTTCGCGCCTCGTGCTCCCCCCACCATCCTCCCCCTATCGTCGCATCCGGTACGCTATCCCCCTCCCCTGCTCTCACCCGACCAACCCGCCCCTCCCTACGGAACGAGCCACGGCTTCGCCCCCGGGCGAATTCGGCCCCCTTCTCCCTTTCTCCCGCCTCCCCCCTCTCCGAACCACTCGGGGAAACTGAAATAAAGTGCGCATTTATCAGAGGCTCAAACACAGGTAATGATAGCCATGAAATTTAATTGATAAAGGTTGCCGTGGCCTCCTGTCACTTTTGATTGACTAATAACCCGTGTGTTAAAAGGAAGAGGGAAGATCGGTTCGGGGCAACGGTGCCGCCTCTAGCGAAGCCGCTGTGAGAGAGATCTGCGCTATGAGATCAGAATTTTCTGGCGAGGGTGAAGTTGACTGCATTGATATATTTCTTTCGAAACGCATTTGTTGAGTTTTGAAAAATCTTTTTAACTGTGTGAAAACCGTTATCTCGCGATCACGGCTGATGTAGTCTGATGCTTGGATTTTAGCAGAGAGCGACTTAGATTATCCGATAAGTCTTTATAACTTTAAATGTATTTCATACTTAAAATTTATATTTGGAGCAAACCGGAATTAAAAATAAAACGCTCCCATATTAACCCAGCAGAAGGCGCGCTCAATTCTGAAGCACAGACGGTCGCGCGGGGTGACTGAGTCACCCCATTTTAAATCGCATTTTCCGGTATAATTATGAAAGATTTTTTACTTTTCTTTATTTTTTAATTCTTAAATTAGCAAGAAAATACATTGGAAAATTCAAATTTATTTTAAAACCATATAATTTACATGTTTGTTAAATATATCTTTATTGTTCAAAACTCGTGATTAGCTTACTTGCATTCAAATAAATTGTATAATATTAACAATACCTCTGCATAATAACAATAATTAGACTTAGATAATAGCAATTATGATAACTTATTGTTTTAACATAATATTATGAATAAGAAGATAATAATAATAAGAATTATCTAAGTTCGCTTCTCGTGGTGTTATTCACTGTCAAAGCAGTACTAACATACGTATTTCATATGTTTCATACACATCGACCTCTAATATTTAGAACAGGACAAAGTTGTTTTCGTGTCTTGATTTCTTGAGCATACGACACAGCGTAATTTTGCAGGTCTAGATGGACTGGGCTCTCCAGAAACATTTTCTTTTCTAGGCGGTACACATTTTTGGCCCAATTCCCTTATTTGCTTTGGTAATGTTTTCTGTTGCAACCGCGAAATGACTGCTGGTTTTGCTAAGGCCTCTCCGAGTTTTTTTATGAAACAACTTCTTCTAAGCACTGTATTTGGGCTATTTGATAGAAATATTACGTAACTATTGAGAAGAATTTCACGGATTTTCTCCAAGTCGCGATGTAAATAGAAACGTTCCCCTGCCTAATAAAACGTAAAGACAGGGTAAAAACATTAAACTGATAAATTTTAAAGGGATTCCATCGATTCATGAAAATTACAGCCAGATAGAGAATAAAGAGCTTACCATGACTCGCAATAAGAAATGTAACGTGGAAGGGCGCGGGGTGACAGAGTGACCCCAGAAAGATTTTTTGAAATGCTCTGTTTCACGGACTAAATGCTACTGAGACCTAAAAGTGATATATATATATATGTATATATATATGTATATATATATATATATATATATATATATATACACACACACTCAAGAGAGTTCTGAAGAAAAATACTGAGTATCTTAGGGAAAAAACATGCGTCACGAGTGGATGAGTGTAGTGTAAACATTGGTGCAGTAACTCAGTCACCCCGCGCGCCTGCTCCCGGGTTAAAAAGTATGAAAATTATTGCTCTTAGGTTCCAATACGAGACTTTAATTAACCAATTACGTGGAGTTTTTCGTATTTATGCCCTATGGGATTCAGAATTTCAATATTAAGTTAATGCTAAAGCGTCAAATTTTATAGAGTCATTGCATATTGCCTGAATATTTGTTTTGCAATGAATTATAGAGATTGATGGAATAAAAGGATCTGAAGATCCTATGCAGACAGACATAAGCTGTAATGTTGGAAATATTTTTTGAAACGAGAAAAGAAGTAAATATATTTTAATATAAATCAATATTTAATACTTATATTAAACAGAAACAATTTAGCTGTTTAATAATTGTAAATCACAGGAAAACGAGTTTTAAATATTTACGAGACAAGTTAGTTATAGAACATTAGGTTAATGTATGGAGGTGATATTAAACCAGTCACCAGTGAAATATTTTGAAATATCCCTCACTGGGTCTCTTAAAATAGCATCTCTTATAAGAATGTAATTGTCTGAATCGCAATCGTGATCTCTGAATATAGTCCATATATTGTACGCTGCACTCTGAAACTGTGCAGCCCAAAGTTTTACAATAAATACAAACTTTGCTATCTACATAAAGAAATTTTCGTATTATACAGTCAATTATTTCATTCATTATTTCCAAGTAGTTGTCCTCGTTGATGCATCTCTTTTGGAGACGTATGCGAGTATGCACAGGGAAAATGTTTACTTCGATGAATACCGTCATTGAAATATAATAAAATGAGATAAAGAGAGAATTGGTCTGGAAATTTTATTCGAAATTAAATGGAAATAGAGCGAAAGACATTTGAGATAACAGTTGGAATTTACTATCGAAAAAGTATGTAAGAGCAACCAATGCAAAAATTGGAATGAACGCTTTTGAACATTTTCACCGCTGAAATAAAATTGTATTTAAATAATAGTCGTAATATTCGTTTCCTTAGAAGTAGAATTTCTCCATTTTTACCTTTAAGATGCCAATGTAATTCATTCTTCGATTATAAAGCTAATAAGTAGTATTCTTTTCATAGCTAAATGGTTTCAAATGGAGAACATTTATGGGTTGCCGAGAGTTAGGGCTTTGCACGATGCAAATTTTACATAAATATTGTTAAGATTGAGACAAAATAATGAGAAAATTTATCGTTTGAGAGGCAATGCCCACGAATCAGAAGACTGGCCACATCATCAATTTCTCATCCAAGCAGAAAATTTAAGAGCTATATGACGAACGGTTGAACCGACCAACTCGGCATCATGTGTCAAACGATCTCTAAATTAGTTGACAGAAACAGAGCGCCTTCAAGCATATTGCGACTTCGGGATCAAAAATCTCCCACGAAGCGTCAACCTCGACGCAAGACATTAATTTCGGTCTGTCTGAGATACGGAATAAGCTCAGTGGAAGAAAGGAACCCCTTCCCTCCTTCCTGTCCCCTCGAATGACTACTAAAACCATCCCTCCTGTTCTCCCGATGCAAATAACGGCGCTATGCCTTGCATGCCGCCCGCTCTGACGCGAGGGCCGTTCTCCTCGCGCGGCGTTGTCTTTCTATTTAATGGTGGCGATTGGACTCGGGACTGGATGGTGGATGCAAGCTCTATTGTCGCTGCATGCGGCAAAGAGAAGGGAAATGGTGAGAGTGGGTGCGAGTTTGCCGAATGGCAGGAGTGCAGACCCTCGCTAATCAGCTGGAACTAACGGTGTGTAGATATGATGTTCGTGGCGTGGAAGATATTCCGATGGGATGGATTCGCCTCCATCTTGCACGCCATGGAAACCATGGAATTATGAATGCTTGAGAGATTGAGGGGAAGGAATGGACGAATGAAAAGGGATACCTCCGCCGAATTTACGATCTACCCATATGTCGGCGCAATTGGCATCGTATACGCTAAATGTGCAGAAAATATTTCAAGCTCATTGTTTGCTTTAAACTTTCCATTTCAATGAAATGGCGCGTTTCACTGAATTAGAATTTCTTGGTTAGATATAATTATTTTATTAGTTGTCTTACAGTTTTAGTATTTTCACGCTATAAATTGAGGTTTGCGAGAGAATCCCTTAGATTTAAAATCTTTATCCCGGAACCAAATCCTATATTCTAGGGGTGGTGCTTCATGTATGCGTGGCAAATCAGTCTCTGTCTCCCACGGAACCCAACAAGGTTTAACGGAAACAGTGTTCTGCAGAACTGTTTGAAACCCACCGCTCTAATTGAATCAATGCTACTTCGAACGTATAGATACGGGACTGATTTTCCATATTTATGATTGTTTATTATTGTTAAAAGCGTTATCAACTCCGTCTGTCGTCAATAGTTGCATATCTCAATCATACTTTGATGCGGAATTGTAATGCTTTGAACTTACGTGATTGTGCCAATCATTATTAGATAAATGTAGCTATGAGATAAATTAGTTGATGAATACTGTTTTTATCAGCCGGGCAAAAGTCAAGAGTAAAATTTCTCATCTTCGGGAATTATGTAACTATGTTAAAATCTGAGTTACAATAAGCTTCGAATTCATTTCTTTTGTGAATGACTTTAAGAGGTACGTCTGATTTAAATCTTCGCAAACTTCCTACATTTTCCTTTCAACTTCGCACAGCGGAATTTTATGTGATGCATTGTCCAATATGCTTCTAATGAAAATCAACTATGGAGTGATATTTGGTTCTAAGATATGTTAATGATATTTCCTTGTTGATTTTTAAATAATTTTTTGTGGTAAATGATGTTCCCGATTTAATCATAAGCAAAAACCTTATCTATATATATTAGGAAAAAATTATAACTCTCTGAAATGATAGAAGATATAAACCTCTTGGTATAGATATAAACAAAATTCTAGTAGGATAAATACGTCATGTGTTAAAATGGTATTTCACAATAATAGAAGCACCGTGATAACAAAAAGAATAATAGTGTGGTCCTGTTCTATGTTTATCATTAAAACAAATAATAATGGCCCAACCGTTTCACGATGATAGTCGTCAATAAAAATACGTTCTGTCTCCTAATTCGTAAAATATATTGGTTAACTGATAATGTTATTGACTCTCAGATGATGCTTCAATCTTCCCCTTCGTCACTATACATCTCAGAAAACCTAAATTTTTTAGGCAAAAAAATCATATTAGTTTGTTATACTTTGAATTTTCCTTCGGTGCACACGAAGTAAAAATCAAAGATTCAAATACAGTCATAGCTAAAAAAATCAATGCTTTTGCGTGGGTTACTAAGTCTCACTTTTAAAATGCCCCATTGTACGAAGTAAATCGGGCTTTACTAATGCAAATCGTTAGTTTTCTAAGCGGCTTTAATTATTTCCTTAGATTGCGGACGTAATAAATGCTTGGCACGCTTTCAAAAATCTTTGCTTATGATCTGAGCAACAATCTCCTAATTACAGTTTCAATTATTTGTCATCTTTTTCATACAATTGCTAGAGATAGCCTATTAGCTTTTTATAACAGGTATATGACGATTCGCTGCTTCTTATAACTTATCGATTAAAAACGATATAATATTTAATTTATTACCCTCGGCTCGTTAATATTTTTTCTTCGCAGTTTTATACCCGCATTAGCGGAAATATGTTCAGATATTTTTCTTTTTTGCGTAAACTCTCCACGTAAATTTCTCTCACATTTTAGACTTTTTCTATAGCATTTCGTAAATATATACAATTAAAGTCATTGAACATTTGTTTAGTTAACCGATATAATTCTAATTCTCGTAGAAAATATTATAAAAATATCCGGATTAGAGAGCTACCTTACCAAAAATATGGTATAAATAGATCACAAACTCGTTAAATAATTCCCTTAAGTCAGTCGATCAATTAAATAACAATACCATCCCATTTCAATCAATTCTAAATTACAATAAACTATGCATCACACCGACAAAATCGAATGGTCTCATTCCTGTAAAATTGGCGCGATACACAAGCATTGTAGTAAATTATCACTAGCAAACGTGCTGGCCATATATCAAGACCCAGTAATCCTAAATCAATAAACCAAAATTTCAGACTGGAAGATATTTGAATCAAGGTTTCAGCCTGGATAAAAGCGATACTTTTCATAACGTAATCCGAAGAGAAATTGATGGCTCGCGAGCGCAATATCGAAAAATGGTCCCTCTCCGCCCGAATCAATCGGCAAGGGAGGACTACCTATCAAAGTAAAGCAGGCCGTGACAAATGACAACGAAAACCAGGACGATATCATGAGAGGAGGAGAAGCAATTGAAGGGGAAACACGGATTTCACCGCCATTATCACGCTCCGATGCTACGAAACCAAGGTTCTCCGACACACCGCAATGAGTGAGCATTAGAATGGGAGGGGGATGCGAGTGAGAGGTGTAGATCTTGTAGGACGAGGAGAGTCAGGGAAGAGCATCAGGAACGCTTTTCCCTCGGGGAGGGTCGAGGGAGGGGGGAGGGAGGAATGTGCGGGGGGAGGGGGAGAGGGGGGGAGGGGGATGAGAAGAGGCGAAGGCGGAAGTCGTGTTCATGCGCTTCGGTGGCGAACTGGCAATGAGAGTTCCGATAGCAAAAGGAAATAACTAGAGACGAAGAAAGAGATATTGTGTTGCACTCGAGTGCCTATTACCTGAAGAGATGAAAAGAGAAAAACCTATAAGAAAATCCGACTCGGGTGAGGATGCAAGGAGACACGGGTGCAGATGCGGATTCGTGTAACGCACCGTGTTGGATCCTCGCCGACTTCTCCGCCGATATTATATCCCCCACTGCTTACGACCTCCTTTACCCGTCTCCCCATCCCTCCCCGCGGTCCTTTCCTCTCCCCATTCCCACACCACTACCCGCCACCGCGATCCATCTCGTGGAGACTAGTCAAAGGACACTTCCTCGGATGGCATCCGTGGAAATTCGTAGGAGAAAGGTGCGGCTAGGGCTTTTGCGATGGGTGGGCCGAGGAAGGTTGAGGGAAATCCAGCGTGACGCTGTGAAGACGGGGTCGCGACGGGGAAGGGACGGATTCCGTTGGAAGTGCGGTCGATGACGGAGAGAAGGCAGGAGGCGGAAGGCATCGGAGGAAGGCAGGAAAGCAATATGACTTTAAAGCTACGGAATGATACGAACGAAATCTCATTTCTTTTGAGAAATATCGCTGCTGCGATTGATAACTTGATATTCCTCAATATTTTGTAAAGTATATATCGAAGGGAATCGCGGGGGAAAATCCGCAATAAGCTGCAGAGAATAGATTTATCCTCCCGACTTGGATTGAGATCTTCGTTGCAAACACTCGCGTGAATAAAACTTATAATTATAGGAGTTGGTAGAGAAATGCTAGGTCGCTCGTTCATAATGTTCCCATCGCTCATTATAGTACGTAAAATGAGGTGCAAATTGTTTTGCTCTATCGGTTGCGTTTTGAAATATCTTCCTTAATTTTTTAATCGGATACCGGAGATATATATATATATATATATATATATATATATATATATATATATATATATATATATATATAACAACTTACGGAAAAGGAAAGGTAAAATGAATATTTGGATGTCAACAAGGTGTTGGGATGAGGAAACCCAGTGAGCACTCACCAATCAGACGACTTCAGGTTGGCGAGGCCCCGGGGATGTCGAAGCGACACACGTAAAATAACACAAAAACACAGAAACATCATATATATATATATATATATATATATATATATATATATATATATATATATATATATATATACTTATGGAAGAGGGCGGTAAATAGGTATTAGGTGTTGAGGGAAAGAATCCCAATGGACACTTATGATAGGGGAGCCGCTGGTATATGGGAGAGATACATTTATTGTCTCTCTCTCTCTGATGCTGACGAAGGGTTCATCCCGAATACTCGAAAGTGGCTCTCTTATCAGTATGTTTTCACTGAGCTTCCTTCCCTCAACACCTAGTATAAATATATATATATATATATATATTTTCTCTCGCTGAAGAAGGGCGTGTGTTGCCCGAAAGCTCCAAATTACAAGCCTTCCTCTATCGCTGTGGACGTCCACCACCGTATGGTAAGTGTTCACTGGCTCCTTCCTATCCCTCTCAACCTCTCGTTGCATTTATTTTATCATATTATTTCTTTTTCCGTATCGTTATATATATATATATATATATATATATATATATATATATATATATATATATATATATATATACACAATTGACTCATATAACAATGTTTAACTATGCATCTTAGTTGCGGTCATCGAAGGGAAATATTTTCAAGTATCTCCTCCTTATTTCATAAATTGTGGACACACGAACTAGAGGCAGGCTACAAGTAACATTAGTGAAAATCTTGACGAATCGAAGGTTATGGGAATAAAACCTCTATGGGAGCTTTTTCTATGCTCGCTTCCGAAGTTCGTCCCAGCGGACGGCCTCCGTTTTACCAAACGTAACTAATCCTGTGGAACATTACCTTCCAATGCTCCCTTTGCTCGCCTATCCGAGGGTGAACAATCTGATTAGTGAGGCCAAGAGAGCATGGCAATTGTGATTTGATCCGTATATTTAGCGCCTCTCGGCCACGCATTTCCTCTCCCCTACATTACCTCTCCCCTTTTCTCTATTACCTCTCTCCCTCCCTCCAGTACCTCTCTCCTCTCTATTTCCTCTCTCCCTCTCTCTATTACCTTTTTCACTCCTTCCATTACCTCCCTCCATCTATTAAATCTCACCCATTCTCTATTACCCTCACTCTTCCCAGCAGTACCTTCCTTTCTACCTATATTATCTCTCACCTTTCATACCCTGTTCCCGTGCTCTGGTATTTCTCTCTTCTTTCTATCAAAGCTCCTTCATAACTGCTTCATTCGTCTTTCCCGCCTTTTCCCAAATTATCAAACGCAAATTTTACGCCTGTTGAAACAAACTACGGTTGAGTTTTGCTCACGAGAAAATCATGCAACGATCGCGATCAAATAATTTCCTCAAATTTACAACTTGCTTAGTGCAAAAACGAAAAATCTCAGAATTTACCGAAACGAACTCTTTTGGCCAAACTATTTTATTGGGATCCTCACAAGGTAAATCGTTCCAAAAAAATATATACCTGTAACTATCTGGAAAAAATAGCGTCATAAAACTTGTCACTGAATAGAAAATTGGAAGCTATCCGACTATTTTCCATCAACCTCATGTAAGCCGCCATTTTACAATCCAGGTCATGCCGCCCTTTCGGAGACCTCCGAGACCTATCCTCGCAAAATGTCCTTCCAACCGCTGATGCATGGTTTAATCTCTATGAGATGCGGAAGAACTCTTCTTGAGACACTATACGACACTAAGCCGAAGATAGAAATGGCTTAAGTTATTATCCCGCGGCAATAGCAGTATACGCGTGGATAATGGCCTCTGAAATCGATTTTATGACTTCGCTTTCCATCATCGTTCCTTGTAATTGACCGGATGATCAATTATATCCCTTTCAATATTAAAATTTTTATCCTTGGATTGTTGTTTCCGGATTTCCAGGAAAGATGACACTTATCTATTCTCCATTGACAGTGGTATCTCCGAAACATTTACGTGGTGTCGCCGCTTCGTAACGACCCTGACTATGATATGGTATTTTAAGCTAATTAAAGAAAACCACGAAAATCGTTCTTACCGTAATTAACCCTTAAATGTTATCGCGAAAAAATGCACCGTATTTGGTATGGTGGGGTCAGATTTGACCCCAAAAGTAAAAATTGTATCAGTTAACAATTTCGTTTTTTAACCAAAATCTTTATCTAATGCGTTATGAATATTCTTTTTCATGGGATCAAACTTATTGCTTTTGGTTAGAAGTAACTTTAGTTGAATTAGGTAGTAAAAACAAATGTCCTCTGCTAAGATATATATATATATTTCAATTAAAAAGTTATTATTTGCATTATATAAAAAGATAAATCAAATCGTCTTCATTCTTGAATTCTCCGACGTTGTTTTATTCCCCATAAACAAATAAATATAAACAAGTATAGAATGCATAAAAACCAACAAGGATGTTTGTGAAGGAATTTAAAAAAACAGAAATTGGCTTACCTCACTCTGATTTGTCGGCACAAACGTCGCATACAGCTCTCTGAGAACTATGTTCCTTTTTCACTAACAATTACAGTGATTGTTATCGTCAATTATTTTCATAACAAAATTATTCATTATAACCTTTTAGTTTTAGTTTTTATAAAACGTAGTAAGCAGTGGTTGCATTCTGCAAGGATTTCAGCCTACTTCAACATTACATGAAACGTTTTTATGATTATTACTAAATGTTATTAATGCAAAAGTATATTGATCTGCAGCGACTTACATGATTAATTTGTAAAGGAATTTTATGACAAAATAGTTACTCTTATGGTATGGTGGAATCAAATCTGACCCCAAGGGGTCCCTAGGGAAAAAAGGAATTAAGATAAAACACTGCAAGGTCCTCTAAAGCGTAGTCCAGACTAGCAAATAAGATTACAATGATACTTTTAAAGCCTAGAATGGGCCATGGTGAATATATTTTAATTTAAATATGTCTGGGGTCAGTCCTGACCCCACCGTACCAGTTAAGGGCAAGCGTACATTGACGTGAGGCGGACTGTATCAGTAGCTGTTTCCCTGTGCCATAATATTGTCCACATCTAAAACGCATAGGAGTTCTAAACGTGAAAAATGTATTTAAAAATAATTTTTCGTTGTTCAAGCTTAGCAGAAAAGCTTCATGGTCGTATTGTTTGTTTTCATGTTTTTACGTGTGTTACTTCGACACTACCAACGGCTGGCCAAACTCTGGTAAGTGCCCATTGTGCTTCCTCCAACACCTTGTTGCCACCGTCATCACTATCTTGCTTTTCCTTAAGCTTATATATATACACGTTAGGTACTTCTAGAGAGCTTAAGATTAATTTTCCAGGTGATATTTTCGATCCCATTTTTCCGTTTCAATTACACAAAAACATGTAAATCGACGCAGGGGTTTTAAAAAAAACTACATTTTTAAATTAGATAAAATAAAGATAGAAATTCGAGACTACAAAAATTCTGTAGCTGAACAAATAAGGTTTATTATTTTTTAAGACCAAATTCAATTCCATTCCGAATTAGCGTAGAAATTTGTTTTTAATCGAAAAAGGTGGCATTTTCAAATAAGCAAAAATATCTACTGCCATGGCTACGAGTACAATGCTTTTAAATAGAAATTGGTTGTCTGAAATTGCAGGAACATCGTTTCAATGCTTTTTAAAATAGTATTGATAGGATACTTATAATCTCGTTGATTTCAACCAAAGGCATATCTACATATGTTGACATCATATGTTGAAAACATGATATATCGCATTAAAAAATACATTACCCCTTTCAGTTATGGGGTTTGTTGAACTATATTTTATAATAGCCTTTTAATTATATCTTTTAAAGAGAATCAGTGGATTATATTATAATGCAAGTGATTTAAAACTACGGCGTAAATTTATGAAGACGTCGTATCCATAAAATACGAAATTTTAGCAAAATGCGAAAAAAATTAATGTCGTTTCATTATGTTTTCTGAGAAAGTTTTAATACTTTTAAATTATTGAACGAGAGAATTTAAATATGGTTTGACGAAACTGTGGGTACAGCATTGTATTACACTTCTCTTAGTAACGACGAAAATAATATGAAGATCAAAAAAACATGGACAGTGACGTGATAATCCTCAAAACAAAATACCCAAATTTTTCCATTAATTTTAGTGTAACACCTAAGCTTTTGCCTTAATTGTGATTGTTATTATTGTTAATACAGGACGATCGGAAAACTTGGCCACCAGCCGATTGCCAGAGAACTTGGGAATTACGGATAGGTAACTTAATGTCGAGAAAAATTAGAAATATTCTGCGATAATTATATAGTCTTATTTTTGTAGATTCCGCGTAGCTCAGATGGTCGTGTCTTGGAGGTAATGTCTGTTTATTTACGGTTTTAGATCTTGGTGTATGGTGATCATTCAATTACGTTGCCCTAATTTTTATACTGTATGTGTCAACACTCACATTAGGTATCAACATTTTTAATTCATATTTATCATGTTCATGTGCATTGAATAAAACCTCCCCTCATCAAGCTAAAGCAAAACCACTCCGTCGCAAAATCTTGGCTATGCCACTGTATGTAAGAGGATATTTTCTTCACCTCACTGAGTTGAAAGTTAATGAATTTCTGATAGCGTATCATTTAAAGTTATGTGTGTTACGGTCTGTTATTAATTTCGTATTATAGGATAAGCTTCATATAGTTAAATTTAAATTTATTTCATTACTTCATAGCAAGCACTGAGTGATGATTATTTTCAAGATTTATTGAAAAATGTTTCACCACAGAGGAATTATGATATTATTTGTAAATATTTGTGCATTACTCAGTAATTCGCATGATCTCTATAGAATTAGATACGAATAAAATTAACCGAGAGGCTATAGTCGCCCATAAAATTTTGCAAAGACTGAGTTGCTTATTTGCTCTTCAACACGTGAAACTTCAGCCGTAATGAGTAGTTAATTGAGTGCTTAATTACTGCAGGTGAGAGGGGAGTGTATAATCGTGCGCGAATTCGAACCCGTGAGCAGTATATTTCCTTTCCATCGGAGACCCTAAGCGTCATACCATGGCTTCGGAGCCGAGAGAGTATCCTTGGGGGGGCCGCGGGGGCGGTCTCGGGATTTTGACGGCTCTCCTCAAAAGGATTTGGGCAATGGGAGCAGCGATAGATGGAAGTCGGCGACACAAAGGTAGTCTCAGAGGTCTTTTCCTCGCTTGGCCACGCCCTCTATCTACTGCCACTCGGGCGGCAGAGTCCTTTGAGGTCCTTTGAGGCCGGCTAGGGGAGGGACCGGTGTCAGAGGTGACAGTGGAGGCGAGACCTCCCACGGTCGAGGCAAGACCACCCGGCCAAAAGGTCAACGGATCACGCCTCTGCTCGACTGTGCTTACCTGACGCTTTCATTTATAATTCCCTACGTTCTTCGAATTATTTATTAGCTAGTTGAGAATAATCCATTTTACTAGATAATGCCCCATTACTGAAAATTGGAGGGTTTCATCTCAGTCACTGGTAACTACAGTCGCAAAGTTCTCTTTGAAGGAGGCGAAAATTTTCCGGAAAAATCCAACATTAAATGATTAACTAATATTTGTTTCCGGCAAACTATCGTTTAACTTAATATTTCTTAAGAAAAATATCGCGCACAACCATAAAAATTATCAAATAAGAAGAAGATTTTTAAAATTTATACACTTCATTGGTGCGTTTTTTAATAAGAGATACATAGTTATAATTCATAACTGGAATAAGTGACTCTATCATATTCACTAAGATGAATGACATACTTAGCTGTTCTTTTCATTTTTCAAAAATAAATGTATTCTATTGTACATCGTGTGAAGGCTCTTTGGCCTAATTTTTTGCTTTTCATATGTTTGAAATGTATTTTCTCTTAAGACTACGAGTTCGATGAGTTGATTCTAATTCTAAAAAATTCATCAGCGGTAAGTTAAGAACTTCTTTCAAATACAATATATCCGCTTTCACGTTTTTGCGAAAAAGCATCGTTAAAATCCATTTCTTCGTGGAAATGGAATTTATTTACTGTATGAATAACTAAAAACGCACAATGCTCGAAATTATTTAAGCACTAAAATATAACATTACTTTAGGTATTTACCATGCAACCTTTAAAGGGGTGAGCGTGAGCAAAACAACATTGAGAATACGTGCATGTTCAAGAACTCGAAAAATAGGCATTCATCCTTCGAGGAGGTTGCTTTAAGATTCATTGATCCTGACAGAAGGGTCAGCTTACTTGCTTTCTTTTTGGGGATCTCGTTTGTAGCAGAAAGCTCAGCGGTTGCTTTTGAGTGGTACAAAAGTCTTTGCTCTTTTTGCTTTGGTGAAGGTGTATCCACACTAAGGGAAAAGGTACAGCATGTTGCTTAAGTGAAATTTAGCGTTAAATGCTGTGTACCCTTCGGCTAGAAAGAAACGATCGGATCTCAATGGAAAACGAAATAAGCGACAAAAGATAAGGTAATGAGGTAATCCTTGCCATCAATAATAAACAAAAATTTTAAATGCCGCTAAGTTAAGTTCCATTTCTCCCGATAATTTTTATCAAGCAATATAACTAAACATTATTTTGAAATAAATTCCCTCGCATCAGTACAGCAATACCCCGCTTAACGAACGGGATACGTTCCACAAAAAACATTCGTCAAGTATATTCGTTAAGCGAAGCACGTATTTCCATTGAATTTGCAACAGATTGCGTACTTTCCCTAATTGAATCCGTATTCTTGTGAATGGTGCGCAGGGTAAAAGGAGGGAGGCCTAAAGCCTTAGAAATCACATTTGGCTTTTCACCAAAATTGAACCGCCGCAAAACCTCTAATTTTCTATCTAATATGATACGCCTTCATTTAATAGCAGAATCATTCACTTCGCCGCCACTCGCTTTTCTTTTCCGACTCATTTTTAATTGTTAAGAGGATAAAGTTTTCAACAGACTGTAGCAAAAAAAAATCGGCACGTATTCACCGTCCCAGGGTTGACCACCGACTGACGCTTCATAGCCTACAATAGTACTCGTATAAAATGTTACACTCTGTTGGTTAAGTTTTACAACATTGTACATATATGAGGCAAGTCTCGAGTTGCAAGCTGCATGTGCGTTTTAGTTAATCTGTTCGTCGAGACTCGTATTCGGTACATTTCGTTACAAACGGAAAACATTGCGAATATTCATTAAACGGGCATTCGTTGTGCGGGGTATTACTGTATCCCCGAGATGCATATCTGAATTTGCTACTAAATAATTCTTCTGGGTAAATGTAGAACCCCTAAATGATATTATGTACAACTTTTCAGTAGCGTCGTCTATTGCGAACTACCCATGTTTTAATTACGAAACTGAGCCTGCATCTTTTCAGTCACATTATTTTACGTGTCCATACAATTCTATTTCCCAAATTGGATGCCGCGGCTCAGCAGGGTACCTCTGCTGATTTTTTGAAATTCCGCGAAACACTTAGCTAATTAAATAAATCACCGATTTTTAAATGTTGATAACTTGGGAAATAATTTTTTCTCTATTAACTTAATTATAGTGCAGTCCAACAAATGGATACGTCCAAAGGTTCTAATAGTCGTAAGTGTGAACAATGCCCTAATAGGGTATGGCAAAGGTAACATTTGCCAAAGGCGCCAAACGTTACAGCATAAAAATGCAGTAGGTCTATTTTTCCATAAGTATTTATTTAATACTCAGAAGTAGAAGTCAGTTTTAATAAAAATGCTATTATTATGTATTGAAACGCAGGGAAAATAATATATTACATAACTAAGATCTTCTAAAATGTAACCATAAGCGCCATATCTCCCAGCTACATTCCCGAGTACCTATATATAAATTGTCTAATGTCCGTCTGAGGCAAGGTCATTTAAATGACACACTATTTGAATAGCAATTTGAATCAACATAAATGAGAGGTTCGGGTGGCATAGTGAGTAACGCGTTAGCTCGCCCGATCGTGTCACTTTTTTATTCAATTTTATATTTCATTTCTTTATTTAATTTGATTGATGATTTTGATTTTAATATGGCCATCGAGTCATCTATCTTTAACTATAAGTTTAAATAAATTAAATCCTTAACTGGTATGGCGAAAAAAGGCACCGTATTTGGTATGGTGGGGTAAGATTTGACCCCAAAGGTGATCATTGTATCAATTAACAATTTTGTTTTTTTATTAACCAAAAACTTAATCTAATGCGTTATGTTCACTCTTTTGCAATGAATAAATCTCATTTATTTTGTTTAAACGTAACTTTAGTTGAATTAGGTAATAAAAAACAAAAGTCGTCTGCTAAGATATATATTTCAGATAAAAAGTTATTATTAGCATTATGTAAAAAGATAAATCAAATCGTCTTCATTCGTGAATTTTTCGGTATTCTTTTACCCCTAAACAAAAAATATCAACAATTATCGAATGCATAAAAACCAACACGGACGTTTGTGAAAGAGTTTTACAAAACAGAAATTGGCTTACCTCACTCTGATTTGTCGGCACAAACGTCGCATACAACTCTCTGAGTACTATGTTCCTTTTTCGCTAACTATTACAGTGATTGTTATCGTCAATTATTTTCGTAACAAAATTATTCATTATAACCTTTTAGTTTTAGTTTTTATAAAACGTAGTAAGCAGTGGTTGCATTCTGCAAGGATTTCAGCCTACGTCAACATTACATGAAACGTTTTTATGATTATTACTAAATGTTATTAACGCAAAAGTTTATTGATCTGCAGCGATTTACATGATTAAGTTCTAGAGGAATTTTATGACAAAATAGTTACTCTTATGGTATGGTGGGGTAAAATTTGACAACAAAGGCTCCCTGGGAGGAGAAGGAATTCAAATGAAACACTGCAAGGTCCTTTAAAGCGTAGTTCAGGCTAGCAAATAAAATTAAAATGATACTTTGAAAACCTAGAATGGGCCATGGTGAATATTTTTTAATTTAAATATGCCAGGGGTCAGTCCTGACCCCATCATACCAGTTAAGGGTTAAATTCATACATTTTCTGTTATCCTTCAATATATGAATTATAAAAGCAAAGTATATTATTCTATTTTTTTTGCGTAGCAACGGGCAAGCCATTAGTAAATATAAAATATCGTTTGAGGTTCTGCATATCTTTGTAAAGGTACCGCGCCTACAAAAATATTGGGAACCGCCAATATAATTAAAATGTATTGGCCTATAAACTAATATAATAAATTACTTCATTCAGATATTAAACGATTTAAACTACTATTAAACATTATATATCACTTTAAATGTAGTCAAGTGGGATCATTATACCCTAGGAAGACGGAAGATAATATGATAAGCGACAGAAAAATAATCTCGCCCCCCGTTTCTGTGGTTCCCGCAGAGCGATGATATCTCGGTTCCATCGAAAGTGGCCATTTTAACGCTCGTATTTCACGAGTAAAGTAAAGAAACATTTACGGCACTCCTAACGTCAGCCAGTTACCAGGTTGTAATCTTTACGTAACCTGCAATTAAGGAGTGGTGTGAGATAAAGGCCATTCAAGTCTCCTTTCAGACGGAGAGAACTCTTTCACCCCCCCCCCCCCAGTACGGACCTGTTTCACGGAAGGAAGAAAGGAAGGGGTTCGTCCGAGGGTAAAGTGCTAAGCACCTCTCATCGTCAGATCGCTCGGCAAAAACGCTTTCTGCGCCCATGGCGGGGCTCCAAGTGACTTGGGTGGCCGTGGTGGGTGTGTAGCTGGGGGGAGGGAGTGGGGAGGGTGTGGGGGTGGAGGTTACGAGGGTGGTAAGGAACGGAATGGAGCATTCAGAGAGAGAGAGGAAGTGAACGGGATCGAATGGGACTCCTCTTTCTCCCGAATGGGGTGAGGGGGCGTGTCTGCCCCGCCTTCTCTTCCCCGTGAAGCTCGTGCCGCCCAGAGCCTTCGTGACGGATTCGAAAGGCCCGTGTTTCTCTTATCCTCGCCGAAGCCTCCGCCAGGCCTCGACCCTCTTCCCACAAGTTATCTGGTGCATAAAAAACTGGCTCCTAGAGCTGTGGGTAGCCGCTCGCTCTAAGGTCCGTTGCCGTTCCTAAAAACAACACGAGTCCAAACAGAATCGGACTAATTGTTCCCACCTCGGGTCTGAGGAAGCCGTCATTAGCTCTCCCTTCGCCATCCCAAAATGCTCCCTCGTCCTGATTATGTTTTTTGAGAACGCCGACAACTTGAGAATCCGGTTCGAGAGAGCCGACAGATGCGTCCCTGGGGCTTTCGTCCCCCCCCCCCCCCCCCTCCCTCCCTCGATTCGGTCCAGCGGGGGAATATTTCTGCGGTTCTTTCGTCTAAAATACGTACGCGGTCGAACAGGTTAGAAATGATTCATGAATGCGAGTTACAAAAATTCGACTAACCATAAGTAAATGTCTATTTACCGTTTTTACGCTGCATTTGCCAATATGACCAGATGAGATGCTCGAGACGAAATCCAATTTTTAAGGACTTCTTCAATGACGATATCATACGACTGATTTCGGAAGGCGTCTGAAGACCGCTTTAACCCTCCAGTACACGCACCTATTTTTCTTCATCCAGTGCGCGCAGCGGGCCTGACAGACCCCTCGTTATTTTTATGTGAAATTCCTAGATAATCGGGAAAAAATAAGACGAACTTGATTATTTTAAAAAGATGTATGTCTGTAGTAAAACACTGAACAAAATAATCAGCAGTACAATTGTTTTTCTGTTAAATAATGAATGTTTGTTATGCAAACAACCAAACATTCACTTTTTTTAATTATCAGTGGAAATGACAGGATTAATCTTCGACATTTTCACAACACTGGCTGCACACTGTATTAACATTTTCCAAGCAGATGTACTTCTTGCTATTTTTGCAAAAATACCTGCTTTTTCTGTTCCTGACTACGCAGTCTCCGCATCGACCACTTGAAGTCGTAGGCGGTTCTTGCGCTTTCCTCTGCGGGTCTGACCGAATAATCTTGCAAATTCTCCTCCTTATCTCATTAGGAATGTTGTTATTGAGTGATTTCCGTGTTAGTTGTTCATTTAATAAGGCAAGCGACAGTTCTCTCATGTCTCTTCGAGGTTTTTGTTCTTGACCATTACCATGATAAATTACTCTCGCGTTTATAGCTCCGGTTTTCAATAGGCTGTAGAATATAACATAACCGTCGGCCATCTTCTTGTGTTTCGTGCAATATTGTAGGATGCACTCATTTTGTCAACAACTTCGACTGCACTTTTTGCGTCGTTATAGAAAGTAATTAATTCGGGCTTTTTTCATTTCCGGTGTCAACATCGATTTTTTTATCCATGGTGCATATTTAAACGCAATAAAAACTTTTTTCCCTTCTTAGGAACATAAGAGACCAAAAGGAAGTTCTCTTGAAAGCCAAACATGGAGGATTTCTGTAGACTACGATTGTATCCCTTCAGATCAAAGTGTTTTCTCATGAGTCAACTCTTTTTGAGTATCACATAAAGCCAGGGAAGAATAATGTCCTTATTTGTGTGTATTATATTTTCTTGTTAACACATTCAGTGCGGACCACTCACACGTGTGAGTCACCCGATTCTACGGATTTCAGCCGAGTATTTTTTCTCCCAACCTTCTGATAAACAGTGTTTAAGGTTTTATTTTATCGTTTCTGTTTTTAATAATATAAATTATCTAAAGTGTTTATTAGTAGGAAACATATATAGAAATATATATATATAAGTATATATATATATATATATATATATATATATATATATATATATATATATATAACATAAAATCTATTTCGCATATTTCAGGAGTTATTTTTTCGAAGTTACCTTACCGGTACCGTTCTTCGTGAAAGAAAGAATTTTATCAACAAAGTGTAAGTATTTGTTATTAAAAATACTCTCGGTGGTATTATAAATCTCCTTTATATTCCTTTTACATGTTGTGCATTAGATTTAATGGTCTACAATTTTGTTTGCAGATTCAGATTGCGCCTACTTTTATCTTTGTTATAGGCAACAATCTTTCATCTTATATCCACTTCTTAATAAAAGCGTCGAGTTCGTAGCCCGCAGTGAATATATTAAGCGAAGTATGAGTTCTTGTACACTGTTCAGGCTCTAAAGCAGTGTTTCTCAACCTTTTTTTGCTTGCGTCACCCCGTTTACTGTTCCATTTCCTTCAAGTCATCTTCAAAGATAAATTATTATCTACAACATAAAGATCAACATTTATGCGTTCAAAGAAGCAGAGGCAGGTATTCTTCTGGTTTTATATATTTTTATAAGCCTGAATATGATACACTGTGAATTTATCAAATATTTGCCTCTCCCTTCAATAACTCTCGCGTCACCCTAGGGTGTGACGTCACCCCGGTTGAGAAACACTGCTCTAAAGGATGACAACTTGACTACAATTACCGGTCGGTCCGGTAGTCTGTACTTTAGGTCTCCAATATCATCATGAAATAAGTTTATGTTTTCATATATAGGTATGTAGGTAGATTTTGGTAGACGTGCAGCCCCCCTTCTTTTCGACACCACGAGTCGCCCCTGATGCCGCATAAGATTTTACAGATCGCATTTATTTACTAGGGACCGTTCAAGTATTACGAGAGTAAATGTTTAGATATTTTTGACCCCCACCCCCCGTACCCCCATGTCAGCAACCGTCAGCATTTGTGTGGCCACCTCCCGTCGTATTACGTAAGATTTCGTTGTAAAGGCGAGTTTAGACTGGCAAGTTACTTGCGCTAGATCTCGCGCGAGTGACTCGCAAGTGTGTTAACATTTTCGACAAATATCGCCGCGATTTACTGTCACGCGAGTTCTCAACTCTCAGACTCGCGCAATTTCTCGCCTATGCGTTTACACTAGCTATCCCTCCTTCACAAACATGCCTGCAAGAAGAAAAGTTCGTGGTGCTGCTGCTTTTTTAGTTTTTGCGAAGTATATTGAAAAAAAGAAGATAGAAAGAAAATGTTGGGTGCGAGATTGGATTTTGAAAAAAGAGGAATTCGGAGCGTACAAAAATTTGCTATCTGAATTAAGGATGGAAAATGAACAGCAATTTAGGAACTTTTTACGGATGCCGGCGGTTGATCTCGAAGAATTGTCACTACTAGTGGGCCCAAATATACAGAAGCAAAACACCCATTTACGGGATTCAATTACTCCTAGTGAACGTTTGGTAGTTACACTACGCTTCTTGGCCAGCGGTTAGTAGGTAGAATTTTACTTAAATAAAATATTCGCTTCTATTTTTTTCTCACAGATTTTAGCAGGTCACAATTTCATAATCATGCCTTTATTTATGTCGTAGGTGATTCGTATCATTCAATGTATTTTCGGAATACCAGCTTGTACAATTGGTAGTAGACCAGTCAAATTAGAAATTTAATAGGAAGTAATTCATAAAGTTTTGAAATTGGCACATTTATCCGTTAGGGATACTTAACTAACATATCAAAAGTTGACATGCCTGACGTGTACATGTCGACCGTTTCGGCGCCAAAATGGCCGTCGAAGCACGACATAATAACGAGTTCTCTTCATATAATGTGATCAGAAGCGTGGTTTCCTCACTTGACCACATGTTATTCCCTGCCATACTAACGACGCACTCGCAGCTACACTAGCAAATATATCGGATCAGTTTCGAATTAATGTGAGAACTGTCCCAATAAAGTCCACTTGTGTTTACACTAGCACATGCTGATGTCTGGCGAGAACTCACTTTGTCTCGCGCAAGTCGTCTCGCTGCTGTGTTTACATTACCAATTCCACTGTCTGACAGTAACTCGCACGATGTTTCTCGCCAGCCTATACGAGGCTTAACACCCCCTCTTTCAATAAAAATTAGAAAATTCATACTTATGCATCGCTATACTTTCTAATGCCTTCTTACAGCGATAGAATGCATTTTAATGCTCTTCAAAGCATAATGAGGAAAATGTATTTGAGCAAACAAGATAAAGTTATGTTTACCAAAAAATCAATTAAAAAATGCGAAAAGAATTCTACTGTCGGGCGAAACGCAGTTAATGAGCAGATGGAAGCTTGCTGTGGACGAGCTGTCGCGACACGTAAATCACACGTAAAAAGTAAAAAATTTATTAAATAAAAAATCTTACATAAGCATTGGCCATACCCCCCTCACCCAAGTCAGCAAACGTCAGATTTTCTTAGACCTCCTGTCCCCCTAAGGGGGAGGGGTTAAATCACAGATGCCAGGTGCTTAGTTCCAACCTATGCCTGGAAATTTTGCCGCTACCCAATGCCCCGTGTGAAAAGGGGTTCTATGAAGTGCAACGACATCAAACGGGATCGATGACTTCACTTCTTCTTCAAAGTAATACCTGTCATATATTTTTTCCGTAAAATATCATCGACCTCGTGCGGAAATCGAACCCGCATAATGCACAATGAATTATTTTGAACCCATTTCTCCAAATGCATTAAAGTTAATATAAGAAAAAGATATTTCTGTAATTTTCTAAAACTTCATGCTTTTAAAAATATCAGTAGCGTTTGTGTAAGGAAGAGGAGAATTCTTAATTAGTATACAGGTAATGATAACTAATTCAGCCTGGAAAATATTTAAGATATTCATAGGGGGGGCAATAATATTTGCTTCGCCCCCCCCCCTAATTTTCCGGAACGCCACTGTATTACATAGCTGCGATCTTTGGCCGCAAGATAGTGAAAAGATAAAATGTTATCATATATGAATATTATACATGAAATAAATTAAATCAAACTCACAAATAAATTTTGACTAATTCAAAGTCGCAACCGGTTTTAGAGTTAGTAATCCATCTTCAGGCGATTTTAAATATTTACAATGGCAATACGTAGGAATACAAACAAGGATGGGAGGGACAAGAAGGCTTTAGTAATTGTTTTACGCATTGAAGAGCATATTTATTAGATGGGGCGGGCTAACATTGTCCTCACTCACTATATCTGTGCCTATATCGTCACTATCGTCACTATTTCACTATGGAGTGATCCTTCCGTATCTTGAAGAATTCCTTCAGGTATATCTTTATGCGTGACATACACTTTCTAATGAATAATTAGGGCAGTGTCAGTATTTTCCATCTCGTCGATAAAGACCAAAGACAAGGTCACTTCAGCTAGACCCGTTTCTTCCTCACATTGAAGGTCTTTTTTCATCTGATATTGGAAACCGGCACGTCGCACAGTGGGTTAAATTGCAAATCTAGGTGGACACAAGTATAAGTGACACAAGTATAAGTGACACAAAATTGCTTCTAGTTACTTTCTTTTTAATTCTAATTAATTTTTGGTGTTCGAAATTACATATTATTTACCATAGTAAAGATATTTCTAGAAAATTGTCAAGTTTATAACATTACATACGCCTTGAGAAATAGTTTTTTTATTTTTCTAAATAAAAAACATTACACAATTTATTTTACTGCTTAAATCTGTAACAGGCTATCAAAATAATCGTACCATAATTAAATTATTTACAAAAACTATATTTTAAAGAGCACTTAACTATAAATTGAACTATCACTTTCAGATTCAGAGATCGAAATAGAATCTTCTGTTTGAGGTGAGTTTGGTGCTGGTGGATTTAACAGTAAATCCAACATTTCTGCATTTAAACTTCCAGTTCGTCGTTGTGGGAGTTTTCTAAAACTAGATATAATAGGATCAGAAAAAACAATAACATGTGTAAAAAATATTTTAAGGTATTTGTTCTTGAACATTTTCGCAAGTGCCCATCTCTGTATCTTTTGGAGTCCTTCTTTCGCGCTTCTTGTGCGTCTTAGGATAACTGTCCTAAGGGCAATATGGCTTATTTTATTATTTCCGAACCATGGATCAGTATTTTATGAATGCTAGCCGGCATATAATACCACGAATAATGCTGAACGTATAATTTCGCGGTTTCCGTGGCATAACGATCAAAAGCTTCCGTGTTTATATCACATCCACTCGGTATTACCTCTAAAATTATTCCAAAATGGGTTATCAGTTCTTTGTTAACACCTGTAATGGAAGACGCAAGACGGCTGCTGAAAAAAATGACAATCATTATTCCCATCGTTTGTTGTACCACTGCCAGGCTTAGGAATGCCATCTTAAATATGATCTATAGGAATCAACTTATAAATGGAACTAAATAAAATGGCGGGAAATAATAAGAGTTTTTTGCAAGTCTCATACAGCATTGCACACTGATTATTTTATTTGTAATTATTGGGGCATAAGCAATGCAATACAAATGAAAAATAAATAAATACATGATTATTTACGTAAATAACAAAGAACATACCTTCATTTGTAACCTCCATTATGCAGAACAAAATCAGTTAATTCAGAACTCGTAAAACAATGCCGGCAAGAGAGCGTACGAAACACTGACACTGAATCTTGTTTCGCCGACCCTCAAATATGACTCTTCTTGAAATTGAATAGGTGTCCGAAATAATAGAATAACGCATGGGGTGGCAGGTTGTGGCACCTGAATTTCATTACTTAGTGATCAATTAATTTATAAATGGAACTAAATAAAATGACGGGATCAAATAGGGATTTTTGCAGCCCTCTTCAAACATTACATAGAGTGATTATTTTACATGTAGTTATTGTGACACAATCTACGCAGGAAATATGACAAATAAATGAGTAAATACATGATTATTTAAGTAAATAACGAATAAAATGCCTTGATTTTTAACCTCCAACATAAGGAACACAACCAATTTTCACAGAACTTATAAAACCATGATGTCGAGAGGGAGTCCGAAACACTTACTGCGGTCTATTGTGTCAAGTTTTTCGACGCAGTCATTTCTATACGAAGTTGCCATATTAATTATCTGTTATGGATTGTGATGCTACATGTATTCAAGTTTATATTGTGATAGAAATAAACATCCTTTTGGACATTAGCTAAATGACATTGTGTCCACCCAGATTTGCAATTTAACCCACTGTGCGTCGGAAGCAGTTCACAATAGTTTCTCGTAAAATTTCTTCCCAGACACTGCTTAACCATCAAGTTGCTTGAAGTACTGATATTGATTTGTTGTATTCCGATTTTTTGTTGCTTTTTTCTGCGATTGCCACAAAATATTGCATCATTTTCTTGCGGCAGCTCTGCTTGTTCGCGGTTGTGAGCCATTCTTCAAATATTTTTGTAGTCAGCCATGGATTATTGTTGGAGTGCCAAGTTACGGGGAGATGTTTTGTATCCAGATGCTGGTCCTTGAATACATTAGGTCGCGCATCATTGCCAATCATTATAGATTTCGATTTTTCCCCATTCACACTAAAACAAAAGAGTACGCTTAGCCGTTCCTTTACAATTTTCCCGCTTTTACACTTTTCACATTTCTTAGCCAAACTTTTTCTGTACATCTGTCAAAAAACAATCAAGTTTCATCTGCATTAAATTGGTTTTCAAGAGGGTATTCTTTCAATACTTTCTGCAGATATGACGTCCACTCTTATGCTTCTTTCACGTCCGCTGCTGCTGCTGCTTCACCAAATATTTTTTGTTGTTCCTTGTCCAAAACGACCCTAGCCACACGTTGCTGGCTTGAAAATCTTCAAGGTGAAGCCATTGAGCAGTTTCTTTGGATTTGACTTGAAGCATTAGCACCGCGATCGGAATATACACTGACCGACATTTCTGGAAAATTTTTAGGACGAGGGTGTTAACTGATTCAAATATCTAAATGCAAAATAACACTGGCCTGGACTCTGCGCGATCATCACCATATGGCGAGTTTTCCGCGTAATAACGAAACAGTTGCGCTTTGATTCAATAGGTAAGCAAAAATCTGCCGAAACAGACAGTAAATGGTGGTTTTCTTTCTAGAATGTCCAAATTTATGTGTATTAGTATGATTAGTCTGAAAAATATTTTTTAAATATTTAGACGGACAAACAGAAAACGTGTATAACAAGAGAGAATACCGAATCAATCGGCGAAAACTCGGTCTCTATCTGCATTCGTTTAGGAAGACAAACAATGAAACATGGGCAAACCGAACATATAATTGGAATTTTTAAAAACAGCTAAAATCAATAATTATTGAAAACCTCGTAATAACGAAAACTTGCCGCGCAGTAGAAAAATTGTCCCAAATTTATATATCGCGTAGTAACGAAAACACGTAAACTGAAGGCGCGTTATAGGAAGACTATCTGCATTCCTTATATAATCCCCTTTATAATGTTGTTTGTTTGTTGTGAATTTATATTAACAGTTGAGCGACAAAAAATTATTTGAAGCTACCGAATATTTTTCAAGCATCGTGTTGACATAAGTAACCGGCCAAAAATCTCGAATAAAGATGTAATCTCAATGTCTTGCATGAGTTGGTAGCAATGAACATAAATATAATCGCTATTCCGAGATTTACGTCATTCTCGACCATAAGTTTATATACAACCGAGATTAAAATGATTGGATCCTTTAATTATCCGAAGGACATTACAGAGGGATTTGCATATCAAATCCGTGGCCGGAATGATTTTCCTTTTGGAAGATTTTTCTCCAATCGACAAGGCTTTGTGAAGAAGTTTAAGGACGATGTACTGATGAACACACCGGGGAGATCGAAGAGGGAAAAGGCATCAAATGAGCAGGAAGATGCTATAAAGAGGGTTTAATGCAATAATCATTTCCGATATTAAAACTTCCAATACCAACCCAATTATCAGTCGATCGTCTTTAGTGGATGTTTTCGAACATTTTCCCGCTTATCTGAGCGCTACATCTTGCCTTAAGAATTTCCTCGCAGAAGGGTCGACAATGGAAATGCGTAAGTAGGCAATCCATGCATTCGCAGAAGAAAGGACCAAAGGAACTATTGTCCTCTTCTCCCCCTTTGGGCCTGGGTTTTTCCTTAAATAACGTATCTATGGATCTCAAAAGCATCTTATAAAAGATAAGAGTAAATATCTCACAATATATCCCTCAATTTGAATTGCGCGGCAGTCTATTGACGCGACAAAGGAGTTAAAGAAATAATTGTCTACAAAGTTGACTTAATAATAGGCAGGCCGATGCCAGCATCTTAGATTTGAGGAAAGTCTTTGATTAGATGCGTCACAGAAAGATCATGAGATAGGGTAAGTCCGGGAGAGATGGCGTACATTTTACAATAATGGGGGCAAATCAGTGGCGGATCCAAGGGAGGGGCGATGGGGGCGATCGCCCTCCCCTTGGACGACCCCATTGCCCTCCACTGGGTACATTCTTAAATTCATTCCGCGCAAAATTCATTGTTTCTACACCGAAGATTAAGTCTGTATGACAAGGAAAAGAAAGGTTCTGATGGAGGTAGGATTTTCAAAATGTATCGTCGTCAGCAGCGGCGGAATCAAGAGGGGGGAGGGGCAATTGGGGCGATCGCCCTCCCCTTGGGAAGTTTCTGGATCCGCCCCTGTGGCAGATGGTTAATTTTACATGGAAAACATAAACGTTTCTACTGGAAAGTATTCTCACAATATCTTTCTTAAAACCTTTAATTCAAATCTATGTAATTTCAACTCAAATTTTACTAAAAATTAGAAATAACAGGGTAGGTTTTTCGCCATCTCTCCCTTAATGTTTCGGTGAGTTGGCGCACCATTTGGTTCAGATGGCGCACTTAGTAAAAGCATTTTAAAAATCACAAAATGTTTATTTTTAATAAAAATGGAAAACATTGAAGGAACTTTAAAACATTTGTGTAAAAAATTTCCACAATTTTGATTTTCGTTCATTATAATGATACGTGATGTTTCCATTTGTGTACCCTTCCTTAGAAATGTTAAAACCTTTAAGTCAAGAGTTAAAAATACCACTGGGAACGATATTCGTTACTTTTAGTTAAATTATTGTTAAATAATATTGTAAGACGAATTAATTAACGAAGGAGCTCGAACTCGAAGCTCCTAACAGGAAAAATATATGGATAGAATATTGTATGTGGTACGTGAAAAATTGTAAACTGAATCTTTTTAATGTTTTTATATGTTTTTTATAGGTTTTTTGTGTTAATTTCGTAACATTGCCACCGGGCTAGGCGCCCACTTTCATTGTATATAGAAATAATAATAATATTTGTAAACACTTGGAACATTAGAAAACAAAAACATTATGAAGTAGCATCAGGAATAATAGTGCACTGATTTAAAAAATGAAAGAAGAACAAAAAGTAAAACTTTACAAATAAAAACTGAAACAAAAATCTAGGCTCAAACTCAAGACTTTCTCAATAAAAACAAAAGTGTACATTTTCAGCATAGACCTAAACAATTAAAAATAGAATCTTAGCCATTAATTCCAAAATTATTAGTTGGATCCGTTAATTCTTAAATTATATGACGCAGAAGGTTGTAATAGATGAGAAGCCTTCGAGCATTGAGGATGTTGTCTTTTGCGTTCAACAGAGTAATGTACTTCGTACGTTATTATTCGTAATTTATATAAATTATATCAACTCAGTAGTTAGAAGTAAAATGAGGCTTTTCGCGGACTACACCGTCATTCGTAGAAAAATAAGCAATCCGGAGGAATATCAGTATCTCAAAAATTATCTAAAAGATATTTCTGCGTGATGTCAAGAATGGCAGCTAGTAATCAACCGAAATAAACGCTGCGTCGTTAATTTCTGGAGAACAAAAATAGCTCGCTAGATGTTAATTATTCGTTCGACGGAGTAAAAATTCCAATTTCGGATTCGGTTAAATATCTAAATATCTCACATATCTAAAAAAATCCAATTAGGTTAAAATATAATAAATATTTTAAGGAACTGCGAGAAAAATTTGATGACTACTAAGAACAGAAATAAACTCAAACTGTAGCCTTCTGATGTTGGATATAGCCACGAAGATCCAACAATTAAGAAAATAAAAAGGAGCGTTAATAACACGTAAGCCTAAAGTGTTACAAAAGTCGCCGGTAGGTGGTGTGGTGGTAGCTAAAACATTAGTTTTTAAAATATCTCTTAAACAGTACATTATATGGGAAAATGTTTCGAACAAACGTTGTAGAAATTAAATCTTCTACAACTTTTATTCCTCTACTTTTCTACATTTGTCAAATATTAAAGCAACTATTTCAAAAAACGGATGTGACAAGAGTAAACACCAATTTTCGGTTGACCGATTTTTACCAAAAACTAATCAGTTCTTTTTCCTTTAACAAAACAAACAACATTTCGCGTTGACCTGATCAATAGTTTTTGAGTTAGAGCACCCACAAAATTCCGATCACAGACACACACACAGGCACCCACAGACATCACCGAGAAAATAGTCAAAACGTGTTCAGGGGACCTTAAAACGTATTTCCGTTGAAATCTCGTATTCGATTTT
Organism: Tanypteryx hageni; assembly: GCA_028673005.1. Classification (NCBI taxonomy): domain Eukaryota; kingdom Metazoa; phylum Arthropoda; class Insecta; order Odonata; family Petaluridae; genus Tanypteryx; species Tanypteryx hageni. Next base: position 40,015,307 of record CM054120.1, read on the forward strand.
TTTCATGAAAACTATACTTTCTCAATACTTCGTATATGGAGAAAGTAAAAAGCGTTAAATGAGAGATTTGACTTAAGTAGGCGTTTTGTGCGGGGAGAGAGGCGGAGTGGAGGGCTAGGGGAGAGCGGGGAGGGAGCGGTGGTACATAAGGTTGGGCCGGAGGGCGAGGTAAGGAGGGGCGGGGAGAGAGGGTGTGGGAAAAGGGAGGGGGGAGAAGCACGTGAATGGAGGGATCGTAGGGGAGGGAGGAGAGAGCGTACGGAGGGAGAAAGAGGAGAGGGAAGTAAGAGTGTGAGGCGGCCACGGGGAAGACAAAAGCCGAGTATTTGAAGGTGATAAAGAGCTTCACGTATCAATGCACGCATGGTACATCTGTCTCTGTCACCCTTTCAAAATTATTTATTTCCCGAATCAAAGCCCTTTAAGCCTATTCTAAACACGCCCGGGGGTCTCGCGGGTAGGTTAGGCGATTCCCACCCACGAGAATGAGAATATATAGTATACTATTTACCCATCAACATCTGCGATTGGAACGTATTGGTTACACTATCTCATACAGGCGAGTCGATTTTTAACTTAAAGTTAAATACTTCTCAAATGCCTTAACAATGCATTTGTAAATCGAAAAAGAAATTTTAATGGGAAAGTTTTTTTTTAAATACTTCGTCAAAAATACAGAAATGCACAGAGCATAAGATTTTAAAATATATGAAAGATTATGAATTATTTTAACGAGTTTCGACTTCATTTTCTTACATTTACTCGTAAATACCTTACCTACCTTTCAAAAATTTTGCAAATATTACGAGGTTGAGTATAGCGCGAGAATTTTCTTATTTCAAAATAACATTTAACTGAGTACTATTTCGGAACTTGTCCCAGTATCCGAAAATGTTCAACTGAAATGACAATTTCCCTGGAGTCTCTCTACTGTTCTAATACTAGATCACTTTTAATGCATTACGTTACAAAACATAAATTACTCGAACATTGTAATGTAACACACGGCGTCGTCGTGGGTGGTGTTGGGATACACTTTTTGTGCTCTGAATTCGGAGAACATATATAAAAACATACACATTAAGTACTTTTTACTTGCGATATATATATATATATATATATATATATATATATATATATATATATATATTCAATATATAATTCAAACATAAATAATAAATAATATCGCCACATATATACATGCTATAGATTTAAGAAAGCAAGCGCATCAATTATTATTATTTTATATTTAATTTAAATATGGGTTGCAAACATTTTAAAGAAATGATTACATAAATATTTTAACTCTTTCCAGGCGCAGGAATTCGTGGGAAAATGATTTCTTTGCTCCACAGATGTTTTGATATGGTTTAAACAAAACAATATACATCAAATTCACACAAGCAACACAAATGGCTCTGCCATCTACAAAAGACAACTATAAATACAAGGAGTGTGATAATGTGATGAGTCAGAATTTATCCACCGTGCTTACTAATTAGTACATTTTAAAACAGTGGTATAAATTTTTGTACCGCCATGGTTCATTTGATTAAGGCAGGTTGGAGTAGCAGTATATCATTCATGATTCTTTTGTGCTTTATAAAATTGAAGTTAAATATTGTGCTTTTTTAATAAGTGTTTGGTAACGTTGATATTTCCATAGTATATAATTTATTACAAAGTGTATATTGTGTGATCACTTTAAATAAATATTCACTTAGCCCTTGATCCGTTTTGTGATAATCTTGTATTCATATTTTATGAATTTATAAATTTAATCGCGACCCATTAAACAAAAGTATATTCAAATTACGAAAACTTTGTTTATTTATTGTTGAAGTAAACTGACAAAATAACAACTTAGCTTGGTTTTTTCCTTATTATCTTTTTGGCATAGTCTTTCGTCAAATCTGAAAGAAATGCCAAATCGAAGTGTTCAAAACTCGTAATCTTGCTGTTACAGCATAGCAGAACTTAAATGGGTCGGCGGTGTTTCCGAATGAGGAATTCTTTCTTTAACTGTCGCACCAAGCAGCGGTGAAACACGGGCCTAAGGAAAAGACAAACGCCAAGAGGAGTCACTCAAAGGCCTCTAGGCAAAAAATTCCTTTTTCCATTCAGAGGCTGCAATTTCATCCGACTCGAATCCTAAAGAGCACCTACGCCCAAAAAATAACCAAGTCTCAAAACGCCAATCCCGGCGTCAAACCACACCGCGGAATCGACAGTAATTGAATTCCTAATAACGGCGCACCTCAAAGTGTGCACTGCACGACCGATGCAATTTCCGCGATTGTCCAACCGTTTAATGAACACAGATTCCACACTTCACCTCATATTCTTCCACATTCATTACCACGCGCTATTCCACGGCGTGCAAAACGTCCCTTCTCAAAGTGGCTCTCTCCAGAGGAATCCGAAAAAATGGGATCTTTCCAGAGTTTAGAGGATCCTGAGAGCAACCAGACACCTCTTAAATGCTCTGTGAGCGAGTCCAATTGAGATCGGATCGGTGTTATTAAAATAACTAAAAGACTCTCTCTGGTGCAAAGTATTGAATGAGTGAATGGAGTGGCAAGTGGGTAAGGTCGAAAATAACAAGGGATTATTTTCCCAAAGGTTAAAGCTAAATAGAAGTGTTTTCTGGTGTCCTTTGGTATATGAAATGCGCATAAAATTTATTTCTTTAGAAAACGAAGGATAGCCTCGTTTTCTCTCCATTTTCATTCTACTAATGCATGAGTACCAACTACAGGTATTAACTAGCGTTTTCTGTATTTTACGGCTGAACATTTTATTTTAGTTTGTAGCAGAAAAATTCTCATATGAACTCACCCACTTCTAAGGTATTGTTGTTAATGTTATTTATCCTCATTCTCTAATCTGGTTATGCGTACTATATTCAGCAATAACTTTATTCGAATGACATGCGCACAGAAATACCATATAAACATATATATTAATTTGAATTTTGTACGCTCTATAAGCAAAATATAGTTAAACCTTCGAGAGGCAGATTCTGTATTAGACGGATCACTGCCAAAGCCAAATTAATACTTCTGATAGTGTTTTTCGATAGAATTTCTCCCAGAAAGGAGAAAACTGTGAGACGAGGACAGAAATTATATTTTATTGAATATTAGGCGCGATCCCCTTATAAAACAATAGATTATTTCTTGCGACGTAAATCGACATGTAAACGAGGGTGTGCTTACAGGCAAGGCTCTGTAGAATCAGAGGTCCCGAAAATGCAATTTCCTTCCCTTTCGCGCTATCATGATTAAATCACCCTTCTGCATATGAACCCAGGGCGTGACAGAGCAGACAGAGCACTTTACGCATGCTTCCCTTAAGGACCCTTTCTTCTCGATGAATGCTGCAGTTGAGTTAAGCCTTTGGCAGCTTGTTTATAATTTCCGCCCTTTCTTAGTCCATATTGAAAATGGAGGATTGTATACCGTTATACAGTGTTTTCAAGAAGCCACCGTGCACAATATTAATAAATAGTGTATGACATACATGTACATTTTAGGTGCCAAATGCACAGAAACATTTGAACACCCTCAATTTCCATACACATCGCTCTCTCTCTCTCTCTCTATCTCAGTGATTCTCAAGTGCGACCATCAAAAAATTTAAGTGTGGCCACCAGCAAAATTATTTTTAAACATAACAATAATTTATACGCAGACTGCGATGAATACTGAGATGACACATTTTTATAATTAATACTCGCTATTGTTATTTATCTCGTTAAACTTTTTAGGTGCCTTACGTTGAATAAGAAATGTCACTTAGACCTTATATTTAACAATGCGGCCACCACAACAAGGCAAGTGAATTTTTCTCTGAAAACCACTGCTCTAGGGATCTCTCCATACAAAACCTCTTCTCTGCAAATTCGCGGTTTAGACTTTTGCTAAACAGAATGTATACGTAGTTACTCGGGAAAAATGGACGCTAATTGACGTGAATTTTCTTCAATTTTTACGGGAAGTATTTTGCCTAGATTAAATCATATCGGTTTCTTAATAAAGCCTTTTTCATCAGTTTATTTGTTCCATGGCACTTCTGAAATTTTGAGAGGCTCTCGTTATAACGCAACCTAGCCTATAATGAGGTTGGCCGACATAAACACCGGGGACCGCGCTATAGCTGGTCCATAGTGTGTGTGTATATATATGTATTATATATATATATATATATATATATATATATATATATATATATATATATATATATGTGTGTGTGTACATATATATATATATATGTGTACATATATATATATATATGTCTACCTCGCTTTACGCGACCCCGTTTTATGCGGATTTGTTATAGCGAGAGGCATGTCCGCGACTCCCAGGTGTTCAGAAAAACAAAGGTGGCCCATTATTGAGGCAGCCTTACCTTGCGTACATGTATGAATAATAAATTCCATTTTTACAGACTTGTGGATGTTAGTTATATCTTTTGTGAATTCCTATTAGGGTCAAGATGTGATACTATACAAGAAATCCAGAGGATGACACATAACTTTTATCTCTCGATCGACGGTTATTTTGACGTTATAATTTTTAAAGGAATGCGACTTTCCGAATAAACCCTCCTCGCTGATTTATTTAGGATTTCATACATTCAGGAAATAATTACAATTTTGCATGAATATAATGAAGTTTATATACCTTTTGGACGAATTTCGCTTAGCGCGAAATTTTCAGGAACCTACTTGTCGCATAATGCGAGGTATTGCTGTATATATAAATCCCTTCTAACTGCCTCCGTTACTGCCTTAAAGTTGGCAGAAGGGTCAGAACGGAGGTTAAAAGGCAAAGTGCAGTGGTATCCTGGGAAACTGGTAGGTTCAATCATGCTGTAAAGTCATCTCCGGCCAAAGTGAAAGAGGAACTCACCAATCCGCTCTGGTCCGGCGTGGTGTTATATGGCCCGAACTCCTTATTATTTACAACCTTAAAAAACGGCCCTCATTCTCCGGAGGCTTGATTGCCCCTAAGCGTGGCAGTGGTCAGGGTCAAGACATAGAGGCGGAGGGTACTAAGAATCCCCGGAGGTTAAACACCCACTGCCACTCTTTCACATCCTCACACAACAACCTTAATATCTTCAATTGCCGGACTGTCCATCCAAGAAAACTTCAAAAGAATCAAGAGGAACTGCAGAAAATCATGTGGGATATTTTAGGGCTTAGTGATGTAAGAGGAAAAGGAGAAGACCTGCTGGAACTTCTTATTATTGCAGGGGAACTGACACAGCAAGAAGAGTAGGAGTTAGATTCATCATCAACAAATTTTAAAATCAGTATCATGGAAATAGAAAGCTCATCCGAGTGAGCAGCTGGACTTGTTACTCAAAGAAATAAGAGGTATCAACCGCAAATAGTCCAAGTCTACGAGTCAACATCAACATACTCAGATGAGAAAGTGGAAGATATCTACCAAGAAATTGGAGAATTGCGTGACAAAGGAAGCTGCCATCTAAAAGTGGCGAACGAACGAGGAGACCGACTTTTAGACTTGGCCGAATGTAGCAATCTCTACATAGGTGGTTATTGACCGGTGTGCCGCGGCACATTGATGTGTCTCGAAGAGCTGGAAAGTGTGTCGCCGAAAATGTTAATAATGGCTGTATTAGTCATAAAGTAAATTTTGTTAAGGAGAGTTATGCTCTTTCTTATGCCTAACAAAATATTTTGTTATATTTTTGCTATATTTATGATGGTTTATTGTTAAATAAGGAATTTTTAGTATTTTTGTTATGTTTTTAAGAAGAAAATTGACATTTTATTTCATGGTGTGTCGCGGGAGCATTTCGTGGTGTGTCGCGAGAGCTGGATCAATTAAAAGGTGTCGCCAAAGCAAAAATGTTGAAAAATACTGTTCTACATAATGAACTCCTTCTTTAAGAAGAGCCCTAAGAGAAAATGGACCTGGGAGGGACACAATGACATAATAGTCAATAAAAGGTATGCGGTAGAAGACTTTTCTCTCCTCAGCCAGTTTAAAACTAGAAGCGACCATCGATTGGTACGATGTAGGGTAATATTGAATTTTAAGTTGGAAAGAATAAAGCTGGTAAGGAATCCTAAGCCTATCAGCAACGCCCAAATGTTAAAGAAACGAACAGAAGAATTTCAGCTTTAACTCCGCAATCTAAACCGTGCAGCAGAAGATTAAAGAGTGGAATCAAAGTTAACAGAGATACTGGACTAGAAATAGGCAGAGCTGTTAATGCTAAGCAGGATAAAAAGTTTTCTGAAAAAAAACTAGGATGCTGGTGAGGAAAATAAAGGAAATAAAACGACTAATGATCCTATGGAAATGATTCACTTCACAGAAATGAAAAAACTATACGAAAGTTGATCAAAGAATCTGCGAAGTAATAAAATTATTAACTAATCTAGAAAACAATAGAAGATATAAGATAATGAAGCAACATCTCTCGATTAGTATGAGACAGCTGGTGGCAATGATGCTAGAATATGGTTCGATTACCTATAGCAGGAAGTAAATACTAAATCGAGCAGATGAATTCTACGCAAAACTGCATGATGATCCATTTACCAATGAGGAAGTAAACGAAGAAGGAAATATGGCCACCGAAGAGGTGCAAGATATTCTTCCAGAAGAAGTGAGACATGCTATCAAAAGCGTAAAGAATGAAAAAACATCCGGAAATGATGGCATCACTGCAGAAATATTCAAGGCAACACGTAACTGTATGAATATGATGCTCTCCCAGGCAAGCATAATTCTTTTGCACAAGAAAGGTTGCAAGGAAGATTTGAAGAACTATCCGCCAATCAGCCTGCTCCCTGTAGTCTACAAAGTATTCACAAAGATTCTCACCACGCGCCTTTAAAAGCATCCTGATTTCGCCCAACCCAGGGAACAAGCTGGATTTCGCACTAAATTCAATACGATGGACCACATTCAAGTCGTCATAGAGATAATCAGTCAGTCTAATGAGAACGAATTGTTCCTCTGTGTGTGTTCTTCGACTCCGCTAAAGCATTCGACTCGATCCGAACTTCGTCGATGTTGAAAGCACTAAGGAAACAAGGGGTAGAAGAAACGTACATTACTTTAATCAAGAATATCTACAAGAACGCGACATCGTCTGTCCAGCTGCATGGAGAAACAAGCGCCTTTATGATCGAAAATGTGGTGAGGCAAGGAGATACTATGTCTCCTAAATTACTCATAGAAAATGCGGCATTCCAAACGCTAGACTGTGAAGATAATGGTATAAAGGTAAATGGATAATATCTGAAGCACTTTCGATTTCCTAATGACATCATACTATTCGCTGGAAGTCGAGAAGTGCTTTGTAGAAGTACTGAGGAGCTTGAGAAAGTAAGCTAAGACTAGTCATTACGGACTGATCACTTCTTGAAGAGATCGACCGTAGAGTGAAAAAGGCATTGAGTGCTTTTGGCAGGAATGCAAACATCTTCAAATAAAATATCCCATTCATGTATTCATTATGCAGAGGCTGGCACGTTCAGCAATTTCCAATAGTCTGTCTCTGGTTTAAATTTTCTCCATAACACCATTTTCCGAATATACGGTCATTTTTAGTCTTCTTTAGCCTTCCCTTTCGCAACACCCACGACTATTTTGAGAGCATCTTTTGCCAAACAATTAGTTTTTCTATTTGTTAATTATCCGATTATCTTGAAGTTGACATAAAAATTGAACAATGTTTTATTAATAAAACTATTTTATCTATATTCTAGGTGCTCGCTCGGATGAACATTCTAACCCGGTGACGCTGTTATTCATTAAAAAATAATAAATCCAATAAATGGTGTTGTCTTTTATATGTGGCTAAAGAAGTTTATTACCCGAAAGCTTCGCCTTACGTCTCCTCGTATGTTTCTCTCCATCACCTCCAGCGGCTTTTCAAACGGTTGTGTGTTCTGAGCTTCCTCCGACATTCGCGATCTAATTTGAAATTTTTATCGAACTGATCAAATAATCGCCAAAAGATATATCATTAATTCAAAGCCATCTTTTTAGGGCGTACTCGTATAAAATTCTATTATTAATCTTTTTTTTATTTGAGCGAGAAACGTCTTCTGTGGCTATTTTACTAATGATCATCAAAACATCGCTTCAAAATCTCTTTAATTTTTTTATTAATAGCGAATAAGTTAATTTTATATTTATTTTGTTTCGAAACCACAGTTTGAGTTTATTCATTGACGTGGAATTAATTTCAATAGACCGATAAAAGTTCTCTGCATGTCATATTTACAGCTTATGGTTTAAATTACTTTAACTATTACATACCTAATACAAATGAAAAGTAGCCCTTCTTCATAGAGAATCTTATTTACTTATGTTAAAGTGAATTTTTGAATTTTATTGTTTTAAATATTCTGACTACATTTTATTTATTGCTGAATGATATCAAAATTCTCAAATGTTTCAACATACCTATATGTTTTTTCTATTCTTCGGTAAATGCCAGAATATATAATTGAGTCGGAAAGCTCAACTGTAGCAACAATGCACGAGGTAATCATGGTAATTATGCCTCTGATTTTTATAAATCTGATAAACATTAAATCTGATAATAAACTATATTTTGGGCTTATTCTGTACGAATTTTAATTTTCCCAGTGCCATGTTCTCATCTCAATCCTATCCATTGTTAAAATGTAACGTTTCAGATTTCAATTTCGACGCAACTTTGTTCTTATTATGAATTTCAAATGTTAACTACTGCTAAACTAAGACCAATTCGACTTTATTGGATATAAATCAGTTTTATCAACTCGAGATTCAGCTTTCACATCCACCTGCAAACTAATGAATTATCAAGCGTGACAGAATGTAATAAAGAATGATAGTTCATATACATCTCCATCTAAATAATACCCTGCAAGTCACCTTTTTGGTGGATGGCAGGGGGTGCAGTGTACCAAGTGTCCATAGTTTTCCTACGTTATCTTTTCCTATTATGTTCTCTTATCGTCCTAGTGAAAACCGATCCTCTATATCGCTCCATTCTACAGTCGATCTCGCGAATCTTATCCTCATTGTCCTGCCTTCCGAGATACGTCAGGCTTCTGATAAGTCCTGCTACCTCATTCGCTAGTTCCTCTGACATAAATTTTTCCAGTAGCAGCCTACGTTCCTCTAACGATGTCTATTTCAGATTTTCTATTAATGATGTTATGCTTTGTTTACTATCGTTATTCCTCTTTACAAATGTAGCTGCCCTGCGCTGAACCTTTTCTATCTCGTTTGTGAGTCAATTTTCGTAAGGATCCCACACGGCTGAAGCATATTCGACCTGCGGTCGAACCGAGGATAAATAACATAATTCTTTCACTTTTTCGGAGGTATTTCGAACTATTCTCCCTTTTGTTGGCGGCACCTATCAATCGGCGAATGTGGGTGTCCCACGAGAGAAAACGATGAATCGTGACTCCGAGATATTTAATCGAGTCTGAAACTGGAATCTCGACTCCGTCCAACGAATAATTATTATCCAACGAGATACTCTTGGTTCTCCAGAAGTTAATGACGCAGCTTTTCTTTTGGTTGATCTCTAACTGCCATTCCTTACACCATGCAGAAATAGCTTATAGGTCATTTTGGAGATACTGGTGGTCTTCCAGATTGCTTATTTCTCTATAGATGACAGTGTCGTCCGTGAAAAGCCTAATTTTACTTCTGACTACTGAGCTGATATCGTTTACTTAAATTAGTAATAATAACAGACCAATTACACTACCCTGCGAAACGCCTAAGACAACCTCCACTAAGTTCGAAGATTTCCCATCTATAACAACCTTCTGCTTCCTATGATTTAAAAACTCACAGATCCAACTAACGATTTAAAATTAACGCCTAAGGTTTCTAATTTCGTTATTAACATCCTGTGAGATACCTTATCAAAGGCTTTCCTAAAATCTAAGAAGATGGAGTCCATGGAGACAACGATGGCCATCCTCACGCTACCCAACGGGCGTCTTCGCCTGGCGTCCTGCTACCTGCCACCTCAGTCACCCTTTGCTGCCTCTGATTTCAACACAATCTTTTCCTCGGACCTTCCTACGCTGGCGGGCGGGGATTTCAACTCCAAGCACCCTAGTTGGAACTCAAGCATATCCAACCCGAAGGGGCAGCAGCTGCGTAAATGGCTGGACAAGGGACGCATCAAGGTGGCGAGCCCAGCAGAGCCCACCCGCTTCCATCACGACGGGAAAGGTGATGTCCTTGACATTGCCTTACACGGCTCGCTGACTTCATCCATCTCGGCCTACAGCGTCCTCTGTTTGTCCGGCGACCATAACCCGGTTGTTGTCGGACTGGGAATGCGGCCCTCTACCATACCGCCTGTGCCTTCCCTGGTCCTGAAGGCGGCTGACTGGAAGGCTTTCAGACATCGGATTGCTGACTCCATCCCGCTGGACCTCCTCCCCCCGACAACGGCGATAGAAGTCGATGTCATGGCCCAAGATCTCACTGAGATCATCCACTCGGCTCTCCATGCCTCCGCACCAGTCCGGACCAAACATCCTCCGGACTACATGGAGCTTCCGCAGTGGATCCTTGGCGACATCCGGGAAAAGAACAGAATGAGGAGGAGACTCATGCGCCGCGGCACTCCAGAACTGCGACGTGAGCTCACCCGTATGCAGCATAGACTCCGAGATGACATCCGCGAGTACCGACAGCAGCGATGGGAGACGAAGATGGCGGCTCTTAACGTCTCCGACGGTTCCATCTGGGGAATGGCTAAGGCACTTCGGTCCTCCAAGTCCCAGGACTTCGCTCTTCAGAAGGACACAGAACTGGCCTGTTCTGATGAGGATAAAGCAAACCTCATGGCAGACCATCTGGCAAACTGCTTTACCAACAATCCACCAGCACCCTCTTCGCCGGACTGCACCTTGGCTGATTTACCCTCTGACTCCAGAGTGGACCATGAGGAACCGTCGGCTGTTACGGCCGATACCATCAAAGACATCATCTCCCATCTGCCACTAAGGAAGGCTCCCGGAGAAGATGGTCTACCAAACGAAGCCCTTCGTCAGCTTCCCAAAGTGGTCACACCAGTACTGCTTGCCATCATAAACGCTTCCATCCGCATCGGGCACTTCCCGACGCTGTGGAAATCAGCGATATTCAGATGCCTTCCGAAGCCGGGGAAGGCGCCAACCAAGCCGGACTCATACAGACCGATCTCTCTGCTTTCGAGACTTGGAAAGGCCTGGGAGAAAGCGGTCAGAAGCCTTCTGATGGCCCACGTCGACAAACATGCCATCCTTCCGCCGGAGCAGTTCGAATTTAGGACGGCGCGCTCCACCACACAACAGCTGGTCCGGGTGGTAGAATTCATCGTGGATGCCTTCAACCGAGGGGAATGCGTGGTCGGGGCATTCTTCGACATCAACAAGGCCTTTGACCGCGTTTGGAATGCTAGGCTTCTGAATAAGATGGAGGATATGGACTTCCCATCATGGCAGTGAAGACTGGTGAAATCCTTCCTGATTGGGAGGACCTTCCGTGTCCGCTGGGGTTCAGCACTCGCTGCATACAGGCCAATGCTGGCCGGAGTACCGCAGGGGTCCGTTTTAGGGCCCTTGCTTTACAACATTTTTACTGCGGACGTTCCAAGGAAACGTCATTGGAACACCATGCTGGCCATGTATGCGGATGATGCTGCTGAGCTGGCGCGATCAACCAAGGCGTACCAGGCAACATCATATCTTCAACGGGTGACTGATAGCCTCATCTCTTGGTATGAAGAATGGAGGATCGCCGTCAACCCCTCCAAGACCCAGATCATGATCATGATGTTTCACCGGAAACGAAGAATGGACTTACCAGATCCAATATGGGTGCTAGGACAAGAAGCACCCTGGGGAGATACGGCGGTGTACCTAGGAGTCACCTTGAACACGCCGCTTGATTTCCGGGACCACGTCAGGAAGATCATTGGGAAGCCGAATGCTTCCAGGTCTTCCCTCTCGCCACTCCTTCTCAACCGCTACGTCTCCACGGCGATGAAGCTCACCATCCATAAATGCATTCTGCTGCCACAGATGCAATACGGATCCCCGGCATGGAGCGGTAGGAAGGTTGGAAGTTTGGCAGAACAAAAACCTCAGACTCATCCTTCGCCCCGGGCGAGGAATCAACACGGCATTGACATGGGGATTGATAATCTATATATTATAATAGCAACCATGTTCATTTATTTATTTATTTGTTTATTTAATTGGTTATTTATTTGTTTGTGTATTGTTTATGTGTTTATTTATTTATTTGTATAGTTCCAAAAACAGCACAGAGGCCAATTAAATTGAAACGTATAATAGTAACAAATAATATAACAATAAAATAAATAGAAAATATAATAAACACAATGACAACAATATCAACAATAATAGTAATGATCATAACAGCGTCTGAAATTAGGGAAATGAAGGATTACATAGTAGGTAGTTGTTTAGGGAAAGAAATGTGCAAAAAAATGACAAGATTCGGAAATGAAGCCAGTAAGAAATTATATGCAAATGAAAGGCGGTAATTTGGTGCTTTTACTGAGAATCATTGGAGTATATTATAATGCCATTGATTTTAAACTTCGATTAGGAAGGCGTCATTGTACTAACACACAAAATTTAGCAAAACGTGAAAGTATTTTAATGCTGTGTTTCGTAGTATTTCGAGAATTTATTAACTCTTTTCATTTATTATAGACAATGACGTCATACCTATTTTGTGATATTTTAAATCCAAACCAGTGGAGTTGCCTGTCAAAATGACGGGTATGCATGACTAAAGAATTAAATTAAAACTCTTCCGATTTACCGTTTTCTAAGACTTCACGAGCTATGCACAAAATTTTGCTATGACTCATATGTTAACTGATTGTATCTTCAAACCATAGCTTCCGTTGCTATATAATCAAACCGAAAAAGATACAAAATTACAAATGCTTATAATTGAAATTTATGCATATTTTTTGTTAAAATGTATTCTTGTATATATATTTTTTGAAAAGATTTAATCATGTTTCGAAAAGTCGAAATTTTATTTCAAAATGCACAATAAGGCAGCAAAATTGACGAACATCTTAGCTTATTTGCAAAAAAATCGGTCAATATACATGGGAAAGCATGCGTTAATTTTTACTTATGTCTTCGTACATATTATATTGTAGATACATTGACATTAATTATTCGCGTCTTTAAGATAACAACGTATGATATCAAAATGTAAAATAAATTAACATACTCAGGTAAAATCTTCGCTTTAATTTTGTTCATAGGGATACGTTTTGTTAATGGCGACGCACAACTCAATGCCCATACTGTTAACATCGATCAAAAAATAATTATGTCTCATTTCCCCGTAAAAATTATTTCTATAGAAAAATGATATGTATTAGATATTATTAAGTCAATATATCCACGCGTATGCTTATGCATATCGAGACAGAAATGAGTATCTCGAGCTAAAAAATGTCGTCGGTCGCCAGGGAAACTTCTTACTAAAAACGCTTTATCTTGGTAAAAATTTGTAATTAAAACATGAAATTCGAGCAATTTTGAACTGACGGTAAAAATCGACGAAAATAATAAGAATCTACATTAATTTCCCTTTAAAAAAGTTCCTGGACGAAGATCGTACGTCAATTATTTCTAATTTAATTTTGCAAAAGAATATAAGCCTGAGCGTCGAAAAAACGATCTTTTCGATTATGACAGACAACAATTGGCTGATTATAATATGATACGTGCTAAAAGCATGGATGGTGATGCCATATTCCTAACGTAAAATATCTTATTTTTTCCATAAATTTTAGTGTAACACACAGGCTATTTTCTTAACGATGATTATTCTTATTGCTCATACAGGGCAATCCGAGTCACAGAACTAGAAATACGAAAACTTAACAACACGAGCCGATTGCCAGAGAGTTTGGAAATTACGGATAATTGCCTTAATTTCGCGGAAAATTGGAAATAATCCGCGAGAACTCATGGAATTAAGTATCTAATACATATGGGCTTGGCGTGGGTCCAGTCCTGTTGCCCTAATGATCGCGTTGGTTTATTTACGAGATTAGATGTTGATGTATGGTGATTTTTTATGCAATTCAATTCATGTGTATACAGCTTAGTATTTTTCAAGAAAGTTAATTTATAGGTCAACGGTGTAAGCGTAAAATAAAGGGTAATTTACTCGTTTGTCCACAGACATTCAAATCTTCCGAAACTTCCATTCTGAAATCCACCTGCATGTCCGTAAGCCAGTAAATGAGTTTCTACATTGAGTGACACGTTCTGCGTCGAAGACTGCACACTAGACCCTTCGCAGGCATTTCACACGATCAGAAAAGTCCTAAGTAGTTATGCACGTGGAAGGGGAAAGTAACCAATCCAATGGAAACGAAAGTGACAAACGTTGAAGTCGCTCACTCTCCTGCCCTCCTCATTCCAGCTCCACACTCGAATGCCAGGGTTTATATTTTTAACGACAGTTTCTTTACAGATGATTGAGCTCTTAAACACCATTACAGAAACGGACAGCTAATCTCTTAAAGGGTGCCATCCAGCAATCTGACTTCCACTCGTATTATGATGGAGATCTCTGACGTTTTTTATTCCTATCGTTCAATTAAATATCTACATAAACAATTTGAGAAGTAAGATATGCGTTTTAAGCATACTTTTCTCGTATTTTTATGCAGAAAATCCGTTTGAGGAAGAAAGTTCTTAGTCTTGATAAAGTTTCTAACGAATGGCAAACGATGTTCCCCTTCCGACCAAGCTTCCTTCTGCAAGAATGAGTCTGCTCCTTTGCTTCTCCTCCTCATTTAACTTTCCTCGCTGACTCGTGCTACCTGGGCTCTTGACCACCCGCCCCCCACCACGCCCCCACCCATCCTTCTCCTGCCCCCACCCTTTGAGCACGACCCATCCCCCACCACTCTCGCCATTTCTCCTACGACATAACCTAACCTAACCCACGCATTTAACTGACCTCATGTCGTCTCTCACTGTTGAGACCGGCTGAGGTGGATGTACCTTTTCCTGCCCCTAACCTTTTTAGAAAAGCACGTGAAGCGGTTTTCCACTCATATGGCAGCCAATTTAAAGAGGGTATTGAAAGGGGATAGGTGGGCTCAACAATTGTTAAAAACTGCATACTTACGCATTTCTCAAGAGAGCCAGCGGTGAGTAGGTGGAAGAGTGATGCCTAAATGGAGATGAGCTGTCTTGTGAGCTCCTGCCGGCTTAGGGAGAGTTTTTCCCCCAGCTGCGTGAATTTGGCCTATGTTATGCCAAGTAGCTTCCCCAAACGCTTTCCACCGCCAACCTCACAAACGAACCATTCTGCAGAAAATTTGGAAGGGTGCGTTCTCAGTGGGTGGCCGCTCCGAACTACTGGGTGTATCGTGTTATGTCTGGATTTAGTTAAGTGTAAACTTCAGGGTACACAATCGACTATTTTCAATTATGTTTGCGAGTTTCCTCTTTGAAAAAACAATTTCAAATTTTACTTTGAAATGCTATCTCTTTCTCGCCAAATTATAAAATAAATAAGTGCTGCCAAAGAAGCGATTGCCAATATAAACATATTCAACGACTCACCTCCGGTCTTCAGCAATGCTGAGTAAAGAAACAACTTCTGTGCGTTTGTTTTTCATTGTATATACTGCTTAAATATTTGTAACGTAAAATAGCACATAAAATATTTTTAGTATAAACGTCTTCTGATGCGTAAATTTATAAATTAAACAGTGTTTTCGTGAGTGCAAGATTAAAATGATTGGTGTGTGTAGGGTCGGGGATGAAAATTCTAGAGGCTAGGGTTTTATTTTAGGGTAAGAAGAGGTCGCGAAGGCAGAATGAAGGGATCGAGGATGTAGAGGTTAGACTTGAGGCAACGGCAGGTATAGGCGATGGTTTAGAGGAGGAGGGGAGGTTTAGGTGTCGGGGGCAGGGAAAGAGAAAGAGATGGGCAGAAGAATGGGGGAAGGAGGTGAATGAAAAGGGAACGGGAAGGGGTATATGGTGACCTCCACGTCGTGATTTATCGACCCTCGATGCCTCGAGCGTGTCTCTACGGCTAATCTAATTACAGGTATTTAGCCCGAGAAATTACTATGTGGTACGCCCCTGTTTAACACCCTCACCCATCAACCTTCTACCTCGTGAGGTACCGGCTCTTAGAGCGGCGTAGGGATATGCCCGGAGGGCCATCGTGCGGCCAGTAGATGGGCGGGAGATTGGCTCATGAGGGGAAAGGGGCACGGTTATTTCACCTCTGTCATCACTTTCCCGAGCGCCGTTGCCAATTTGACTACAGTTTTGAATTTCGTCTCCACGTCATATTTTTCAAGTATGATATCTATGGAAAGGAGGGATCGTTATGTTTTTTAATATATTGGCTTCTAATGTAAGAGCTACATTTTCGAGGGAAAGAGAGAGAGGTAGAGAGAGAGCGAGAGAGAGAGAGAGAGAGAAGAAATAGACATTGATCTTTATTGGGGCGAGATTGAAACTATCGAGGTAGTTAGGGGATTGAGAGAGAAGCGACGTTATATGTTGGTGATTAGAGTAAAACTGAATATACAAATATCTTGACTGTCATTGCGTTCGAATCGATAAATTGCTTATTTAACCGACGTTTAAATGTCATAAATCTCTAATAGCGAAAAGATTTCTCATTGCTGGTTCATATGCTTTACCTGCACTTTGATAATGCATCATTATGTATTTATCATATACATTTTAATTATTTCCGTACCAGTCTTGTCTAGAATGCAAAATTTAAAAAGTTCGTTGGATTAAATATTTTGAAAATTTGACTATAAATATATCATCAGTAATGATCCATGTAACTAAAAATTTAATTTCCGAAATCATTTCATTTGAGGCAAAACTATTGCTTTGCAACGCTGGCAGGAAAATTACTACTTGTACCTGATAAATAGCTAGGATTAAGGCTATAGTTTTCTCCGCTAAACTTAAAATAGTCAAACGTTAAGGCGGTAAAGTCCCAGAAACTGAGGTAGCGGATTTGAATCCTGTCCGTGACATGGCCCTCTGAACTAGTGATTTTTTGTTTCCATAAAATCGTTATAAGTGATGCAGCGCCGCTTATCAACCCATGTAAAATAAATAAATAGATATATAATATTTCGATTTATATGTGACGTTTTTCGACTGTCAAAAAGTTTACTATTATACAAGTTCAATAAATGTTGCGGAGCAACTTGCCATACAATTGAAAAAAAAAGATAAATCTACGTATTCCGTAATTGGTGTGATCTTTCGAAGAAATATGAGAAATAGTCCAGTGGGTAAGATTAAATTTAATCGTCTGATCATCTGCATACGGAAGTGTTGACTAAGTAAAGAATTATAAGTTACCTTTAGGGATTTTAGAGTACAAATTTCTTCATCCTCTCTAACTGTACAAACCCAGCTCCTAAATAATCCATGTTTCTACTCTTAAGAAAAAGACTGAAGGTTTGATAAAAGATTAAGAAATTTAAAGAGGAGAGGCGGCTAAAGAAGGGAATTAAAAAGACAAGACGGAGAAAGAAGAGGAATTGAATATGTCGAACAAAGGAAGGATAGACTAGGAGAGACAATAACGGAAGGCGTGCGAGAGAGAAAGCGGGAAGAGGTGGGATCGAAGGAGGAAGATTTGAAATGGGAGAAAGATGGAGGTCGCAGGAGGTTATGAGTGGAGCGAAGGAGATGCAAGAGGCATGGGGAGGGGTGGCGAGGGCTGAGTGTGAGGTCTGGAGTGAGATGGATCGAGGGAAACATAGAGGTCGTAGGGACTGGGGGTGATCGGGGATGGGAAGGAGAGATGGAGGGAAAGAGGGAGAAAGAAGAAATCCCTCAGTAAAGGGAGAGACTGAAGCTGGGAGGAAGTCGAGTGTAGAATAGACTATTGAAGAATTACATACGTAAAGAGAGTCATATTTGATAGGCAAAAGCATTTCCATTCGATTAATTTATAAAGGAAAGGAAGTTGATCCTTACCATATTGTATTGGAAGGTTAATTTGCAACGAGAAAGTGGATGGCTTTCACATTTTCAAGTAAAATACGACAGTGTGAGAAAGTTTTGTTATTCATTAACACTCGGGTCACTTCAATCGCCTATTTTTATTTATAATACTATTATTATCTTTTTAAAATGATATTTTTATACCTGTTTTAAATAGGAATGAGTATTTAAACTTGTTATAGAAGGAAAGCTTATAGGTATTCTAATAAAACGCGATATAAATAAAGATCACATTGAAATGAATAAGGAATTGCCAAATTAAAATGCTAATGTAATTTGAATATAAGAGTACAAATACTTTTTTACGATTAACAAAAAAAGTTAAAGGAGACCCCAAATTATAATCTGGTTCTGTGAATATATTGGCTCACTTTTTCCAGACACTTATGTTATCTACAATTTGAAGGCTCTGTTGTAACTATGATTTGATAAAAAGTGCTGCATCCCAAACAGAGAGATATTCACCAAGAAGTTTGGCTGTCATAAGATAATAAATACATTCAACAAGTAATGTTTTCTTTTGTTAATGGCATCATTATTCTTTAAGGTAAAAGTCCTTTCAGATTCTGTTAAACTGACAGGAATAACTTCTATATTATTTCTATCTTCATTAATATATTGGGAATATAATTGCAAGGTTAATATCTTTTATCAAAGATGTCTCGGAAATCCTTAACAGGAATTGTAAATTTTGAAAATTTACGAAAATCTTCAAGACTTTTCATCGCCTAACCATGGAGAGATTATACTTTTGGGCCATATGGTAGGCTCCAATAAGCAAAATTTTGGCCTTAACTTTTTATGTGATTCATTTTCATCATTCAGCAGTCTACTCTTTATATTATCGGTAACACTTCGGTTCATATAAGCTTTTGGTAAACTTACACGTTTTTATTGAAAAAACGCAATTACATGAATCTAAGATTTGATAATCTATTACACTGGTCTTTCATATTTCCCTTTGTTTTCTTTTATTAGATAAATTGTTAAAAAACAACTTTTAAACGTGCAGTGCAAAGCGTGAGATGGATGATGTATAATGCCCCCCTCTGCTTCCCCTTCGCTACGCCACTGAGGGAAGGGGGGCTCAAGACGTCGATCGCGATCGATCGGTCGATCACCAAGAGGTGAAATAAACTGGATAAAACAACCACCATCATCTAGCTCTAGCTTTCTCCAATCTATTTCAGCCAACCCTCTTCCTCCCGCTCGAAAGAATTTTTAACGGTGAAGATGGTCGGTCGATCGCCACCCAAGTGGAAAGTGAGAAGGAGATCCCAAGCTTGTAAATTGGGAGCACTTCTGCTCTTGGGGGTCAAATATCAAACTCTCCTTAGGCTACTGCCCTGGTGGCAGATTATTAATCCAAGGGACATATTGGCCAAGATGAGACTTCTGGCTTGCAAGCTAAAATTTTGTTAGCTCTCTTACCACAGGAAATACTTTAATATTCTTCTAAATAACACTCAGCAAATCCATTTATTCTCAAAGAAAATATTAGTCACAAAATGTTTCAGAATATTTTGAGTTTTCTTTCTATCAAAGCTATAAATAAATTCACTTGTTCCTCAGAACTCTCAATATTATTTCTTAAGAAAATTTCCGATGCTCTTTTCAGAAAATGTTCTCGCTTCATCTATATAGCTAGTACATATATTAGCTTTTTAAAGATTATTTTTCTTAGAACTTGATTTCTCAGTTCTTTGGATATTGTACCAATGGACAAGGAAGTGTAAGAAAATATTAAGGTTTGATCATTTCTTATGCAATTTTATTCCTTCGACTATATCCAAAATTTTATTAGACTGAAGTTTGTGAAAATAAATTCTTACATATGTTTTTCGACTGCATCAACAAAATTATCGTTTAAAAAATTCGAAAATTTGCACAACGTTGCCAAGGAATGCATGTTCAATATGTTTTTTTGAGCGTGGATGAATTTATTTAGCTGAGCAACGGGCTAAAATTTTGCCTTCTCCACTCTGATGACAGATGAAGAAATTAATACATTTCTACATCCAATGAGGTTTGGTGAGAACACACCTTAAAACTAACATAATACATTCTTTAATTATTTATGAATTAAACGTGTGTTCTTTTGTACAAACTGAGAAACGATTACCTGTTTTTAAAGTTACTGTTATTGACCGTTAAAAGGAATAACACTGGTGAATTTCTTAATGACAATTTTCTTTTAAGGGAATGGATCCATTGTTTCTTACACAAGTTCAATTTGTCGTGGATGGCATCCTAAGAGCACTCCAAATTTGACCAACCACTTTCCCTAGATATACGCAATAATTTCAATAAAGCTGATAGGATAAAAATGAAATTTATAGCAGCCATATCATATATATTTGTGAATTAAACATTTATAAAATGGATAAATAGGAGCGTGATGTTTCAAGAGTATGATAGATTGTGATTCTACAGTAATATGCCTATAGCATAGATTTACGATTCTGCAACTTCTCATACATTTAGATAATATTTGACCTCGTTTTCTTTCTGGCCAATCACAAAAGTCCAAATTGACTAAAGAATTGCATAGTGACAATGGAATACTAGAGAAAAGACGGCTTATAGGCTGTAATATTACGGTCACATCTATTAAAGTGACAGCATGATCCATCTGACAATGGAATTTACGAGCCGTAAAATAATTTTATGGCCAAATAAAATCTGCTCGTTAAAATTGAGAAAAACCCCAATAAGTCACTTATATAAGTAGAAAGTATTTATATTGGACATCCCCCAGAAAATACTACATTTTTTCCGGTTATATTTCGTAGAAGTAACGAGTTTATTCATTTTTACCACACCTTTCTCAATACACTCTCCTTCCGTTCCCGTCGTGGTAAAAAGCATTAAAATATCGCCCTATTACGTTCGCTCTTCGCTCAAAAAACCCATGCGTTCAAAGCGCTTGGAAATGCGTTAAAAACTGTGCCGAATATAACACAATTTTCTGAAAATTTTAGCGGGAATAAAACGCGTCCCATTATTGCAACTTAACTGGAAAATCCGTCCGAAGACGCTTATTCCTGAGCCTCGTTTTCAAATATTATTTATCGCCTGTTGATGCTCGCATTCACTGCGTCTTTGCGCCAGCGTCGCGGTTTAGCCCGACCCAGGCCCCGCAACGCTTTTTACGACTTCTTGCGCTAGCGGCGCGAGAAAAATGTATCGAAGAGTTTTGGTTATCGGCATCGGGTGGAAAAGCGGCAGGAGAGGTTAGCACAAAGGGAGGGTTTCTTGTAAGGAGAGAAATGCGAAAAACCGGATCCTTGAAATGGATTGTGTGATTTAGAGAGCATTAAAAATGAGATACGCTATGAATGTTATGCTAAGAGTCGCCGCTTCGGTGCAGAATGATCTCATGAACACATGCACGCATGCCATGTCCTCTCGTCTCTTTATCGACTTTTTTGTCGCGGAAATAAAGACTCAGAGAAACGTCACCTGATAATCCCTCTGGTTAAGCATTTTAGAGAGGACTGTAACGAAATAAAATTGAAAGATTTTGAAGATCAAAGGAGCATGAATACGTAACTGAAGTTGAGGCGTACCTCTGAGGTTGCTGACTGAGACATTTGCATTGTGAAAACTAGCCCAAGGAAAGGATAGAGACGAATCCCGATGATTTTATAAGAGATTAAACCATATTTCTATCCAAAACGCCCTTTAATATTAATCTGATACTTTTACGACCATTCGGAAATAGGTTTTTCTTCCTCAGAGCAATTCCTTGATCCGTCGTCCAGAAGAGTGTTCAAGTATCGAGATTTCCTCGGTCTTTGCCCGCGTCGTAGTAATAATAAGTATCTATTTTTCCTTTCCGAGGAACATAAATGTCACGCGATCAAATTTTATATGTTAGAACTGCGGTAGTTATATGTTCTTATTTTATTGACCAGTCAATACAACAAATGCCGAAAGAAAGGAAATTCCCGTGGAATTTTAATGACACGAATGAAGGTGCGTGACGTGCGACCCGCTCCTCATACCAGTCTCCCACTCCCTCGCCCCATCCATCCGTCGCCTGGTCCCTAAAGCGCCTCCCTTCCCACCGTTGCGCCAGTCACCCCATTTGTCGGCAGTCACAGCTCCAGGGAGGTCCTCTCAGCAGACCCACTCTTCCATCCTAACATCGTTATCATCCTTCCGACACCTTACGCTTCCTCTCCCCTTTCTCCGGGCCCCTTTCTCCGGGGCCCTTTCCTCCGGACCTCCATCCTTCTGGGCCCTATCCTCCTAACCCAGGGGTGGGAAAACTATCACTACTACAAACTACCACTTGTGGCCAGCGAAGGCATTTTATGTGGCTCGCGATGCCATTATGAGATCGAATCGTAATATACAATACAGATAATTTCATATTTGTAGCTTACAATTATGGGCCGAAAACCTTTTTCATTTATGGGGATAACAAATTATTTAATATTATTTTTTTATTAAAAGGATCCCTCGCATTATCTCATATCACTTCCGATGAGAACCATAACGCGGCCTGCCAAAGCATTTTCATCTATTTATGCGGCCCGCCTAAGAAGCTGCAACTGTTAATGCGGCCCGCTACGTAAAATGTTTGCCGACCCCTGTCCTAACTCATCCTCTGCCCTGTATCCTGCGGGCCTCCGTCCACAGGGTCCCTTTTCCACCGTCCCCATCTCTTTCCAGCTCCAGAGGTAAGGAGAGGCTTCAACCTCCCTCCCTCCCTCCTGCACTCTCATCCTCAACATCTCTTTCTCTCCCTCTCCCCTCTAGCCTCTGTTAGCTCTCCTCTCTCTCTCTCAGAAAACAATATTTCCTCCAGGCATGGACGACTAACTTTCATGGCGAGCAGCTTCATAAGAAAACTTCTTGGAGAAAAATGCAGGAATCCGAGCGAAAACGATGCGTTATTTACGCTACCAAAAGGCCATAGAGGTCATTGAATTTTTCGCATATTTTCCAGAATACCCTTAAAAATACTTGATATTATTTTTAAAGTTTCGCAGAGTAAAGTTTTTCACTCTCGTTAATAAATTTTATGTGCGCAGGCGAATGAGTTAGTGGGGAATCTTAATCTGCCGAGTTTAATTATTTATATCGTTGGTCATTGGTATCTGCCGCTGCTAGTCTTGTCCTTTACTTAAACGATAATACTGTAGTCCTTCCATAGTCGTGGAATCTACGCGAACATGGAAATCACAAATATAGATACCAAAAGCTTAGGTATGGAAAAAATGTGGCGTTAAAGTAGATAGACGGGGACCTCGCGGTGTTCAATCCCTTGGTCTGTCATTAGTCCGCGAGATACCTCAAGTCCTCGGCTGTGCGAACCCTTCCTCGACGTCCGAGCTCACCTATCCCGGTGGGGTATCCTATGACCGCAGGGATGATTAAGCACGAATTAATCAAAACTTTTTAATGCATTTATGATGAGAATGTATCTCTGTTTAACACTGTACGTAGTTTCCAAACTACTAAACGGCTTTCTACGGCAAATATTAAGGAGGTTGATATTTTTCGCTCAAAGGTACCAACCCAGTGAACTTTCCGCCCAGCAAATATGGTCTCGCTCCGATGGATAAGCTCTTCCTGCAGATTTTCTTTCCGCATTTGTACTGTGACTCCGTCGTTTTCCCCTTTGATGAATGAAATCTTCTGTATATAAAACCAATTTCATTTTGTTAGGTAAATTGAACTTACATTTTCCCTGTAAAGATTTTTATGAGATGATAAAAAAGGATCAAAGTTTGATTAAGGCAGATAGAAGAACTAAAATATGACTGAAAAAACCTTGGGCTACTTCATTGAAATATACTGTTAAATTATTCATGAATTATATTAATTAAATTGCTATTAAAATAAATAAAAATGTACTTCCTCTTTTCTAAACGATTTTATTTCAAATATAGAGCATCAAATATCTAAAAATAGCAAAATTCCCATCGCCCCGTTTGTTTTAATGTCCCAGATTTTCTCCTTCAAAACTCATTTTGCTCCGGTTGTGACGATCAGTATCTGATCACCCTATTCACATGGGTTCTCCCATCAGAACATAACCTTGAACATAAGGAGGGTTGCAATAAATACGGTAAAAAGTTGGTTGAACTTGACCATTGATTTATAAAATCTATTATTTTTATAGCGTTTAAGGGACTTGTAAAAATTTAGTGTCATATTTGTTATATTTCAAGCGCAAAAATCAAGCGGGACGAAATTAAAACTCATGATAGTTGGAATGAGAGCATAATGGTGCCAGGTCACTTCGTGATACATATATAAGAGCGATTAAATGTGGCAGAAACCGCGGGAAACAAACCCACTGTGTTGGTACCTTTGAGCTAAAAATATAAACTTCGTTAATATTTGCCGTAGAAAGCCATTTAAAAGACGTGCATAGTCGAGAAACTGCGTAGTGTTAAACAGAGTTGCATTCTCATCAGAAATGCATTAAAATGTTTTGATTAGTTCGTGCTTAATCATCCCTGCGGTCATAGGATACCTCGCAGGGAAGGGTTCGCACAGCCGAGGACTTGAGGTATCTCGCGGGCTAATGACGGTCCAAGGGATTGACCGCCTCGTGGTACCCGTCTTTCTACTTTAAACCAAATTAATTATTATTCAGCTCTATATTATAAATTAAAAGGCCTTAACCAAAATGAGGTTATGTGCAGTGGAGCTCGCTTTTAACGAGGGTGATAACAGCGAAATAATACAGTGATAACTATTATGCCGAATGTTTGGAATCATATCAATTAAGTGTGGTGACGTTCTTTTGATTTTTAGGTAGGTACACATCATTACCACCCGTCGAATAGTCTACGTGAAGGATATTACAATATTTCGATATTACGTACTTCACTTTAAATGTTTTTTCTTATAAATTTACTGGATTTCATATGATAACGTATTATTATATTTTGCCTTGAATTATTGATGACTAACGTTCGCCGATATGCGCTGACAGAAACGATACGCCAGGAGAGAATTAGGATATAAAACCATTTTACTTCAAACCAAACAAGGAAATGTAATGATTTGGAAGCACAATGTAACGAAACAGTGTGAGGACTTTTTATATTTTTCTATCTCGCAGTGTATCTAGTGAGCATTATTATTATAACATTCTTTGAGCACAGCGTAGAAAATGAATGTTCCGCATGCATAAGTCTTAACGAAATCCACTGTGATGTCTATGCTGACGCTTATAATGAGCAAATAAATTAGTATAGTCCCAATTATGTTTATGGCATAAATATTAGTTAAGTATCTTTCCTTTCCTCTTTAAATCAATGATTGAATTTAAAGGTCAAATTGAGTTTTAAAATAAAATCCTAAAAACATGCAAACTAACTTTCAAAATTTCTTCAAACTCAACAATAAATTTATTTCTAATTCATCAATTGTTCGCTTAAAATACAAGCTTATGGATTAACAGCTCTGAAGCCTATTTAATATTCATTCCGAATCAGCAATGCGCTATCATCTTCTAAATTCTTAGTAATAGAAACCTTTAGCAATAATAAATTATCTCTCTTGATTCAATTAAACGAGGAATCAGCTGAATAACATTAATTGTATTTTAAGTTGTGTCATTAAATGAAAACTACAAGAATGGTCACTTTTGTTAAAGGGGATTTCAATCCTGAGGCTACTGAATTCACGTATACAAGGCGATTTCAGGGCGCACCATAACGAAAGTGCGGCAGCTCTCCACACAGATGATCGGAATTACAGTAGTCCCTCGTCAACCGCGATTTTGAGTTCCCGTCTTTGAAAAATTGTATTTATGTACCTGGTTTTGCCAACCGCGGCATCTAGTCTTGGATATCCGCGGTTTTCCGCGCGGTATTGTCTAGTTGACTAATTTTAAAAATATTAAAATTTATATTATTGAAGAATTTACGTGCTAAATGGTGTTTGCAAGAAGGAGAGACATAGTAAAGACGAAATTTGCAGCCCTCGACAAGACCAAATTTTAGTCGAGAGGTGGTGGTTTGAGAAATTTTATGTAAGTGCTGGTTTTAGCAGCGGTATTTGAAGTGTACGTCCTGGCGGGTGGTGTCAACAGGGGTTGCTCTGCCTTTATTATTACTGCACAATACATTTTTGTACTTTAAGCTTCTTTCTTTTGTATTTTGTAAAATAAACATGTCTTATTGATGAATACTATACATATTTTTAACCTTTATATGAACACCACATGACTATAGGTATATCACTCAAGGATCACTCCCCATAACCTCCAATTGTCCATAATACCTGGCCCTCGCCCTCGAGTCAGGAGCGTAATCCCTGCCATATTATGTCTTGCCATTCCATCTTGTATCATCGTAATTATATGGGTAACTTTATATTTCCCGTTTTAAAAATTTGCATCATTTCTACTAATAGGACAACTATTTTTCTCTATGCCTGCATACATAATGTTTCTTCATTTGGCAATAGAAAACATGAAAAATGTCGAATCTGAGTCACATTATTTCAATGAATTCGTAGGCTATGAATCATTTTTAGCCAACATTGATTAAAAATATTTTATTACAGAGTAATAAAATTTTGCTTGTTATTACAAATATGTAGGAAAAAATCCTATCTTTCGGCGGTAGCCATTGGAACCAATTTTTAAATTGATGAATACTTATTCTGGTTGCATTTTTGCAAATTTTGTTTCACTTTATTAAGGCTGATTATTTTCCTTAAAATTTAGTTTTCCATTTAAATATCATTTCTAAAACCACAAAAAACTCAGCTTACTGGTTTTTTTAAATTTTAAAGAACAATAATGTATTACTGTACATGTTCATTTCGCCTAATCAAATTTCTGCCTTGATAGCTCTTGTTTGTATTTATGTTCTCAATGACCTGAGTAAATTGGCACCTAGGACAAGGGGATTTTTCGCTTCAGTTTTTCCTGCATAAAGTAAAATTAAGTAATAATAAATTTAGGAGAAAAACACAAACAATAAGAATTACAATGCATAAGCCATGGGCTAAGAAATTGTAAAGTAAACTTATGAATTTTGCAATGTATTCTTTATATGTTTGCCATGTATCTGTATTTGAAGAAAATAAAGACTTTTAAATCTAAAAAATGTAAGTGTGCTGTCTTATCCAATCACTAATGCTCTTCCACGCTGGTTTGTTTACTTATGCACTTTATATCTCAGTTAACCAAGCAATTATTCTTCGCGACTATAATGCACCTTAAATCAACTTATCTAAAATTTCGTGTGCCTCTTAAAGCTAGCTAATACGAAACGAGCTGCTTTTCTTCATACATAAACACGACGGTTGATTCTCATTTGCTGTCTTACGAGCGAATATTTTGCCAACGATTGCATAATGGAAGAGATTTGTATATGTTTGTTTTTTGAGTGAGAGAATCGAGAGGCAGTGTATAAAATGATATGCATTCTCATATTTCTCATTTACAGGGTTTCTGTTTGTTCTTCGCTTGAAGACTAAAACAACAATAAACTAATACAGTCTTCCAATTTTAATCTTGCATATAACAAGGGATGGAACATTCGATTCCTCGAATCCTCGAATCCCGCGAATCTTTAAAAAGATTCGAGATTCGAAAACTCGAATCTTCGCGCTTTTATCGTCATTCGAATCTTTCGAATCCTAACCTAAAAAACCGTTAATCATTTTAACTCAAAACTTTGGAAAGATTAGTTTTATTGACGTCCAATTGAAGCGTTCATTAAAAAAGAACGCGGTTGTTGCAATTTCAGTGGTACCCGGATCTCCAATATCACGTCGTGGCGACCCAGAGCGAGTTCTTAAATAAAAATCTCCATTGAAGATTTCTGCTCTTTTAGATTGTCCTAAAAGTGTTCAGTGTTCAGTACTTTTATGAATTCTTAAAATAAACAAGTTTTTGATTTTTCTTAATTTTCTGGAGAGAATTTAGTGTTCCATGTTAA
The DNA here is from genome assembly GCA_028673005.1 of Tanypteryx hageni. Lineage (NCBI taxonomy): Eukaryota > Metazoa > Arthropoda > Insecta > Odonata > Petaluridae > Tanypteryx > Tanypteryx hageni. The sequence goes on from CM054120.1 coordinate 40,043,309, forward strand.
GTGTTTATCTATGATAACCCTTGAAATAATCCTCCCCCCTCTACACTTGCTTTGATTTAAAAAGGTTTTGGAAAAATGTAAAAAATTTGAAATGATACTCAAATATTTTTGTCAAATTATGTTGAGAAAATAAACCTCAAGATTCAAGAGTTTTAATTATGTGCTTCATTAACAAAATTTCATTTGTATCTTCTTAATAAATATAGGTGTATTTTTAAAAACTGTATTCTTAAATTTATTTTTCATTAAACGCAGATTTCAAATATTGCTTTAATTAAAAACTGTTAATTTTAAGTAAAAGTTTTTTCTTTTTTCTTCTTATTATTATTCTTATATGAAGGATTCGAGAGATTCGAGATTCGTGAGATTCGAGGGATTCGAGAACCTTTTAGGATTCGGATTCGAGAAAATTTTGGATTCGTCCCACCTCTACTTATAACACACATCTAGATTGATTTGTTCACCATTCACGCACGTTACGTGTCGCTATCTTCAAGTACAATATAAAATTAATGGATTATGAAAGCAGTATAGACTATGTTGTATTATACCGAAGATATAGACAATAAATTAAAAAGCATTTTAAAACATATATTAGTACCTGCAAATTAATAGAAGAAAAAACTTAGGTTGTGATGATATGCTACAAATAATATAAGACAGAAACTCAATAGCAATGTTTCATAATTTTTGCACTACATATAATTAATATTTATCTGACCTTATCGATATCCAATTGAGAAGCTGATATTTTTTCTTTATAATGGCCTATATAAAAAATAAATTTCAGACAACTATGACTGACGAAAAGTTCTCAGTATCCTGTCCATAGATAATGATTTAACGAAATTATTAAATTATGATCATATTATTAAGGATTACGCTACTACATTACACAGAAGAAGAGCTTTATTGTGATAACATTATTATATATTATTTGCGAAGATATTGTTAGCTACAATTTTTGTAACAATAATATTGTTTTTGATTCTAATAAAATAACTGAAGAATACATTTAATTACCTAATTCTAAAAAATTACCTATAGGGACAACAAAAAAGATTAGTCCATGGGCCCAGATCATTCACCATCCAATTCTTGCTACTTCCAAGAACTCCAATTATGCAAAATAGAGGTACTTTTTTACTACACTCTCCATATAAATATTAGATATTACTCCCAAGTACTTACAGTCACTATCATTAGTTATATTTTGACTGCCCAAAACATATTGACCACCTACTCTACTAAGTATGTAGTACAATTGTGAGCATGGCGGTCGCGTGAGATGAGTTTGAGAGCTGACCACCTAAGGCGGCAATTTTCTATGGGCGGGATATAACAGTGTCGCCACCAATCTGCACATATGCTTCGCGAACTGGGGTGGAATTTTGATCTTTTTGCTTCAGACGGCAGATTTCCACGTAACGGCACCTACTGTGTGTAACGTTGAGACTGTAGTGACCTTGATTAGACCTTAAGGATCTAATCAACGAAGATATGTTCATTTTATTCAGTAAGAACATTCTGCTATATTGTTCTCACACTGCATTTAGTTTTCTCTGAAAAGATATTAATAAGTACAGGAAATTCTTCGGATCTAACTTACCAACAAATATTATACTTTACCGCAGTCGTTATTTCACAATAGCGTGGCTATAGCGTTTTTTAACGGGTTACTTACTATTGACTATTAAACGCAGTGCTCTAAAATTCGACACTAAAAATACGGACATGATAGAACTACACTATCATTCAAGGACCTATTTCATTCATATAAAACATTGATTTGTAGTCAGAGAAAAGAAGTTAACCTCGATGCAAATAAATGCTATGAAATATGATATCATAAAATGCGATGAATATATTACTGGGTTAATTTTAAAAGTGGATGTAGTTTTCTCAAAACTAGATTCGAAATAGCAATTAAAATATAATGCACTGAAATAGAAATTGAATGAAAATACTATATTTTATTTCGGGAAAACTCAGTTGCGTAATTTCTGCCTTAGCATTGGAAAGAAAACAAATGTATCAAAAATGTTTCGCAACAAATTTAGCTAATTTCATCGAAAATAACTTACCTCTCTTCCTTGATATGACTGAACGATCAGGTGCTGAGTCATGATGGATATTATTCAAGGATATAATGATAGAGGGCATCGATATGTACCTTCCAATTAAATGGAAGTTCAACAAAAAAGAGCCTCTTTGATTCTATAAGCTAGTTAGGAGTGCACTTATGCGTCAGAGAATAAGCCGCGCGAAAATAACAAATATACAGTCTACAGCAGGGATCTCATACATCGGTGCGCGGGACGAACCAAGGCCTTCCACTTAAACCGTGCCAAGTCCGCGGGCCGCATACTTTCCCAGTCCTCACACCATTTCATATTCTTTTGACATTCATTCTCCCCCTCCTCAAGGAAGAATTCGCCCCAACCCTATGATGAAGGCTTAAACCTATTCATTACTAAAGTGCTAGTAAGTGCCGCACCAGAAAGGGGACCTGTGGGATTTCTTTACTAAAACGATTATTAATTATTAATGGCTCTTTTATTTTTATATTACATAATTCTTTAATAAAGTTTTATTTTTAAAGTACAGTGAAACTTCCATAAGTCGAAGTTCAAGAGAAACAAAAAAATATTCGAGTTATAGAAAATTTGACTTATGGAAATACGTTTTTCCCATGGATATATTGCCGGATAAAATAAATTCACTTCGAGTTATGGAAAATTCCAGTTATAAACGTTCGAGTTATGGAACTTCCACCGTATTATTAACTTAATTCAAGTTAAAAATTTTTATTTTATTTTTATATTAAATTTTCCTCCAACAAAGTTAAAAATTTCGAAGTATTTTAAATTTATTTAATTCAAAAGGTCATCAATTTGTAAATCCTGTAATGTTGTGGATGATAATCTGAGCTGATGGGTTAGATTTTCATCGGTCACTTTATACCGGCATCGTTACTTGTTACTTTGGAGAAAAGTGGCCCGCAAAGGTAAATATATACTTCCAAAAAGTGATGTAATTTTTAAGGCATGGTCTCTGAGTCCTGGATACATTTCTCGTGTATTATAAATTTTATAAAAAAATTATTGCACTTCTTCAAAAGCAAAATGGGCTTAATTACAGTTCAATAAGCTCAAGTTGTAGATAATCTGGTGCAGAATTATAGTCCACAAGAAACGGCTTTGAGAAGATTTCAATTTCTTTTTTAAAAGTATTGAAAAGCTTTCTTTGAACTCTTGATTTTAAATCTCGATATTCCGTGTAAATATTTTAGTATCTCTCTTGGTTAATATGATGGACTTTTAGATTCAAAATATTCATCTTTGATTTCCTTCGGCTGATTTTGGACGAACTTTAACTTCGCAATAAATGCGTTGATCAAACGATTTATTTCTGATATTTTTCTTTCTTTTCTCTGCAGATGTGCATTCAAATTACTTACATGGATCAGTTTTATCACATTCCCTGAAATGTGTCAATCCTGCCGAGAATTGTACCGTAATTGAATTTAAAATTCCACTAAATTGTTTCAGAAGCTTTTTCGAGTCAAGATTGTCGCAAAATTATGCTTCGGTAAAATGCTTCTTCAAGCGGAAAGAAATATTTAAAACTACCATCTTCCACGTCACGTTTAAATATTTTTGTCTTGATCTAAAAGGCTTTTATCACAGCGAACATAACAACAACAGTTTTTCTAGAAACTTGTAATTTTATATTTAGCTCATATAGATGCAACAATAAGTCGGTGAAAAACAAAAGTCTGCTTACCCACGCTACATCTGTCAGTTCAGAAAAACCTGTTTTTTCGCTCAAAATTTCATTTCATTTAAATGCTCAACAAAACTTTGAAGTACACTACCTCGACTAAGCCAGCGCACATTATTACACTTGAGCATCCCATTGTGTAATGAATCTACTTCGTTTAACAATGAATTCACAAATTGTCTTTTATTTAGCGTCATAGAAGTTATGAAGTGGGCGATTTTTGTCACAACTGTCATTATGTTTTCAAGTTCTCTTGCTACTAAAATTGCAAACCATGCCTCCTGGTTTTAAATGCTACGGAAAACTAACAATTGATGGCCAACAAATTTAGGGAACAATGCTATAAATCCTGCAATTCCTCCAATCATACTCGGTGCACCACCAAAGGTTACAGATATTATTTTGGAAATATTAACCAGTACATTAGAAAATTCATTCACAACAGCTTCGCACATACCTGCGCCCAGTTTCTACGAGAGGGGGGCCCCGGGACTCAAACTCGAGGGGGGCTCAAATTTTGGCACTTGTTCAGAGGCGGATTTTGCACAGGCGCATGAGGCGTTAGCTGGGGGCCTCGTCGAAGAGAGAGCCTCACCAAATGTCGATTTTAGCCTAAAACCTTATGTTCCTCTTCCTTTCCGAAAAGCTGAATACGGGACTTCCCCTCGCTCAAATATTCTCCAGCAGTCATGCTTGCCGCCCATAAAGCACACTCCTAGGGCATTGCTTCAAATCATAGGCATGCTAGCCTAACAACCTCCGATTTTCCTAGCGGTAGTTCTCTCCATTTATGATGGGAAACGTGCCCTGTTGTTTATCTACAATCCTCCTTCATGAAACATAGGAAGAGTGTGGTAAGTGAGGAAGGAGGCTTCAATAAATGTGCCGCTTGTCGTTAAGCAGCTCTCTGCCATATAATATCCTCCCCAACAAGGTTTAAAGTTAGATTTTAAAGCATGCATTGGCCAAACCTATGACAATGTATCAAATATGGCTGACAAGCAGTTCTGACTGAGCATTATTCAAACTGTATTTTCTTCAGCTGTGGAAACCACACATTAAATCTAATAGGTGTTGACTACGCTCAATCATACAATGAGGCAATTCCATATTTTGAACTGTTCAGCAAATTTACAATTTCTTCAAAAGCAGTCGACAAAGGTGGGAAACTCTAAAGCAACATCTTCCTGTTACACTACATGATATTCCTAAAACTAGGTGGTCTGCAGGGATTGATGATTTTAAACCAATTCAGCAGAATATGAATTCAGTGAGAAAGGCTATAAATGAGCTCGAAGGTCTCAACCTCACAGCACAAGCTCGAACTGAGCTTCAGAGTATTCAGTCTATTCTGTCCAAATTTGAATTTATTCTAATATCAACTTTGAGGACTTACACTGTTCCATCAAACTAATCTTGTAATTGAGGCAGGCGATGTTACACTTGGTGTGGAGAGGAATAATATTGAACGTCTTATCAATGACATTCAATAAATTCGTTAGCAATGGAATGTGATACTGGTGGAGTCCAAATCAGCAGCCCAGAATATTCTCATCCCACCTGATTTATCCACCATTCACAAGTTACATTGGTATAAAATAAAAACTCTTGAACTGTAAAACAAACCAGATGAGCACACACGTTAATAATAAGAGAAAATGGAAAAAAATTTAAATGATACAAGTACTAAGCGAGTTTTTCCAGAGTTTTCCGAGCAATTGCGCGTGTGTATGTGCTTTTCCTTTCCTCAAGACTAGTTTGCGACAACAGGTCCATGTAGGCCAGGGGTCTCAAACTCGCGACCCGCGAGCCACATGCGGCCCCAGTGGTAAATTTCTGCGGACCGCGAAATAAGCTAGTTTACACTGGCGGCCAAAACACAAACGTATATCTTATAAAATATTTCACGTAAATATAAAACATTTAAGAATTACGTGTATTACTACAGCACTTTTAAAACGTAAGCAATTTGTTGCTCATTCTGATTTATAAAAATTCTGAACTAAGTATGTTCATCTCGCTGCCAACTTGTTTCTTGCGTGTCCGAAGAAACTAAACCTCGACGCCGAATCTAGTATTCTTGTCATGAATGGGTTTAAGGCCGCAACATAGGGTTGGGACAATTTCCTCCATGTGGAAGGGGAGAATGAAAGTCCAAAGAATATGAAACTGTGTGAGAACTTGTAAAGTAAGCAGCCCGCAGACTTTTTACGGTGCCTTAATGCGACCCGTGGGTTCGATGGAAAGCCTTCATGCTGCCCGCAGGCCGACGTGAGTTTCAGACCCTTGCTGTAGGCCATCGTCCTGCAAGCTTGTATCATTTTAATTTCTTTCCATTTTCTTTTCTTATTGACGTGTGTGTGCTGATCTGGATTATTTTACGGTTCAAAATTTTTTATTTTAATTCCATTCTGTAGACCGTAATCTCCAAATTCTATTTTCAACAAGTTACATTCTAAATTTGATGCTGAGCAGCACTATAAGATCATTCCCTTATTTGTCATTATTGACTTTATTCAATCGGGTCTTAAGCGTCGATTTGTGTTATTGTAACTAATTTGTACATTCTTTGGATATCTTTTGCAATTCAACAGACTAAGAAATCAGGATCTACATTCTGCGGCGGTAAAATTTCAGCAAAAGTACAAAAAAGAAATCTCAAAGGATTTCAGTGAAGAAATCATCTTCCTCAAACGAATATGCTCTGCGAACTTTAAGTTGGATTGTAAGCCAAAGGAATTGCTACAAGAAATACTCAAACTTGGACTTATTGGGGTGTTTTCTAATATCACAATTGCATTGCATATTTTCCTTAGTTTGCTTGCATCGGTGGCTTCGTATGAACGCACTTTCAGCGTGCTAAAGCGGATTAAGAATTACCACCGTACAACAATGGGAGAAGAGTGATTGGTTGGGCTTGCAATGCTTAACATAAATTATGACATTGCGCGTAGCTTAGATTTTTCATCAATAATTACCCAATAAATTTGCAGAAACAAAAGCTAGAAAAGGTATCTTAAATAAAAAAATATTCAAATAATTTATTAGCTTATTTATTTATTCATCTTTTTATCCGTCGAAATACCAACAATGAACGTTAAATAGGATATGCAAAGAAGAAATACATAATACGATATTCTTACTTTGTTCTTGCAGGACGTTCAAGTATTACGTAACCCAAACTCCCCAGTTTATGATAACCGATATAATCCTGCGTAATCCTCAATTAGATCCCCATCTCTCCTCTTAATTATGTAACGCGCAGAATTTTTCATTTTGCACTCACTTTTCTAAAAAAATGTCTCTAGAGGGACGTTTCAATGTGGTCTGCGTTATTGGCTGGGTAGAAAGAACTGTAAGCGAAACATTTTTTCGGATTATATCTTCTATTTAAGGTATCAGAAGATTTTATGAAAGAGTGCTTTATAGTGCAACCTTGAACTCCCTACCCCCAATGTAGCCCGCTGTAACCATTCAGCGAACTCCGATCAAAAAATGTGTTACTTAATGGTTAAACGCTTCCTAATGGGAATTTTAAAAATTTTTATACGGTGAGGGGCCTCAAAATCTGGAAGTAGCCCCGGTCTCTCTAAGGTCTCTTGGAGAGCCTGCCTGTCATATTTACAGGCACACTTTTTAATTTAATTAGTTTCTCGTACATTTCATCCCCTCTGGAGTATCTTGCGATAATAGCTAAACGAGGTGATAATGAGACGTCAGTGCTTTCATCAAGACAGATAGAAAATAGCTGACACGCATTTAAATCCTTCCTCGTTAATTTTCGACGTAAGAGCTCATTTTAATTACTTTATCTTTCACTGTATTTCTACTCTCAGACAAATGTTCAATACGCTGAGAAATGTTTTCTTTATTCTAAAAGTCTTCAAAGTAAAACGGTACACATTCCAAAAAAACTTTCTTAATATACTAAAAGGCCCACCATGCTGAGCAATCATTTTTATAATAGCGAAACGTGAAGGAACTAAATGAGAAGTTCTGGTGAGAAATTACACTACATTACTCGATTGAAAATTCTTTTTTTTACTTCACGTGCCACGTATACTTTTTGTTCCTGTTCACATTTTACTAGGAGTATTTAGCAGCTTCTGCGTGTATTTTGGAAATCGAATGCATCCTCACTCATCATTGTTACAAATTATTAGAGGCGGAACGACAAATATGTTTCTACTTTTATGGGCACACAATAGGCAGATAGCACAAACTGGGGAGGAGTTATTTCTAATTTATGGGCGAAAAACTGGGGCACATATAAAAGAAACATAGTCGCAAATAATTCATTCAGAAATATTTATCGAATGGGGCCATCGTTGCCATGTCACTACATTGGTCATAGATATTTTATTTTTTCGCCTCTCAGTGGCGTGCCATCAAAAACCGTCTCGCGTGCCTTTGGCGCGCGTGCCATAGGTTCGCCATCGCAGTCCCGGGATTATAAGAGAGCGTAATAGGAAAAGGTAACGTAGGAAAACTAGGAGCTTTTGTGCAATACAGCCCCGACCATCCACCATAAGGTGACTTTCAGGGTATCATGTATTTATATTAGGAAAAAATTGAAAATAATATCCTACAGCTAGTATGAAGTTAGGAGAGCATTTGTAAAATTAACTTATATGAATATGTTTTGTTTATGACGATAAATATCAGCATAATATATCGAGCGAAACTCTCTCATTGGCGGCCAGGAACCTTTTCTTACCACAAAGATAAAATAAACTAAAGCAACTTAGCGCCTTAAAATATAACACAAGATTCGAAAGTGATCGATAGGAGAACAAGTGACTCCGTGGCCCGCCACTCCATCTACTAGCATTTGTTTTCGCGGTAGTCCGCCGAGGCGTGAGAAATCAGTCTACACCAGCTGTTGCGTGAGTCGTGCAAGCAGGTCTCTTTTGCCCTTCCACTCTGCCCCCATGCCCCCTTCTCCACCGCCTCCCGCCCCCTTCCTCGCCGCCTCTCTTTGCCCCATCTCCCGACCTCCTCCCAGCCCGAGACGGCATTCCTAATTTAATAAGAAAGAGCATTCATCTTTCCACCCGCGGTGGTCCACCTGGGTCCCTTCGAAGAGGCACGGGCGCGCACTTCCACTTCAGCATGGCGACTGGCTGCCCCTCGTGCTCTTTTCTTTGCCTTCCTCTTTCCTCCTCTCTCTTCCTTCTTGCCCATCACCTCTCCCTCTCTCTTTCTCACTCACTCTCTCTCTCTCTCGGGCTGGCCGACTCATTAATTCCAGCGTGGGAGGTGATGGGAAGGGTTGAAATGGCGGGCATTGGAGGGGTGAGAAATGGCGGCCGTGAAGGTTAAGGAATGAGAGGAATTGCCGAGAGAGATGGGGGTCCAAGGCGGGAGGTGGGGAAGGTAGAGAGAGGAAGAGGGGGATGGGATAAGGAAGGAGTGAGGCAAGGTAATTGGTCGGTAGAAGTTTGGGATTCGAGTGATGAGGTGTGAATGTTTGAGGATTCCCTTTAAGTGACGTAATAATTTTTCGACTAGGTTTCGATCACTCACTGATAAAAATCTCTCGAATTCGAAACTTTGACGTGTAAGAGGTTTTATCGCTTGCTTTTGTGTTTGAGCTGCTACGGGTGAGCTTATGCGTCTCGCTGGGGTCAGAAGATAGTGTTACGGAAGGGTGAGATGCAGGGCCGGCCAAGTACTTTCGGGGGCCCGGATGCAAGCAAGTTTTTGGGACCCCCTATATCAAAAAAACCCTTCCATTTCGTACATATATGTTACAGCTTAGAGAGAACATGTACTTATAATTATAAAGTAACTATAATGATAATTAATTTAATAAAAAATCAAAAATTTGTTTAAAGATGTCAATATATTATTTATACTCAACATTTGGGGGCCCCTAAAAATCGGGGGCCCGGATGCCTTGCATCTGCTGCACCCCCTACTTGGCCGGCCCTGTTGAGATGGATAGGAAATTTTTAATGATTCCAACAGGCAATTTCAGTGAAATATGGTGTTTGAATATCTAATTAAAAATTATTGATTATTAACAATAAATATTCTGATCTCTGGCTGCTTACAGTGAATTTGGTGATCTATTCTTATTCGTGTAAGGCATCTGGTTTAGAGAATTTCCATTGCAATGGTCAGACTAGAAGAATGAGATGGGGAGAATTTCCGACTTTAATATTTAGAAATACTATGTTCGGATTCACTGTCGAATATTAAACGAAAAATTCAAGTTTGTCAAAAAATACTACGTGGGCATATATCGTGGTATTGAGTTCCACTGGATTGTCCAAATTCAAATGCGCATGAAAATTTATACTGATTAGTGCCATATTAAAAAGTTTACCACGTGAAATTTCCTTTTCTCTAGTGAAATACGTGTAAATCCATGTAGTAATGAATAAATTTATGCCCCGTAAATTGCGAGTTATGCGGTGTATCTTTCCATGTCATTGATCACGTAATAAGAGAAGTCACAAAATCGAGCTTTTAAATTGCTATTCATCATACGACGACGGAAAATTGTCCCTCTAAACGCGTCCAACTCGAAGAGGCATCAAGGGCGCATTGAAGACATGGATGTTATATAAGGGCCGTATCAGGATTACAGATATTTCAAGACGATCAGGCTTGGAAAAAATATTTGTCTAGACGGTTGGGCGTCTGTTCTGCCATTAAAACAAGAATTTACAAAGTGCATTCTATTGTCTCTTGTCTTCTCTCCTTTTCACAAAAATTAAATACTCATATTAAATCTCTAACGATTTAATTAAGACAAAAATTAGCATTCGGGCCGCAGTAAGACACAGTAAAGTCCGCATGCGGCCCACGGACCGCCAGTTTGATATGCCTGCTTTAAGCGACGGAACTCTTGCAGTATTTCAAAGATATCGCAAGATTTGAAAATCATCCGACTTAAATCGTGATTTCCCGCGGGTAAAATGATCATTAATTCTCTTATCTATGCCTACCTTCCAGTCATCTGGCGTATTTGATCTATTTGGGAGTAATACAAGGCCTTTCGAAGGACAATTTTTGTGCGGCTCTCAAATTCCTTTCTAGAAAAAAGAGCCGTTGATTGAACGAATAATAAACCAAGCCCCCTCCATGTATGAGATGGATACTTCATGCATAGAACCTTTTAAAATGCATGAAAACGTTTCCTCTTAAGATATTCAGCATTCATTCGGAATAATTTACGTCGACTTGATGACAAATTGTTTCATAGAGTCGGATAAGCAAAGGGAAAACCTGGTTAAAAATATCCAGAAGGTCACACATCTTTTTTTAATTACGCCACGGAGGCTAAGCAGATGCATTCAGAATCAGTGGCGGATTCATGCACGGCCTATTAATGTTTCAGTCCAAGTGTCTTGCAAGTTTTCCGGCCCCCGAAACGGAAGCCTAATTTTATTAGACATTTGGCATCTTAGACATTTCGGAATGTTTAGATTTTTAATCCATTGAAATGTGTACAATTATTTCCATTTCTCGCTTTGTGGAAGGCCAGATCGAAGCGTCAAGCGATGATAAGTACCGCACAATACACGTTTATATTCCAAAAAGTTCGCAAAACTGATGACCCATTGGCTAGAATGCTTATAAATAAAAATCATTTAAAAGAAAACAATTATTTCACTAGAAAACATGAACCGTCTGCTGCAGTGCAGGTGAATGTTTCGCCAACGATTGCATAATGAACAGATCGGTGTATGTTTTCTTTATGAGTGAGAGAATCGAGAAGCAGGATATAGAACGATATGCATTCTCATACACATGGATTCTGTTTGTTCTTCGCTTGAAGACTAAAACAAGAATAAACTCATACATTTATCCGATTTTAATCTTGCTTAAAACACACAGAGCGATTTGATCATGTTTCACACACTAAAAGTGTCGCTATCTACAAGCACGGAGCCTCATAGGCGCGAGGCCCCCTAGACGGGGCCCCTGGGCGATTATCCTCCCAGTCCCCCGTAAAGACGGCCTGCTGTCATTACGTTCACTTCTAATTCTGACTTTGAGGAATTAAGGCCTGTTCGAAGCTGTTATTAGTTTAGTTGTTGTGCATTTTATTCTCTTTACTTGTGCAGAGTATTTTTTTGAAGATATACAGGGATGTATATTCCGCAGTTATTTAATGAACTGCATTTATTAAAAATGTAACTCGAATTTTCGAAAATATAAATTAAATAAATTATTATAATGCGGAACAATAGCGAAAATTTTAAATTGGAAAATAATCAAAAAGTATAGTGATGTAAACAAGAGGAATACAACAAACAGGTTTAAAGGTGGAGAGAAAGATACAGATTTATTAATAGGTAGAAAGGAGTTTTCTGTTAGGGCATTCAACATTGCCCTGAAAAAATTAATTATAGAGTTAAATAAAAAAGGAGAAATATACGAAAATGAGAGGAAAATTTGAATTCATGTTTGATATTTGGAATAAAAATATAAAATTAATTGAATGTAAAAGTGGGATAAAGTACGCTGTGCAACCATTTCTGCATGGCGGGCCACATTCCTAGTTTGGAATGCTTTGGAGGGCCGCAGTTGAGGTTAAGAGGGCTTCGACGGGCGTTTTTATTGTTAAGTTGATACGGAAAGTTGGCGGTGAACTTATTCCAGATAGCAAAATATATTAAATGTGGGCGGTGAACTCATCCCAGATATCAAAATATATTAAAAGTGGGCGGTGAATCAAAAAAGGTTGAAGATCTATGTTTTAATGTATAAAGAATAACACCAAAGCAGTTGTTTAATTGAGAAAATCCGATATGTTGGTTGTTTCACTTATCGATATATCGACTTTGACATTTACATTAGAAGTTACCTAGAGATTTTGTGGTATCAAATACACGAAAATCAAGTCTATATAATTTTATTGCTAAAAACGTCTCTCGAGGGCGGTATGTGACCCGCGAGTCATAGGTTACCAACATCTGTTGTATATCATTATCCCGAAGATCAAGATAATAAATTAAAAAGCGAGTGCTGACATTTTAAAACTTATAATAGCACCTGAACTAATAGAAGAAGAAAATTTAGGCTGTGCAGATATGCTAAGAATCATATACGACAGAAACTTAATAGTCATATTTTCTAATTTTTGCACTACGAATTTATCTGATTACCGATAACCAATTGAGAAGCTGAAAATTCTTTCTATAGAATGGTCTACATAAAAAAATAATTTTGGACAAATATGACTGAAGGTTCTCAGTATCCTGTCCATAGAAAATGATTTAATGAAATAATTAAAATATGATATTATTAAAGATTACCCTATTGCAATGTATGTATTTTGTCATTCGTAAAATAAATGAGCAATTACCACATTTAAAATCGAACAGAATAATAAGATTGGGTTCATAAAATTGAATAATAACGCAATATTTGTTCCCGTCTTGCTGACGAGCTAAAATTCTAGTTATTGCATATTTGTGACGATAATGTTAGCTAAGATATTTATAATAATACAATTATTTTGTTTCTAATAAAATAGGTAAACAAGTTTAATGATTTTGTTTGCCTAATTCTAAAAAATATACCAATAGGACCTCAAAAAAGATTACTCAAAGGGCCCCGAACATTCAACATTCTTCTGTTCAGAATGTACCATCCAAATCCTCGAGTTGAATATGCTCAGTTCTACTAAATAGCTGACATAAAAGAAATTTTTTTTATCTCTGGAAAAATAACTTAAGACTGGCATGTGAACATTAAAATTCCCAAATTGCGGCCGATAGCGGTATCCGGTACGCCTAGTAATTTCACACGTAATTGCAACTTACAAATTAAAAAATACATGCACATCTTTATCTGCGCCAGTATTAGATGACATGGGAAACTATGACTGAAATATAAAGGACCTTGTTCGGGGATGTGGATATAAATAAGCTTTTATTGTTAAATATTGTCGTATAATGTGCCACACTCTTCAGAGAAATTCTCAAATTAAACCATTGCAATTTTAACGTGACTAGCTTAATTATTGGAAGTGTCTTATGTGGACCCATTGGTGATTCTTAAAGTCTCTTGCAGAATATCTACTAAAGAGTTTGTCCGTTCATGATTTACATAAACTAGAAATACGATATTTCCAACAGTTGTTTTCTTCCCTAACTTAAATCATAAAATAATCCATCAAAATATACTAATTTACTGAACTGGATTGAATAAATGCTATTATATGTATATGTAGTAGATGAATAGTTTTAACAGTCACAATGTTATATTTGGTTAGGAAATAATAATGATAATGAAAAGGGTTTTCATTTAATGATTTTAAATCATGAAACACAGCTGTTGATTAAGAAGTGAATGTAGAATACTGCGCACTAATTACAGGTATCCTTCGGTTAACGAAAGAGATCCGTTCCCGAAATACATTTTCTTAAGCTTAAACTTGTATTGCCATTAAGTTTCGTTATTTAATTTGAAATGCGTTCTTATAGGGCATACTTTTCTTTCCAGGTCATCATAAAACTACACCGATGAAAAAATTTTCAAACTCGTATTTTATTAATAATTAATAATTTTATGATATAATATTAATATTTAATAGTTAAAGAGAAATTTACAGACAATTACCATAATATTTATTTAGGAAACACTGAAATACATATGTATCCGAAAAATGTTTAAAAATAAAATTTTCCGTTCGATAATTTGATAATAAAATCAATAAATTTAGGGACCTACGCACTAAAAATACGTAGATAAATAAGGTTAATTATCTTCAACTCCGGAATTTGTTTTGAATGGAGAAGCACTTCCCGTCTATGGCGTTGCAAAAATGTATCCTTGATCTTCTTTTTTTGTCTTTGTACAAATCCCTGCAGCAGTTCATTGCTTCATTAACTCGTCTCGACACATTTATTCTGCATTCAGTACTAGGAGAATTTTCTGTGTCTTAAAATGAAAATGCTTCAGCCAACTGTTCCTTATTGTTAGTCAACTGGCACAGAGCGGATAGCGCTACCTCAGAATCTACCCCCTCCTTTGCAGCTTCTCGCTCCTGTTATATCTGCAATACAGGCTCCCTCGAGATTTATTTAAAGGGAAATATCCCGTTTTCCCTTAGAAGCAACTTTAACCTTCTTTTATTTAATGAGGATTATTATTTAATATACAAAATAGTGATCACAAATAATTCTCATTACAAGAGAAAGGCTGTAACTGAGCATTTTATAGCCCCTCTACCGTACGCGATGTACCGCTTGTGTCCACGTATTCATTATGAGCTCTAATCCTTTGCGCTCTGATTTATAAGCTCTCCTAATGTTGGTGTATGAATTCAATTCTTCTGCTTAAGTTTTGTGGTTCTTAGTGGTACGTGCTTTCATCTTAGCTATTTTTTCTCCCTCGGGTCTATCACTTACAATTAGTAGAGCCTTCAATCAATTAAAAATGGCTTCTAGCACTCGTGCGCTAGATGGCGACGACGAACTAAGTAAATATATGAGCTCGGATATCAACATAACCGGAAAAAGACACGCTTAGGCGTTTTATGCCAAAGAAAAATCCGGCTTGAGGGACTAACCTTTGTTTCTGAGAGCATTAATATGAGCCATATCAATGAGGAAACAACAAGTCACGACAATGAAAATTTTAAATTTTATTAGCGAGGTAAGACCGCGTATCTTAAATTCTGTGTCCTTAATTTTGTCACGACTATTTAGCGAAAAAGCTTATCTCGTATTAGCGTATTTTGAGGGATATCTATAGTTCCTCATTTGTAGGTCCTCTCTCAGGGGGTTCAACAAATCTGATGCATCATATTTCGTAATTTCATCAAACGGTCTATCATTTGCAAGAGACACAACGTTTTCTGAAATTCTGGGATTATTTCAGTTTAGGTAAAGTCATGGGGTCATATCTTCTTCCATACACCGTTCATAGTAGTTCATAGTAATTATAACCCGAAATTATTTTTTTAAAGCAAATAGTTTTCACTTATATTTATAATTATAGTTGCTAGATATTAGCATTATTATATTTAATGTAAACGCTCTAATTATATCTTATTGGATATACATAAAATACACATACGTAAATAATTTCAAATTATAACTTCGTAAATTCGATTTTCACTAATAATATGTCAAATATATTTCCTAATTTATAAGTTCGTAATGCTGAAATTGTGTTAAACGAACCTACTTTACCCAAAGGTTTCAAGTACTTACAATTCTTTACCCACAGTCTCTTCAGCTCTAACATTTTGCAGTGTTACACTTTACTACTACTGTAGGATACCTTTCCTTATATTGTCTACACCAAATGACTTATTAACGGATAACGGAAACAGCTGGCGCTATATATTCTGAATGAACAAATTGAGTTATTAATTAAATGATTACGAATCTATAATATAGCTGTCATTGACCTCAGTGAGTTTGAATCCACAAGTGTTTAAAAAATATTGTAAACAGGTTTCACCTATAACAGAAAACCAATGCCATTAACAATTGGTTTCGCTCAATTCGTTCCACTATTATTCTATGTACTGTAGTATATGTTGCTTTAGTTAGTATAGTTTTTCTTCTAAGATAGTTAATGTAATCCAGCTAAAGTCATCTCAGAAGTCAAGAAAACAAAAACAATCCAAACACGTATATTAGGAGGGGTGTCACGAGGACACTTCGTTCAACCGTGAACCAAAATCTCTATTTCACCGAGAGGTTTCTTCGAAAAAATGTTACCATAACGGCGTCACAACCTCCAGGGTACGACAAACTGGACAAGTGGACTCAACAATAGCTTTCTGACTTCGATAATGGGCACCTGTTCCCTCACACTGTCTTTTTCAATTACCTCGAGAAATGGTATGGGTCTTTTAACTTGACTGCCGTTTCGGGAACAAGTCACAGAAGGTGTGGACTCCCCGCTGGCCCGACAACTCTGGGACAGCGGAGGTTTTGTGGAGTGGGGAGAGCGAGTGTGCTTCATATGTCCCTCAGGTTAACACTTCTCTCTATGTAACAATAGGAGAACTGCTCTTTGAAAATCAATGCTAATAACACGTTTAATGAAAGGCAGTATCTATCGCTAATAACATATTTTAAGTGTGATTAGTTTAAATAACTTCACATTTTATAATATAAGCAAACGGCGTAGAAGTTCTCATGAATAAAATGAGCGATGCAAAATTTACTTGAAGGCTAAATATTTAGTCTACTTTTCTTTAGCGCTAATTTTAAACAAAAGCACGAATATTATATGAAAGATAAATCTATTACGATTTTTATTATACTCATTCACTCGAGCATCTTCCAAATTGTTTTTATGACTTACAGCGACTTAATGTTACAAAATGGATTTTCAAATGTTTATATAAAAGTGCAAGTGAGAATTAAAAATTTGTTTTACTTTATTGAAATATCTATTCTGAGTTATTGGTGATGGGCGATAATTCCTAAAGTAAAATAATAATAGTAACTTGGTATTACCCTAATGTTGCTTATTGCTTATCCATCATTAAATTTTATCTCTTTGGGGTAACAAGAGAAAAATAGCCTCATAAAATTCCTGTCAGTGACGCAACGCATGAATGGGTTATGAGCCAAGAATTTTAATTCATATTTAAGGCAAGGGGTAAAATAATAGTTACTTTCTTAACCTAACTATAGATAAATTTGTTATTTATATGTCTTTAGAAAATTTTATTGGAAAGAATTAAAAATCTTGGCAACAAACAATGTGCAACTATAATTGGAAAAGGCCATTCTGTTCAGGAATTTCTGCTTCTGCTCTCCTTGAAAAAACCTTGTCACTCAGCTAAGAATAAAGGCGACGCAGGCAGACGAAGAAAGTGGGCACCAATAAAGAAGGGTGGCTAAGCGTCAGTTTATGAACGGAGTTGTCACTCAACTTAAATAAACTGTCAAATCAAAGCAGAGTTTCAGTATCGTTGGCAAACGGATCACATGGTATACCTTCTGTCAAAGAAATGGTAGATTTAGTAATTCCCATTTAAAATGGAAGGCTCGGTTTGCGGATATATATTTTCACAGAATTCAACGGATATGTTGAATAATGTACAGCAGGGGTCAACAATACATTCGATAATAAGGTCACATGGTGCTTTCTATAACACTGCACGGGTTACATAAGATCTTTCAAATTGCTGATCGGGCTGTGCGTAAGTTTCAAACAGCCTGTTTTAAAAATTATTTTGTTTGAGTAGCGTATCATAAACCTGTGTTAAAAGTATATGACATCCACATACACAAAAAATATCATTAAGATTTCATAAACGTTATAATATTTCCTGCTGGAAAATATACGGATATGCATGTCTTAAAGAAAACGATGAGGTATGAAAAGGTTGGCTGTATTTTGGGGATTTCCGTTCTTTTGGTGCTCTTTGGTTCAAGTTCCGAATTTGTGCGATGATTAAAAATAATTTTAAAATAGTAAAACATGCTATCAGTTCTTCTTATGTTATTCAAACGGAGAGAATAAACGCACCTGGATTCGAACCCAGGCCTTTTTTCAGGATTTTTATCGTCTTTGACTTTTAATGCGCGATTGAAATATTACTGCAAAAACCTCAACCTTCTACCTTGGGAGGGATGTTTGTTAAAACACGTGAAAAAGTGTCATACACAAAGTGACAAAAGAATTGTCTTTTATGTTTGTAAGGTATTGATATATACGACAATGTAATTATGTGAATTTTGTCTTAAACAAAAATTGAATTTCGTATGAAATTTGAACTAATGGAGAATAAGTATCTTAAGAGTCACTCAGTCGAGTGAAGAAAAAGAAAAATTAAAGCTGATGATCTGAACAGAATGAAAGGAGGGAAAAATGTATAGTAAGATTTGAGAATATATCTTATAAAAAAACTTTCTTCACACAACCTAAATTGAATATTTGACACAGAATGTAATTAATAAACTAATTTCGTATAATACACGGTAATAATTTCTGCATAGTCACTTATAGTTCAATAGATCTATATGACGCAGGAAAGCAGAGCATCTTCATATTGACAGCGGGCGATACTTTGAAATCGTTTAGGAATCTATTGGCCTGCATGCATTGATAGAACTGAAAAATTCCACATAATGGCCGATAGATTAGGCTAATTATAGCAAAAATTTTATATTTTTTTCCAATGGAGACCCTGTTATGATTTGTAAAAACATCGGTTAATGTGAAATTCAAAAACTATCTTTACCGCGTCTCATATTTGCATTTCGTTTAATTGTCACTAGGAAACATTTATGTAGCAATTCAAAGATTGTAAAATTTAAATATTGTCCATTTAAAGGTGTGTAGAATGTGCTCGCCAAATCCCATGGCGAAATTTTAAACAAGATGAAGTCAAAGTTTCATGCGAATTATTAAAATAGGACAATATTCACAATAAAATGAAATATTAAAAAAATATAGTAAATAAATATTTTTAAAATTAAGATTAAATTTTCAATGGAATGGAGTGCTATCACGCGACTTCAAAATAAAGAAGACAAAAGGGAATCAACCCTATAACTTCAATTTAAAAACTAGTAGTTTTTTTACATTTACGTCGATAACTTAGTAAAAGATAATTTTAATGACAAAAATTTCATGAAGGAGGTGATTGCGAGTTTGTTTCTAAAAATTGGATTGACTATTACTTTATTGAAGTTGACACAATCCAGTAAAATGTGGTGCGCGAATCGTTAAAAGATGAGCAAAATTACTGTAACTTGAGAATTAAAAGCATTCGTAATGTTAGTTATAAACTTCACTCCTCGCGTAGACAAATTTTGGTGATGCAACATTAAGATATTCGTTATTGTTTATGAAATCGTTAATATTATTGCAAATGAATGTAAAAAATGTATATGCTACCTAATTCATTCATATACGTTGCAAAAAGGAAGCTATTTCATATTCAGAGATCGTAGTAAATGAGCGCACAAAACACAAATGTTGTATGTGTGTGTGTATGGTTGAGTGCGTGCGTGCGTGCGCGCATGGTGTTACTAATTAAAGCTTAGTGTTTGTTATTACATTCAATCATGACGTAATTGCTGGCGCACAACCTAAAAGGAAATATCACTCCTCATTTTCCTGGAAAGAGCCCACGCGGCTTTGTAGTTGAACATTTATAAAAATTGAAACATCTAGCCGCACTTTGTCTTTAGAGAGCTTTTTCGGCAAATTATTGTTGAAAACATCCAAAAATAGTCATGTCTTGCATCACACACCACACTTTCCGATTCACATCGGATACATCATGATCAATTCGGGCCAAAGGTCGGAGGGAATCAATTCACGCTTGCACCCCTTACGATCCTTAAAAATGACATTAGTTAATGAACGAATTATTCATGTGTCCACGAAACAAATCGGTTGGGAAAGTTATCAACACCACGCAACAGAATTCGAGCGGTAGAAAAAAGGGAGAAATAATCCTTTCACCCAAGGCGAGAGCGTCGTTTGCCTTGAGTGAAGTCGTATAAGTCTCCTAGACGGGTAGAGGGGCGGGAGATGGATGGAGGGAGGGAGGATGAGGAGAGGGAAGTGGGATTGGGTGGGGTAAAGAGCTTTCCAAGACGTGTTCACTTTGTCTTCACGCGAATTTACACTTGCGATGCAAATAGCGGTCCTTAGACGGAACTTGCCTCACATGAGGTTTCTTGTCTTATTCCTATTTTAGAATTTCAGAAGTTTGTGCGAGTATTGAGTTTTTTTATACCGCCCATCAAAGATGGATATGCGCGAGTAGGTAGACTCAGAGGCGCGTGAAGCATTCTACGGATCACGAAATATCACGAAGACTGTTTTGTAGACGTGAGTGATGGCTGCGGTATTAATAAGTTTAAAACTATCGATTCGATACAGCGTCATAAGGGTTGATGAGTGGTTGCGTTCTATTTGTTGTGCGAGTTTGGCGTTTCGATTGCATGTGTGTGTGTAGTCGCTTCCTTTGATATTCATATGGCGAAATTTTTTGACCGTTTTGTTCGCTCATAAATCATGGGAAAATGTACGAAATAACAACATATGCCTTGTATCCGTTATTTTAAAGATTACAAGTGTCGATGGAAAGCAAAAGAAAAATTCTGATTTAGTCCGGAATCGAACCCGTTTCTTCCAATTGCCGGGAGGATGTTCTATTAGACGAATTCCTCTAAAGCATGTCAAATAAATATCTGCACTTTTAACCGTGGTGTGAAGTTAGTGGAATACGTCCAACCGAGATTCACAGTATTTTTACTTCGCTGGTTAACGATACAAATTCAATTTATTACTACAGAACGCGGTTTAAATAATTTTAGTTGAAATGAATTGGAGCTTAAATTCGAAGACTGCATCGTGAGTAATTGCCTTACATTAGGTAGAAAACCCACCTTTGATGTTTTAAGGAAGAAACAACAATTCTAAAAATTCGAAATTTCAGTGCAGGGTTGTGTTTTACATGAAGCCTCAAAGAGTCGTAATCAAGACAATGAAGCTAAATTTGTTATACATAATGATTTTATAGATCTATATATCTGTCACCAGAGCAAAAAAAGGCGGTTTTACTAGTAATAATATAAATATCCAATTTATTCATATTAGTTAAGTGCCCATTATTTAAGTACACTCGCCATTTTAAATGGCTTGTGACAGGAATTTTAATGCAGCATCAACTTTCCCCACCCCCTCGAGCGATTGAGTGACCCCTCCCACTCTGCGAGCAAAAATTTCACTCGAAGTAATAGAAGATATATCCTGAACATAGCGAGCACCTCGGTCTCTTCCCTGGAAAATGTTATGGAAGGGTCTCATAACGATCTATAGAATCACCCTCGAAATTTTTCCTTCTCGATTACAGTCATCAGATGAGGATGATGAGACCAGAAATAGGTCCCGTCCACACTTTGGCCCCACGCCTCGGTAAAGAAGGCCTCAAAAGGCCTCGCACTTCCTTACCGAATTAGGCAAGAAATGGAGATGCCAGGATGCGATAGACCTCGGGGTCCCAAGAGACCATCTCATACGCATTATCTGCCTTCTTATACGATGGCAAGCGGCTCTTCAGAGAAGTGCGAACATAGCACGTGGATGAGATTGCGCCAAGGGGTTAATCCCATAAGTGCCGAGCATGCGCATGAAGAGCAAACGAAGAAACAAAAGACAACCGAGAGTCCATGGTCACTGAGATGATTGGATTGTAACGGACTTCTTGAATCGATGATCGATAGATGAAGATGGTTAACTCAATGGCTCATTTATCCCATTAACTGATGTTTTTCATAGGTCGTTATATGAGAGCATAATTTGATGACAACCTGAATATATAATGAAAATGTTAAAACTTCTTTTTAGCATAGAAAATCAAACGATTGTCAACTGAATTGAATAGTTGCTAAGGCTAAACTCTTTTCCACGTTAAAAATAAATCCAATAAAAATTGATCAAGAAATTGAATATGAAACGTTCATGTACATTCATTATAATGTTATGAAATAATGCTATTAGTGATTAAAAGTTATTAAATGCAGATTATAATTATGCAGTTATTTTTATTTAATTTATCAATAGATCTACGCCGAAATATTTTGATGACGTTTTTACTTTTCATGTTTAGTCAAAAGAAAAACTTCAACGATAGAGGAAGCGTATGCCATTGGATTTCATTAATTACAGTTTCTCGAATAAAACTACTCAATTATTTCTCCAAGTCGTATTAGTCTCTGTCATGTGAACCTATTAATTTACAACATGAAATTAACACCATCACCAATACAAGACATTTTCGTTAACTTCCATTAACTATTGTCTTTTAGTTTTTCCAATGATTTCTCTTCTGAAATAGAATATGAATCTAAGATAATTTTGAAAAGGCCCGATGAAAGTTTTCCACATTCAACTCCCTTAAACTCAATCCCATTATTTGAAGTTTACATAGCGCCAATTCAGGGTATGGCCCACCAGCCAAGTATGGAAATATATCTACGCTGTTGCATCTAGTAAAGCAATGTTGTCTTAATTGCCCATCTTTCATTGTGAATTAATAATATTTACTCTTTAAATGGGTTAACTCAATATGAGAGTGAGACACATTCAAAAAACGTCACAGTAAACAGTTGTATATGTTTTACCCCCTATCCACTCCAACGGGCTCCCTATAACTGATATTGTTTGTTTGTTTGTGTATATTTATGGCTAATCAGCCTCTTAGATTATTATAGCTATAACTCCTTACAAACCAGACACACTCACAAGGGAGAGGGAAACCCGGTGCCGGCATTAGCCTACTGTTTATAAAGAGCACCAAGTGGGCCAACTGCTGAGCGTCCGCGGTCTCCTCATGCCATTATTTCCAACATATGGCATGTGTAATCTTTTTCATATTTCAGCCATATATGATTGTAACTTTTAACAACTGTTAATTGGAATTAAAGATACTAAATTATTAAATTGTCTGTGACTAAGAAAAATACATTTTTGATTTACCTTGCAAAGTTTTAACCAGTGAAGGATTTTTCTGTGGAAATTACTCGCGCATTACGATAATTAAAAAAATATCAATCAATTAGCTTTAAATGATACCGCGTTAAACAAAATCAGCCCGTTAATACGTAATATCCGGAATATTGAGGCTTTCGCAAAATCTCTTGTAGAGTTATTCTTAATTCAATCAGTACAAACGCTCCAAATCGATTGGTGTAAAACTAAGCTTTCTATTAAATAATAATTTATGCTCTTTTTTAATTGATTGACTCCTATATGAAATGTTATCTATTTGCTATAAGGGATGGGCATAGAGCCCTAGGGATCAGAAGCTCATTCTTGTCTGTTTATTGGTGCTAATGGAGTCAAAATAAATAAATTAAGCGGAAAACGCATATTTTTTTAGGAAATCAAATCCTCTCAGAATTTCAGTAGCTGTGATACATTACCAATTTTAAAACAAAATTAAAACTTATCATTGAATGAAATTCTCTTATTTGACTCGTCATATTGAGTATTGGGTTAACTTTGAGAAATTTAAATATGGGTATAATTTTTTTCATTTAAATAATAAACTAACAATTTTGTAAGATATAAAAAACTATGTTTAGATAATTGGTTTCAAAATCCAGTGTAAGTTTTGAAGTTTCGCGAACTGCTGGAAAATATTTTTCTACTAAAAACTTATTTTCCCCGAGAGCCATGAGATAAGGGACATTTTAAATTGCAGCGATGGAATTCACCCTTATTGCAAATGGTCATAAAATTTGTTCAAAAATATTCATTTCACAAAAAAAACAAATTTTAAGTTCCTTAAATTACGCGTGTCGTAAGTAAAGTAAGGTAATACTATCAAAACGTCATATTTAGGTTTTATTTAGCTCTGACAGGTATTTATACGACTAAAACAGAAGATCGCTACGAAATAGTGCATTGGTTAATGATTGCATTATCAAGAAACATATACCAGCAATCAATTTAAACTCAGTATGACATTTTAACCTCAGGAATATAGATAGTTGTGTGGATAGAGAAGTCCTAGTAATCATATTATGCCAAAATGAACTCAGCTTGCATTTCAGAAGAATGAGGTATTGGCAGGAAAGAGATGTTAACCTGTTGCCGCACTGTCAAAAATTCTATTCTAGTCTTTTTTCTTGAGCTGAGAATTATCAATTTAGTCTATTTTTAGTCTCTTTCTGAATTTCTCAAATTCATTTAAAAATACAGCCGCTATCCATAGTAAACTGCAAAATAAGCCTAAGTATAATCATTCTTATTTATTCACGTGAAAATATATTGTTTTTAGTTGTACAAAATATGCTAATTATTTATAGAAATTACTGTTTCCTTGACATATATGACTTATTGTTAGATCATGAGTTTTCGCTGAGGGTCGCGAATGCGATCACTTATTGAATAAACAACTTGAATCAGCGATAATAGACGAAAATCAAACGGTTACTAATAGGTACATCTGTTAATAATGCTTCTTACTGAGGATTATTGTTATTTTTTAACTACTCTATATCAGAGTAAACACAAAGAGTTCAAATAATCTCAACTTCCATTGAGGAGAGACGAAAATTTTCTCGATAGAACCAATAATTTTACCTATTATAAGAAATGTGATTGTTTTAATAAAAAATCTTCAGTAATCGCTCTATTATGATAAATATTTTTTTAAACTTATGTTTACATTAACTGTTTAAATTGCAAGAAATAGAGCTAATTTCATTCAAATAAATGATGAAAAATATTCTTGTAAAGTGAAATAAACGCTCTAATCCAGGAAGAATCAACAGAGAAGAACTCTCTTTACATATAGCCTCGACATATAATTTAAATATCAGGAAATAATAGTGCTAACGAAACATTTACACTTATAAGACAATTATTCTGAAAATTTCCTTGATAAAAGCTAAGTAAATGTATATGGTAGTTCACTTAAGTTAATAATATAACACATTTTCCCCCACCGAGAAATAAGTAATTCAAAACTTTGGAAAATAACAACTTATTAGCAATTTTGACTCGAAAAGAATATCTATTTAAGTAATCTTTTTTTATTTTATATAGTACGTTTTCAAAGTTCTCTTGAACACAATAATCAGTTTTATCATTCCCATATATTTATATATGACTCATTTCATTTGTAACATAGAAATAACATTTAACTGTAAAAGGCATCTGCCAATAAAAATCCATATTGAATGATTATGCGATCGGGCCGTTACGGTGCAATTCCGAGCCCGTTCGACAATCGGTTACATGTTACAGAGGAGGTATGATGTGTGCAATTTATCTCCTCCATTCCGAATGTGAACTCATAATTTCATGTTCGATCTGCAGTCACCCTAACTGGTCTTACAGTGACCATAAAAGGCTGTCCTCTCTACTTCATATTGTTTCAATTACACTTGAAATGGCGTCGGTGAAAAACGAGCAAAACATACTTTTGAGCTATGGGATATATCTTTAAAAACCATCGTGGAAGCATCAAACCGTGATCCCTCGAGCACAGCGTCGCCTTTAACAATGAACGATAGCAACGGAGGGGCACTAACATTTCGACACCGGGGAATCAATATAGAGGACGAGAAATGTTTTTGGAACGTGAGATGGAGATATTAACGGAGGAATTGCGATGTAAGCCTAGAGAGAGACGAGGGAGAGAAGGGGGAGGGCAGTGTTTGGAGGGGGGCAGTGTTTTGGGGGGAGGGGCAGTGTTTGTGGGGGGAGGAGGCAGCGTCAGAGACGAAGAAGGGCAAGGGAGAGAAGGAAGGAGGGAGAGAGAAAGAAAGAGGGTGGCTGGAGGGTGCTGCCTCGGCTGATGACTGTGATGAGAGCGATGATGTGGGGGCGTCGCAGCTACAATTGAAGGGAACCGCGCGCCGACGCCTCCGGCCGAGAGAGAGAGATAGATAGAGGGCTGTTTCCCACCCACTCCCTTCCCCGCTCACCCTCCTAATGCGGCTAATGGGCGGTTTGATCCGTCTGCTCCCTCCACTCCGCGGGGTGTAAATGCCCACGCGTGCTTAACACGGGCCAAGAAACGGAAAGAAAACGAGAGAGAGGGAGTGTGTAAGAGAGAGAGAGAGGGAGGAGGGGGGCCGGCGGTGGAGGGAGCAGCCACCCACGCATACCTTGCACGCCTCCCTTTCCTCTCTGCCACTCCTCTCCGTCTTATTCTCGTACTTTCGACTCGGATTCACCTGAGGGGAATTAGCGGTCCCGCAAGGTTTTCCTAATAGTTTCGACGTCAAGGAAATTCGAACTTTTTCAGGAAGCGTCTCCTATATTTCAGTAAGAGGTTTGAGTATAAATCCAATGTCCGTTAGCTACAAAATTTCTAAACATTCCGCTGTTATGTACGCGCACTATTGGTGAAAGTGACTTACAAAAATCATGAAGCATATATTAGCAAGCTGTTTCAATATAAACGTTAATAAATGTTAAATATATGCTCACGTAACTGTGGGATGTTTAAATAATGTAGTCGTTATATTTGGAACCCAATTTAAACCGAACCTTATTTTCATTTTATTTAAATTTGTTAAAAGCTAACAATTATAATTTTGCGTTATGCAGCAGATTTGCAGATAGGATCTGAAAACTCCGTAAACCGACATAATTTTTATACTCAAGATAACTACAATAAGCACAAGTCGATTAGGAAGACCAGATGGACATATAGATTACAAAGTAACCGTCCTCAGTGGCGATTCACTGATAGTTAGTTGATTTTAACTTTGTTGACCTTATCAGTTGGGAATTCTCAACGGACACTTTTTGTATTTCCATGACTTTTTTTAACCATCCTAAGACTCAGTCTCCGAATTGTGAAACAACTATAATTGTCACTGACACAGCGTCAGATATCAGAATTAAAAATAGGCAGAATATAAGTAAATTCACCGTAAATAATTTAAGATTGTTGTTATGCCTAAGGACCATTGCACTTAGTTTTTCCGCGAGGGCTCCAATTTTGAATTGAATATTTAATACTTATTATTGCTGAAAAAAATTGTTGAATAAAATGAAGTGTGAACCATCGACCTGATCAAATTACCGGTTCCTATAAATGCAAGACACGCCAAAAGTTTTCTTTCGATAGAATATATCATCTTGAACCCCATTCTTGCCATATCCTACTCAAATAATAAGTATGATTTCTTTTACTTCGGGGAAAAAAAACTTTTTAAAACGTCCGTCCGTTAATATCTACGCTATTAGTTGTAGTCATACTAGTTTTCAATGAGCAACCTATTATTTAAAGTTGAGGAGACAAAAATTAAATGTGACGAAAACTCTTTCTCTCGAGGTCTTGACGAAAATGAACTTTCGAATAAAGGCGACTTTCTCGGAAATATTCCTATGACAAACGAAATTATTCCTGTCCGGGAACCTATAAAAATCAACGCAAATGTAAATGGCAGTCACCGCTTAGGGCTTACACGGTTCGAGCATAGAAAAGAGATCCCCATCGCATCCCATTGGGTGAATTTAGTCTGCATGTACCCTGGGACTGCGTCCCAATGGTCCCTGTGCATCCACCCGCCACCCATACAGATAAACGGCGGCACACCTGGTGTCACTGGAGCGTGAAAAAGATCCGGAAGGTGGGCGGGGGCGCGTGAGAGAGGGGAGGTGGCGGGTGGCCCCGCAGGCGAGAGGTGTCGCTGCCTGCCCCGAGGAGGTGACAGGGGGCGGGCTACCACGAGAATCACCCCCTCCCCGCCGCAGCCAATGAAGCCGAAGGGGCAGGATCTGTCAGGGCACGGTGGCGGGGGAAGCGCGTGCCGGCAGCCCTCGATTCAGCCTCCGGCACCCTTCCCCCGCCCCCCTGCAACCATCCGACCTCGCAGTGGTCCACGGCGTGCCCGTCCGACGGAGCCGAAGGAGAGACCACCCCGGCTGCAAGAGGCACTTCGCCGCCGCCTGCTCGAGTCTCCTTTCGGTGTTCGACGCCCTCCTGCACGGCCACATGACCAGCCCCGTTGGAGCGCAGTTCAACATTAGACCCATATTAGGAGGATATCCTTTCCAAGGTATGTATGTGCACATTCAGATCGAAGGTCAATTTTTTGTTTACGGATTATCGAACCGCTCAATGCGCATTAAGACGGTAGTGTGAACCATAGATCGGTTAGCGTCACTTTATAGCATTTTTAACTATGAACACAAACCGATGTATTTAGATTTTTAAGCACAAAATATGAGTGACAATATGAAACGATAAGATCGTCCATTGTCATTGCCTGTGATTCATTGTCATCATTTGTCGTGAATTTATAAATCGATAAAGTTATCGATATGCAGTTATCTTCTTGCAACCCTTGGCGTGCATTCTAGTCGCATTTTTAAGGCATCGGAGATGTATCTGCCATTCAGTGTAATTACTGACCGGCTCGTAATTAACGTCTATTGTTGTATACGAGATAATTATAAATTACTAAACAACGAAGTTTTACATAATATATTTTAAAATTTTATGTGAGGAACGCTGCATGATTATCACAGATTAAAATATTTAAACAATATATTAAATATTATTATCCATTACTAATTATCGACAACCACGCTTAACACACAGCATGTTCTTCCTTTTAATTTTAGAGTTTTTGTTTTAATCAGGAAGCTATAACACTCTCCTAAATGATCTCTCTTAAAAAGACCAATTCCTCCCGAACTCCGCTGAATAGAATGTTTCTGTTCAGTTTCAGCAATAACGCAGCAATATGGTATAATTTTTCTGTAAGACTATTGTATATATTACTATCCTCAAAAATGAAGATACATTCGTCATTGATTACATATAAGGTATTACAATTTATCATAGGTAAGTTAAGCTGGGTACCAATATCTTAGTTATCAACCAAAAAGAAAGCATTGAATTAAATACAATTTTCCCCATTGTCTACCGGGAAAACAAGATATTTATTCGATAATGCAATGAATCAATTTCTTTCATATTAATTTAGTCATTGTTTATGCAAAATAATGACATCAGGTAATAAAAATCTACTGTGTGCAATTTCGTTGAAACGAATCTTGCCGAGAGAAAAAATTGCATTTTGGAAAAATAATGCATTAATGTTATTTCAAAAACCAAATCCTTCGAATACGCAGCATGTAAAACTTATAAAACTTTAAAATAAATCAAATAACTTGATAACACTTTACTAATTGCGTTTAAAAAATATTTCGTTGCCATTTAAGACCAATCTATAAGAGGCTTAAGAGCAACTATTGGCTTCTCTTCTGTTCCAATCAGATGAATTTCCTAGACTGTACGGAACAGAAGTATCACAAATATCGATCCAAAGAAACCATTCTTGTCGGACTTGAAACGTTCCATTTAATCTCTATCAGATAAGAAACAGTCAAATTCATATTGATTGTGTTAGCTTACCAGGAAATGATTCCTCATATAAACATGTGCTATAGTAGCAAAAGTATGTTACAGAGAATTATTCAATATCTGGGATAAAATGTATTTTAATATTTGCCTGGGGACTATACTGATACCATCGTTTCGGTGCCAAACTAAATAGACATTCTAAAGAAGCGAGGGCACGAGTTTATCAGCGCCTTTTTTATGGGACGTTTACTAGTACTAACACAGCTTCCGTTGTCCATATTTTCCCTGAACCTTAGACAAACTCAAAACATTTATCGTCTCATAATATAAACTGATTTTTATATTTAGCAAGAGGTTGGGAGAAAAATGTTAAGTCCTCACTGCCTCGCCGAAGGGTATCTCGATTTCTCTAGCTTAACAGTAGTAACGACTGACTGCTCACTGCGCTCCAAGTTCTCCAAACATCCGCCGCACTCTTATCCGAAGACACTTTTGAAATAATAGATGAATAAGGTGGCGTTTTCTACATTATTAATGTTACAAAGTTTGTCAAAAGAGTGAGGTCTAGTTGTTGCTAAACATTTTAAGTTGACGTTCTGGTGAAATAATTTGAGAAGTTCTTTTCAAAGAAACCGTTTGGTTTCTGAGCCTAAATTATTCCTGCAACGATAAATTCTAGCCATTCTCTCGAAAAAAATATTTGCTAGAATGAACTTACTAAATTCTCATCGAACTATACTATGCCTAATCATTTTCTACAAACAAATTACGATATATTATATATTACACCCCAAAAAAGGTCGAGTAAACGTGCTTATCAACTACTCAGTACCCTTCCCATGCGGTAATCCACCGATCATTGATTCAATGAGATCTTGTCAGAGCAAAGAGTCAATGTATTGAGCAACTGGTTAAATGTTTTAATGCATTAATAGTTGCCATAGCCATTTATTTGATATAAACAAATAGCTGCGATCGATAATATATTTTTGAAATGTGCGTTATTGCTTTTGAAGACTATTCCGATGACATGCATTATGAGCATCATGAATACAGTTGTCGTGTTAAATCTATTTTGCCTTTCCTTCAGAACTCGATGCGATTGAATGAATAGTAAATATCCACATTGCGTCTTCCTGATCATATGGTATGTTTTTATCGTAAGTTTATAAAAAATACAATATTACCAATTGGGCTCCTGGAAGGGATTTTACGCAAAAATCAATGAACGCCAGAATAACTTTCGTTTCAAATTTCCAGCAATTTGAATGCACAAAGGCGCAGATCTTCAATCCATCTCATTTTTAATTTTCACGGAACCAATCATTTATTTCAAACAAATAGGTGATTTCAGCAACACTTCAACGATTGATTTAATATAAAAATCGTATAGATGAATAAGATTCCAAATGTTAACTTTGTACCACAATTTAAAACTACATTCAGCGACGTTGAATGAAGGAAACAATTCACTAGAGAATTATCAAACTCGTCTTATGGTTGAAAAAGTAAGAATATACACTTAAATATCCAAAATTGAACAATTGAGTGCTTGTCTCAGGTATCTTAGTCATGGCTATTGAGATACGAAATATAGGCACTTATTATTCCAATTTTTTACATTTAAATGTTTATTCTGGAAGAAACAATTTTTTATCCGAATGATCCTTGGACATAAAACGATGCCATAACGAATTTTGCGTGAATTGAATTTATATAAATACCTCCAAAAGAGGAAAATCCCTCTTCTGATATTACGGCTCTGGCGATTCGAAATTACCATAAATATTGATCGGTTTACGTGCGATGTATGCAAAATGCTCTCGACGAAAAACTTCTAGACCCAAGTCCTGTGCTCCGTGGACGCGACCTGTTGCACGAACGAATTCAGCGGTGTTTACAGTGCTACTTTGCATTATTGAATTAAACTGTTTACCATTCCAATACCCCGAATAATATACCACAAACACGGATGTTAACGTATATTCAGTTTCCCACAAAAATTTGATTTTTAAATCGTAACTATTTAGATCAGTGCGTCGCAAAAATAATTGAAGAATTGTAAGTAAATAATATCTTCACTAACCTAATATTTTATAAACTTATAACGAATTTTGCTCATATTTTACTCATAAATTAAATTATTATTATTCGCCCGAAAATTCTGAAAAAATTATTAAATTACGAATTTATAACTTATGAATCCTGTAAACCGTATAGTGATCCAAAAAATTCACCTTCTCTTCGGCTTTTACACAATTAAAAATTAATATTTCAAGTGATTAATGATTTTATCTAAAATTTAGGTTATATTATTCAAGCATATATTATGTTGATATAAACCTCCTAGGTAAAATTATCACAAAATTGTCTACCACACTTTCAGTAACACTGTAAGCGTAAATAAGCTTTCATTTACACGTTGGAAATAAAAAACATTTGTTTTATGATTTTTATGACCTGAAAATCTTCAACATTTAACGGAAGTATTAATCTGTAAATTAACTACAACAAGGTATTTTCCGAATAATCGTAATAGTTATAAATGAATGAAAACTAAAATAATCAGATCTTTAAAAAGTTTCTGTGGGAAAATCCCTGCTAATAATTTCCGCGCACTTTCAATTAAAAAGCATATTTTTAAAAACTATAATTTTCTTTGGTTTTCTTCCTCTTCATATGAATCCGATGTTTTCAGATCGTAGCTTTTCAGTTTAATGTATCTTCCTTACTGAGATAAATTATATGCGCACAATTTCCTAGCTTAATTTTAATGTTACTGAGGACGGAGAAACAAATCGAAAACGAGGGCTCGTTCTCAGACGAATGGGAATTTATGAAAATGTCCACATCATTAAACTTTACTCGTGTATAAGCGCGAAACGAGCAGCAGTGCTCGCAAAATCAGACGATATTAATCGCAAACGGCCGTCGGCTCGTTTACGGCGAGTGAGGGAAACGTGGATGCGAGACGACGGCAAAATGCAGTCGTCTCACGGCGCACGGGACTGGTTTCTTTCAGGGCAGGGTCGCGTCAATCAGCTGGGCGGCGTGTTCATCAACGGCCGACCGCTCCCCAACCACATCCGACTGAAGATCGTGGAGTTGGCGGCGGCTGGCGTCCGTCCGTGCGTTATATCCCGCCAACTACGCGTGTCTCACGGCTGCGTCTCCAAGATCCTCAACCGATACCAAGAGACGGGATCCATCCGTCCGGGCGTCATCGGAGGAAGTAAGCCACGCGTCGCGACGCCCGGGATTGAGAGGCGTATTGAGGAGTACAAGAGGGACCACCCGGGGATATTCAGTTGGGAGATAAGAGACAGACTCATCAAGGTACGTCTATAGCTTAGATATGGCATTCCTTTTTCCTCTTCTGCCTTCTTAACGAACTATTTTCTTCATTGACGGATAGATTGCTTACGGTAAAACTGAGTTTGGATGTCTGAAAAAATTGCATGCCATCTCTCTCAAATTTAGAAAGACAGGCAAACCTTTGGAGTGTAAAACTCTTCAAGTTTAATGCAAAGCATAGAGATTGAAATGATTATATCTTATATAATATTATAATGAAGATGGTAATTAGAATTTTTCAAATAATAAATTAGTTCCTCACAGCAAATAAATCGCAATACGTTCTGATATCAATGAACCACTAGCACTGAGGGAATTATACGCAATTTCAATATATATAAAAGTTACAGTCCTTCGTATTTTATTATTGAAAAAACTCACGATAATCGCATGCACAGATTTACATACTTATATTAACTTCAATGAGTTTCTGTGTACATTCTGTTCTGGTCGATATTTCAAGTAAATCACGCTGCAATCATTGTAGGTACTGAGATTTTTTATAAGAATCATAATACTTTAACCTCAAAATGTTACATTGTGTTTGCGTTTTGTTTCTACTTTGTAAATTAATTTTACAAACTGATTGAGGTAGGCATAAGTATCCCTGTCATTAATTTACCCTCAGTAAACTTATAATATGCATTTTGTATTTTAGAGATTCATTTTCGATGTTATCTCTTAAGTTGTTAATGTTAATAAAAATTATTTTCAAATTCAAGCTAATTGTTATGCCATTTAATTCATTTGGCGCCTTTATTCTATTTCATTCTGACTGAATTTTGTTATTAAGTAGTTATAACGTAAGTATTAAATGTGCGCTCGCTTAGAATTCCGAGAGATATCTGGTAAACGGTTAATAGGATCAATACAAACGCATTTATTCTGTTATGTGGAGAAGCCTTAATTAAATTACTTTCTCAAGATGATTGCCACAGCTAGTTATCATTATTTTACGATAAAGTACTGGAGATGTAGTGAATGTTTACAGAGCGAAAGTCGAAACCTGAACATTTTTTCATGAGATAGATCTCATGAAGGAATTATCTCACGTATGGGTTGAACACATTATTGCTCCATTACCATCTCTCAGACCCAAAAATGGCTTACATTGAGGGCTTTTTCAATTAATGATTGACTGTAGAATTTCCATTTGATGAATATGCTTCTATCATTATTTTCACCATTTATTTATAGCTTTGTCATGGGGATCTCTAGGCTTTTTTATGTAACCCTTCGAATGAAGACTGTTCTTCGGCAGCGATGAGTTGAATGCTTTTTTGCAACGATTAGCGTTACATTAATGCACATTGACAATGGGGGTTGACTTTCCAAATACGACGCATTTAGAATTTTGTTACGTTGGGTTTTAAAATACACAAAAATATGTGCATAACCTTCATCTATCAATATTAAAAATGTTTGTATATCATGATTCTGTGATAGTTAGTTGAACTGTTGTTCTTAGGTAATTATAAAAAAGATTGCATTGAAAGGTGAATTTTCTTGAAAGATCTACTCTTGGAATTCTTTACAGCAACAAATATGTTCATTCAATTAAAGAAAACGCATCCAAGCCAAGACAGCCACGAAGGGGGAAAAGTTCGCTTTTTTGCTATGAATGAATCAAACATAGTATATAGGGCGTGTTGAAAGCTTATAATACTGGTATAAAGTAAAACAATTATTTCAGTGCAAAGTAAAATGAACGGATCTTAAGGAGAAGTGAGTCGTGATAACAGAGTAATATTTATGTCCGAGCGCACTTATGCGTTTTCCAGTGGATATCGACGAGGGTTGAGTGAGACAGAGAACGATTGATTTATTAGACAGGTAGAGATAGGTGCATTGTTTGATATGACCAGGGCCGGCCCGAGCTACGGGCGAGCCGAACGGCTGCCCGGGGCGACAAAGTTCTGGGGGCGCTATTCCGATCATTTATCTATACATTACTTGCAAGTGAATAAATATTGGATACCAAATTATATCGATGAACAGGCTAGAATCTTGATGGCATTCCTTTTGATTTGTTATTAACAATAATTTTTACAGGGCGATGAATAAATTAACATGTACTATTTCATTATCTCAACAAATATTAACGGAGGGGGGCGCTGGAGTGCTATCTCCCCCGGGGCGCCAAAATTCCTCGGGCTGCCCCTGGACATGAACACAGGAAACATCATGAACTTTTCTTTAACCAATTTAAAAAATGATTTTTGCATTCAATTTACAATTTTAAATCGAACCATATTTATAAGTGCGGAGATCTTCTTATAAATATTTTTGGCAAGATTGAATTTTCTACTAGTTCTATGTAATGAAAATAGGTTCATTTCATTTTGGTCCCCATATTGTGAAAGCTTTATTTTCTCATTAAGTTAACATTTTTTATTATTGATAATTTCAACGCTATTTATAAAAATGTAATTACAAATACTATTGAAATTGTTTATGAGTTTGTTTTCTATATGGGTAAATCTTTTTAATCTGAAAATCCGGGTTTTTCACAAGCAACCCGGACAAAGGAAGATCAAGTTTCATGTTTAATTTTCTGAAATTTATAGTGGATAAACTCCGTATGATATGCAATTCTAAGATTACTCTGAAATCGTAAACGGTATATTGTACCATATTAATCTTCACCGTAGTTTCCAAAATTATTCATTATCCGTATAATATGAATAAATATTTTATGTGGATAGCTGTATCGCAATCTAGCACATTTGATTGCCTGATGTTTGCTGGTCATACTAAACTTCAAATCCATGTCTACTTGAACTTTTACCGAGGTTTAGAACAACGGCTTCTCAGCAAAATTGAGGTAGGGTAGAAATAAAGAAAGTGTCGGAGTTATCCTGAAAAACATGCAGTGCTTATAATTAGAGAGGAAATATTGATGAAAGTCATAGCAATCACAGGGTATGGTGATACATATATTTATAATTTTTAGGTCATGCGAAAAAATTTTGATTGCAACAATATCGGCAAAAATAATAATAACAATGATCATCATAAACGGTCTTTACCCATGGGGAAATTTACACTATCGAGACAATTCTTACATATAATTTGAAATAGTAAACATCCATGCCCTCGGCGGTGGGATTAGAACCTGCGACATAAGTATCCGACGGCTGATAATCTAACCTCCAATCTAACACTGACCACAAATTGGTGTTTAAATTAGGAACAATTTAATTATGTATTCAATTGTGATCTTCCGATTTCTTCCTCTGAACCTCAAATTAATTTGTTACTTAATTAGGTTTGCTTATTCTCCAGTTTAACTGTCATTAATGCTTATCTCCGTATTCTTAGGAATTTAGCATGTTTACTCCACCGTTAACATTATACGAATTTGCTACTCAATCAAAAAAATCACAGGCTCGGTAATAACACCCATATTTCATTGTCAGTAAAAAAACAAACCATTAAGTCAAAATGGAATGCCTTAAATTGTCTCATGAATAAATGAAGCTATTAACATGAAGGCATTGGGGGATTTTCCACGAACGACGCTAAACGCTGGCTCGTAAAGCGAGGCGAAGTATCTAAAAGAGGACCACACCCACAACTTCGGAGGCACGCTTAAATATCAAGCGAGATCTCCTCTCAATGAAGATACTCTTCCGGAATCTAGACGGGAGGGGCAGGTGAGAGCTCCACGTCCTTCGCCTCCTTTTCAACAAACTGTTTCATAACAATTAATATGCTTTGCTAATGACCGCGGCAGTTCTAAAGGAATCAATCCATCCTTTCCCAGGATTAGGAAGGCGCATCATCACACTTAAAGTTACAGGATAATTCAAGAGAGTTGCCGGATGCGTTCACGTGAACTATGCTAACAATTTTCAAAATAATAATAATAATAAGAGTGATCTCGCGAGCCTATGACGTCACATGCCGGTGGAGAGAATAAAGGAATAAAGCGTGCGAGTCGGTCCCCGGGGCGGTGGGCGGGGTGGCCCACGAATCCGGTTTATGCCTCATAACGTAGAGCCGAAATGTGTGGAGAGGCGGTGGGAGGGGAGAAGAGGAGAGGAGGGAGAGGGTGGGGGCGAGCGGGAGTCGAGTAGAGCAGCCGATAGGCCCTCATCGGAAAGCGCGGAGCCTTTCGACCGCGGGTAAGATCCTTCGGCTGCAAAATGAAAAGAGGCGGGAGGGAGGGTAGCCACGTTCGACGCGGGGACTCATCGACACGCCGAGGACCAAATTGCAGTCTCCGAGTGAGCCTCGAGCGATGGCCATTCGTGCCTCGAATCACGCCGCTCACCGCTCTTTCCTTATATATTCATAAGAGAGGACGTATAAAGCGCATCCTCCCACCGAAGGGATTCCGCTTTCTCCTCAGATCGATTGCGCTTTGAAAAAAATCTCCGCTCTCCTCCGCCGCTGCATCGGCGCCTTTACTCCGCCTTTCTCCGCCTCTCTCCGCCTTCCTCCTCCACCCCCCCTCATCCATCCGCCCCCTACGCCTCTCTCCGCCCCCCTACGCCTCCCTCTCCGCCCCCGACGGCATCGCTTTCATCTCTCCTTAAGTCTTATGCCTTTGCCGACTATATTCCCGAATGATCGTCTTAATATAAACAGCTTATCCTTTTCAAACGGTAGGCTTTTTAAGAAGGGGCCATCGCTCTTCTTTTTTTTCGCTCGAGACATTTATGGGAGAACTCCCGACGACGCTCCGCCATTTAGAATACTTGAGCGCAAATAGAAAAGTCATCTAGGGTGTATAACAAAACTTCTTTTGTGACGGATACTTGGAGAAATTAGAGCAATTCCGTGAAAAAAGATCGAGTTTGGTTGATTGGGCCTGGATCTCATCCGCGCTGCTAGCGGCGATTTAACTCGGGTGATAAATCAATCTGCGTCAGTCTCTCATCTGCCAAATTATATCCACGTCATTTGACGTTTCATCACGCTGAAACGCAGCTGCTTAAGCATTTCTCTCCAATTTGAATTGGAAATTGACTCCATTTCGAAAAACGTATTTCGTTTAGTCAATTGGATACGAGATCTGTATAAATGCGTTTAATTATAAAACGTTTCCCGATATGTTATAATGGTCTTACTTGGAGGATCATGAGAAGTATAGAATCATAAAGGAGAGGATGAATTAAAAAGAAAAACATTTCTCAGTACTCGGATACAAAAAGAGGGGTTGGCACTGTGAATGTTTGAAAAACGGATGTGAAGCCAATTAATCGATAGTTCCTTTCTCACAGGATGGTGTTTGCGACAGAAATAACGTCCCGAGTGTTTCATCTATCAGCCGACTTCTCCGCGGCGGAGCTGGATGTTCAGATGCGAAAAACAAGGACCATAGCATTGACAAAATCCTGGGAGGTATGTAAATAGTCAACAGAATGCATTGTTATGCTTAAATTGCACCATAATTTCGCAGAAAATTATAATCCAGAGTTATAATTCTAACTTATTTGCTTTGTGTAAGTAAAATCGACCTATAGGTTGCTTTACTTTACGGAGAAATTAAGTTCCACCTAGCTTTAACTTCCCCTGTATACTATTTATTTATTAATCAACCAACTTAAGTAATAATTCTACATGGTTATTTAACGTATGTTGAAACTATGAAATTCAAAACAAAATATTTTTCAAAGACTTCACTTAAAAGTAAATATCTTTCAAATCTGTTAAATGAAGCATTACAGACTTAATCACTAAAAAGATGTTCTCTATTAAATATTAGGAACTATTATTAACTGCGTGATTTCAAGCTTTCGTTATTTCAGGAGGCTTTAGGATGCTAAATTAGAGACGCATGGAAAACGAGTGTTTCTTTAAAATCGCTTATCTCCAATTTGTGAGATTCCTTTTGTAATTTAATGCTTCATTTCGTGTTTTTCGCTTTTCCACTTAAAGCAACCAACGCCTCAACGCAATTTATTGCTGTCCAATTTCCTTACAATGAAAGCTTCCATCCAAAAATCCATTCCCGAGAACTCTTAATGGTGACAAAAATAAAAGATCGATATAAAATTTAAATGTAAATGATTTTAGTTTCTATCAAATAAAAAAGTAATGTTTTCATTTTTTTATCTTCCGTATGCTTATGAAAATATTATTTGTGAAACTTTAAACTACGATGTTGAAATTCGGTGGTTGGATTATACTGACGTTGTAATGAAAATGATTTAACCTCATTATTTATACAATATTTGCCCTTAAATATTTTTGAAAAGCATTTTAAAACATTATATTTTGTGTTAATCGTTACCGTCTATCACCGTGAGCATCTAATGTTGCGAAAGTGTTGCCATTCTATCGCAAATTCGGCAGAATCTGCTACTTAAAGGATACTGAATGATTTCATGAATAAAATGAGAACCCCCCCTTTTTGGTAAATTAATTTAGCAGGTATGTTAGTCAAGACTGATTATATGATGGGAAATTAAAATATAACTCGGCTAATTATTCAAAATGGTTCAAGAGTCAAGAGCATGTTTTCATGTTACTATTTTTGTGAACCAATAGTTTGTGAATCACTGACAAATGACATCTTAAAACAGAAGAATTAATTTTCTTTTGATTTATTGATAATGAGAAACTAATTTACACAATTCACATGATTATTATCTAATAATGACAGATTTTAATGACAAATTTATTATTTGATATGGCACGATATTGAAGTGGAATTTTCGTAAAGAAGTATACTATTCTTTCTATGTGCATAAATCTCGAATATTACTTGATAGGATTTATATTATTATGTTATAACTGTGGATGACTATACCAAGTTCCCTCTACGTAGCTCAGCGGTTCCCAATCTTAATGCATTTGCGACCCCTCTTAAGACAACTGATTACATCGCGTCTTCCTGAACCACATCCATCTATCAATAAATCTAAAATATAATATTTATTTCAAACTATGAATTTTATTCATTTGTGCCAATATCAATGCTATCTCTAAATATGTCCATATATAAAATTAAACAATCACATTCCGTCTTGGTGATCCTTGGAAAACTTGTCGCAACACCAAGTTTGGGAACCGTTGCCGTAGTCGACGGATGTGATTTCTTTGGAAATACAGACAAGCAACAAAAATTGAATTTCACCTTTAATTTTGAAAAAGAAACAAATTAATAATTATCTTTGTTTCCTGGCGAATCAGCCTCTTGCCAAATCTATAATTCTGAATTTACTCTTAGATAAAGGTTTTCTTCATTTAGTTCTATTTTTCGATGGACGATAGTTATTGGACAATTTGGACCAATCTACAGTTTTTAGGTTAAGTAAAACAGACGAAGATATTAAGATAAGTGAAAATTTAATAATGTTAAACTGCGTAATTCTTAGGCAAAGATAGGAAAGTTCCAGTGCATCGTCGGGGAAAAAATAAAAAATACCTAACCGACCGTGCTCAATTTATTATCTTAAATTGTCAATGACAATGGAAAAATAATTTGGCCGTGCCAAATGTGAATAAATCGACGAAAATTTTGTAACGTCCAGAACACAGATTTACTGTTTGCATGGGCGCTTTCCTGTCGAATATTCTTATTTTCGTAACCGTGCAAGTGTTAAGTTATGCGCTTTCCATAAGCTGAGTGCTGTAAAAATGGAAACTTGCCTTGAGAAATTCGTTTTCCGCATTGTTCCCTCAACGTACTATGCCTTGGTCATTCGTGTAAAATATTACCTTATAATCAACGATGGCCAAATAATAGGAGAGTTTACTATTTTATCATTGCAAGAGATTTAATACTAGTTTTGACCCAAAAGTATTCGAACTGATTTTTCGTGTGTACTGTGGTAAAAATACGCATTTGACGGCGCTGAAATACCTGTATTTGGCTATTTGTTACTGACATTATATGAGGTCACAACTGTGCTTTATATCTGATTTGTGTAGTGACACTTTTTCTTAATAGGTTATTTTGCCATCGTAAAAATGGTTCCAATAATGTTGACTGACAAAATAAAAATTCATATCGGCGGGAATTCGTTCAGATCTCAACCGATTAATCCAAGAGGACGACAGTCTTCTGTAACGAGTCATCCGTGAGGCTAAAGCACGTGTTTTTCAATAAAATCCAGAGACTAAATTTCCAAGACTTAGATGTCACTAAGACAAGAAAGGCGTGATTGACAAAATCGAAGGTTAAGACAAGTCGATCCCTTTGTTATATTGATGGCATTGTTCCCTCTAATTTTTTTCTAGAGAATCAAAGAGTGAAGTAAGCATACTACATAGAGGTATTTCGACGTCTGAGTGATGCATTTTGTAGGAAGAGGGATAATCTTCGCCCTATGCGACTTCCTGTTCCGCAAGTTCAAAAATTCTTTCAAAGGACGACACCTTGAGCATTTAGAATGAATCAAACAAAAAGAGACGGAGACTCTGAGGAACATTACATCACAGGAATTCCAAAAATGTTTCCAGACGTAGCAACATCGTCGGGAAAAGTGTATGGCTCGACAAAGAGATTTTTTGATGGAGAATATGTTAAGACCTTTTAATTTAATTTTTTATATCGCCATAAACTTTGGTTCACACCTCGTAATAAGTATTGATTTAAGTGAAGGGGTAATTTAAATTAGATTGATTGGTCGTTGGCTATCATCATCGTCATAAAATTTCTAATTTTTGGTAGGTTTCAGGCTCTCCAAATCCAACGTCTTTCATACATGGCCTTTCTCTTCAACTTCTCATACCCATCCCTTTTTGATAAATGTAACAATCCTTTTCTCTCGCTATCTCTTTTTCTATTTCCTAGCATTCTATCTTCTGTGACTTTATTATAGTCGTCCCTGCAATTGCTCCATGTCTTCACGTTGTTCTTTTTACCAGGACTCACTTCTGTATCTTCTTTGAGGTTACATTTACTATCGTTATTATGAGTTTTCTAGTTACAGAAAATCCTTGCCGTTTGCGGTTTATATGGTCCACGATTTATTTATTGTGACCAAACCTTGCCGTTCGAGAAACAGATTAAAAGGGTAACGAATCGTGATCTAATTTGAAAATGCCTCCGAACCGGTATAAGCATCGCCAAGAGATGTTTCACTAATTCAAACGTATCTTTTTCAGATGTACTTACATAAAATCCCATTATTGTGAACATTTTTGACGTTGAAGAAAAGGAATGAAAGTCCTAATAAGCGTTCAACGAGGATGAGACTATTATTTTGGAAAACGATATCATAAAGAACTTATGCACATCTGTTCCAGCGCCATGTTCGCATCTCAACGCCACCATTGTTAATAGGCAACATTTAGGATTTTCATTTCGATGCAGTGTTATTTGCATCGTAAATTTTCAAATATTAATTGCTTTCAAAGTGTGGCACTTTTTCGAAATTTGGAATAACAAACAGTTTCTTCGTACCGATTTTTAGCTTTGACATTCAACAGCAAACTAATGAATTCTTAAGCGTCAATGAAAGAAAAATGAAGGATAGATATAGCTTAATTTGTACTATATTGTCAATTAATCATACTTCTTTTTAGGATTAAATATTTTTTAAAAAGGCTATCCCTATACAAAAATATAGCCTTCGCTCTTCAAACTCCCTATTTCTCATTTAATTAAGGTCTTGCCTTTCCTGATGTTTCCGAGGAACGTAAACCTCGTGAACGGCAAGGCTTTACTGTACAAACTTCCATAACCACACAATTTTCTTTCCATTCCTTTCCTTGCCTACATTTTTATTAACCTATTCTAAATTCCAAAGTCTTCATTTTATTCGTTCATTTTTTGTCATAAGCCGTGTACTGATTTCGTAGGACGAAGACTGAGATAGACTTACTTCTGTTCCTGCTAGACAGGGCTCCTTCACTAATGTGGATGGTCCCGTACACGTCGTGAATAAAATTTCTCTTTATAAGCGGAGCCATAGTTGAGGTGGTTTTCTAGTGCGTTTTCAGGGTGGCAACATACCTTAATAAGACCGATCCACTTTTTACTGACGCCTTTAGCAGCCGCCTCTCTGAGATGCAGAAGCTGCATGGACTGCCCTTAGTCTGGTCCCTATTTATTGACCTTACTAGCATCGGTGACTCTACAAAGAGCAAATGCTCCAGCCAGTGTATTTCTCAAGGTCTAAATAACACTCCAGCTCTTCTTCCAGGAAGGAATGGTGCTGACTAACACAACATTGCTGTAATTATACAGCAATTTTTAAGCTCATCGATGTGTTCTATAAATATAGAGTTAAGAATTCATCCATTCCAACTATGTGAAACCGTAAAAAAAATTCTAATCGGTGGTGTTTTGCTCATTAAGACCTAAAATACGTGCAATTTGAGTACGAAGACGGTTACATAATGGACATTGACAAGCTAAAACATTTTCAATAAATACGTTTTTGAATAACGCAAGTTTTTTTAATAACAACTCGTTCAATAATGCTCTAGCGTTATATATGGTCTGGGAGTATTCGCCAAAATTCACAACTTCTATATTTGAAAATGAAAGGGTGTAAGCGCTTGTTTCCAGTAACGTATAATTCTGAAATGAACCAAGGCTCCACATGGTTTAGAGCTGCTTCCAAAATGTGTTTTATTTTTAAATACTGATTCATGCGATTCAACAGCACCAATTAATTTTCTGAGGAACATGTGTGGACCAATTTCACCGCAGATTTTTCCAGAAAGCCTTACCTAGATTGAGATTATTTGCTTAATCTGAAAGCAAAAGTGATTTCATCTCTTCAAATCCAATTACCCTAAGAAGAATTTATGGAAAATCTTCTGTTTAAACGGCTTTACCTCAGTCTTGTAAGTGGTCGAAATACGTAGAAGGTTTTTTGAACTCAAATTTGTTTATGGTTTCTTCAACCAGTTTTACGACCGAATAGCTCGTTCGCAAAAATTTATGGATTTTCACCTATATTTTACTTACTAAAGGTTTATAGTGTACAGTGAACGCGCCGCTAACTTTCGCGCCGAATTTCGAATGTAGCCGTGAAGAAGGCCGTGTCACATACAGAAATTGCTTGGAATACATAGAAAAGGGTTTCGCAGCCAAAAGTCACGCTCGGATATCCGTGTCGATATATAGAAAGAGGGGAGAAGAGGGGAGGAGGACGAACGTTATACAATAAAAAAAGAACATGATCCGAGTGAAAGGAAACATAAATAAAATAAGAAATTCATATAATAAAGAACCTACATGCAAATTTCTTTCCTCTGAGGGATAAAACAAATTATTTCTCCGATGGAATGAAAAAGGTAATACCCTCTTTTCCTTTCGCGGATGAATCGCCTGTAAAGCCAGTTCATTCATCTCACCCGCTCCCACAAGCTCTCCCTCACCCGCCCCCTCACTCAACCGCTCCCTCAGACGTCCACTCACCCGCACCCTCACCCGCCCCCTCACTCATCCGCTCCCTCACACGCCCACTCACCCGCTCACTCACCCGCTCCCTCACCCCCTACCTCACCTGCTCCCTCACCCGCACCCTCACCCGCCCTCTCACTCACCCGTTCCCTCACACGTCCGCTCACCCGCTCACTCACCCGCTCCCTCACCCGCTCCCTCACCCGCCCCCTCACCCCTCACTCACCCGCTCCCTCACCCGCTCCCTCACACGTCCACTCTCCCGTCACCTCACCCGCTCCCTC
Source organism: Tanypteryx hageni (assembly GCA_028673005.1). NCBI lineage: Eukaryota > Metazoa > Arthropoda > Insecta > Odonata > Petaluridae > Tanypteryx > Tanypteryx hageni. The sequence continues at coordinate 40,087,839 of CM054120.1, forward strand.
ACCCACTCCCTCACCACCCATTCACCAGCTCCCTCACCCGCTCCCTCACCCTCCCCACTCGCTCGTCCACTCACCCGTCCACTCACTCACCCGCTCCCTCACACGTCCACTCACCCGCTCCCTCACCCGCCCCCTCACCCGCTCCCTCACCCGCTCCCTCACCCGCTCCCTCACCCTCTCCCTCACCCGATCACTTTTCCTCTCATCCCTTGTAAAGTTTCGGAAAAAAACTCAGAGTGAAATAAGCGCATTGTGGGCAGCGGGGTCTTTACCTTCATGGCCTATCGATGCCTTTAAAAGGAACTTTCCCCCGTCCCGTACGCTGGTCTTCCCGCGGTTATAAAACAGAATGTGACCGATCGTAAAATGAGTCGTTTCCGCAGTCCCTTTTCGTCGTTAATGTCCGAGAGTGAAGCGGCTGGAGGAGGAGACGGGTCTCGGAAGGGTACCGGACATCGAACGGAATAGAAGCACCTGTGACGCCGACTTAACTGTTGGGTAAAAAGGTGCTATGCGTCGTTTAACGATTTAGAATAGCATTCACGGGACGTTTCTAGAGGACGGAGATGCTTCTCTTCTCGAGATGGCGATTCCATTTGAATCTCTCAGACAGTTGTCAGCAAGGACGGAGAGAAGAGAGAATTTTCTGAAGTTAACGGAATAGTTAAAATATAACGCTGCCCTTATTTGAAATATCGCAGTATGCTCAAAATGTTTTATATAATCGCTGAAGCTTTGTTAACAACTTAATGTTTGATACCGGATGTTTTATAAAGCCTTGGATATCTTTTCAAATTTTTAACAAATTGGCTAAAAAGTTGTCGTTTCTCGAAATTGGCGCAATATATTTAGGATAATTATTCAGTTTCGCAACTATTTTACACTATAAAATTTCTTTCTCTTAATCAAATGTAGCGTTAAATTTTCAAATATGACTATGCAAGTAATAGGAGATAGTTCATAGTGAACACCTTGAGAGGCTTATATAAGTTACCTATGTGTAGATTTACCACATATTCAGAGGACAAAAGCGGGACAAAACGATTTTTGTGTATGAAAAACCAGGATAATCGGGACATAACTGGGACATGCTAATTTAAATTTATTTAAAATTATACTTAAAAAAAGATGACTCGTCAGTTCTGGGATCCAGAACAAAAATCAAAGAGATTGGGAATATTTCTCCATCATTAGGCTATAATACCAGAGACATAAGTCATTTGAAATCTTAAAAATTTAAAAACATGCGCCTTAAATATATGCATACAAATATTTAACTATCAAGTTTAAGAAAGTAGCTAGCGCCAGTATGAAATTTCTGGGAGCGATGGCGACCAGGCGCCCAGCATTTATCGGGACCTCTTAATAATACTGATAATTAATGTTAGCCTTCTACAAAAACCGGACAGTAAATACGAACATTGGAGTTGAAAGACTGACCTGAGTACGCCAACTGAACCATACATCTACCAGAATAAACTTGAAATACCGCAGCATCCCGTCAAAGATAATAAATTGCACATACCTCAGCACTTGGGAAAGAACGCTGTATGTTTCCATGGAAAAGTTTTATTTCACAAGCAATGTTTCCGAGTATTTTACCATGTAACTAAATCAGGATCTTTTTCCGTGAATATATACAAGGTGCTCTGTTTTTTCAAGTGCTATTTTGGAATTCCACTCTGTATCGGCATCTTATATTAACTAGGGGCATATCTCATTTTTAAAAGCTATACGCCTGTTACGCATAAAACGTTTATACATACGTGTATATTCCCAAACTTAGTTGGAACCGATACTCTTGGTCCAAGCAAAAATACTTAACGAATAGGAGCATTAAACACCGTGTGGTCAACCCGTTTGCTGGCTAAAGAAATTCAAGAGGCGACTAAGTATAAGAGAGCTTAAAGTATGCGATGAAAAGACTACTGTTATTCATGAAGCTGCAAAGTTAGCAATTGATGAATACTTGACGTATGAAAAGATATATAATGTAGGTGATTCACCTCTTTTCTAGTGCCTTTTCACAGAAGGCGCTAGCAACAAAAGTCGAGGCTGCACAAACGGGTGTGAAAGATGAGATAGATAGGCTAAACTGGGTCGCTTGCATTAATGCCGCTAGAAATCGTAAATGCAAGTTACTCGACATTGGCAAGGGCGGTCTTCCTCGGGCTTTAAAAAGAGTTCGGATATTTCTTGTCCATTATTGTGTTGATAAGAGGACCTGGATAACTAGGGAAATAACCATCGTCTGGTATGAGAACCGTTTTGGGCCTGAATCCCTTGCCCATTGTAAATCTGTGGGCCTACCGGATGACTGCAAGACACTTTTGATATCTGAACACTGCCAAAATCTTCGGTGAAATACAATTCTTAAGCTGCTTTTTTACCACCACACTGCACCTCTCTCGTAAAATCTATGGACCATGGTATTTTATGCCCGCTTTAATTCCGTTTCAAGAACGAGTTTAAGAAACGCAAGGGAATGAAAGCGTTCTTAAAGGACTGCAATATGAAGAATGCTGTGCGGAGTCTTGCTCGTGCTAAGGATGATATTACACTGGAAATTTTTAAAAACGCTTGGCGTAACCTGTGGTCAATGTCAATGTTCACAGATGAGGAGCCTGAATCTTATTATGAGAAGATTCAAGTTTCAAACGAAAAATTGCAGGCTCCATAAAAGGCATGTATTCCGATTGACCAAAACTTGGAAGAAGGTGAGATAGAAGAGTGTATGAATGTTGACAATGTTGCCACAGTGGATCATTAACTAGGTGATGATGAAATACGTGATATGATGATGAATCCTGAGCTAGGAAAAAAATGCCTTCGACGATGATAATGATGACACTAAAATGTGGTAGAGAAAGTGTCCATTGGCACATTAATAAGCATTGCTAATGATTTAATTGACGGACAAGAGAAAAGAAGATTTATTACTATACATGAAATTTTCTGTAAAGATCCGCGATTATTATTGGTTAAACCTGATTCTCCACATACTTATGTTTTCTGCAGTCTTCTTCACTTCTTGAAAACTTTCTTTGCTTTGCAATTCATCTAGGGCAGTGGCTATTAACCTTTTTCGTCTCGCGTCCCGCTTTCTGATCTTGTATGATCCTCACGCCTCCCCTTTTATGTTCTAATACATCCACGCCCTCCTCGTTCCCCCGAAAATATTTTCTTTTAGGTTTTTTAGGGTTTTAATCAGAAAATTATTATTAATAGTAGTCAATTTTTTATGACATAGGTTTCTGAGTGAGCTGAGTTCTACTGTGTGAGTTTATACAGTGAATTCTAATCTACTTAATTTTTGTTTCGACGCACAACTCACAGCTGAATAGCTAGCGTCATTTTTTGGGCAGTCGGCAGTAACAAAAATATCCGCATAGTTCTCCACATGATATTTCTACGTATAATATGCCAATTCTATTGCACTACATCTGTTATGGAGGTGATATGTTGACAGAGCATTAGGATACCTCAGTACAAGACATATATAATCTAAACCAGGCCTCTACAAACTATGGCCCGCGATCCCATTTATTGTAGCCCTCGAGCCTGTAATTAGTCTTTGCCATGTTTTAGTAGATATAACAATCAAGCAGTGTTAGAAAAAGTTATGCATAACGTAATGAAATAACGAAATAATTTTTGAACAAGGTAACGATCAAGGTTAACGAAATTTTCAAAATAACTGTAACAAAAACAAAAAAAAATCGTTATTTCGTTGTTTACGTTTCTACTGTGTGGCATATCGTCCCTTGTTTCTCATCCCATTTATTTTCTCTCTCTTCCTCAGCGGTCTTATTAGCCCCCACGTGCAATCATACCGTCATAAAATGCACCGAGGATGGGATGATTGGGGATCTTTCTGGTCCCAACCGAAGTTGAGCTCCATTTATGTCTAATTTCAATTCATATTCGGCGAAGAAAAAATAAAAGCTATATTGTACCGGTCGAAAATTTTTCCGGAAATATCGTAATTTACCCAATTCACTAAATCAAATTATAATACAAAAATAGCTTACATTTGTATATTGTGCGCCTATATTTTTAAAAAAGTCTTCCATTTTGATACTCTGGCCCGCGAGCGTAAAATTTATGAACGAAGTGGCCCACTTGTAAAAATGTTTGGAGACCCGTGATCTAAACTGTTGTAAAATAATATTAAAGCAGGTAAATTGGATAACATTAGTAAAATATGAGATGTCGAAATTTAAGGCAAAACTGATTTTGGTCCGAAATGCTTTGCGCCCTCTCCTCCTAGAATCCACATAAGCCCCCTTAAGGGGGCGCGCCCTGCAGGTAAAGAAACCCTGATCTAGGGCCTGAAGACACTTTACTCTTTCTCTATTTCTTTCGATTTTCCCGATATCACGTCTTTAATCATGCTCTCTCTCCTATGGTAATATCCGACCAAATTCGCCCTTCTCTTTCTTATTACCTGTGCATCCATTCGCTTCTCTCCTATTCTTCTTAGCAAGTCCTCATTTTCAACCTCTCTGTCCATTTTATCTTCAGCATTTTTCTGCTTGTCCATAATTCATTCTTTCCATGTATGTTGACTTTTATGAAGCAAATACTGTAAGTAGTTCCAGATCTTCAGTTTTGAGAAAAACCGTGTCCAGTTCATCACTTTAAAGATGATTTATATTATTTTAAAGCCGCTATACATTTTCCAGAGAGAAAGAAGGAAACTTACCTAGTTCCTAAGTGTAACACGATGAATGGAATAGTAAGCTGGTAGCCAACGGGAGCAAACTTTATAACGCAATGGCACTCATTTGCTCTAAAAAAAGAACTGCCGTCAATAAAGGGAAGACCATAAGGGCAGCAGCCTACATTCTCCCAATCACTTCCCCCCTTTGCTATCCGTCGATAAACGGAAACAAGAGAGACCCTTTCTCTCTCTCTCGCTCATTTTATTGCGTCCGCGAAGCTCATATCGGGGACACCTTAGGGAGGAGCGATCGATTCCCATCTCTCCCTGTCCTCTTGTCCCTTCCACGACGGAGGTGGGCGCGTGGGAAAACAGGTCTCCCCCTCCCCTCTCCCCCCCCCCCCAGGGTGCTTTCGGAGAAAGATCTCTATAGCACTCGCAGCACACGTGCCACTCCTAGCGAAGGCCTCGACGGTCTGGAGTGACGGGGCCACTCTACCGGCGGCTCTCCTCTTTCCGCCCTCCTCTTTCACTCCCCACCGGCGGATTATTTGGGAGGAGGGCATCGGAGAGAGAGGGAGAGAGACGGAGCAAGAGGACGTGGGAAAAGGAGAGCGGATCCTCAGCGTCGGAAAGAAGGAATCGTTCGGAGATAAGCTTCTCCTTGACGGCTTTACCTGCCTCGATTTACCCGCCGTCCACCCACATGCCTCTCCTTCGTTTTATCGCGCCGCTCCACCGACAAACGCAGCCCGCCACCACGGCAGACACTAATCTGCTAAAGTATGGGAGGGAGGGAGGGGATGTGAGAGGGAGGGAATGAGGGAGGGAGGGAGAGATCGGAAGAGCGCGCGGAGACGTGGATCGAGGGAGTGAGAGAGCGGAGGAGGAGGGAATGGAGTGGCTGCGGCCTGATCGAGGTGAAGGAGAGATGAAAGAGCGGGGAAAGGAGGGAGAGATGGATGGGAAAGGGAGCGGATATGAGGGAGGGAGGAGCAATGAGGGAGGGAGGGGAAATGAGGGAGGGAGGGATAATGAGGGAGAGATGGAGAGAAAATGAGGGAGGAGAAATGAGGGAGGGGAAATGAGGGAGGGAGGGAGGGAAAATGAGGGAGGAGAAATGAGGGAGAGAAGGAAAATGCGGAAGGGAGGGAAAATGAGGAAGGGAGGATAAATGAGGGAGGGGAAATGAGGGAGGGGAAATGAGGGAGGTAGGTGAAATGAGGGAAGGGAAATGAGGGAGGTAGGTAAAATGAGAGAGGGAGGTGAAATGAGGGAGGGGAAATTAGGGAGGGAGGAGAAATGAGGGATGGAGGAGAAATGAGGGAGGGAGGAGAAATGAGGGAGGGAGGTGAAATGAGGAAGGGAGGTGAAATCAGGGAGGTGAGATTAGGGAGGTGAAATTAGGGAGGTAGGGGAAATGAGGAAGGGAGGAGAAATGAGGGAGGGAGGTGAAATGAGGAACGGAGGGGAAATGAGGAAGGGAGGTGAAATTAGGGAGGGAGGAGAAATGAGGGAGGGAGGTGAAATGAGGGAGGGAGGTGAAATTAGGGAGGGAGGAGAAATGAAGGAGGGAGGTGAAATGAGGGAGGGAGGAACGAGTGGATTTTCTCTCTCCTTCCGCGCCTCGATCCCGCGATTTAAGCGGGCACTTGGTGCACTTCCGAGGCCGCGACGACGGCGCCGTTTTTTCACGGATTGCGTCAAATCTGAGCGCGTGTTGCGTACGAGGGGTGTATCGGAGGGAGGGAGGGATGGGAGAGAAAGGTGGGAGGGAGAGAGGTACCAAATGCGGCATGTAATTACATGGAGGCGAGGACATGGGGTTAATGGAAGGATATCGAAGGGGGTGAATTGTATCGTTGGTAACGTTTTTCTAGCCAGGTGAATAAGAGGTGTGTCGCGGCATGGAGCGCATTTTAACGAGCAGATTTTAATTACCTTGAAAAGAGTTCAGCGATAAATTAAATTACTGCTCAAGATGCCGAGGGGCAGAATTTGCGCCATAAAGTATGCATTGCGTCCCAAAAGCACTCGATCAAAATTAACGAAGAATAAAACATAAGTATACGAAGTACACGCACACACACACGTGGTGCTTTCTTAGGTAAACGAACGCAAAATGGAGACTCCTCATCAGGAGTTTATTTATGTACGTTGGTTCGTTTTTTTAAACAAAATCGGATTTCCAAGTGCTGAGAAATATTCGCACCTATTTCGGCAAGGAGCGACCTCTCCATCCAGCGACATCGTGGTACAGGATATGTCTGAAAACCGGGAGTGTACTGGGTTGATAGATAAGAGTCCAACCAAATAAAATTCAGGAGAATTCTAAATGTATCAGGGAAACCCTTCGACTGAGACCTAGAAAGTATTTGAACTGCCACAAGGAAATCTAGTTAGTAAATTCATGCTCTACTTTGTGGAATTTACTCACGATACATATAAAAATGTACTAAATATCTTGCTCGAATATTGCCGTCGAAAATAGTTAATTTTTATCTGAATTGTGCAATCTCGTTAGAAAGCCCATAGAATGTAAAAAAAAGACTTCGACAGCTGTCTACTAGGACTCGATTTTGGTGACTTCTGAGCCCAAAGACAAATCACGCCGTTTAGGCGGGGGAATATGACGAGAAATTGATTTTTGCTTGGATAAACTTCTTGCACCAAACGAAGGCCGTGTTTAAAGTGTATTTACACTTTCTTAAAAACAGGAGTTAGTATGTATAATAGAGTAAATAAGGTATGTTACTTGTTAAGCTGTCTTAATTCTTCATTTAATTTGATCGAGAACTTTTGGTGTATTATTGCTCTTCTTTGTTGGCATTTCATGCTAAAGTCAAGCTTCATGACTGTAATTGGAAGTAATAATCGAGAAATAATTGGAGTTCTACAGCGTTGATCGTAACTACTAAAACTGACACCTAGAAAACACACATCGGAAAATTTGTTAAAATTTCACGTTATTTTATAGATGTTATTTTAAGTATCATATTAGAAAACTATTTGTATAATTTGTTAATAACTATTTTTGGAGTTCAGTTGTCATTTATCTCAGCAGACATTCATTTACGGATTATTATTGCATATTACATTGATACTTTGGAAATAATTGGTTTTATTTACCACTGTACAATGTGGATTAATACTTCATTTTCTCTTAGTAAAACTATTGGCAGTTGAACACATCACAAATACATATTTTCAAAAGGTTTCGAGTCTATGGAGCACGTTTAAAGTATGATGCCTATATAGCAGTTAGGTTAAATACTGTGAAACGTTGCCGTCTTCGAAGAGGTGAAATACAGCCAGTGGTATCAAGTGCAGGGCAGCGCTGAAATAGATATTTTCTAGTAAATACACCAAAAACTAGACGCCAAAAGACAAAATTTCAGTAGATATTTATCGTAATATGTCGTACATTATTATCATAATAATTAAAACATGCTTAGAAACATCTAATAATAGTCATGCGATTATATTGTCTTTCGTTCAAAGTAGGTAGGAATCTTTTAATAATCGAACGACGGCGAAATTCCGCAAGACATTCGAAATTACAATACGACTGAAGCCATTATGAACGGTTGACCGGAATTCCTTCTGTGAGAAATTCTATCTTATATGGCTGCGAAATTTGGGAGAGCCATATGACATGCATCTTGGCAAAGGACAAATTTTAAAGCGATTAGAAGATAATGCGTGTATTTACAATGTAAGCATACCTTATTTTAAACAAGTGTTTGTCAATCAATGAGAATGGTGAATATGAAAAGGTCGACTTTTTTTCCGTGATTACGGATGGTGAACCTTTGGAATGCAGAGCATCTCACCGCATTCACACCATCTTAAATGATACACAAAAAATAACAACATTTAAATACATACTTTAAATGAAGATCGACGTTGTTACACACTAGTTAATCGTGTATAAGAACTAATTATATTTGTATGTACTACTTTCTACTTATTTACCTCTATTTAGTTTTATTAATAAAATAAATTTATTTTTATTCGGCGTTTTGACAAAAAACAAGTATGGTGGTTAGAAAAAGTTTAAGTACAATGCGTAATACGACATTTTGTTTCTGGAAAGATTGCACGTAAGTTCGTGCTGGTAGCATGTTCATTAAAATATCTCCCGAATAATGTCTATCAGATTTTACTATACCGTTTATTCTTCAAAAATGACTGTATATCATGGTTGCTAAAACTGCAGAACGTCATTTTATTCCCATATATATATATATATATATATATATATATATATATATATATATATATATATATATATATATATAAATACCGCTGACGCATATTTTACTCCCAATTGTGCTTACTTAATTATTTTGGTTTATGCACAATAGATATGCGCAAAATTACCTTATATGCGAAATACATTGGTAGTCTGAGGGTTAAGGGAGCTATAGAGAATGAAATGGTTGAGCTTATACTATAAATAGCAGTTCGTACAGCCGTAAAACGGTCGAGCGCATTTCAGGGTCAAAGGCGGCACTATCAGAGATCATTCGCTGTTCGTTTGCATAATTTACTCCAGACACCGTCCTCATTTTGTTGAAATGCATAGTTAACTTAATCCTTTTATCAGTAGACGATTTATCCAGTTTATGTATTCAACAGACAAATTAGCTGATTGCGCTAAGCCAAATTTGTATTTATCATACAGTCATGTAGATAATTAGTTTTGAAACTACGAGGAAAATTCACAATGTTCAAGAACAAGCAATTTAAAAAATATGCTTGCCTCAGGTATCTCCAAGAGCCACAACAAGGTTAAACAAGTAGGAAAAGTATACTTCATAAATGGAGTACATAGAGATTTCAAAGGCGTTCCTTGTGAGAATTGCGTATAAAACGGTATGAAAAGTTTGAGCGGTTCTTAAATTTTTATCTCTGAAACTATACGTCGGAATTATATGATCCCTCGGACTATTTTTGTAGTAAATGTTTTACTCTATCCGAATCAAGTTCTTAAAGTATAGGTACCTCACAGATCATTTAAGAGATGGAGTGCCGGTGGTGTAATGGTTAGGACGCTGGCTGCTACACGCCTGCTACACGCCTGCTACTCGCCTGCTACTCGCCTGCTACTCGCCTGCTACTCGCCTGCTACTCGTCTGCTACTCGCTTGCTACTCGCTTGCTACACGCCTGCTACTCGCCTGCTACTCGCTTGCTACTCGCCTGCTACTCGCCTGCCACTCGCTTGCTACTCGTCTGCTACTCGCTTGCTACTCGTCTGCTACTTCGAAGGGCAGTGGCTACAAATCCTGCGGAAGTAGGATTTTTTCTAAGGTCACCCGGCCCCCTGTTTGTGTGGTTTGAAGAGACCGCGCAAATTCAACGTTTCGTCCTTCGGAAGGGAAGTTAAGCCGTTTGCCCCTTGATGCTCTTCGTTAAGAGTAGGCTAATTAAGGCTCCGGGTTTCCCTCCTCCCTTGTGATCGTGTTCGGTGTGGAAGGAGTTACGGCAATAATAATCCAAGAGGTTGATTAACCAAAAATACACAGACACACAGATCATATAAGAGCATGGGAAAGAAAAATGAGTATTTTCAATTATTGTTCGCCGATAGATGTGTGTAAACAAAATATGTGACATTATGCTTGGGATTTTCTCGATTTTTTTTCTTCGAAACTATAAGTTGTAATTATGTGGCCACGGGGTCTTTATGTGGTAAATGCTGTCCTCTATCCGAATGCATTTTTTAATAGCTTCCTTACAGATATAATATAACAGGGGTGGCCAAACTTACTAATCCTCGGAGCCGCACACGGTAATGTTCAGATGTTCGAGAGCCGCATGGCACGGTCTGTGCTCATAAATTTGCGAACAGTAAAACATAACCTGTATCTGAAGCAATTCAGATATAACGCATGTCCCTTGGGCATTCCAAACACGCCTCTAGTCACAACGTCATTATGATCTGTAGAGAAAAACGTTGACACATCTCTGAATGGAAATTTAAACGAGCCGCATACTAAGTTAAAAGAACCGCATGCGGCTCGAGAGCCGCGGTTTGGCCACCCCTGTAATATAATATAAGATCTAGGGAGAGAAAAAATTTTTTATTAAATTGTTGCTTGACGGGAGCCATTTAACGAGATACGAGTAGGTTGACGTTTATTTAATTGCCTATATAAATTGGAAGTTATAATTGACAGATGCAGATGAAAATCAGAATCTGTCGATAAATTTCAATAATATAATTAAAATCCGCCAAGTAGTTTCTGAGATTAAACATGCGGACGGACGGGGGCGACGTGCGATCCGCTACTACCGCTTCGCTGCTAAAGAACGCCTAAAACCCATATGCGCATTTCGTCTACAAAGCAGTCGTCTTCAGTTGTAATTCACCGAAATTAAATTCTAACAGAACAACTTTTAGAATCTATTTTCTTTGTAGCCGAAATGCGCATATGGTTTCCTTTAAACCTTTTTGTGACTATTGAAGATAGCTGAGGCAAGTACACACATTTTTTAAATTGCCTGTTCTTGAATTTTTTTAAGCCATAAGACGAGTTCGATAGTTCTCTGTTGGATTCACCATGTTGTCAAATCTGATCATTAAATCAAATCTTGAATCGATTCTTTATACCGGAAAGGCTGTTACTGGAATCACATTGAATATATTATACTTAATATTAATTCGTAAGATTTTTTATTTTCACGTTTAATTGTGTACTCTAGAACCTAATTATATTCACAATGCACTTGCAGTATCTTGGGTGTTGCTAAATGAATAGTGTAATTAACTATTTACTTTGAGATATTATTTTTTCGCCTTTTCAAATAATGCCGATGGACACTAGAATTGATTCGTAGCGCATACTTGCGTAATATTCATCTTTCGTTACATTATGAGCCAATTGAGAAGTGTTCACAACTAATGATGTAGTCTTTTATTCATTCAGAAGTTAACATATCTTAAATGGCAAATAATCAGAAGGTTTAAGTTAAAAATTATATTACAATATATAAACAAAATTTTTGTGTTTGAAATATAACTGCAAGTGTATTTATGTCAAACGTTTCACAAAATATTTTTAACTGTTCGTTCGCCGAGAACCCCGCCGACCGCAAAAGCGTGACCGGCAAGTAAATATAGTAATTAGGGAATTGGGTTCGTATCCCAAATATGCAGTAATGGGTCATTGCGCGAAGTTATTATCGTACTGACGAGCGTCGGACAGATACCAAAAGAAAAGCAGTGAGAAACCTAAAGAGAGAAAAAGAAGCCCATGGGAAAATTTTATCTCGCCGTGAATGATGCAGCAGGCAATCTAAATAAATTGGGGATATTTGAGAAGGATGTTGGTTGTAATCGAAAGAATGTGATCTGAAGTTGTTATACATTTTCTATAAATTTCTATACAGGAAGCTACTCTAAATTCAATGATTCCCTTTAAGTTGATGCAACTTTCCTTGAATAGATGAATTTATTACTTTCTCCTATGGTTCTTTTGTCGCCTTAACGATCTTCGCTTATGTCTTTTCTGTTAATTGTGGTTTCTTAATGTATTTAGAGTGGTTTCCCACTAAAAATATATATGTATGACAAAACAACGATTAAAATTATAATTATCGCTATAGACAGAACACGCTTAATCATTTTAGATTAGTAAACAAGTTGATCGAAACGGAACTTATGATGCCAAATTTCCACATAATTATTTTAAATTAAATGTGGTGCTGCAATGACTTATACAGCCATACCTCGCCTTGCGCGACCCCGTTTTAAGCGGATTCGTTATAGAACGAAGCAGGCCCACGTCTACCAGGTGTCCAAAAAGCAAGCACGACCGACAATTGAGGCGGCCTAACCATATATAAGAAATTCCATTTCTTACAGGTATGCGGATTTTAGATTTGGATCCCCATTTAGGGCCACGATGCGGCACACGCATGATACGAAAAGAAACCTCCACTACGGCACACCGTTTTTATCACTCGAACGACGACGCTTTGACATTATTATTTCTAAAGAAAGGTGACTTTTCGAATAAAACCTCGTCGATTTATTTAGGATTTCATTCACACCGGAAATATTTGCATTTTTGCCTGAATATCATGAAATTTTTAGTTGTCTCCACCACTTGAAAATTTACCGATGAAGATAAGTGATGGAAAAATCTACAGATTTGCATCTGGCGTTGATGGATGGAAGCCGGCAATAAGCTGCTTTTTCAGGTTGACGGCGTATTTTATAAACATTACACTTGGGGTTTCGCGTCCATGGACATATAGACCCCGTTTTGCGCGAATTTCGTAATAGTAGTAGTAATTGATTTTTTAAGTGCGTCGACTGCTATGGTTATGCACGAACCCAGAAATTAACTTCGGGGGAGGGGGGAGGAGGTCTGCGGCCGAAAAGCAATTCCCAGCAATTGATTATATAAAAGTCTTATTCAAATAATATAAACTCATAACGTTTTTAGTTCTCATAACTCAACGCAGCAAAAGAGAGCATAGCAAGAGGAAACGTAGCAAGTTTGTAGCGTGGTTATCGCAGATTCCACAAATATCTGTATACCAGGGGGGGGCTCCTGACCCCTCCCCTGGGTACGTCCTTGATTATGGTCATTGCACTGTCATCAACTGGACATACACACAGAAGGGAGGAGGGACCCGGTGCCGACATTAGCCTACTCTTTACGAAAAGCACGAAGGAGGCCGACTTCTTAACGTCCCTTCCGAAGGACGGTACGCTGAATTTGAGCGGGCTCCTCAAACCACACAAAAAGGGGGCCGGGCGACCTCGAAAAAAATCCTACTTTAGCAGGATTCGAGCAGCAGGCGAGTGTTAATTTCGTTTAGCGCGAAATTTTCAGGAACATATCCGTCGCGTAAAGCGAGGTATGGCTGTATTGGCATTAATAGCTTTTAAATCACCGCGGATGAGCTGCTCTTTGTGTTCCCAAATTTCATAATTTAGCGTTATAAAATACTACAGATATATTCGAACGGAAAACTATTTTGAATACGCGTATTTGTGTGGTAAGCATAACGCGTGTATGTATGTACCAGACCAGGGCTCTCCAAACTATGCCCCGCGACCCCATTTAATGTGGCTCTCAAGCCTGTAATAAGTCTTTGCCATATAACAATCAAACAGGGTTAGAAAACGTTATCCGTAACGTAACGAAATAATGAAAAAAAATTGATTAACGTAATGAAAAACGTTAACGAAATTTTCAAAATAACTGTAACGAAAAACGTGACGAATACGAAAAAATCGTTATTTCGTTATGTTTACGCTTCTACTGTAGAAAGTTTTCCCGGAAAAATCGTAACTTACCTAATTCACTAAACCACATTTTAATACGAAAATAGCCAGCATTTGTATATTGTGAGCTCATATTTTCAAAAGGTTTTTCATGTCGATTCTCTGGCCCGCTAGCATAAATTTATTGACCAAATGGCCCACTTGTAAAAATGTTTGGAGACCCCTGTACTAGACTATACCGAATCCGAATCAATAATAGTCGTTGCAATGGTAAGACTCGTAATAAGTGATAAAAACTGCAAAATTGCCAGTATTTACGCGAAATTTGGATAAATACGATCGATAAGCAAAATTCTACGGTAAAAATTAGAATATCCATTTCTTTCCTCAGAGAATATTACAAATCCCGCTCTACAATTCTAAGAGGTTTTAATGTGCTAGAGAATATTACCCTGCGCGATGGATTTCAGATTTCCCATGTAAATCAAATGGGAAGGATAGTTCCTTGAATCGAACACGATATTTTCAATCATCGCAACAAAAACTATCCTCGAGAGCTCGGCACAAATAGCAAGAGATTTTCCCCGAGCAAAGGCGTAACTGGGAGTTATGGTGCCAATGGCAAAATGTTTAGGAAACGCCTTTTATTATATAGAATATAATTTTTTCATGCGTTTTGATAAAGAATAATAGTGTTTTTATTAACAATAACTTCGGCATTTTGGTATCGAATTCATACTTATTTATAGGGAAATAAACTTTGGCGCCTTTTGCTAGCGGCGCCTATGGCAAATGCCACCTTCGCCATACCCTAGTTATGGCACTTCCCCCGAATGTTATGAAAATCGGTCTATTAGTTCAAAAGTTAATATGAGGGAACCGACAGACAGACACAGTGAAGAAAGAATAAGCCTATTTCCATTCTGGAAAGTAGGCTAAAATTACATGCAACGCATTACTTATCTACTCTTTTAGACAAAATGAAAGAAAATGAACGTTTTTGCCCATTTCTACCTGTGTTGCAGTAGTGATATCACACCAGATGGAGCAAGATACCTATAGAGTTCATAATCGTATCATCTAGTCAGGGCTGCCCCTTTACTGGAAGCAAAACATGGACTTTACCCTGTAACTCGTAAAAATTACATCCATGTAAGAATAGGTATATTTCCATAAGTTATGAAGCACACCAAATATTCATTTCTATATTTACTGATTTTTTGATGGAATGCAGAGTTTTACAGAAAATCGCAGAAAAATTTCGCTGTTAAGTATTTAGAACAGACGAATTTACTCTAAAGTTATATATTTGACGAGATTTATCGATGAACATGACAAAAAAGGCATATCTGGCTCGTATAGCTCAACCGAAACTGCAAATTTTCAATTATATTAAAGTAAGTGGTTATAATGGCATACTCGGGTCACATCACTCAATCTAGGGTATCATATTACCTATGATAGAACTTCAAGAAACCTGGTATTTCGGAAGAATTTGAATGCTGAGAAATTATAATGAATTTGCTTTTTGTCACTTTATCAGAATCAGTGTCTTACTGAAAACAAAAAAGAAATTTTAGTTTGAATGATGTGGTGGGGAATTTCTTCTCGAATAAATTGTGGTATCTCTCCCGTTTGTACACGAGTAATTCCTCTTTAGTTGATGAAGCAAGAAAAGGCAAGAAGACGGAGGAAATTGGGGGTTCATTCAACTACAAGCTTTATTATTTTACCCAATAGTTGATAGAAGTTATTATCATTACTGTAACGCTTAAAATATAACTATTTTCAATCCATTCCATTAGATCACATTATTTGAACGTGTGGAACTTGCCGTAATGATGAATTTTATCACGATACACAAGAAACACCTATAACGTATCTTTCGCTTTCTCGGGCTTTTTGAGCGATTAAACAATTGTTCTTTAGTCCTTGATTCAGCGCTACTTTTAACCGAATTTCTAAATATAACATTATTTTGTAGGATTTTACCCCATACCACTGCCGTGCTCTGCCTACTAGCAGCAAAATCATTATTCTTACGAGAGAAGCTGTGAGAAAATATTTTCCGCGAGGAAATACGTATTAGTTCAAGTAGTGACACTATTATTTGGGCTAGAATCGTACGGATATGAGAAAGTTTGTGAAATGTACGTAGCACCGATTTTTAATATTTTAACGGAGAGCAGCGCACCGCATAAATTTAAGAAGGTTCACGAACGGAATAATTCTTTCTGGGAGACTGCAATTTCTTATTCAATTTCTGAACTTCGATTTAAAATATCCTCCTCCGTTTCGAATTCGAACAAAGCCAAAATATGCGACTTAAATATATTTACCTAGTTATATTAAGGAATACAAACGAAAATTGGTCCGAATTGTAATATTTACGCTCCAGCACATAACAAACAAATGCCAAACTCGAAGAAAAAACTGCTCCCACTCAAGAACTACCTCAGAAGGAATAACAATAATCCGCAAAGGAGAAATTCCCGAAAATAAATTGAGCTAAAACGAAAAAGCGAAATGAAGAGGCGAAATAAATCCAACACCCGAAGAACGAGTTTCGCTAATTGAGAGGAACATACATCCCCCGTCTCTCCTACGACTCCACTACAAAACGAACAAATCAAAATTCCTTTTTGGTGAAAAGGGAGCCGGCTCATTAATTGGGTATTACGCCAAGAATTTGCTCTACCCAAAAAAATGGGCATTTAACCACGAGCTAAAGAACGTAGCGTCGATGTCAAGAACGGACGGAGGGCTGAAGTGAGATCGGAGAGATATGGGGTAAGAGGAGTGGGACGGGAGGTTAGGTCGCGATGTAGCCTCTCCGTTCAAAGGGCAGATCCAAATGTAGAGGAAGGGAGGGGTCCCACTCTCTCTCTCTCACACACTCTTTCTTTCTGCTAAGTCGACGTGGAAATGTCGTCCGAACACGGAGAAAGCACGTTAGTGAAGACTCTCCTCTCTTGAAGGATGAGTCAGGTGGGGATGAGGTGTGGAGGAGGAGGGGAAATGCTGCGTGGCACGAGGTGAGGCCTAGCGATGGAGGAGGGGGAGAAAGAAGGCCGGAGTAATAGCGAGGGCAGCTAATTTCCGGGCATCACCTCGACGATGCCGGCTCCTCTTTTGAAGTCTGGGTTCCGTCCCCCTCCTCCTCGCCCTCCACGCCGCACGACCCTTCCTCATCCCCACCCCATTCGCCCCTCTGCCTCCCTCGACGCCCCCACCTCCCCGACACCTTCTCACCCACACACCTGTGGAAGAAATCTTACGCGCCGGGCGGGGACGGAGTCACGGCCGAGAGGGGAAGGCGAGGAGGGGAAGGAGGAGAGAAGGGGGTGGTGGAGGGAACGGGTCTCCCCGGCGGTCGCTCCCCAGTCAAAGCGACTCCTTCCTCCCATCCTATCTTCCCCGTGGCGTCTTCCTTTTCTTGCTGACCCCCACCACCTCATACCTCGCGTCCTTTCTTCGCCGCCATTGTCATCGCGAGGAACAGAAAAGGGGAGGAGCCGTGATATTCTGCCCCCAGAGGGACATTGGCAAAGGAAACGCCGGAGGCAGCAGTATCTAGCTGAAAAGATAATGTACATCGAGGGAAATATTCCTAGGGGTGAAACTTGACCCTGAGAAGAAATGTTTTGGAGAATTATTTAAGAAGAGGAGTCAAAGCCGAAATATGACTTATATAAATCTTCTTGCGACCCACTGACTTTACCGGTTCATCGAAATTACAAGGTAATTCTATTAGGATTGAAGTTACGTTGTGATAGGTGAACTGGTACCACAGACAGGAAAATTGGCAAATGCCAAAAATGGCCATTTCCCTGTATCTCCACGTCATTTTTATCCATTGACGATTTCAAGGGAAAATAGCGTCCAATGCAGAACGTTACAAAGCTACATTTTGGATATTCTCCAAAATGTTCGATAATTCATATCCATTCCAAAGGAGATGGAGATTCGCCGTAGAATGCAATCAATAAACTTTTTAAATGGAAAATATATCACTATCAATACTTCGTAAATTTGACGTTCAAGATCCATTGTTTTTTCTACCGTTTTATTATCATATGAGTTTCA
This sequence comes from Tanypteryx hageni, assembly GCA_028673005.1. Classification (NCBI taxonomy): domain Eukaryota; kingdom Metazoa; phylum Arthropoda; class Insecta; order Odonata; family Petaluridae; genus Tanypteryx; species Tanypteryx hageni. The sequence goes on from CM054120.1 coordinate 40,105,834, forward strand.
TTAATTTATAACTGGATTTTTGCCATGATGTGAAATATAATCCATATTTAATTTCGTAAATTCTTCCTACGTTTGAGCCATCATAATATGGATTCAAACTTTCTGAGGCTGTGGAATCATGTTCAAATTTTTTCCCGGAATCCTAACCAAGAGGATATAAGACAAATTATAATCAGTCTCAGTCTTTCACGGAACACCATCAAGCTTTCGCGAAACCCTCGAGTTCCACGGAACACAGTTTGAATGCACGTGATACAGAGGAATTCAGACTACATACATATGCCAGAAAGTGATGCAGGATATAAACCTAAAGTTTCCTAAACCAAATCTTCTCATAGGGCCAAAATGTTTCTGAGATGAGTCGTACATTTCCTTTAATTCTAAACCACTTGCTTTCGTTATTTCAAATATATTCTTCATAAAAACCTCGAACAAGCTGTAGAAAAATATAACCGTAAAAATACGTGCAAAATGGATAAATTTATAAAGGAACAAAGTGAAGCGTTTATTTGAAGTAGATTGGCGAGAATTCACTCCTGCACGGTTTTATTCTAAAGAGAAAAATTTGTAAAACGTGATGGTTTCGCTCTTGCGCGAGATTACAATAGGTAACGCGCTCAAGACGTGTTTTGGTGGTTCTCGGCGCATGTCATTGTTCAGCTGTTTCTCATCCGTCTCTCCCATAAGACATAAATTTTCTTTGAGAGAGTTTTTTCTTTAAATCCACCTCGATCACCAGCTGACGATCATCATGGAGAAATATTAATTATTTAGCAACTGAGTTTAAGCACCAGCGCATGGCTAGAAAGGAGTATATACTATGAGTTACTAGAGATTGATTCAATATAAAATCGGCAAGAAAAGGGACGCTATCGTAAATTTATGACAGCATTGACAATTAGGTTCTTGGTAAGACTATATTTTTAATCACTGAGTATTTATAACATGCCTATATGAAAAATCCTCTCTACTCAATTACTATAGATATAATATATCCCACTAGGGAAGCCTTAACTTTGTGGAATTCCGTAATGTGGACTAAATAAGACAACAAAATATGTAACGATTCCGCTATATTAATCAATGGCACGAACAGATTTCGGCATAATTACATCATCATCAGATGAATATACCGCAAATTGTACAGTGAGACGATAAAAAGCAACCAATGAAGTTAGAGAGAAAGGAATTTCATCCAAATTAACCAATAAACACAAAGAGAAAGAAGTTGCATGCATAGTAGCCAGTAAAAACAAATAAAAAGTAACCAAGAACTGATTACCAATCAGAGGTGAATTTTGGGGAGCACCATCGGAGATGGGACAGGTAAATGGCCAACGGTTGATAGCAGCGGGGAGTGGGAGGACAAGAGATGATTATTGACTAACGTGTGAAAATTTTGCATGTGGTGAATTATTTCAATTTGTTCCGTATAATTTAATTTGGGTACTTTATTGTGGAAGTGTACAACCTAGACAATAAAATCCGATGAATGATTGTTTTTGATAAGATGTTTCGCAAAGTTCGAATTATTGTCGTATTTTCACCATTAAATATTCATTCAAGAAGTTTCGTTGAATACAGGTATATCTCGCCATTCGCTGTTTTGCTTTTCCTCGGTGACACCAGTAATGATGAGTTTTGCCTTCTCATAGAATCATTTTTTGCTCTTTCGCATTCAAAATAATGGAGAAAGCCTTTTGTATGAGTATTGTAATTAAATAGATGATCATAGCAAGTGAGTGCAGAGGAAGTCAACGAAAATGTTCTATAATCCACCAGGAAAGTCTTGATTTTGTGAAAATTCCATAATTCAGAACAAATAAGACAAAAAACTATGTAACAACTCCACTTTATTAATCAATGGCACGACCAGGCCCCGACGTAACTATCCTATTTTTCTTCATCTGTCCTGACATGTTCGTCTCATTGATTAATGAATCGGAATTGTTGCATGGTTTTTGTCTAGTTTGTTCTGAAAAATATTCCACGTATACGTCCGGGTTTGTTTTCATCGGAGAGCAACGAAGAGTTTTTGCGGATATCTGCCGGGGGATTATGTTGCCGACGATCTCCCGAAGGTGACTGCATCGAGCCTAAGAAACAGTTAACAACGACGGCAATATTGAAGATCGATAAGACTGCAAATTAACTGTGATTCGGTTAAGGAGCGAAGGTTGACTGATTCACGAAAAGGAGAAAGAGAAGCATTGACTCACCGATAGCTCCACACGTAGACATTTTTCAAGCATTAAAAACAAAAAAAAGCTCCTGATCACAGCATTCCTCTTCATCTACTACCTCCAAGTAACATCCTTCTCAAACATCTCCATCGTCAAAATCTTAAGTCTGCCCATTCTATCTTTCATGGCGAGTGAAATAAAATTAATTTCTATTTTTCTCTCCCTTAGGCTACGTTCCCCTATCGGTCTAATAGTTTCTATGTCCTATGGTTGTCAATACAGTAAAAAAAATGCGCCACGGTCCATTCTCGCAGATGGAGGAAACGAACCTTAATTTTCCAATTAATTTATTTACTTGAGGTCTGCAAAGCTCTCCTGGAACGTAACCCCCGCGAATGACGAGGTTTATCTAGTACGAAGGCTTCCACGGCGTGCTGTTGATATGGTGGTGATTTCCGGGAATCTGCCGTGTTGATCCATTTCCTGGACAATATTTCGCCGACGTTCCAGTCGGCTTCTTCAGGTATTTATAATTTAATGTAAGAGACTATAACATGCTTCCCTCTCACAAGATTTATCGTATTGTATTGTGTTCGTACGATATAGCATTGAATAGTAAGTGATAGAAAAAAGAATCAAAAATTGATTATTAATGTTGCAATACATGAACTGATTTGCCATAAAAATCTAGTAGCCTCTTGGAAATTTAGAACAAAATATATTTTACTGATTTGGTATTCTTTGAGTAGATAAAGCTAAAAAAACACATGATTTCTGTTCTAACAAAATAGTATTCCCATGCTATTCAAAATGTGGTACTAGTGCCACCGGAAACACCTCAGAGGGATACCAATAAAATTTATTTTGTGTTTCAAGGCAAGTTGATTGAACTACGACAAGGAGCGTGAGAACCAATAAATTAATAAAAATATCCAGGAGGTATATAGAAATGGCATAGGATGGCACTGCGATCCATAGCTCCACTTGCCACGGGATAGCTACACAACTAAAAAAACTCTTCGGTAACTAATTATAAAATTAGTAGAATTTAGTCTGAAGGTCGAAGTAATAATGACAATGGAGTCAAGTTGTAGCAAATGAGCGTTATATTTTATTCTCTAAGAATATATGAGTGAATATGTAGCGCATTTAAATTATATTACCCGTGGTAATAAAATTTAATGATTTGGCACCGCGTACAATCACATGCATAATTCCTATCTCAATCATGACTCATAAAAAGGTTACTTTACTATGCTTTTCATAGGAATATAGTATTGCCAACGTGAAAAATATCCAAACACTAACCTATAGAAATAGCATTTTAGCATCTATGACAAATATTCATTTATTATTTGGAAAAGCCTATCAGAATTTGATGCGTGATAGCGTTCATCGTTTACTGAAAAGTAATTTTTCCCTTCTGCTTTCTTGGAATAAATCAAACAAATACCATAGTTTCATGGCAATTGCAGATTTTGGAGATTTTTTCTGTTTTCCTTAAGTTTTTCTGCGAAAGGGACAAAATTTTAAGCGATTATTTCGATTACGAGTAATTACTCTAAAAATTTAGCATTTTATTTGATAAAATAATCCGACCAATAAAGATAGAAATTTTTTGTGGAATGCTGCATTTTGGTAAACTTGGACGGCAGGCCGTAAACAAAAATATTCGCAGATGAATACATCCCGCAAATTAAACTTTTCAGCTACACTTATTGTGTATTGATCAGCTTCTTCCTTGGATAACCTTTAGTTTATGTTGGTTAGATAAATGGAAGCAGATAGAGCAAAATTCAAGAGGCGATACGGCGGAGAAGAACATGGCGAAAAAGAAATAATAAATGATAAACGGGCGAAGAACGGAGAGGAAGGGTTGAGAGAGAGAGAGAGAGAGAGAGTAGGAAAAGGAAAGAGAGAGAGAGAGAGTAGGAAAAGGAAAGAGAGAGAGAAGGGAGGAGGAAAGAGGGAGGAAGAGGAGGGAGAGGGGGACAGGAAAGGGAGGAGGAGACGGTGATGGAGACAGAGGATGAAAGAGATAGAGCAGAGATCTCGAACTCGCGGTCCGCGTAGAACATTACGCAAATTCATCATCATCATGTTGCTGTCCGAAGACAGGTTTTAGCTGAATCGCTGCCTCCATCTCTCTCTCTCTCCCTAGAAGCCTCTTTTATACCTCTATAAGTATTATATTCCTGCTTTATATTCTCTAATATTCCTATTCTTTTTCTCCCTCTTCCTCTTCTTCCGATAATTTTGCCTTCTAAAATCGTCCTTTGTAAACACTGTCTTCTCAATATGTGCCCTATCCAATTTGCTTTTCTTTTCCTGATTGTTTTATTAGCATCCTTTCTTCTCCCACCATTTCTAACACTTCTTCGTTTCTCTTCCTCTCTGTCCATTTCACTTTCATCACCCTCCTCCATACCCACATCTCAAAACTTTCTAAATATTTTTCCCCCTTTCTTCTTACCGTCCACGTCTCCACACTATAAAGAGCTATGCTCCATATGCAGCATTTTGCTAATTTCTTCCTTGTTCCTAATTTATTTTCTTGCTTGTGAGAATCTCCTTCTTCTCGTTAAATGCTGCTTTTGCCATTGCAATCCTACTTCTGATGTTCTGTGCACTACTTCCATCCTGCGCTAAAATACTGCCAAAATATTTGAAACTACTTACTTGTTCCAATTTTTGGCCATTTACCATTATATTTAATTCTTTATGTTCCTTTGAAACCACCATGACTTTCATTTTTTCGGCATTGATCTTCATTTCATATTGTTGGCCAACCTCCACTAGTCTGCCTGTCATCCTCTCAAGTTCTTTCTCGTCTTCTGCTATTAATCCTTGATCATCTGCATATTTAATGGTGGTAATACTTTCACCTCCTATCTTAAATCCTTTCTCTTCCATCAACGCTTCTTTTGTTATTGTTTCTGCATAAATATTAAATATCGCTGGTGAAATAGGACAACCCTGCCTCACTCCCCTCCCTATTGAAGTACTTTCTGTTTCTTCTCCTTCAACCCTGACTCGAATCTTTTGATCAAATTAAAGGTTTTTAAGCAGTCTTTTATCTTTCTAATCTATTCCTATTTTATTTAAAATACCCAACATTTTATCCTATTTCACTCTGTCAAAAGCGTTCTCCCAATCTACAAAACAAAATTACATGTCTTTATTGACTTTTAGCGCTCTTTATATCATCATCCTCATACATCCTATAGCATCTCTAGTCCTTCTTCCTCTTCTGAAACCAAACTGATTATCTTGCAGCTCCTTTTCTATTTGACCTTCAATTCTTTTGGTTATTATTCTGGTTAGAACTTCAGCTGTATGAGAAATTAAACTAATAATTCTGTAATCCTTACAACATTTTGTATTGTCCTTTTTCTCCAGTGGTACCATAACAACATCTAAAAAATCTTCAGGCCATATGCCAGTATCATATACTTGGTTAAAGAATTTTGTAAGTTGCTTAACTGCTTTCGACCCCAAAACCTTAAGAACGTCCACTGGTATATCATCACTCCCAACAGCCTTCCTTCTTTTCGTGCCATCAATTGCTCTTTTAACTTCAGACTCGAGAATACTTGGTCCTAGGTGGTCTTTTTCACATCCTCTTTTTCATTTAATTCAATATTTCTTGGCTTTCTTTCTTTGCCATACAGCACCTCAATGTATTCTTTCCAGACATTCTTTACATTGTCTGGCTCGGAGACTATTTTACCACTTTTGTTCATGATTCCTTTACGTCCTATCTTTCTTGCCTTTTTCTTGAATAGTTCCCTTGCTTTGCTATACATGAGGTCTGTTCTACAAATTCTTTCACACTCGACAATCTCCTCGCATTTCTCATTTATCCACTGTTCTCTGGCTTTATATGTTTCCCTTCTTAAAGCATTATTTAATTCTTTGGCCTTCTTCAGTGTTTATGTTCTTCCACTTTCTCCGTTCTTCCATTTTTGCAGCATGCTGCTGTGACCTAGGGTTTTTTTTCTTTCACCCATAATCTTTCCTACCTTCTTTTCCATTACATCTTTAATGTTGCTATGGATGTATCTCCACTCCTCATCTACATTCTTTCTATATTATTTAGCTCTCTCCCCCAACCTTTCCTCCAGCTCAGTCATGATAGCCTCCTTGTTCTTAAGGAGTTCCTCTAAGTTCCATTTCTTTTTAACTCTTATGTTTCTCTTAACGGTCTTCAGTCTACATTGTGTATTTGCCATCAAAAGGTTGTGGTTGGAATCGATATCTGCCCCTGGAAGTGATTTCGCATTTTTAATGCTATTTCTAAATATTTCATTGACTAGTATGTAATCTATCTGGTGTCGTCTCTGGTCTCCTGGGCTTCTGCATGTGCAAAGTCTTCACTGGTGATGCTTAAACCACGTATTAGTTACAATCAGTCTTTTTCTATGGCAGAATTCCACAAGTTTCTCCCCTCTTTCATTTCTCTTCCCTAGTCCATATTTTCCCACTATGTTATCTTCCTGTCCCTCTCCGACTACACTGTTCCTATCTCCCATTACTATGGTGGTGATCCTTCCTTTTCCCTCCTCCTCCAATGTCTCCGTAATCTGCTCATACATTTCATCTACTTATTCGTCACCAGCATTAATTGTTGGCATATACACTTGAATTATAAGCATTTTCATTGGCTCCATCTGAAGTTTTACGGCTATTAATCTATCGTTAACTGTCACTAACTTACTAATTCTTTCAGCTATCACTTTTCTCATTATATTCCCCACTCCCCTTTCCTTTTTCTCTCCTCCCGAGTAAATAATCTTAAATTCGTCTGAATTTATCTCGCCTTCTCTTTCTCACCGAACTTCACTAAGACCTACTATACCTACATTATTCCTTCTCATTTCCCTTTTTAAGTTCTGTATTTCACCCCCTGAATTCATAGTCCTAACATTCCATGTGCCTTTTCTTAATTTCTCACTACTTGCTTTCTTCTTATTAATGTTACATTTCCTCTGTGCATCCCATAGGGTAGTCACCACCCGGAGATCCGATTGGAGGACTATTTTACCTCCGGAATATTTTACCCCAGAGAGATCCATAGAGGTATTTGCAGCTTTTCAGCCTATCATGGGAAATATAATGAGGTAGTTTCCCCTTGCTTTCCTCATCGCAGTTTCACAAGAATGATTACCCATCTGTAGCTGTTCAGATCCTCATGATCACCACATACAGAGGTACTGTGCAAGCTGCTTCCCTCGCACAGGGGGATGTAAAATCTCCAAGACTGCTTCTTAGTCTGACTCTTCCCCTCAGATCTTTCCAGCTTGGATGGTCCTACCAGGAGAATTATCTCCCACCGGCATAGCTCTTTCGCTCATTAGAGTCCACAAACCCTCCCACCTCTGTAAGGTTATGCAGTCCTTAGGAAGGGCACGCGAATTAGTCGGTAAAAATTACACGGTCCTGACTCGAAATATATTGCTTGTACAATATTTCTCTCATATCTGTGTAAATAATCGAAGAAGTTTAAGACGTGTTTGAAATCAGTACCTTTAAAATGTCCAAATGTCCGCAGTTTATTTCTTCTTCCCATTTATAGAAACCCAGCACAGTTGGAGGCCCTGAAGTATGTTCTTCTCTCTGCGCGTTTTTCGAAGGATCTAACCCTCTATGCCGAATCTATTGTTTTTATAATCATAGGATAAGGGCGATTTCTTCATTGTGAAAGGGGAAAGTTAATGTCCAAAGATTCCAGGGAAAGTATGGAATGCGGCTCGAGGATTTGGTACGGTGCCTTAATGTTGCCCGCTCACCAATGTGAGTTTCAGACCAGTGGCTCTCAAGTGAGGCCACCGGGAACTTTTAATGCAGCCACCAGCAAAATTATATTTTAAACGTACCAATAATTAATATGCAGACTGTGATGTCACATTTCTATAATTAATATTTTCTATTGTTATTTTATCTCTTTAACTTCTTAGGTGCCTTACGTAAAATAACAAACATAATTTAAACAAGTGTTTCTCAAACTGTGGGCCGCGGCACCCCAGGGTTCCGCAAAATTATTTTAGATGCAAGATGAAGTGTCGAAAATAAAGTATTCATGAACAATGAATTTTTATCGTGGAATTTTCGAAAAAACTAGGTGATAAAAATTATCAATTTTTATATAAAATAAAGTAATTTGCAATAAAGTTTCTTATTTTTACTATTTTCAAGTCAAAGGGGGCCGCATGACATTCAAGGGGGACACGACAATTGAGAGTTTGAAAACTACTGGTTTAGACCTTAAATTTAACAATGCGGCTACGACGAATTTTTCCCTGAGAATCACTGGTCTAGAGGGAAAGGAATTCGATAGGGAGAAAGGAATAAAGGAGAAAGTTAAAGTGGAAGGGAAAAGTGGCTCAGGACAAATGAGGGAAGGAGTAGTAAGAAGGTAGGTGATGGGGCGAGGTGGTGGAAGCGCTGGTGGGCGTGGCAGATGACGTCGTGGCGGCGAATGGGCGACATACGTACTCTGAGAAGGCAAACAGTCGGTCACGCTGCTGCCTTCGGAGTCGATCCGATTAAAAGATACTCGGGGTCCGCAGAGCCTTCCTTCTCGCCATCTCGTCCATCCCCTGCTCCGCCCCCATCCCCTGCTCCACCCCCATCCCCTGCTCCACCCCCATCCTTCCTCGGGCACACTCCCTCCACCGCAAACGCCCGGAGGCCTGCTATCCCTTAAAGTTGAGATTGGTCACGCAGATTTGGGGTAGTGATACAGCCGGCAACGGTAGAGAGAGTTAACGTGGACAAAACATGCTCAGCTATAGCATTAGTGTGATTTCGGTAAAAAAAAGTTACCATTGATGTGTGTGCGAGAATGGACGTTGAAATTCTGGCGGGACTGGCATTATTTGTTCGTGAAATGTATCACATTTAGAAGCGAGAGCCAGAGGATAAGGTTTAGCGAGCGGGACTCCATTCGCGCAATGCTATTGTCGGATAAGCAATCAATAGGATCGACTGAGGTTCACGACACTTTTTCCTGATCCTAGGAAATATGATTTAATAACGTTTATTGGCAGAGAGGTTTCCGGATTAGCTAGAAAAATTTTCCGTGTTCCAAAAAAATAGCCTTAAAGTATATTTCAACGTAGCAGTGATATTACTTGCTCTGTTACGATTTCTATAGTATTTTTTCCGGTTTAATTAATCCATGACTCCAACATTATGAAGAACTCTCGGATACAACTATAGGCTCTAAATGATGTCGTTTTAAATGAACGAGTTTTATGTGGAACGAGTATAAAATTTGAACTCGTGAGAAATGCAGCTATGAAATCAATTTATATATAGCTAAAGCAATCCTTAACTGACAAGGAGAATAGTTTAATTAAAAGGAAGCTCGAAGCATACGATGATAGAAAGTTTATTTTTCACTTCTTTCCACTATTATGTTTCTAAAACTGAACTAGTGCTAAATTTTAAGGTATAGAAAATTTAAATGAAATCAAGAACTGTATCAAATGGTACAGGTTACACTTAGAATAGATTCCTAACGGTTGAGATTTCTATAAAGGGATTTCAATTAAATAATCATTGATACTTATTGTTGTAAAAATTCTTATCAGAACCGGTAATTCCCGCTGATGTCAATTTATTTGAGATTGAGATTCATCTCATCGTTTACCGATAAAGGAGCTATCAATGTCCAAGTGAAATGATTGGACATTCCCATTTATGAATTTTAATCAATCCTTTCCTTCGTAATTAATCCAACCTTGTTTCGAAAGAGCTATCGTGCACATGAATCGCACGCCAGTAACCGATAACTACTAATTGATGAGCAATAAATAAAAGGTTGAAGGTGGTCTTAATTGCACTAAAAGGTTGGGAAGAGATTGCGGTCGTATCGGGTCGGATATTTCGAATTTTGTTTTGTCAACGTTACACTTTTTTATCTTCACAATCGTCAATTTATATTCCCAAGACTAATGACCAGATTTTTTAGCGATGCGGAAGATTTTAATGGATTTTTAAGAATGTCACACATATCAGCAACAACCGTTTCAGCTTCTGCGTGCATTTAATCTTTGCTGAACGTAAAAATTTTGTCCTCTAGCTTTAGCTTTAATAAGTTTTATTTCATAATTAATTTCCCTTAAAGGTTCCTTCCTTCTATTTGTTTCACTGCAACTATTAAACACAAAGGGTTACATAAGACTATTTATACGCATTTCTTGGGAATTTGTTAAAAAATGCCATTCAAAATATTTTAATCTATCTTCATCTTTGATAATATTAACAAAATTATGGAATATAATGCATGCGACATCATAGAGGTAATCAAATTATGCAACAACTCAACTACATTCTTTTAACAGAAAAGTACCTATATGCTCCTGTTGATGCACTATTTTTAATTCTTGAACTCCTTTCATAAATACCCAAATAAAACGAACTGGAAAACTCTTGATAATATTCAACTGTTTTTCTGACATTTATTATCAAGGAGAAATAATTGGCCTAGTTTCTTTCAGAATCTATAGTTTTTGATTGATCATGTATATCTGAATTGATATTGTGTTTAATTAATTATTATAAAATATAACCATTAATATTTTTTATAACTAGCCAAAAGTTTTTATATAATTAATTCGACCTGTATATATGTGTGTGTTTAAAGAAAAGGAGAGGTAGAGATGATGGTGGCAACAAGATGTTGGAGGAAGCCCAGTGGACACTTACCAAAGTTGGCGAGCCGCTGTGGGTGTCGAAGTAAAACACGTAAGAACATGAAAAACACTACAAAAATCGTAAGGTTTTCGGGCTAGAGCCCTTCGTCAGAAACAGAGTGAAAACTGAGAGAAGTGATGATAAGTGACCATATATATATATATATATATATATATATATATATATATATATATATATATATATATATACCTATATATATAATACATATGTTATATATGTGTTATTTTCCTCAAAAACCTGATAAACAATAATCTATCAGTCAGCATATTTTATGATCTGATGAAAAAACGGTGTAGCTGTTTTCCAAACAATAATTCTTAAAAGGTCAACTTGTTGAACAAATAAAGCTCAAAGCAATTTTTCTCATTATACACTAATTATAAACCTGAATATTTAATGCGCACGTGTGAATAAATTTTGAAGATATTTTCCCTGACAACTCGCTTAGCATAGGAAAGAGCGTTTGCGAGATTGAATCACGGCAATAAATCCTAACGGCCACGCTATCCTGTAGCGACGTATCCTCAGATATAAAAGAATAATAAACTTAAGTGCGAGAATAAAATCCCCCTATTCAGTCCTCAGGTATTCTCCTCCATTGTTATGCAACTCAAATGACGAAAGGCACGTGAGCGTCTCTCTCTCTCTCTCTCCTCTCCCTTATTTCTCACGTCTTCCACTCTCGCCATACCTTCAATGAGTGTCGCGGCGGGTGGTGTAAAAACAAGACTGACTCCAAAGGGAAAAAGCTTCAGTCACGCGCGATTAATATTATCGCCTCCTATTCACACTCTCCTCCTCGTCCTCTCATTTTCTCTCCCCCATTCACCATCTTCCTCCTCTAACATTCTCTGTCCGTCCATTTTCGCACGATTCACGACGCCCGGCGCGCTTTGTGAACTTCTGCACTCGAAATCTCTTATTACGACTCGGGAGACACTGGAAATTAAGGAAGTTTAAGGGTGAACATAGTTTTTTCCCACGACTTGCTTTCCATCCCATCCCTCTGCGGCACTCGTGGCAGATTTCCTGGGTTCGATCACCGCCACCGCTTTATGTTACCTATTCACAATTTCGAGGGCAGTGGACCACCGTGCGAGCAAGATAAAATAGAGAAGAAGGGGACGGCTGAAGAAGAGCATAATGGCGGAAGGTCTCAAAGGAGACGCTGATGTGGGAGAGAGGTGTTGAGGGGGAAAGGGGGCGTGGGGAGGAGAGGGGGCGTGGAGGGAGAGGGGGCGTGAGGGGGAGAGGGGGCGTGGGGGTAGTATGTGGTGGCTGTCCCTTAGGACGCGCCCGGGCAATAGCATCTAAGGGAACGTTTCGACCACCCGGGGCTACCTCTCGACCCTCACGCACCCTCCCCTCGACCTCGACGCTTCTCCGATCCCTTTCCTCGCCCCCGAAGGTCGCCGTGCAGGACTCGCCCCTTCCCTACTACCGCCGATGCCCTCAGACCCTTTGCAGACGCACACCCTACGCGACACCGACTCGATCCGTATCATCTGGGACGGACCGCCTAGACTCGTGGGTGGGAGTCGCCCATTCCACGGCGACCAAATATCGCACGGGGGATATTCCAGGAGGCGGGCGAGAAATTGGGGAGGAGGTAGATCGGAATCCGGGAGATAATCTGCATAACTGCGGGCCCGCGGCAGGGTGGACGAGTTGCACGGAACGAGTCTATCTCCTTGGATGCATAACTCGTTCCCAACTACTTCCATGCTTATCTTTTTCCTCACTTTCTATCTCGGGCCGCGCACTTCTTATTTTAAGGTGTACCCGGAAAATATTTCCCCTTGCGGCGTGAATGAGGCGGCTTCCTTACGTTGCCTCCAATTACTAAACCTCTTCACTCACCTTCGGCCGTGGGTAATGATCTTGGCCGATGATTTACAAACGCTCTCTCATCCTTCGAGAAATAATCAGCGAGTAAATTGGCTGATCCAACGTAATGAGAGAGATTGTCTGCGTCGCAAAATCTTCCATTCAATTGCGTATTATTGGCATTGGGCTTTCGGAATAGGTATTTATCGCTGGCCTGATCATGCATAGATCGGACGCATTAATAGTCATACGTACAACGAACGACGCATTCACTGAAGGAAAGCACGTTATACATAATTTAAATGAAAGATGAACGTACGTTTTAGCTTTCCCTCTCACTGAAAGGTTGTCAGACTCTTCGCATTATTATTCGCCATTCCTTAACTTTCCAATAATATAAAAAGGTTTCTTTGATTTGAATACATTTAACTTCAAAATATTTGAATGATTAGATATAGAATAAATAGGAATAACGCATAACCTTATAATCGGTTCTGCACTTCAGTTGCTGGTCTGGAAGAATATTTAATATGTGTAAGAGCGGGCTATCCGTTGTTCAAACTAAACACCCTAGAATAATTGCTATAATGATGAATGGCTAAGTAGAAATTTTTTAATAAATACTTATTAATCTCTTATTGATCTTATTACTGATAAGAACATTTATTCTTGAGGTGTTAAGGTACGTTTTTACATGTGGGGAGTAATAATCAATACTATTCCACACTATCCCCCCGTTTTCTTACAGAAGAAAATTTTCCTTTTCTCTGTTAAATTCAAAATTATTGATTAAAACTCATATTGTTTGTTTTTAGTTACTCTATACAACAGCTGAGGTATACTTTCAAGTTGAAAATTAAAAAATTGTTTTCCTGTAAAATTTAAGAACTAAAAAAGCTAAAAGAAAACTAATGACATTTCACATCACAACCAATTACTCTATATGATATGGCGTCCACTGAATCTCTAAAAATACATCAATCGCAAAGCCATTTATCTTATTGTCAGCCTAATATTTTATCGGTGACAGTGGCACCGAGGAGAATATTTTTGGTTTTTGTTCGAAATTTCATCAGTAGGAATAGAGAAGGCTTTAATTTTATTTGCCGGATATAAGATTCTTCTTTATCATAAAAGGTTATCGGAGCTATCATAAACGACTCATAACGTGGATCTTATCCTTGACTCCTTTCATTATTACCATTAAATATTTGGTGCCGCTGACCAGGTACCCGTTATAGTTACCAATTTTAAAACACATTGGATGCTGCGTGAAATTAATTATTACTTTCTTCTTTTAAACAAAATTTTTCGATACCTTAGATTCTGAAAAGCGTTAAATGAAAATAAAGCCGATAAATGACTATAATTAGAAATGTTTAAATCGCGGCCGGCATGTCAGAGTTAGTGAATGTAAATAATTTCTCAGAAAGTTTTATTTGACATTAAAAACTAATCATTATAGACAGTTTCGAGGAATTCGACATGGCTAACTCTCTAAAAATGCGGTATCTGACTTCAATATCTTAACAAATACAAAGTAGTTTAGAGTTTTTGAGAATATTCTTAAACGATGTAACTGTGAATTATAGTTTTTATAACGCAAAAAGTTTATTAAATAAAAGTTACAGTCATGAAGCACATGAAGCCCCTTTATGATTAATATTTTGTAGCTGCTATAGATATATAGCTCCCAAAAACAAGTCCCATAAGGCCCCGATAAAATACGTATTAACTGGAAGAGCTTATAAAACCCTAAAGACTGAAATGGACTCGACCGTGTTTATTGCCCGTTGATGATATTACTCTTCTGGATGAGGAAATGAGTAGAGTCGAGGCTCGTGTTTTGGTTGAATTTGCTTTGAAAGGTGAGAAACCGACGTCAGTGGGAGGTATCTGGAGGAGGGAGGAGTTCGAGAGGGATTTCGTTGTGTCCGAAAGGAATAGGCGGTTCGTAAGAGAGTTGAACGGTGTTAGTGTGGCCCTTCTCACACCTCCTGACCTACAATAATGGTTAACCACCAAACAAGCCTTAAATGGAAATTTTTCCGTCGGAAGCAAAAGTCGGCAACTTTTAGTGATGCCGACAATAGAGAAGGCTAAGAAAGTAAGGGGTGGGGATAATCTTCTATGGGCTGAGCGGAAGGGAATAGGATCTTTTTTACAGAGGAGGAGAAGGGGCGAAAGAGGGGGTTTGGGAGAAAGAAGTAAGCCCCTAGTGAAGTCAGGATAAAGCGGACAGATACACGGTTGGTTGGGCGGGGTTCCTTTTTTACCTCAGGAACTAAAGAGCTGATAATCTTGCTCCCCCGAAAGAAAAAAACTAAATAAGAGCTAGGCTATACTTGACGACGGATGATCGTTAGAAAAAAGTACGCATCTAAGAATATTTGCGAATGACTTAACCGAGTTTGCGGGTGAGAATACGGTGGAATACCTTACATAAATAATAATGTAACTATTGAATCCCTCATGCGACGGACCGAAAAGCCTGAAAATAGTTTCATGCGACGTATTTCGACGAGCTACAAAAGTTGATTTCTTGAAACATTAAGTAAGATTCAATCAATGAAGCTTATATATAGACTAGGAAATCGCAAGTCGAAAGAACCTGATGATATTTCAGGAGAAACATTAAAGTTGGGTTCAGCAGAAATAGTACCGTATTTCAGGGTTTTATTTAACGCAACGTTAAATAATGAAACGATCCCAGATGATTGGAAAAAAGCAACCGTGATACCTATTTATAAAGGTGGGATCAAAACCAAAGTTGAAAACTATAGACCGGTTAGTCTGACATCTTTAGTTTGCAAGCTGATGGAGAAAATTATTGCTGATTACATAAAAGACTATTGGGAAGTAAACAACTGGTTATGTAAAAATCAGCATGGGTTCAGGAAAGGTTATTCGTGCGAGACACAGTTATTAGGGCTGTTACTAGACGTTGCAGAATAGATAGATGAAGGAGATGAAGTTGACAGTATCGTCATAGATTTTTCTAAAGCTTTCGATGTAGTACCTTACGACATTCTACTCAAGAAATATTGATAGGAGAGTAATCCAGTGGATAAAAAATTTTCTTATTGGTAGATCCCAACGGATTAAAGTAGGGCAGAGTAACTCCGAAGAAAGTCAGGCAACATCAGGAGTTCCACAAGGGATTGTTTTGGGGCCCTTATTATTCCTGATCTATGAAAACGATCTACCCAATTACGTTAAGTCTAAGGTGCGGCTTATCGCAGACGACTGCGTCATTTATAGACGAATAAGAATGGAATAGGACCGGGAAATTTTGCAGGAAGACATGGAGCGGGTAGGAAATTGGATTAAGTTGAACAAAATGAGTTTTAATGGAACAAAGTGCAAGCACATCAATTTCACAAATAAAAGGACAGAGAGAAATTTTCGCTACACGCTTAATGGGGAAACTGTATAAAAAGTCGATAATTGCAAATACCTAGGCGTTCAAATAACAAAAGATCTGAAATGGAGTATACACATTGACAAAATCGTAGCAAAAACGTATAAGACCTGATGCGTAATATAAAGGGAAGTACTAAGGCAGTATAAGAGTTAGCATATAAATCATTGGTTAGGCCTATATTAGAATACGCTACAAACGTATGGGACCCTTAAGAGATAGGGCACATTAAGAAATTAGGGAAGGTGCAAAGAAAGGCAGCGAGATATACTTTAGGAAGATTCAAAAAGGGAGATAGCGTCACTGAAATGATTAAAATACTGGGTTGGGAAACTCTTGAGAAAAGGAGGGTTAATAGATTAGGGGGTATATTCCAGGTAATTGGCAACAATAAGGCATGGGAAGATCTGAGGAGTAGGATAGAGATGTCAGACTTTATTGGAAAAAATGGGCACGAGTTTAAAATTAAATTGAGACTGCAAAAAACAAATCTTGCCAATATTCTTTTATTAATAGAGGAATCTGGGACTGGAACATGTTAACTGAAGAGCTCTTTAAACCCCTACCTAAAAATGTTTAAAAATTTAAGAATAACGTTAGTTTGATTATAGATAATATTGTAAATTGTAACAGATGACGATGGAGTTGGAGAAAGTAAAGGAATGCCTGATGGGGTGAAGCACGGTGGGGACCTTGTGAGCCCCTTAACCGCTACGGTAACCGTGAAGCCCCATCTTGAATCTAGAAAACACGAAACTCCATAAGAATAGTGTAGTAGTTGTCACCGCCTCACTTTAGCCAACCTGGACATTATAAATTAAATTAAATAAATTTCATAGCCATGTGTTATTTAACTTATTAGACATGGATGATTTTGTTTACTTTATGTGTTCATTGGATACGAATTATTTTAATATTTTATCTGATGTACGAGTGTGTGTATATTATGTGTGATATAGTATTAAGTATTTCATATTATTTCTTTGCCATCAGTCTTATGGTCTTCTTGCAATGTTAACTAACTAAACTAAACTGACATTTATTATATTCACGTTTGCTCGTCGAATGGAGAGGAATATGAACAAAGAAGTAGACAATGTTTTCAATGTGAGGTGAGCACCAGCTAGGGTGGATTATCCTTATCAGTTATTTAAATTATTTCTGTAATTCGTTCTAACATACAACTTTAATATTAATTTGTAATGACTTAAACATAGTCAGCAGTGTAACTAACTGAAACACTCAAAGTAATATGTTGGTTGAACATTTGAATAGACTGATGTCAAAACTATGAAAAGCACCGGCATTAATGAAGTAATTGCCAGTGTAATTTTAAATAACTAAAACTATTTAAAATACGCAGAATTATTTATTTTATAATTTATTAAAAAATCAAAAAGGACAAGCTTAAAACAAATGTAAAACATCCATTAGTTTTTAGTAAAATAATTCGCTTAGAATCTGAAAATATGCGATATATTTATCCTTGATTTGCGCTGCAGGATGGTAAATGTCATTTTTTCTTAAGTTCACCACCTGTTATAGCACGGCACTCAGTTAAGCGAAAAATGTCTGCCCAAGCAGTTGGGAAAATGATTTAAGGAAAAATATTTTCGTATTAAGGGCTCAATAATTATTAGTCTTTTCATAAGAATAAATGAAGCTTTATAATTTCTAAGTCACATTCATTCACTAGTTAATAGTGTATCTTTCTAAAAAAAATTATAATGTTCATTTGCTCATTATTCTATAATACCATCTAGTTATTCAAGTTAAACATTTTTTTATTAAAGCAAAAAATAAATGTACGGTATTTATGCTAGTAATTTTTCGCTTATTTTTTTAACTATAATCATTAAGTTGATATTTATACATGTTCACATTGAAGTAAGTATGCGCATCAATGAATACCAATCAAATGATCTATGCACGTAATTTGTATACTGCCTATTCCTATAAAACACTATTTCTTGACTGACTTATTCCAAAACATATTTGATATGTGTTATTTAATCTCATCCTTTCGAGCGAAAGGGAATTTTCAACCATTTACTCCATTAGAGATAAAGAAAGTATAAACTGCTTAAAGTAAGAAATCATTGACTTTCGGTCGTCTCACATTCCTCGACCCATAATGAATGCATTCAAGAGGGCATTAAAAATAAAAAACTCGGACATGTTAGTTGTACAAGAATACCCATATTCAATTGCGCTGCATAATGAGATTTTTCATCGGCTCAGCTTAAGGTTTATTGCAGTTACTCATGGAATATTCTGAGGCAGCTTCCTAGAGGCACTGTCGACGGCGGCAAGGAGTTAAGCACGAAACGAAGAGGCGATCCGCTCTTTGCCCCTCGCCCTTCTCGCGCCCTTCTGCGCTCTCTCGCCCCTTTTGATTCTCTCACAGCGCTCGTCACAAACTACCTTCCCCTACCTCTACCGTATTTCCCTTTCATTCCACAGTGTTTCCGAAACCGAGGATTGTTCCACCTTTACCTGCTTAGCGCGACGGTAATGGGCTTTAATTACATCATAATCAATCTTTAAACGCCCCATTCGAGGGTGGAATAGTATTGTCACGTAATTCTGGCATGCCTTTCATGCGATCACGAGATTTGAAATTATTAACGCGGGAAGTAGGGGCGGGAAGAAGGAAAGGAGAGGAGGATGCGTGGGCGGCAGGAGGAGCGTAAAGTCCCCGAGGAGTGAATGGGATAAATTGGGGAGGGGGGAGGGTCGGCGTGGGAGAGGGGGATGCAGGGGCGAGGCGTATCCACGAGAATGATAGAAGTGTGGTATGGCATGGGATGAGAGGCGAGCAGGCAAATGAGGTGTGGGGCCGTAGAGGAGAGTGCACCATCACCTTTCACGCCGAGACCACCTCGTCGGCGGCTTCCTTTGAAGTGTCGCCAGGGCGTTCGTCTCTGCCAGGGAAGGGCTCGCCGGCGAGCGCCGGTACCATGGGCCGGGTAATGAAAAGAGAGGGCGGAGGAGAGGGGTGAGAGGGGAGGGGGGAAGCCACGTAAGGAGGAGGCGGGGATCGTGGGGGGCCGAGAGGCGGGCCGGCTCGTTCTCACACGTGTAGACACGGCGAGTGACAGCAACAAAACGGCGGCAAGGAGCAGGGGCCACAAATCACCCGAGAGCCTCTCCCGCCAAGCAAAGCGAGAAAGATGCCCCCGCACGTAAATCAATCGCGCTGCCCCTCCACCGAGCGCTCATTTAGTGACACCTTTCGACGAAGGAATTCTATTTCTCGCGCTCGTATCCAACGTACGAATAACAACACCGCGGCGAAGAAAGAGAGGAACGGTGAAAGAGAGAGGAAGAGAGAGAAATTTGCGGTAGTGTTTGGCAGCGACGTGCGAGTAACTCTTTGAACGAGAGAGGACCGGTCGTTGAAATCTCCGGATGCCCCCTTTACCTAGCAATTACAACTACGATACGTCGAGGGAGTCGGACGGTTAACGTGGTCTCGCTGGACGCTATGCCCTCTTCCTTCTGCTCTCTCTCTGAGAGGATTCGAACCTGAATCGATCGGAGATGAAAACGACGGCACTATGGCTCAATAGCGAGCTCGGTTCCGCCGACCGGAAATCGCGCCCGAAATCGAACGCGAGGGAAGTTAGGGCGTGGCGGGAGACGAAAGTAGGCGCGGAGAGCGGAACCGAATAGAAAGACTTTTTTGGAGGAAGAGCGCGCTTTGCGCTCGCCATCGTCGATTCGCACTTTGTTCGCAGCCTAAGAACGGGTGGCGTGGGATAGAGTCGGGGTGCGAGGAGGTGGGAATAGGGCGGGAGGAAAATCGCCTCTCCTCGGACGCCCCCCCACCGGGGCCTCATCTCGGGACCGTCGGTAACGGATCGAGGCTCCCCCACGGGGCCCATCCGGGAACCGCGGCCATTTATCAAGCGGCCACACACGTCGGTCGCCGGCCGAGAGAGGTGCATCTGGGGCCGCGCGCCTCCCGCTCTTCCCACCCCACCTACCGGTTCCCTCCAACGCCGCCGCCGATGACGGAGGCTCCATAATGCTCGACCGATTAAAGCGATTGCCGTCGCGTACTTCGGTGTTATGCGTCGGAAGGCGGTCGGTGAGTTGCGAGAAAAGCGTTCGGAGGCAGCGAATAGCGACTCGTTGTTGAAGGGATATGCGGTGATGAGATGTCGACGAGATCTTTTTCCCTTAAATGGTAATTTAAGCCATTTTTCTTAGAAATTCATTTTTTTCTATCGGAAGTATACTCCATCAAAGAATGCTTAAAATTAAAGATTTAAGGTGATAACTTCTTGCAGTAAACATGAATTATTTATAAAAATAACACATAATAAAAGCATATGAAGGTATTCATGTGGTTCCAGTTGTCTAATTTATGGAAGCCGTTTTGTTTACCATTCCCAGTAAATCCTATAACAGCCTTCTCTTCATCTTCTCGTTACCACTTCTTTTAGCCCTTGCTAATGGCAGTTCTGGCTAGCCCGGGTAATTCTATTACTAATATAAACAAACGGCAGGGCATATATTTCCCGGGATCTATTTCACATAGGATTTAAAAGAAAGGTTTTCTAATATATGCTACTTAAATTATTCGGCAATTCCATGGTAGATAACGACATTTCAAAACTATATATACAGTTTCTATAATTATAAAATATGCTGCTTGCCTCGGAATTCTGAGCATATCCAAATTATACAACGTCAGTATTTTTCGATTTAGATAATTTAACTCATTGTAGGCCTCGAAAAGGAAATATTTTGTGCACAAAAATATATGTAGGGCAAAATATCCATAATGAAGGTCTCCTGTATAATTTCTCTATTCCAACATAGTTGCATTTGTCTCTTTTACAGCATCTTCCTGGCTGTGGGCCCCTTCAACACTTCATTTGCCACATTATCAGACCCAACTAATTCTGTATTTGCCTGACAAAACTAATTAAGAATTTATCATCTAATATTTTATTTAATATCTCGTTCGTTTTATTTTCAGTTCTTCTAACTCACTCTAATATGCACCACACGCACCACAAAAATCTCTAATATACACACACATTGTTGTACAAACTTCACATAAAAAAACCTCACACGGCTGGATAATTTGAACTTAAAATATTTTTAAAATTAATTTAATTTAATGAAATATATATTCAAATATTTATGGCCCTATTTTTACTTCGCAATCAAGAAGAGCATATTTTTGTGCAAACAATATTTTTCCTTTTTAGAGCGTATTTTTTATTTTATGAAGGAAAAGGAATTTTTGGCGAATAAAATGTTTAAATTGCAATATGAATTCCAAAAATATGTTAAATATCATCATAATCATGTCTACAAATTTCAAAATTGGTCAACATTGCTTTTAACTAACTATTAACTATTTGCTATTGATGATAGAGGGCTTTTCTTATACAAACATTTATGTTGCTTAATGTTTGTGAGCATCACCATCAAACCATTTTGTTATTCAGATCATCACTCAGTTAACGTAAAACATGTATAAGTAATTTAATGCATAACTAACAGCTGGATATTAAGATGAGAATCGAAATGCAAGCTAGAAATATTTTTATACGGCTGCAGATTAAGCCACTTTTAAGAACGAGCTTCGCGTCGTTAATCTGTTACATAAATGACGGTTATCTGGTAATAAGAGAATTTTTTCGATTACGTAGTTTGCTGAGAGATGCATATTTTATTCAACTAAAGCTCAGCGTTCCACCTTGCTTCTGTCATTAAAGGTAGTTGCGAGGAAGGACGAATAGCTGAGGGGGAGGAGGACGAAGGACAGGAGTTCGATGAGGACGCTTCGGAGACGGAGAGCGAGCCTGGAATTCCTCTCAAGAGGAAGCAAAGGAGAAGCCGCACCATTTTCTCATCGGAGCAGCTGGATGCGCTAGAGAGGGCTTTTGAGAGGACGCAGTACCCAGACGTCTACACGAGAGAGGAGCTAGCGCAAAGAACACAACTTACAGAGGCAAGGGTCCAGGTAAAATTTAAAACAATTTGCTATTAGCTGGTCGATAGTGTCATTCTCGTGAGTTTATACAGAACGTCCCTAGGCAGGAATGATCAAAGTTGTCGCGTTACTATCTGGTGGATATTCATGCATAACCTCTGCACACACACGAATATGACTACCATTCTGAAGAATTAGCTTGAAATAATGGCATTTAAATCACTTCGGCTTGATGGATAACCGCGTGTTTGGAAAATAGCTAAAATGTGATGTAGAGGTATTCAATAATAGGAAATTTATTATACTTTATTTTTTGCCGTGTCAGTCCAGTATGATTTATCAATTGCTACAAACAAATTACATTGATGCAAAAGTACCGCCATTATTGTATTTATATACTGTTGTATTAAAATTATTTTTAATGTACGGATAAATATTAATAAACATGTTATAATTCGTCAATTTGTCATTTTTAAAATACTGCATACGATTGGGATAAGATGAAATTGATCAATACGCCAGGGTAGGTGATTTTATAGTGTTACTTTAATATATCAAGGGACAGATATCAAAATGAACCCTTCCAAATCAATCACACTTGTTGTCTTAGACAAGTATCATTTTTTATTGGCTCTACTTGAGTAATATCTCAGCGTGGAACGGAATATGTATTAACCAGAGTGACTAGTTTAGAATTGCAAATCGTCATAAAGAATGTCCTCTGTCGGAGAGATGCTATAACAATTTCAAATAGCAAAACACTACTCACCTCCTTGACATTTTTTGGCAAGAGCGTTAGATCCGTAATCGAGAGCACTCAAAGCAAACCTAATTTAACAACGTTCTCATTTGCAATTTTTGAACCAAGCTCGGCATGAATAAAGTGAAAAAGAAATAAAAGGAAAAAGATTTTTTCGCCTACATTGATTAATATTCCAAACGTGTTTTCTTTCAACTACTCATCTCCCATTCATGGCGAGAGAGCAAAGGAAAATAAAAAAATTAGCCGGAGACGCCCACAAACTCGGTTGGGGAAATAAATCCGCTCGCCTCGGCGCCATAACTACCCACCATTCACCTAAAACCCTTCTTACCGCTCTTAAGAAAAGAGCCCTCCAAAAGCGTCGTTCATTATCTAACATCATGGGCACTCCCTCTATTTTTGGCACCATCCCGCTCTCCGCGGCCCTCTAGGTGTGGTTCAGCAACCGGAGGGCTAGGTGGAGGAAGCAGGTGGGAGGGGGAGGCCCCGGGGCCTCTAGCGACCCTTGCCTCCCCTCCGTCGCGGAACCCTTTGCCGTCGCCACCTCCGCCGCCGCCGCCGCCCTGCCTCCTGCCCCCACCTCCCACTTTCGCAAGATCTCCCCCCCGACGCCCCCGCATCCCACGCCCTCCGGCCTACAATTCCACTCGGCGCCTTCCTCTGGCAGCATGGGCTACGCGCAGTACTTTGGGGGCCACTTACCCATGGAGGAAGCCGGCGGAAGCGCAGCGGCTCAAGGGCAGGTAACAGGTGAGTTGTAGCAGCGATAACAAAGGCTTTTTTCACGAAACGATAGGCGATTTTGCATTTAATCAAAGACAAGTGAAAAGTTTTCTTATTGTCAGTAAAGCAATTTTTCTATGAAATTTTATTTAAAATGAAAAATCACTGCAAGTACGACTGAAATATTTAAGAAAACTACTTCTAAAATAATGGTCCAGAAGACGTTTATATAAATTCATTATCGCTAAAATAACATGTTGACTTCAGTTACATTAGAATCGAAAGATTTTGGAAGTATTTGTGAAGCTCATTTACTCTGACGCTAAAAGTGCAGCGTCCAACACTGCTCCTTTCGTTTCCCATTTTTCAAAAGTTACGGTCACCACACAACTAATTTTACTCAGAATATTCTATATATAGAAAATAAAGATCTTAGGCTCAACATTCTCGAGCAGTTAGAAATACTACCCCTCTCCCGATTACTCATTAGTAAACGAGAACATTTTCCCATTCCATTCTCCATTATTAATATCTGTTCTTCCTTCTCGCCTTCAATGCTGATTTCTGTTCAACCGTCCCTTTTTTGCCTAATTCTTACCTCCCTTCTCTAACTGACCTCATTCCTTTTTGACATCTCCTAATCCCTCCCTCCTCCGCCACTGACCGCTAATATTTTTTCTTCTCCCTCTTTCCTCCCTTCTGTGCCAGTAATTTCTCTCATCAACAATCACGTCTTTGTAGCATTAAATCCATTGTAGATACTTTTCCCCATCCAAAACTCGCCTCCCCACTTTACTTTCCTCTTCTCTCGACTTATATTTAAGACTGTCGAAGACTGTCGTACGAATACTTGTTACCTGATAATGACGATCATTCGTCGAAACCGGTTGAATATTTTTTGTTTTCTGGAATTATTACTAAGTTATCTACTACTACTTTGTTTTATTTAACATAAAATTTTACCTGTTATGGAGTTATACACATTGACGGTGTCTTCAGCGGATGTTATTAAAATTATTTTATTTGACTTTGTCTTATATTCGTTTTACGGTTTTGGCCACAAATGCTCGATTTCACAACAACATGTTTTTCTTTCGAGTCAATTTAACTAAATTTTGATTTAATAAATATATATTTAATGGGGTTTAAGTCAATTACTTGAGCTTAAAATGATGAGAAGTAGAATTCATTTCATTGAAATTTTTCCAACTGCCGATAAACCAGGATTTTGGTAAGAAAAATTCTCTGCTGTAGATGAGTTGTTGACTTTTTTTACTTTTTTAGAATATGTGTGACTATACCGATACATATCTAAAACTCTTTCATCTCCATTCCTTTACAAAATCTTACAATCTCTTTCCTTTGTTTTTATCCTGTCATTCCCCTTCTGCGACTTCCTTTAACTCTCCATTGGCTCTCATAGTCTGATCCAATTACTTATCTCTCCCTACCCTAATTAATCTTCTCTCTCCTCCTAATATAAGTTAAACACCTCTTGATTTCTTCTCAGTACATCTTTCTCTGATATATATTTACACCCATGTGTCAAAATCTTCCAACATATTTACCTTTATTACTTCTAATTTCATGTCTAATATTCATATAGCAACAATACATTTTTAATATGCTTTTCAAAGCACCTTTAATAAAATATCGATCATTATTTTGTGTATGTATATATGTATCTGTAAATTTACTATTTTTTTGGCGAAAATTTGAAGACGTATAAAAATATTTAAAGCCTGTTCTTAGTCAAACCAGTACGTCAAAAATAAACTATCTAGCTCACCTTAGGACCAAAACCCAATAAAACAGCGTTTTTCTAGCTACGCTTCGCAACGCAGCACTGCGGTGCAAAATATAATATGCAGAGCTACTCAAACCCAAAATTCGTAAGTATTTCTTACCTAACCACTGCAATTTTCTCGACGTCGACATTTATTTTCTGCTATAAAAAGAATAAAAAACTTTTTTACTCAAAACTTTTTCCTCTTATTGCGACTTAATGAATACTTTAGTCACAAGATTATTATATTAGAGTAACGGGGGCAGGTTTAGCAACGGTCAGCTTTTCGGCTCATTTCAATTGAGAAAAAATTTTGAAAAATTCTGCAATAGTAAATATTGATAATACTTGCAGCGAGGAACAGTTGCGCATTTTGCGTATGAATTGGCCGTCCTCAGCGTTACCAAAACGACCGTTCCCTTTAGTTAACATAATTAAACAGAACAGCTGAAATGTATAGATGGTTTTCTAAATGGTTTGATCGCCCAAATTTCACCAAATAATTTGAGAAGTTCGTCGCCTAAGTGGGTAGGTCTTGACTGAAGACGGCAACTATATGCTATTCAACAGTCTTTGTGGATACCCGCACGATCTTATCAACGACCCGTCAGTAGCTTTAACGAAAAAGATTTCGTTTTTAATCCGGAAATAGTCCTCCACACCAAAGATGACATCATTTTTAGCAGCATTAAAGTCATCAGTCATATTATTTTCAGATTGGCGAATATCTTATAGTACTAGGTTGCGCTGTCTGACGGACAAGGCAAGCGTTCAATAATTTCAATGCTCAATCATGCAGTGAAGCCATTGTAACCACAGAATTATAATCCGGCACATTGTAATCTTTTCAGAGCATTCTAGGGCTCATACTTTTGATGCTCTCGTGTTATTGCTACAATAGTTCCATAGTCCCTCCTGGTTTTCTAAACCTTCAGCAAGCAATCCGTCCCTCTCCATTCTTAATACCATCACCTAGTCAGCTGATGGAACAGATTTGCCCTTCCATTTTTTCGCCCCTTTTCTGCTCTTTATCTGACTGTGATCGCACCTACTGCTTTAAGTCGTCCTACAAAATGACCTAGATCATTCTCAAATGACGGCGTTTGCCATGGGGCATAAAGAATCTTCTGCATTTCTGATTCGGAATCAGAAGCTTGGACCCAAGATCCATGAAATCGTCCTTATTATTTCGTGAGTTCATTTTAATGCTATGAACCTTGGAGTTTTATATAAGCACAACATTTTACATATATATGATGGTCACATATTGATCATTAATGTACGTTTATTGAATCTTATAAAAATCTCTGAAGTGGTTTCAATTAAAAGTCTCCTCGACAATGAGCCAATTTCGATTCTCTAACGATGACGTTTGAATTCCGCTGACATCAAATTAATTAAGCCATTAACACCCTCCCCGAATACTTATAGTCACCGTGTTCCTAAGATTGTATCAGATGTCAGACTTTCTATCTCCAGAAATTGTATGACTGAGTGGTGATTATTATTGTAAGTTTTATTATTATTCAAATGTTGTTGTTGTTGTTGGTTTCTATTTCTGGCTAATCTACCTCTTAGATTATTATAGCCATAACTCCTTCCACAACGAACACATACACAAGGGAGGAGGGAAACCCGGTGCCGGCATTAACCTACTCTTTACGAAGAGTACCAACAAATTCCTGAATTGCGCAGTCTCCTCAAGTCACACTAGTAGGGGATGGGACTATCACAGGTTGAAAAATACGACCTCCGCGGGATTCGAATCTGGGACCGCTGCGTGGAAGGCCAACGCTCTAAAATATTCAAATGTTGATCCGTAAATCAATAACATATTACTTGACCTCTTACATACAGGATAAACATCTAAAGCTCCAAACATTACATTTTGAATACACTATGACCGCATGTAGATTCTTAAAAATAAACCTCTGCGATAAAAATAATATTCCTGAAAGCATTTTAGAAAATATTATAATATCTGCTGACCTTTAGTTAAGAATTTTTTTGTATTAATTCTCAAATCCTATTCTTATCTTCAGATAATGATCGCCAAGTACTGAAATTTTTACTTGATAAGTTGAAATTAAATTTACATTATGTGAGAAAATGCTGTTTAAGAATGCGTAGATGTCAAGGTAATTGCAATGGCAATGTCAAAGTATCTGCTGTCAAACTCCAGTTATGTAGCTCAGCAAATAAAAAAAAATTAGATTTAAAAATAAATACAGTTATGATACAAACGGCAAGCTAACTTTTAACTACATCGTAAGAGATAAACCTGTATACCTGTCAAAATAAATTTAAATGTATATATTTTCTCGTAAAATTTGAGTTTTCAAATAAAAATAAATTTATTTCAGCAATAGAAACAGCATTGCATTATATCTGGAATCCTGCAAACTAAAAATGCAAAATTGTCAGAGTAGGGCGGTCGTTATAAGAGTTATAGATATTAAAAAATTAGTGGATCTAGGATTAGCTGTTAGTCAGTAATCGATGTCTTTTTTGACACATTTGTTTCATTTAAACCCCCATATGAAACGTATGAAACCGATGTGGAGCAATAAACAATTGCATTTTTATATTAGTTTAAATTAAGTTAGGAGTTCGAAACATAAACAGTTCAATAGCTAATAGAATAAGATTTACATAAAAAAATATATAATTCAAACCCGAGAAGAATGAGCGTCAAAAATTGTTTTTAATCCAAAAAAGAGGAAACATATTTTCCTGTTTTTAACAATGGAAAATATCAACTGCTTGGGAAACGAGTCCACTGCTTTTAAATGGGAACAATAGTATTATATAGCATTGATATAATGCTTTTAAAGGAAATTTATAGGCTATACGTATTATGAGGTCGTCGATATCAATCAAAAGATGTAATCATATGATGACGTTATAATAATATACCAAGAAATATGCAATTTCTATTAATGTTAGCATTACTACTGGAGGATTTAAAAAAAATGAGCCCCATGTAAATTGCTCTGCAATTCTTCCCTCGCTTGTATTTTCTCACTCAAGCAGAGGCCATGACAGAGTGGAACGTGTGCGCGGCATTCTCACAGACGACATGCCCTAGTTCAGGAATTACTTCGGCAGCGCCATCCATTGATGCGTCCATGGTCACAAGACCTCCGAGATCTTACAATCACTTCGGCCCCTCAGTCGGTGTCTCAGGAGAGGCTGATCTGAACCGCTATCACATGGGGCATCCGTTTCACTCGCACCTGAGCCACGCGCAGCACCATTCAGCACCCGGAATGACAGAGGGTGCAGCGGCGGCAGCGGTGTGGGCAAGCCGGGTGGGAGTGGCGGAACCAACGGTGCTCGGGCAGTCGTGGAACCAGGGGGGGTTGGGGGAAAGCTACAGGTTGGTACGAAAGAAATATTTTTAAGGGTAGAAATGACGTTTTAAACTCCATTTGCACGTAATAAATGAAATTCTATATGTCGAATACTCATTTCCTCAGCTAAGCTATAGCTAGACCGGATGACTTTTAAATTAGCGCATTTTTCTTTCCCCTCCTACTTTGGCTACTATGAGTGAAATATATAGGTATTAAATGATATTCATGTTTAACTTAAGCTACAGTAATAGATTTATTCCTTTTTTATTAACGCAGTTTATCGCTAGAAAATCCTATATCCTTTCAGATACCAATATGCGATTCCTTTCCTTTGGAAGAAAAAAATGAGTCCAGACAAAACATTCAGTCATTCTGAGCAATTTTAGAAATATATTTCTAAATACCCTAAAATCTCATGTTTAACGCACGCGTCATACATTGTTTTTTCATGTACTTCCACGGCGTTACTTAATGCGCTTTATCTATATGGAGTACATTTTTAAGAGAAGTGTTTTACTCTAAACTATTTCATTAGCAAAAGAAAATTACGAGTCATATTCCTAAGACTCAGTCTCAAAATTCAGATCAATAACATTGTGATGATTAATAATAGGGTAATTCTCCTTCAATGGGAACGTCTTTACTTTCATCTAATGAAGAATCACTGTGGCCATCGTCGACGCTTTTTCAAGAGATGATAAAATATTTTAAAATAGATTCATGGACATAACTAAAAGTAAGCATGCATAATAATTTTTAAAGAAAAAAATTTAACCGAATCATTCCTTAGTCAGTGCTGCACGTTATTCATGAAAGCGCGCTATACATGGGAACTTGGGAACGCATGGAACATGGGCTCAGATTGTGATGCGCGTTATGAACGATTGCGCGTTATATATGAGACTTTAGGGCAGGGGTTCCCAACCTGTTGCTCGCGAGCACCACTGTGCTCTTTGACAGCTTGTTTGTGCTTTTCAGCAGTCTGGTTGAGCACTTCCGCGATGATTAAATTGCGTTTCCTAACGTTATTAATTTAATATGATCAGTAGCTTTCTTTGATTTTAGTATTTATGATCATTATTTTTTTGAAAAAGTGTAATGGTGCTCGCTTGATATTCTAGATATAGCTTAGTGCTCGCTTGATATACCAGAATACAACTTTGTGCTGGCCACATGAAAAAAATTGGGAGCCTCTGCTTTAGGGTATAATACTAACGATAAATCAGAAAATTAAAAAAGGTGGATAGTAGCTGAGAGAACAAAAATAATTATTATTGACGATAAGGCTCGAATTTCGAGTTCCACCGATGTATGGATCTTGCCATCTATTTTGATTATAATTAGTGACTGATTTGTGAGTTTAAAACGGAGTCCAAGAATAAAGTTTATCGACGTTCTTTAAAAAGATTTTGAAAAATTATCAACTACTTCATGGTATACTTATGACATGTCTATGCATATTAATATTTTTTGCTTTGCTTTTGGGAATATTTCGTTGTATAGATAGGAGCAAAAGTTTGCGTGTCACTTCTACTATAGCAGCTATTAACTATTTAGCTATGACTTCATCTAATTATGCTTCAAGTTATTATAACAATAATCGCTCATACATATGTTAACGTAGAAGTTTATGCAATTAATGCAATTTATTTAATTTCCGTTCCAATGTTATTTTCTACTGATACGTCATTTACCAATTACCTATTCTAAATAAATATCAAAATGATTTAATTGAACACTTAAACTAATATAACCTAGCGCATGAACAAAATTTTTCTAATGCTTTCTATATTTTTCCTCTCAGTCTAAAATCGATGTTTAACTCACTTTCATTACGTACAGTGTGTTGCCAGGAGCCGATATGTTCCACAGCGGGCAACAGCATTGGAGCGGTCGATTGCAACACTGCCAAACAACGGCGTTCAGCCAACACGGTAGCAGCGTCCCCGCCACCTCATTCTCGAGTGCGTGTTCATTTCCCTCATCGCAAAACTCCGTCCACAACACCTCTACCCACGCCTCCTGTAGAATCTTCAATGGCAACCCGTCTTCCTCAACACATGTCTGACATCCATCAAACGTACAAAGGGAAAAAGAAGGAAACGCCATTTTGTGGTCAACGGTTGAGGGTCGGTGGATAACAATGAACTCCATGTATTTTTTCTATTTAATTTATTATATTCTATATTCCTATATTGTATCACTAAGAGCAAAAATAAGAGAAAAAAATAAAGCGCATAATTTTGAGAAAGCATTTCACCACATTATTATTCGTTATTCATCGCATATAATTAAGACAAATTAATGGTAAAGCCTTTACTTGGTAATAGCTTTTAATAACGCAACCT